>OX371011.1:7500-1207500 GCA_947308005.1 Yponomeuta malinellus | reverse complement strand
TCTGTCACCATCAATATTTACCTAAGTATTTCTTCCCTCTCACCCAATTAAATCCTCTAACGTAGCAACGCTATCTCTGTCTCGTTTGACCGTATACCTCCTTCTTTCTCCCACTAACGCGTGCCCAACGCCAGGGCGAGTCCACGGAGACGGATGCGGAACTCTCCACTGACACCAGCACTGACCTTTCGGTGAGTTGACAGCTGTCATTTCGGTTGACAGCTGTCCGGGCGCTTGACATGTGTCTGGGAACTTTACAGAAATCTGGGTACTTAACAACTATCTAGGCACTTTACAGCTGTCTGGGCAATTAACAACTGTCTTGGCACAGTTAATCACTCATCGCAATACAGCTTTCGTTACCAAACTTCGGAATTTCGGATCATACATTTATAGAGAAAGCAACAGAGGGACGGGTCCAATAAATGTTCCGTGCAAATTAACTCGGCACCTTGCGTGCTGTCTTTTTAATTCGAGTGGGTTATACCGTTTGGTTACCTATACCAGGTCCAAAACTCTGATGTTTGGCACACAGATGACAACATCCGTTTTGGTGTTTCTTTTCGGCTTGACTGCATGCGCTATTTCATAGATTATCTTATCTTGGTTGTTAGCAAGGAGCATGGCAACTAGAAGAAGATGCCACCCGATAAATTGTAGCCAATCGGAAAGCAAGACAGTAAATCCTGGGTTGCCTGAAAAAAATGTCATTAATGCCGATCATAATATTGGTGAAGTTTCCTAGTAATCCGATTGCTACCCCTAGGTAGAGTCCTAACTCTCCGCCATCTTGATTGCGTAGACAATGTCCATCATAACGGCAACGTCTTCATAGGAAGCCCTAGCTTTAGCCTTTCAAAACGGTGGATTATAGTTCATCCGGTGGCATCTCCTGTTTTGCGTTACCATTTCAATATCATGGAAATTATTGCACATACCTACTTTATAATCTGTTTTATGTTCTAGGACGCTCACACCCAGATTGAGCGAAAACTGGCTAACGTGGACACAATGCCCCAGGTCAAAAACGTCGTCATACCTAACGGAGAGGGTGAGCTGCTTTAATCCTTATTTTGAACGGAATAAAGACCAGCTTTTAACAATTTGTTTTGGTTTACAGACACGACCAGTATGATTTGTCGCGCCCTAATTTGTGGCAACTTGGAGGAGGCTGTTGAACTGAGCTTGGAAGCGAACAAAATCAGCGATGCTCTAGTCATTGCATCATTAGGTAAGCTACAAAACAACTGCCGGCAACTACTGCGGGGGACTCCTGCGCACGCCAGTCGCGGGGCTTGATGTTTCCTCGTCGTCAATGTCACTAGGAAGAAGAAGAATAAGAAAGACATTTATTATACCAACAAGATACATCACAGGAACAAAATAAGTAACATCATATGCACAACAACAGAAAGAAAACTAAATACACAACAGACAAAACGAACAAATAAAACAGGACCAAAGATGTAGCCTGTGGTGTATCTACATTGCCACAAAAGGCAGCTGACTCAGCTTTATGCTGAGGAAGTGATCCCTCAGCGCTGATTTTCAGTCAGTGCCTACGGTAACCCATAATTGTACATCAAGGCGCAGGCCCAGCTCACTACATCTTCGGTTTTAGTACATCTTATCCCTTCCACCGTACTTCCGTAAAACCGGCTTTACCTTACCACTGTCTCTATTGGAATTGGGGTGGCGACTTATTTCAATAGCCTCGCGCACTTTCCGTGACACAAACTTAGGAATAAATGATATTCACAAAAACAATTGTTCGTATGTTGGAATTTCACTATACATTACAGACTATCTAGCGTAGATATGAAGGTCTTAAGTCTTACGCCAGCCAGTTAGTCTTTCTATTACTCTGATATCGCTGCTACTTCCTAAAGCATCCCACATCTGATGCCGAATTTTTGCTTCTCTGCGATGTTCATCTCGACATAACTTCCATATTTAGACATCATAGTAAGAGGGGATGTTAGAAAGATCTCACATAATTCGGAGCCTCCATAAACGAAGTTATGAATAGGGTGAAGTGGGGAGAGAAAACAAGGAAATCTGTCACCACCGTGTGGGACAAAAACTGGGAAGACAGAGTAAGAGAGGATTGATTTATGATTGTATTTCCATGAACAGGCAGTACCGAGCTACTCGCAAAGGTGCAGCAACTGCACTTGCAACAATGCGGGGCGTCCCCCGTGGCGCTGCTGTGCGGCGCGCTGCTGGCGCCCCGCTGGGAGCAGCTGGTGTGGGGCGTGGCGCCCGCGGCGTGGCGCCCCGCGCTGGCGCACCTGGTGGCGCACTGCGCCGAGCCCGACCTGCCGCGCTACTGCGGTGAGTGCGCCGGCCGCTGGCTCCCCCGCAGCAACCGCCGGCGCCTCGCTCTGCCGCCGAGCACTGTGTGGCGCCACGCGAACCTGGTGCAGCATGCTACGGACGAGCTGGAGAAACTAACTTTAGCTCGAGAGGAGCTAACATATGTGTAGGCCAGTGTACTGTGGTGGTGTGGTGAGTAGTATATTCATGGCGGGAAATATTGTTAAAGACTACTATACTAATGTGACAGATCCAGCAAGGGACAGTCGGGAAGAAATGTTCTCGACTTGAAAGAAATGAAGAGGGATTATGAAACGTGCAGTACCGGCGTTCGGTATGGGTGTACCACGATCGTTGGAAGAATATTATTAGATAAAAATATTTCAAAGGCATTTTGTTTGTAAATTGTATCTAGAAGCTGTACACATAACTTCTTCACAAATTAAAAGAAAAGTTTAGTTTGTTGGCGATCCTCACACTATATATAGGCGCTGCTTATATCGTGGGGATAGGTAGAGTAGGCATTTCGTAGTTTGCACCGCAGAAAGAGACGTACGAGTTACAAGCGTCGCCAGAACAGTCAAAGTCTGTGTATGGACTCGTGAGCTTCCACGCTGAGCCGATCTTGTGTCGTGAATGGTTATATTTTTAGCAGTTTTGTACGAAATATTATTACAGGTAGCAATTGGTTTTTAATTGGTACAACATTATTTTTGTTTTACTTTTCTTGGCGATGAAAATGTTTTTGGAGTACGGAGCAGTTTTATACTTAGCCGTATTGGTTACCCACACTTTTCCGTCCTGTCAATTCAGTCGACATATTCGGAGGCTCCTCTCGGTAATCTTAAGTGCTATTCACTTAAAAAAGACGTGTAATATGTAGTTACGAGATAAATTACAGAAATTAACACAGCTAACATCCTAGTGTGGGGCCAGAAGCAATGTGATGTCATCCCCCCCCCAGAGATGCTGGGCGACAAGCTGTCGGAGGCGGGGGAGCCGGCGCTGGCAGCGGCCGCCGCGCTGTGCTACCTGTGCGCCGTCAGCGGGGACGCGCTCGCCGCGCGCTGGGCCGCCCGCCGCCGCGGCGCACAGCTCGCGCTGCTCGCGCTGCGTGCCGCCGCCGCCAGGGGGCATCCCGTGCCGGTCAGTGGCCCACGTCGTCTATGTTCTATTACAGAATGCCGGCGGGAGCATTCTGTACGAGCGTCCCGTTATGTAGAGAATGCCACGCTAAAAGATAAGAGGCCATTCTAAAAGATAAATTAACGTGGTAATTTTTTCTCTACTTCTAATGTGTTTCTGGATATAACCCATCGAAAAATCGTTCCGGCGACGTGGTACGTAACGCCTTAGAACGTATCAATATTTGAGTTATATCGTCGAATAATGTTGTATATATCTACGCTGAGAATTTGATGGAAAACTAAGTCTAATAAAATTTCTATTTAAAAATATTTTTATGGTTTCACATTTTAATTTTTGCTAAGTTTTTCCGTGTCTTCCATGATATGTGTACGAGCAGAGGAGAGCGTGTGCCACTCAACTCTGTCGCACAGCAGATGTCGTAGATTGTAGGGCGGTGGTGGATGAAGAGAGTAGATGTTGATGTTTCAAGTCTTCATGGTGTTTATTAGATACTGTGTACAGTTACATGTTGGAAGACGATGTTGTTAATGAGAAGCAAAAGCCAACTGTCTGGCGCAGGCAACAAAACCCGTGAGTTAGAATGTGCGCGGTGCACAGTCAGCAACACGGCGACCTATAAAAGTGTACGATGCCCGTACAGTATGAAAGCGATGTCGCTCCAGTTGAAGTTTCCCATCGAACGCGCAGGCGGACGGTCGGCTGGCGGCGCTGGTGCGGCTGCACAGCTGGCGGCTGTGTGCGGCGGGCCGGCTGCGCGGCGCGGCGCGCTCGCTGCGCGGTGTGCACGCGCCCGAGCTCGACCAGCGCATCGCACGCGCGCTGCGACCCGCGCACGACTCCGGCGGCCGGGTGAGTCGCCTCACCTCACTCGCTTCACTCGACCAGCGCATCGCACGCGCGCTGCGACCCGCGCACGACTCCGGCGGCCGGGTGAGTCGCCTCACCTCACTCGCTTCACTCGACCAGCGCATCGCACGCGCGCTGCGACCCGCGCACGACTCCGGCGGCCGGGTGAGTCGCCTCACCTCACTCGCTTCACTCGACCAGCGCATCGCACGCGCGCTGCGACCCGCGCACGACTCCGGCGGCCGGGTGAGTCGCCTCACCTCACTCGCTTCACTCGACCAGCGCATCGCACGCGCGCTGCGACCCGCGCACGACTCCGGCGGCCGGGTGAGTCGCCTCACCTCACTCGCTTCACTCGACCAGCGCATCGCACGCGCGCTGCGACCCGCGCACGACTCCGGCGGCCGGGTGAGTCGCCTCACCTCACTCGCTTCACTCGACCAGCGCATCGCACGCGCGCTGCGACCCGCGCACGACTCCGGCGGCCGGGTGAGTCGCCTCACCTCACTCGCTTCACTCGACCAGCGCATCGCACGCGCGCTGCGACCCGCGCACGACTCCGGCGGCCGGGTGAGTCGCCTCACCTCACTCGCTTCACTCGACCAGCGCATCGCACGCGCGCTGCGACCCGCGCACGACTCCGGCGGCCGGGTGAGTCGCCTCACCTCACTTGCTTCACGAGAAACGGCAGACTTCTAATGTATAGTGCGCGTTGCCGTTCTTGTTGTTTTTGCAGCGCGAGTCTCTACTTATTTTATTACAAAAACTAGAGGATGCAACACGCCGACGCGGTGGCGGTCCATGCGAATGCCCAAATAAATGCTACTCCAGTAAATGATGTATGTATGCTTAGCTAACTTTACTGATATTTCACGACGGGCAAGCACGTAACATCTCATTGCACGTAGCATTATTTTGAGGTGAGGAAAGTACCTCATGCTAGACCTTGTCACTCGTATTTTAAGTATTAATGGTGAGGTTCTGCATTCCCTTCGCGGAGGAGGCCTTAAGGTTATGGCGGGTTCGGTGTCCTGGTAGCGATCCGCCCGATCACCCTAATTTCCAGCGCCATTGTGATGAGGTTTCATGCAGGTTCGCGCTCAATGAGTTGTTGGCGAGCAGTTCGGGGGTGGAGCTGGCACGTTTGCGGGCTGTTTCTCAGCCTGAGTCCGGTCTCTGGCTCCACGCTTTGCCTTCTCCAGATCTAGGAACGTTTCTGGACAACGACACGTTGCGCGTGGCAGTTGCATTGCGCCTTGGGTGTGACATTTGCCAGCCTCATTATTGCGTGTGTGACGCGGCTGTGGACGCTCGGGGTCGGCATGGTCTGCATTGTGTGCGTAGCGCGGGCAGGTTTTCTCGACATTTCTCCATCAACGACATTGTTAGGCGAGCTCTAGTAACAGCTAATGTTCCCTGTGTTTCGGAGCCCCCGGGTCTTTGTCGTTCCGATGGGAAACGTCCGGATGGCCTGACGATGATACCCTGGGAGAGGGGGCGCTCCTTGCTTTGGGACGCTACGTGTGTCTGCACTTTCGCCCCCTCTCACTTAGCTTCTACCGTATCCACCCCGGGCGCTGCGGCAGAACTGCGAGGTTGAAGGTCCAAAAGTATTCTGCGCTTTTGGGCCAGTACATTTTTGTGCCTCTCGCAATAGAAACCACTGGGGTCTGGGGAGTGCAGGGAAAGACCTTTGTGAGAAAGATAGGTCGTCGCTTGAGAGACCGTGGCTATGATTGCCGCTCTGGGGCCTATCTTATGCAAAGAATTTCCCTTGCAGTGCAGCGAGGTAACGCTGCCAGCGTATTGGGAACCTTTGGGTCGAATGTGTCCCGGGGCGGCTTATTCTCGTAATGATTTTGTGTTTTCTGTTGTTTACATTTCACATTTTTGTATTTGACGAAGCTTTTTGCGAATGAACTTGATTTTAATAGGTTGACATTTTGATAATATTAATTTTTCCTTTGGTTTTTATTGTTGTAGAGTGTTTAAGTTATAATTAATTGACATTATGAAATTTAACTAATAACCTCGTGTTTCAATTAATCACTTCTACTTCTACTAGTGATGTGAACCGATTACAATTTTTAGAACCGATGTTTTCCAATTACTTTTACCAATACACCAGGTTTTTAAGGTACTATTAGGTTTTTCTTTTCATCAAAAAAATCCTATAATTTTATGAAAAGTCATGAAAACGCATTGTTAAAAATTTAAAATTAAGCATCATTATGTCTGATTTGTAATAAAATCATATTTTTGGTGCAAAAATAGGTCAAGGTCAAATATTGTAATCTATTATAATCTTAAAAACACCAATTACTGTCTGCAGAGATTACCAAGCATAAACAGAATTTAATTAGCTTTTATACAATACATGTCTTAATCGAAAATAAGAGTTTTATTTAAAAAACAACGTGAATTTATCTTGTCTCCCTTTCGGACCCCATAAATTACACTATAAAATTAATCGATTACTTGTAAAAATATCGGTTAGTATCGGTTTTGTCAAAAAACCGGTTTTTTGGTCCTACATCGCACGCAATCTCTAACCCAGAGGAGAAGTGAACAAGTCTCGTGACCTCATGTCGCAGAGATAGTGATATGGCGACTCTCATTTGCCATCTATACACTAAGAAGACCAAGCCGATAGGTTTAAGTTCGTAGCGTGCTGTGATTGTACATGCCTTGCAAAAATATGTTTCTTGCACGTTAAATCTACGAAAGTACGACGATTTATAATACGGCGTATGCACATCTGCATAATAAGAAATGGCCGTTGATTAATTAAATAATGTCCACAGCCGAGTGCGCAGCCCGCGCCATTCACGGCGCGCACGCGCACGGCCAGCCACAGCGCGTATGGAGCTGGTGAGTTAAACATTCAATTCTATTAACAAATAAAAAAAACCGTCAATTATTTATATTAAAGTAAGTTTTTGTCTTACATTTCGTTATTTTCGGAGGCAATTGTCTAGTTCAATCAAATTTAATTAATGTCTTACTCACTGTACGGCTTTTTGAGCAATCTTTTTAGGTTATGCAGGGTGTCTCATGGGAGAGTTAGGATTTTGAAATTTGTTAGTTTCGCGAAAGGGGTGGTTAAAATCAAAGAAACGTGTGTCGGGTGACGGCGATCTAATTCGACTGGCTCAATCAAAATAATCTTAACCTACCTTACACACTAACAAAATTAAATAAAAAAAACCTGCCGCGCGGTCCCCCGCGTGTCCTTTTCCAACGTTATTTAAAAGATCCAATTTTAGAATCGTAACTTTGCCGTGAGACTCCCTGTACAAGTATTGGCTACCCTTAGCTCAGGACAACCTAGTTTGGGAGCAAGTAACTTTTTCTCTTGTAACAGTTTTGCAATAAAGTGTTTTTAATTTTAATTGCATATACGCCACTGTACGCAATCATGTCAATGATATCTTTATCACAAGGACACCTAGGTTCACCCAAAGTTTAGATTGTGATCACTTCTTCTAACCTGCATCACCCAGCCCCACAAGCCTACGAGCAAAGTAACGCGTGGCAGAACGCCTCCGTGCCTGCGCCGGCCCAGCCCGGCTTCGCTCCCGCGCCAGCCGCCGGCTACAACCAAGCCGCCGGCTTCAACCAAGCAACCGGCTACAACCAAGCCGCTGGGTTCAACCAAGCTACTGGGTTCAACCAAGCCGCCGGGTTTAACCAAGCCGCGTACAGCCCGGCGTCGGCGCCGCCGCCCGCGCAGCCGGCGCGGCCCGCTAGTGGCGGAGGTGAGGCTTGCTTTTATACGACGACTCCCAAAAAGTCTACTTGTTAGGTTTTTGAAATACACGTTATTGAAATTAGAGTGATAACCTCTATGTACTAGTACAAAGAAACTGAATTGAGGATTTTAATACCTCCTTTTTAGTTCATTGATCCCTTTACTACAACCATTAAGAGGGTCAGTAATCTATTTTAGTTCATCCGGATTTCAACACCTAACAAGAGTTTACATGTCACAGCGGGTTTGTCTGCAACTTATTCTTCAAGCTTAAAAAAATTAAGTTGCGGCTAAAGGGTCCCTGAGCTGGTCACAACTGCAAACCGTATGGGCTCGGACAGATATGGTTAAAGTAATTTTTTTGGACTCACAGTTAACTTTGCGTTCCGAAATATAAAGGCTTCATGTAAAGAAGTTTTTTTGTCCATTTTTTCTTTAAAATTATCTAGATTTTGAAACGGTTACCTAGTTTAACTTGTAACATTCATTAAATTGCAGTTTGTGTGTTCATCATCAACCCATTATGTCCCCACCGAGGGGCACGGGTCTCTTCCCTGAGGAAGGAATAGGCCATACTCCACCACGGGGGCCAAGTCCGGATTGGTGGAGGCTTGTAGACTAGTGGCTCGTCTACTGTCAGAAGTTGTCAAGCCGCCCTAAGGCCTCTGACTTGGCTTAACGACAGCCGGCACCAACAGCTTAACGTGCCTTGCGAAGCACGGAACCGCTCGGAAAAATGCCACTAGCGTTAGGACTTAGGCATAGACGGCGACCCATCCATGCACTGAACGCGCCCTGTGTTGCTTAACCTTCGTGATCGTTTAAGATCACTCAGGCAGCCGGGGCTACGAGCGATTCTTGTTTGTGTGTTATTTTCAATAAAAACACTTTGATATTGATTTTAATTTGTATCTCCGTATTTATTAAGAAACCTTTAAACTCCTATTATTTAATGTAGGTATTGTACTGTATTTAACTTACACATGTCTAAGCTACATACCTACCCTATCGAACGTTGAAGAGCACTGTTGCCTGAGACGACTATATGCAAAAAAAAAAAAAAAGATAATAATTATTTTTATCGTTACAAAGTTATCCGTAACATATCACACTGACGAAAACCATGTGAATGGATGAATAAACATTTATCGCCGCCCACCACGGTACAAAGTATACGCCGTTAAACTAGCCGGTCCTCGCCAGGCATTACGTCCCGCTCCAAGTACAAGGTGGACCCGTCGGTGCAGTCGGCGCCGCAGTCCGCGCAGTACCAGTTCAGCAACCCGGCGGTGCAGCAGGGTCTCAGCCCGGGCTTCGGGTACAACAGTCCGCTGCCCGACCAGTACGGCAACGCCAGCGTGCCCGGCGCGGGTTAGTGACGCTGCTTTCAACGTATGAGATGGAACTTTAGGTTTTTGCATCTGTGCTTAATATTAGGGGTTAAAGTATGAAATTGCCGTTTTATTGCAATAGGTTCTTTGAATTGACATAGAATCTTCATGGTTTGAGGTTTTCGAATGAAACTTTTTTCAAATGGTTTCTATGATGTTCTTTTTTTAAAAAATGTGAAACATTTGAATATCGACTTACAATTGTTTTTGTTATTCAATTTAGACAAGAAAGATGGATACTGCGAAAATTCGAGTGATTATGAGGCACCCATTTTTCGTATTTTTTTATTTTATTGATTTGACGCAAGTGAGTCAATATTGTGGGTAAGGTAACGTTAAACCATGCCGCTAATTCCTGGGTAGTTTGACTAGGGTCGGCTTCCACTATTTCTCTTAATTCATCGTTATTCACCTGTGTGGGCGGTCTTCCTCGTGGCTCGTTCTTTAAGTCGAAATTTCCATCACGAAAGCGTTTAAACCAAAATCGCACGGTGCGTTCATTAGTAGACCCCTCTCCAAACGCAGCATTGATATTGCGGGCTGTTTCTGCCGCGTTAGTTCCGCGTCGGAACTCGTATTCAAAAATCACTCGAATCATCGCAGTATCCATCTTTCTTGTCTAAATTGAATAACAAGAACAATTGAAAGTCGATATTCAAATGTTTCACATTTTTAAAAAAAAGAACATCATAGAAACCATTTGAAAAAAGTTTCATTCGAAAACCTCAAACCATGAAGATTCTACGTCAATTCAAAGAACCTATTGCAATAAAACGGCAATTTCATACTTTAACCCCTATTATATTCCTTTTCACCGAAATGTATATGTTGGATATGGGCTCCATGGGGCAGAAAACAAAGGCGAAAAAGCTCGGGCTGAAGCAACATTGTAATAAGTATCAATGTAATTAGAAGAAGGTAATCGGAGGGTAATTTTTTTTTTTTGTAATCTCCGAAACTTTTTAACAGATAAACAATCTATCAAATCTGTCTTTGTGTTTAGAATGGATATAGGCTGTAATAAATCTATCGGTCAATTTCACGAAGGCGAAGCCACGAGTGCAGTCTCTTAAGTATAAAGTAAGTCGGATTCAAAGATGCTACCTTGATCATGTTTTTATACTCGTTTTACGCGATTGACCAAATAGAAGTGTCGTGTATGTATGATTGTGTATGTGTGTATGAGTAGAGTATGTGTGTGCAATGTGTAGTAAAGTTTGAGTGCTGACAGCCCCCTCCCCCGCGCAGGTTACCCCGCGTCGGCGTACGCCCCGCCCGCGCCCGCCCCCGCCCCCGCCCCCGCCCCGCTGGCCGTCAACGGCAGCTACTACCCCCCCGCGGCCCCCGCGGCCCCCCCGCCGGAGCGCCCCCGCAGCGTGGCGCCGGGCTGGAACGACCCGCCGATGTTGTCGTCCAAACCCAAGGTGTGTGCTGATGTGATGATCTGTTGTCCTTTCGTTGTTCATAGAAGTATTTGATAAACCAGGGGTTACCAAAAGTGCCCTCAGCGGCACCTTGGGGTCTGAAATCTCACATTCTAGATTTATAGTTACAACAGTGTCTGAGTCTCTGGAGCTGGCCGTCATCAGGTTCTCAAATTTTCGGACGTAGGAAACGACAATGAAATTGAGTTCTATCTTAATCAAATTTTGTGTTTCAGCAGACTACCTCGTGTAAAGTTTCAATTCAATTGTGGCTTGAACGAGTTTGCAAGGAACATATCGTCGCTTAGCTGACAACTCCGCTCAAGTACATTTTGGTACAAACAATACAAACAATTTGACGGTTTCGACATTTGAATGCCATTGAGTGCAGATTTTAAACTCGAATTGATAAACCTATAATATTGAAACAGAACTTTCAGCGCCCGTTATTCAAATAATGGTAGCCCCGCGCAAATAGTTTTCTATGGAACACCGCAAAAACAGTTTAAAAAGCTTTTTTTGTCTCTCCTGTAGAGTAGGGAAAATGGCTTGTGTGATGTTGTTTGCTAAGCGACGATATTTTAAATTTTAAGTCACAATTTAATTGATTTGAAATAGACTTAAGTGTAACTTATTATTGAGCAGAAGTTAATTTGTATTTAAGTTTCAGTTTTGTTTATATCTGGTTACTTTATCGTATCGGGCGTAAACCTGCAATGATAGATGATAAAATATTGGTACTTTGGGTGGCAAGACTTGGCCAAGAACAAGGAGGAATGCAAGGCTAAAGGGGAGGCCTTTGCCCAGCTGTGGGACACTATCATGGCTACATAAGAAGGAAAAACTCATTAATTCACAATTTCTACGTACGTTGGGAGAGCGCTCTCACGGTTAGCCAGAGGTCGCGGGTTCAAGTCCCGCCATGGCTGGATTTTTTAGCCTCTAAGTAGGTTTTTAAAATTGCTACACTACATTGGAACTTGGAAAAAAGTGGGTGGGGCTGCGTCGGGTCTTGGTTTAACGTGAAACGTCTATAAGTAAGCGTTAATTTTAAGCACAAACTGCACAATGTCTCTTGTGGCACTGGCGCCTTCTAGCGACACGAGTCAAGAAGATATGAGTAATGGCTGCTTTGCTCTACTCAACGATGTATAAATAAATAAATATATAAGTGAATCGCAAACGACACGTAGTTACAGAGTTACAGCATTCGCTTAGGCGACGTGTTTTCGATGCATGCGGTTTTAGCAAGTTTTAAAGAACGTTTCACGTCGAAAACGTGAAAAAAACTGGCATCATTCCTCCGCCACCAAGTTGGCAACAATACTGAACGGGGATGACTTCCGCCTCAGCGTGAGTCGCCCCCGCCGCAGTACTGCGGCGAGATGTCGGCGCGGCACGCCGGCACGCGCCGCTGGCGGCGCGCCATGGAGCTGCGGCGGCGGCACGCCGAGGTAGCGGCCGGCCCTATTTCATACTACTACAATCGTGTTTTACAATGACAATTCGGTGTACAAAGTGGACTAACCCACAGATTAACAAGTAGGAAGACTTGACTATCGGCTATGCATTACATTTCATACACTCACGCCTGTATGCCGGAGGGGTAAACAGAAACAAGGGTTTGCCACTTGTGACGATCCTGACATAACTCTTTCGTTTCATCAGCATTCATTAGTCGTTGCTTCCACGCACGCCGGTATCGAGTACTTTTTATTTTGCCCTCTGTTAATGTACATCGAATTGTCATAATAAACTTTGAGTTATGGTTTTATGACACGCGGCCCAAGCCGTGTGGTTTGCTCGCGGACGAGGCGACATGTTTTGTGCACCCTTCTTCCACTGTGTATGTGTCGTACCTTCGCTCTAAAGAAACGTATTCATTTGAGCAACCTCAATCTCGTGTTATAAAAAAAAACACAGACATTTTTCGAACTAAAGGAGACGAGCTACCGAGGACGCAGGCTCCGCCTGTTCACCATGATTAAGTTCTGCGATTCAGAGCGAATCCTGGTCGGACTGTCCCGACAAAAATCTGTTAAGTACATCCGGGATTAAGTTATTAATTACAGGCATTTTATTAAGGGTTTTACAAAGTCACTTACTGTAGTCCAATTAATTCCAATCAATAAAGCAGGCGTAGTTTGCTTGAGCAAGGTAGTGTGTAAAATTGTAGGTCTCTGTACATGGGGGGTTGAAAGTAGCTCGTAAAGGTTTGTATAGGTGCGTTGCCTATTTCACCTCGAAAGGGAAACTTAGTTTCTTGTACACTATAACACGCTGTTAATCTACTGTTAACAGGTGTCAATTAACCAAATTGCATACAAAAACAACCACTGACAGCTGTTAACAGTAGATTAACAGCTTGTTAGTGTACGAGAAAGCGTGTTGAACGCTACAGCGTGTCTAAGTTTCTTTCTGAGACGAATAGTACTGTAACAAATATTTTTTGCCAAAGAGTCGTCATGTCGTCTATAAATATGTAGCTAGGTATCTGTTTGGTGAAAAAAAAAAAATGTTATTGAAATTTTTTTTTTTAATAAATTTTGGAATGAATAAAATTGTTTAGAATAAAAGTTGTACATCATTTTAAAAACTTTCATTTGGTTTCTTTTTTATTGTTCCGTAGTCGACAAGGAACCCTTATAGTCATTGCAACTGACCATATTCTTATCTTATCCTTATATTACTGCGGCATTGAGTCACGATTCTGTCAGTGCATTGACAGATTCACGGTCGGGTCACGTGACATTTTTTTTAATTCCACTGACACCTAGAAGCTTTATACGCGCGAGTTAAGTGTGACGACCCTTCGGATATCACCTTTGTCAGCTCTTCTAGCAAGACACGCGCAGACCAAATTGGGGACAAGCGTCATTGCTGAGTAAGATGTTATTTAGATATAAATAGTTGTTACTTAGACTATTGAGATGATTACTATATTGTTAGATCTAGGAGAAACTCTGTCCGTTCAAGTTAATAAAGTATTTTTTTAACTTTATTCCGTCTCGACTCTTTAATTGGCGCAGCCGGTAGGATCTCAGCAGCTGGATCTATATCCATCGTCCGTTTCAACGGTTTAGTTGAGATCACCGAACAAATAAATAAATTAGTTAGAGCCGAACCAAAGTTCCTGCGGAGCCCAAGACCGACGCATCAGGACCAAGGAGAGGATCAGGACTAGAGGAGTTCCCGAAGGATCAACAACAGTATTCCAGTTACGAGGACATGGGAGCAGCTACGGGTCTGTGAGTAAATCTTTTTCACCTTCCTTGTATCTTTCCTTTATACTCCTTGTGATAAATTTACGTGTGTTATTAGGGATTAGAAATTGCCGTAATAATACTATAGGTACTTTTCATCGATATACATCTCGTGAAAAGTTATTTAAGTCATAGATAAAGATAAATATTGGGGATTTTTTTTTCTCTCTTTAATAAAATGGAAAACGTTAACCGTGTACCGATGGAAATGGTGAAAATCATCCCACTGTTTGAGGGGGATGCTAGGCAGTTGCCTTTGTTTATTAAAAAGAGCGAATACATTTTGCAAGCTTACCAAGGAACGGAAGTGCAAAATGAGTATTTATTCCATGTAATAACAAGTAGGTTAGGTGGGGAAGCAGCGAATCTTGTGGGAGAAACAGATCAGATTACCACTTGGGAGGAGCTAAAAACGTTGTTAAGCAGACACTTTGGCGACCCACGGTCCGAGGAATGTCTTGCTATGGAGTTAGAATCAATGAAAGTAAATAGGAACGAAAGTTATTTAGAATTTTGTCATAGAATTCAACAGATAAAAAGTACCCTATTTGCAAAGGTGGGCGAAACTGTACGTGACGCTAACATACGATTAGCCAAACAGCAAATTTATAATAATACTGCATTGAATGTGTTCCTATACAATCTACCAGCTTACATGGTTAGGTTGGTGCGATTGCGAAATGTTGTTGTCCTGGAGGACGCTTTGAAAATTGTTCTGGAAGAACAAAACTTCCAAACCGTGTATAACGCAAAAAATAATACGCGTAATGCTAACTATCCCAGTTCAAGGCCCAACTTTGGCGAAAATAATTACAGCGGCCCAAGATACAACAACTCGCAACGGTTACCAAGTGCATTTGCACCGAACAACACTAGGCTACCTTCTGATTTAGGTACACCAAATAGTGCATTCCAACCGCGTTTTAATAATAATAGAGCGAACAATAATCCAATGAATCACGGAAATCAGCCGAACCACAGTCAGTGGCAACAGCCTACTAGGTCACAACAACCGTTCAGTCAGCATTTCACGGGCAATGCACCGCGTATGACGCAACCTCCTAGATCGCCGCACGTAGCGCCGTCGCCGTCGGGTTCGAACACTGACGTCACGATGCGTACTGCTAGCTCTAGGCGAGTCAACTACACTGACAACTACAGTCAGGAACCAATGGGTTACGGCGACTTGAGCCACTATAACGAGGAAGCCGGGCCCTCAGTAAACGTAGGAAAATTTTTGCCTAACAGCCTCCCCAGTATGGAAAGGGTAATGTTAAATCTTAATAAACGGTTAAATCTGCCCCATATTTCAATTCCCGAATTAAACGCCGTTTTTATGATAGACACGGGCAGCACAAGGTCTTTTATTAGTCCACGCATAGCGGAGCAGTTTTATAAACATTGCAAACTGATCGAGCCGTTCGAGGTTATTAGTACTCACGCGTCGAGTAAACACAATGAGGTCGCAATTATTCCTTTACCGGACATTTTCAAAACACGCCAACAATACAAGTTCTATGTATACAGTGTAGACGAAAGATACGACGGTCTTATAGGATTCGATCTTATCCAGCTTTTAGGGGCTAGAATCGACGCGAGATACATGGCTTTGATAACTAAGGATGCCCAAATTCCTATAATATATAAGCCTCCCATGCGAGATACTTACCAATTGCCTCCCCGCAGTGAGTTACGGGTAAAACTTCCGGTAAACTTATTAGACGGAGAAGCAATCTTAGATTATAAGCAGTTTGGTGAAGGGATTCGAATGCCCGCTGCATTAGTACGTTGCGTGAATGGGTATGCAACCACAGTGATTCAGAATTGTAGTGAAAATATGGGCACATTAATGATTACATCCCCATTCCGGGTAGAACCGTATAATCAATCAGAGCCCATTAGTGTAAATTACAGCAACGATAAGGGAGACACTGATGCGTTACTTATGAATAACTTGTCTAAGCTGAAATTTGATCACATGAACGAGGAAGAAAGGAGAATGATAGAAGGTGTTTGCAAGGAATATAGGGACATCTTTTACTGTGAGGATATCCCATTGAGCTTCACAAATCAGGTGAAACATAACATTAGAACGAAAAATGAGGACCCTATAAATCTCAAAGCTCATAGGTTACCTCCAGCTCAAACAGCAGAAATAAAAAAACAGGTTGATAAAATGTTAAAGGACGATGTGATTACGGAATCACATTCTCCATGGAGTGCTCCAGTACACTTAGTACCAAAAAAAATGGATGCCTCTGGCCAGCAAAAGTGGAGAATGGTTGTTGATTATAGGCGCCTGAATGAAATAACTATGGATGACAAATACCCCTTACCTAATATCAACGATCTATTTGACATGTTAGGAAAAAGCGTCTATTTCACTACTCTTGACTTGGCTAGTGGGTACCACCAGATAGAAGTTTCAGAGGATGATAGGTCTAAAACTGCATTTAGCACACCATTCGGGCATTATGAGTTTAACAGGATGCCATTTGGGCTAAAAACAGCGCCTGCAACATTTCAACGAGCAATGGACAATGTATTAAGAGGCCTTCAGGGCTTACATTGCCTCATTTATTTAGACGATGTCATAATATTTTCAAAAAGCTTACAGGAACATGTAACAAAGCTCAGGGCGGTATTTAAAAGATTCAGAGATACAAATTTAAAAATACAGCTGGATAAGTCACATTTCCTGAGAAAGGAAGTGCTTTATCTTGGCCATACAATAACTAATGAAGGGTTGAAACCAAATGATGACAAAATTGAAGCTATTCTAAAGTTCCCAATTCCAGAAACAGTAACACAAATCAAGAGCTTTTTGGGGTTAGTTGGTTACTACAGGAAATTTATCAAGGATTTCGCTAAAATTACAAGACCCCTCACGGTATGCTTAAAGAAAGGACGAAAGATAATAATAGATGATGAATATAAAGAGTGTTTTGAAGCGTGTAAGAAGCTTTTAACAAATGCACCGTTACTGCAGTTCCCAGATTTTAGCAAAGCTTTCATTTTGACCACCGATGCATCAAATTTTGCAATAGGTGCAGTGCTTTCTCAAGGCTCACTAGGATCAGATAAACCAGTGGCATACGCAAGCAGGACATTAAGCGACACGGAAACAAGGTACAGCACTATAGAAAAAGAGCTTTTGGCCATAATCTGGGCAGTGAAACATTTTCGTCCATATTTGTACGGGAATAAATTCACTATCTATACAGATCACAGGCCACTAGCCTGGCTATACTCGCTCAAGGAGCCAAACAGTAAGTTGACGCGTTGGAGGCTTAGATTACAGGATTATGATTTCGAAATTCGATATAAAAAGGGTAGTCAGAATACTAACGCGGACGCACTTTCAAGGATCAGGATTAATGTTACTAATGATGACATTGAATCTATGATAGTAAATTTAGACGATAGTAATGACAAGGTACAGAACATCGTAGAAGAGTTAGAAAGGGATTTGAAGGGAAATAAGGACGAACTAGATATCGAAACAATAGTCTTATCTGACTCAGAGCAGGAAGAGATAATGGAGATATCAGATTCAGATGATGGAGCAACAGCCCATTCAATATCAAATAGGGAACACAAAGGAATCCCGATCTTGAAGGAAGCCATAGATACAAAACCTAGGCAAATACTCGTTTACACGTGGTTCTTAAATAAATTCACTGTCAAGGACATTTCCACTAAAAAACAAAACATCCTTGAAGTTCACATGCCGGTAAACAAGGCTCACTTTGTGAAAAACTTCATGAAAGAGTATTTAGATACTAAGTATAAGTACCACATTTATTTTGAGGATACACAATTTCGTAAAACTTTTTCAGAAGTAGTTACAAAATTGTATAAAAAGGGGACCATGAATCTGATAGAATGCACAGAACGAATAGTAAATCTGACAGACAGTGAGGAAGATCAGATGTATGTAATAAAAAAGTATCATGAGGGTAAGACATGTCACAGGGGCATCAAGGAAACCCTAACCAAACTAAAAAGGGACTACTGGTGGGCCAGTATGAAAGAAACAGTAAGTGCGGTTATAAATGGATGTGACGAATGCAAAAAGATGAAGTACGAAAGAAAACCTATAAAACCACCCATTCAATTGACTCAGGATCAGAACACCCCCTTCCAAGAGGCCTTCATGGACCTTTTGTTTATTGAAGGAAAATATTACTTAACCATCGTAGATGCCTTTAGTAAACTAGGCCAAGCAATCAATATTCCGAATAGAAGTACTCCAGAAGTAGTAAGAGCCCTAATAAAGTATTTCAGTATGTACGGTTTGCCGACAAAAATTTACGCAGATTCAGGAACAGAATTCAAAAATGACCTTATTAAAGAACTCCTGAATTTTTACAAAATTGACATCCACATAGGGACACCTAACAATCCCACGTCAATGGCAATCGTTGAAAGGTTTCATTCAACAATAATCGAAATCTATAGGTTAGCCAAATATAATAAAACAGAATTTGACGCGGCAACCGTTATGACCTACGCTATTATGGCCTATAATAATACAATACACTCAGCGACGAACTACACGCCCTTTGAGATAGTGTTTGGCCATACGGACGCCGGGAATGTTTTTGACATAGATGGAGAACGGAACTTATCACAAAAGCTCCTGCAGGACCACAGAAAACGTCTTAAAGTCCTGTACGAATACGTAGCCGAGAAACTTCATGGAGACAAAGCGAAAGTTAGGGATAAGAGAGGCGGAGAAGAAGCCACAAAAGATTTCAAAGTAGGAGATGTGGTTTTTATGAAAAACACTAGAACTAGGAAAGCCAAGGAACTGCCACGCTATGAAAAAGCTATCGCGATAGGCAACGTAGACAAAAACATAATACCAGTCCAGTTAAATAAAAGAAAAACCAGGGTGGCCATAAAAAACGTAAAACGTCCTCCACAGATCATGCGTGACACTCCTGGCACTAGTTATTCAGGTGACCAGCCTGGACCTTCTAAACCTCAACAAGAACCCAGGAATAGCTCCACTACGGATGGGAGCAGCAGTGAAGAAGAATAACTTCTGGACTATTTTTAAGACTTTAGACTTAGAATCGTTAGTAATACAAATAGATAATAATATAATAGAATATGGTAAGTTAAAGGTTCTAATCAGAAGAGATAGTGAGGCACGTCGGGAATTTGCAGGACTGCAGGTTCAGATAGAATCTTTAATAGGATTAAATAAATATAGGATACATCAAATACTACCTTTTCATAGAGTTAGGAGAGGGATCATAAACCCATTAGGAGCATTAATTAAATGTATTTCTGGTAATTTAGATAATAGTGATGCACTTAAATATAGCAGGGAAATAAGTGGTTTAAATAGGGAACAACACTCAGTACAGCGTAAAGTATCACTTATGCAAAAAGCGTTTGATAAGCTGGTAAATATATCGGACGACATAAATTTTAACGTCAAACACGTAGGGTTGCGAACGTCACAGTTGGAAACACTCTTGCAAAATGAAACTAAATTTAATCATGTCTGGTCCTTAATGAACAGCCTTTACCAAATTCTAAATAACTTTCAAACCATGTTTAATATAATACAGGAAATAGAAACATCTATAGCATTCAGTAAACTACATATACTCCATCAGTCAATAATTAACTCTACTGAACTGCTAAGTATCTTAAGCGAAATAGAAGAAAACACTCACTTAATATACAAAGTAAACGTGCATAATTTAATAAAAATAGAACGCAATATAATTTTAAAATCTTATATGGATAGGAATAGTTTAGTTTTTGTTATGGAAGTACCCCTAATAGACGCTGACACGTATATTTATTACAAAATCATCCCTTTACCCATTCATAATCCTGTAAACCATAAAACCTTCACGATAGTCCCAAAATATCCTTACCTTATGGTGAATAGATTGAAATTCAGACCTGTACAACACCACTGCGAGGAGATTGAAAACAGCAAGTTCCTGTGTTCTGAGGAAAACCTGACACCATACTACGCGGAGACTTGCATAGAGCAGATCATGTTGGTGAAGAACAACTACAGCAGATGTCATCAAAGCTACATCAAGATCGAAAAGCTAAGGATACAAAGACTAGTTAACGACCACTGGATGCTGTATAGCGAAGATAACCTGATCATCACCGAACACTGTGACGCGGAAGTTCACAAACACAACGTACAGGGTACCTACATATTAACGCCAAGTCAACACTGCAAGACACAAGTTGGAGAGCTATTTATAGGTACTACAACAAACGCATCAGCAATTACCCTTCAGTTACCTCTTGTACAGATCCCAGAGATTGGACACAGCATCACGAAAGAAAACAAGCAAATAGATCTGCGAGACATCGACTTCAACGACATCAAGGAAGTGTTGAATAGTGCCAAACACAGTGAGAGTGAAAATAACTCTGATCAGTTCACAGTGACGTACCAAGTTAGCATATGGACTTTAAGCCTTTATTGCATTGTAATATTATGTGTACTTGTGACCATTTGGAAACTAAAATTGTATAACTTATGCCTAAAACAAAATTCTCCGAAGCCTACTTTATCACCTTCGGATAATTTTTCTCTTAGGGAGGGAGGAGTTAAGTGTGACGACCCTTCGGATATCACCTTTGTCAGCTCTTCTAGCAAGACACGCGCAGACCAAATTGGGGACAAGCGTCATTGCTGAGTAAGATGTTATTTAGATATAAATAGTTGTTACTTAGACTATTGAGATGATTACTATATTGTTAGATCTAGGAGAAACTCTGTCCGTTCAAGTTAATAAAGTATTTTTTTAACTTTATTCCGTCTCGACTCTTTAATTCGCGCATGTAAATATGAAGCGGAAATGAAGTCGACGTGGTTAAGCTGTGGTTACCATTGTGATACAATGCATTAACATAATCTAAGCCCCATTCTCAGCCGCCACGCCGTTTTTGCATCATTCTTGAACTAGGAGCAAAAACAGCAAACTGGGGCTGTTCAAACGGATACGCAGAGAAATTGGCTCTGAGACACGGCTCTGCAGTAAAATGCCTGTGAACAGTGACAAAAGAACTGCAAGAAGTGAAGAGAACTGCAGTGTGACAAAAAACTGAATGAATATTATTCAATCCACGGCGGTGAAACTGCCACATGCCCCGCCACGCTTGGGGTTGAGGCTGCATCATGAGCATACGTCCTTAGAGTTCTTTAGTGGACCCTTAATCCTCGCCTGCCACTTTAATTTTTTTTTTGTTTTCTTCTGGTGTATCCTCAAAGTGACTAAGGACCATGTGAACTGAGTTTTATAAGCCTCTGTTCAGTGACATTGGTCAAAGCATGAATTTTATCCAACAATACAGTGTACGATTAAACGAATGTTTGCTCGATTTTGGTATTTTTCATTGTGAGTTATCTTTTTTGGAACTAAAAATGTGAAATATTGGATTCTTTTTCTTGAGGTTTTGTGTGTTGTGAGTAATCCATTAATTAATCCGATTTGTTTAAGTCTGTTGTATCACATAATTTTTCATCTTTAAAATTGTATTAGCATTTAAGCTAGCTACTGGTCACGTAGGATCCGAATACATAGCTTCGGGTCAATTGAGGACCGCCACATGGTGCCAATCGGAAAGTAGTTTAAACAAGATGAAGTTTTCCCAGTGATCTCCACAAACAGTAACCAGGATTGAATTCTCGCCAAAATGTGGTCCCAGTAAGAAGATCCCCAAGCTCACCTAAAAAAATTGGGGTGTTGTCTACAAGCCGTTCTCGAGGTTGATCATAAATCGTCTTGCCCAAAGATTTGATGAATTCCAGCCCCCAGAGCAGGCCGAGGTTCTAAAACATATACAAGTGCGGCATATAATACATAAGACCAAGGAGTACACTCGACCGCTGTTTTTGGCGATTGTGGACTATGACAAAACTTAATTTATTTTTTCAAATTCAAATAATCTATTTGCTAATTTGTCGTGAGAAAATATGTCGCACAGATCTTATTTGCAATACGGCAATGTATTCTATCAATTACTAGCTGTTGCCCGCGACTTCGTTCGCGTGGTAATTTTGATGTGTATTTTTCCGGGATAAAAAATAACATATGTGCTAATTCAGACTATAATCTATCTCTGTGCAAAATTTCATCCGCATCCGTTCAGCCGTTTTTGCGTGAAAGAGTAACAAACATCTATCCATACATACAAACTTTCGCGTTTATAATATTAGTAAGGATAATTTCGACAATACCTACACAAAATATGTAAATTACTAGCTGACTCGACAAACGTTTTTTTGTCATAATAATTAGCCTACGACCTATTCTTAGACCTACCAAATACAGAAAAAACAATATCATAAAAATAGGTGAAGCCGTTTCGGAGGAGTTCGATAACAAGAACCGTGAAACGAGATTTTTATGTATTAGAAAATGTCAATTACATGTACAAATTTATAATGTCATACTATTCAATTAAATTGAGATATCATCCTACATTTCTATCTTAAATAAGCCTGTCTAAGTCATCGTCCGTCTAGTAAGTCTTGTCAATAGAAGACTTCGACTATCCCGAGACCTGGACTGTACTGGAATCGGTGGAGGTGATGAGGTCCCTGTATAATGTCTTATAATGTAGCCTATATACGTCCCACTGCAGGGCATAGCCTTTCTCTCATTGAGAAAGTATAATGTCTTACGCCCGCCTATTCCAGCCTAAACCGGAAGTGCAAGCGCAGGCGCCGATCACTCATCCACTGTTCGGCGCCGAGCCCCCACAACACATCCCGCTCAACCCGGGCATGGAGCAGTACCCGGGACAGTACCCGGCCCAGCAGTACCCGGGACAGTATCCGGGACAGTATCCGGGACAGCAGTACCCGGGCCAGGCGCAGGGCTACCCGCCGCAGCAATACCCGGGTGCTCCTCAAGGCTACACTCAAGCTGTAAGTCTGTTGTATAATTTCGTAATAGATTTAGTATAAAGTGAAATTATAATATAAGGATAGTCCGTTGGCACATATTCTACTGTTAAATTACACTTTATCATAGGTTCCAGCGACGGTACGTACTCCGTCGTTGCCTACCCCTCTAGGATACGAGCGTGAGTTTATGTGTGTATGCACTTACTAACTAACATCTTTGATTCACAATTTGTAGCCGGAGGTTGCGGCGCCCGCGGTGGAGGCGGCGCCCGTGCAGAAGGGTCCGATCCCGGAGGAACACTCGCTGCTGCAGACCGTGTTCGATGCGCTCCGGACTGAGTGCTCGAATAGGGCCCCTAACCCGGTGAGACATTCAGAACACACACACACACACACACACACACACACACACACACACACACACACACACACACACACACACACACACACACACGCACTCCCACACACACACACACACGCACTCCCACACTCAAATACACACTCACAAACACACACAGTCTCTCACACGCACACTCGCATACACACGCACACATACACACACACGCACGCACGCACGAACACGTTCTTCATGATTTCAACGTTCTTCTTCGCTTCCAGCAAATGAAGAGGAAACTCGAGGACGTTCAGAAGAAACTTGAAAATCTTTACGACTTACTACGGGAATACAGGGTAAGCTTCACATTACATCCATCGATAGAAAAGTCTCATCATCATCATCATCATCATTAGCCATTTGACGCCCACTGCAGGACATAGGCCTCCTTCGTGTTCTTCATAACCATGAGGGGTTTTGCCATAATCGCCACGCATGGCAGGCGAAAAGTCTACTGACAGTTAATATATTTTTGCACTTCATGCTTATAATATTTATATTACACATGAACTGTCTATAAGCCTTTCGAAGGATCGGAAAGTGTTAATTAAAATTTTCAAGTCTTTTTTATTCATCAAACAATAATCGTATTTCCTTGTCCATTTTTCGCAGGCAATGATAAATAATAGCTGTAGTACTATGTTTAGTTATCCTTATTACTAAAAATATTTTTCGTAGAATATTTTATTTTGTGTTTGAGAAAATAACGTTCATTTTGACCATGTCGTGCGGTCGAGGAACGACAGACAAAATTAACGATCACTGGAGTGAACGTTCTCGAATTAGTAGTGGAGAAAATGGCAGCGGAAAACAAAAACTTTTTCACAAGTTTTTCCCGCTGCTTTTTTTCTCCTAAAAAGTAATGCATCCAGTCCCTATCTTATACAAAGGCCGACTTGCACCACTTTCTTAAAATGTGGCTTAAGCAGCATTTAACTAAAATTCTTCATAAAAAAGTCGATTTAAGTGACAAAGGCGGAAACAGATTATTGAAACGCGACGTGACCCGACCGTGACGAAATCAAATCTTACTACTTTCTATGATCAGAAGCAAATTAGGAACATCCGACGCGACGCAAGTATTCATACAAGTTAGGTCGTCGCGTCGGGTGGCGTGTTATTACTGTGTCGGAACCTTCAAGCAGTGGTCCAATCGGCCTAAGACTGCTATGCCTTCCACAGCTCTCAGACACCGCCCTGAGTGGGCTCCACAGCTGCGCGTCCCTAGCGCAGAGCGGGGACTATGGCTCGGCGCTGCAAGCGGCCGCGGCGCTGGCGGGCGGCGCCGACTTCGCGGCCGTCGCCAGCTTCCTGCCCGGCCTCAAGGGGCTGCTGCAGGCCGCGCTGCAGCTGCGGTGAGGGGGGGGGGGGACCTCATCCGCAGCCCACCTCTGCCCGCTGCTGACTGTAAGCCTGTGCTAGGCCGCGCCGCCATTCGCGGTCGCTCGCCGTTCGCATCCGCGGGCCCTCTGACGACCACACTACTACTTACCTTTATTTATAGTCGGAACTGAACTTTTCACTTACACGAAAAAGGCAATGTTGGTTTATTTCTGTGGTTCAGCTGTGGGCACTTTTGCTTGAAATTAATTAACAAATAAATCTTTTATATTGTATTTATAAAGCGAAGTCGGGTTAGCTACATTATTATTTTTTATAACTCAAGAAAGGCTGGATCGATTCTTATGGTCTTTGACACGTTGGATTTGTCTCCACCCAAAATATCAGAATAACTGTTAATCATCGTCATTATCATCATCAGCCACTTGACGCCCACTGCAGGGCGCAGGCCTCCCTCGTTGTTTTCATAACCATGAGAGGGTTTGCTATAATCGGCACGCTTGGAGTTGGAATCTCAGGAAGACGCTGCTGCCCGTCTCCTGGTTATTGATTTCCCTAGTCGCCTTCTACCACATCCACGGAAGGAAATAGCGTAACGCTATTCTTAATCCGGCGCCACACGGAACAGCTATTATACAAAACAAAAATTCACGAAAAAAAAATATTCTCAGGCGATACGAAGTTCGCCGAGCCAGTTAAGTTCTACGTGAAAATTAAAATATTCTTGGTAAGTGTAATGTAATGCAGATTATTCAAGATGTAGCGAGCACGGTTTCAATACTACACAAGAACCGTATAATAGTATGTTGTGTATCTGCAACCGACTTCATCATATTACGTAAACGCTTACGATCCGTGTCCACTAGTGTGCAACGGAACTAAACCACCATTCTTTGCATACAATGCATAATGTAGATATAGCTATAAGATAGATAAACAGCTTTCTAAGTTTCTTTCACTGATATTTTAAGTCATTTCACATGCTCTGCGATGATTTGAATGTTGGAACTGAATTAGAAGTCTGAACTAAAATGTTTTCACAAAAAAAGACATAAAGCTACATTTTGCTTTAGTCAAATGGCGCCCAGCTAGTTTAGTCGACAGGTAACACCAAACAAAACTATTCTGTTGTTAAAAAAAGATTAACTGCTTGATAAACTGTGTAATTTATCATCATCATCAGCCATGTGACGCCCACTGCAGGACATAGGCTCCGCTCATGGCTTTCCAAGCTTCCCGATGTTGTACTATGTAATTAATTCAACTAATTAAAAAAAATACCGTATACATAAAGAACGTATGGTAAAATAGATAAACCAACGGATTTTTTATTTATGTATGTTAACTGCTACGAGTAAGGCACACAGCTGCGTGCAGATAGCTTCTCTAAGACAAGCCTCCTTTAGTTGGACCATTGACTGTACAAACTTCGCGCATCTGCTGGTATAAAATTGGCTATGACAAAACATTATTGTTCGTTATAATAAGAAATCAGAAATCAATAATTTATTTCAACGTAAAGAATTTACATTGTGTTTGCTGAATGTCAATGTAGTATGTTACTATATTAGCCAATGTACTATGTCAATGTACTATGTTACTAAGTTTAGTGGCACCTTGGCAATTCTTATTAATGTTAGTTTATTATAAAGCGATGGTTTCCTATATCGCTCGTGTACATGTACAGGGTGATAATTTGATGAATTTGATGAGGCAGCATGTGGACTATCAAGCAAACTATCTGAGCCTTTGTAGCCACAGAAAAATGTCTTTAGTGGATCACTTCTAACTTTTAGAGAATCTACAAATAACATTCAAAGATTTTGTAAAAAAGGTACAGTCAGCGAGAAAAATACCATGAAAAGTGTAACGTTTTCTGTAGCTATACATTTAAGGGGTCAAATCGCGATTGTTTATTTGTTTTCTTTATCTATCTTTTTCTGTTTAAGTAAATTTAATAACCTTATGTATAACTATGAATGAGCATCGCGAGTCATTAAAATACTGTTTTCACACCTGCTATTCAGAAAAGATCCCTTGATTCCCTCAAATGAGGGATCAAAGTTGTACTTTTCTTCCCTGATATTCTAGTTTTTTTTTATTGCCCTCAGCGTGATCCGTGTGCAGATTTTCACAAAATGTAATTCCAATTCGATTTTTATTTTGTTGCAATCGATCATAAACTTCTTTCGATACCTTAATTGTGTTTGATTTAAATTTTCCTTATAGCAGGTGTGAAAAGCAGTATGTGTCACTCGGTAGCAAAATTATTTTCGTCTTGGGGGTAAACACTTGAATCCCTCGCTACGCTCAAGATTCTACTTTAGAATCCCTCGCTACGCTCGGGATTCTATTGTAGAATCTTTCGCTTCACTCAGGATTCAATATACCGCCCTCGCCGTAAATATATCATTTTGCTCCCTTGAGACACAATCTACTATTTCAGTAACTACGCAAGTTTAGGTACTTTCCTTTGCTGTCCCATCTCAAATTACCACCCCGTTGTAACTTACGGAAAATTTATATTTCACATGAATTGTACGGAAAAGATTTCAAATTTTGCCTGTCACTACCTCTCGCCTCTTGTGCCTCTCGCTTACGAGTCCGATGTTCTATCCACTAGGCTACCACTGCTCGATGATGTAAATATGTTCCTATGGCGATGGATCGTTTACAGGAACCGGTCATTGTAAGATATAGGAAGATAGCTTCTTTAGAGATCAGAAAACGTAAGTTGGTGCTCATTTAACCTGAAACCTTTCAGAAATCAGAAATTTATTTCAACGTTAATAATTAACATTCTGCGGAATGTCAATGTACGAGTACTATGTTACTATGTTAGCCGCTGCCTTCGGGCCGTATTTGTAGTGGAGAAAAAGGCAGCGGGAAAAAAAACTCCACTCTGACCATCTTTTCTTTGGATCGGGCGGTACTTGCGAGGTAGTTTCTTAAGTCTTATTGATATCGTCATCGTAATTATACAGGGTTAACTCAAAAATATGTTTATTCCTGAAACACGTCAATTAGAATTTGTCATATACGTACAACTTTTCTTTACGATTTTTTATGTTTTACGGTTTTTATCTTGGTCGATGATGTCATCATATCATAAGCAGCCTGTATACGTCTCACTGTAGGGCACAGGCCTTCTCTCAGAGAGAGTATGGGCTTAATCACCACGCGTGCCCACCTATGTATGTGAATAGCTCAGACACCGTTAGCGGGTGGTATTGCTACTATAACTTCACAAATGTACATAACTCAGAAAACAAAGTCATACATGCCCGCACTGGGAATCGAACCCGGGTCTCTCGCTTCCGAGTCCGACCCACTAGACTACCACCGCTCGATGATGTAAATATGTTCAATAGAATGGACGTTCTTTTTCGGAAGACGATTTAGAGGTAGGTACACGGGAGAGCGCGTAAAGCGCGAATTTTAATAACATTATGGAAAACCTCAGTGACCCAAAAATATAAATGTAGATAAATCTCATAGAAAAAATGTTGCTGTAAAACGAAAACTCTAAATGGCATTAAGTCCGCCGCATTGTACGATTTTTTTTAAGTGCCAATAAATAAATAAATAAATGGTAATAAAAATAAAAGTATCAATAAATAAATAAATAAATGGGGGTGTTTCACGAAATGCACATTTTTGAGGTTACATAGATCGATAAAAAAGTTAATTTCGCACAATAAATATGAGACAAAAACTTACACAACCATTTGCTATGACAAGACAAGAAAAGTACCAAAAAACGTGTAATTTCCAAAAATTACGGCGTTGTTCACAAAAACATACTCCCCAAAATACACCGCAAAAGCTGACTACATTTTGGTCAAAGGCTTTCTCTTTACCACATACCATGCAAACCGTATTCTAGGAGTGCTTCAAGGAATCGTGCCCTAATAAAAAAATAAAAAACGGTTTTTTATTTAAAAAAAATTATTTATAAATTTTAGTGGGGGAGCGGCAGAAAAATATACGAGTCCTTTATGGTTATAATTTACCTTACCTAATTCGTTGTTTTAAAATTTCACGTTGTCAATTTCCGTTTCCAAAAGTCTTCACCAGAACATCACCAAATTACCTTGGAACTACTTTTACGCTATTTTATGAAACATACTGATATTACCAAAGGATGGGTCCCATTAGGCCTTATTTACTTCTGTCCATTGAAGAGTTCCGTTCTCCATCTCTGAAAGTCTTTATCAGATCTTCACCGAATTAAAATGGGACCAATGGGAAGTTTTATATATTCGAACAAAAAAAGAATTGTGGGAATCGGTTAAGATTTGACAGAGTTATGCGAGGACATAACAAATATATATATATGTTACAGCCAAAGTGATTAAATAGCTATTATACATAATGACTGGTCATTATGTATAATAGCCAAATTCACTAGACAAAGTAATAAATTATTATGCTAACGTTTTATTTTGGCAAGTGTTATATAGCAAATAACTGTTTGATTAAATTTATATTTCGCATTTTGTTTGTTAGGTCAGTACACATAAGTAAAAATAGGTTCGAAGTTCCAGGATGGAGCGGAGCGCAGCGACGTTCCATCCTGAAACTTCGGGTGTTAGTTCTTTTTTTTTATATAAAAGCGAAAAAAAATATTTTACTAAAAAACTTAGTTTTGTGTCAAACTTAAACAAGGTTGGTGCATGGAAAAGTCATAGGTACCCTACATTATGATATTAAATAAAATTGCTAGTAAATGTGATTAATTTTGTGTTAATTATCACTTTATCTAAACTGAGTAGACATTATATATAATGACCAGTCATTATGTATAATATCCAGATTTATTACTTTGGCTGTAACATATATATATATATGTGTGTGTATTCGCGTCGATTTGATAACCTCATCCTTTTTTGAAGTCGGTTAATTAGACCGAAAGAGCCTAGTGTATAGATGCATAAAATTAAGAATTAATATTACAAACAACAACAATTAATGGGTTACATCTAAGAGTGTGTGTGTCATGGCGAAGCAAAAGGCCCACAACTCAGTGACTTATTAAAAGGCTTCAGATATAGCTATATATTAAACGGGTCTAATCGCGATTATTTATTAGGTAAAATTTAATTACGTCGAGAATCCAAGGTAATAAAATTTTACCTTATAAATAATCGCGGTTAGCTCATTTAATATGTTATATATATTATGTATGAGCATCGTGAGACATTAAAAAAAGGCTACAGATAACTTGCTAAACATCTGATCTCTAAAGTGCTTATCTTTATCTTGAAGTTAGCATTGAATTAATATATATATTTTTTTAAATATTTGTAGTGTAAGACCCTTGCCATCGAGCTTAATCGCAGGTTGCAGCGACTTGCGATCGATATCTAAGTAGTAGCGGTCGCAGGTGCACAGACTTCCAAAGCACAATGGACTTGTAATGTTTTTTAACCATGCATGTTATATTTTACACTCAGTAGAAAGTAGTAAAATAGCTCTAAAGACAATCACACAAAATTCATTTGACTTATGGGCAGTTATAATTGTTTTGCAAACCGACACAGCCGACAGCAGATCAAGCTTTACATTTTAGTTGCAATTTTATCCGTAACGTGACTGAGTAGAGTGCACGCGTATAAAGGTTGATATGCTATCGATTGCACAGTAGAGAAGTGTCAATCATGCGACTATGTGTGAACTGTTTTTGAGAATAATAATCAAAGAGACATAGCATTACTCGTTAAATTTGACTCAAGAAGACTTATTATGTATTTCTTATTTCTAACCAGAGATTGGATGGCTGTACATGTTTCGCCATTCTTGTAGGTACAGTCGAAAAACAATTTTTTTTGCCTATATTAAAGCTAAAACGGTCCAAATCCAAACTATAAAGGTTGATCCGTCTACTGTACCTACCTTGTAAGAGAGTTATGTAGCAGATAAAATGAATAATATATAAAATATTATGTTTATCCAAAGAAATTAACAATTTCGAATGCAGTAATTGCGTTAAAATGTAACTGTTTATAATCCTATTTTGCTCTTAATGCATTAATTTAAAGATTATCTTGATTATTATAGTTATTGATAATATTTAACATTGTAAAATAAGCTTATGTCTAACGCTACTAATGAAATATATTTTTTAAACATTACATCGCCTATTTTTTTATCGTCACGCCTTTAACATCTGAGACTAGCAAAACCAACCCAATATTGTACTTGCTACAGAGCTACAGCGTTCGGGATATACCTAGTAGCAGTATCGTACAGTACAGTACGGTATTGTACAGTTGCAGTACTGTACAATAAAGTGTTCTCTATCCATCTATCTACAGTTGAGTAGTTGACTACTAAAGGTGAGCACACACTAATATATCTAAAGCAAATGTATAAAACAGGGGGTGCATGAAAGGAGCCTCCTCGAACGACGTACTTACAGAGCCCTATAGCTGGCGCACCCTGGAAAACTCCTTACACAACGGTGGCTACCTCAAGTCCAGAATTGAAGCTTTTAGCGCTATATCGACACGCTAATAAGAAGAAGCTATAAGAAAATGTGATTGAATGTGTGCTTAATGTATAGCAACAATACATATAGCTCTCTGGTAGCAGACGTTAGGAGTTGTTGTCGGGGCAGCTCCTAGGCATATTTTTTACAAAAACATCATGATAATAATATGTAACTTCCACACAACACAATTACTTGTCCTGCCCTCCTATTGCGTAACTGTCCACTGTATTGGCTTATCAATTTCGACGTTACCGAAGCATCAAATTATGAATGTATTTGACAGTTCGGTGTAAATTAAATCGGACGAGTCCATACAGTGGAGAAGTTACTTAAATTGGTAACCAGATAAGGACATCACAAGCATGGTAGGTATATGTGATAAAAAGAAATGTTTTATTTACACACCAAAACACACAGTTGTAACATGCATATCTTGTCCACCACGCTAACGGTGAAGGAAAACTTGGCTCCGCGGCTTGGTTGGCTCCGCACGTATTGATAAGTCTTTCCTGTGGGCTAGGCCGACTAACATGTCAGAATGGTATAGGTGTTGGGCAAGCCTACTCCATCTAGGTAAAAACAATGTCCTAGGCACTGCAGCGTCTTTTATATTTCCCAGCACCTTTAAGCGGTCCTTTCAAGCATCTAGTGTGAGTGACGGGTTCACTGGACGCTGTATAAATCATCGTAGACGCAAAGGCCGAAGTATCTTGCTCGCCTGCATATCTAGCCACGAAGAGCAAGACTGTCTGCCCAGCACCTTTATACCAGCCTATGCATCTGCATAAAGAAAACTGTTGCCTTGGTTTTTTATTCGTTGGCGTAGTTACAGTATACTTCTGTGCTATCACGTCACATAGCAGAGGTGCCACAACCCACAAGACTAGACGGTCATCATTTGCATGGGTGACAGAGTTTTTTTTTTAAGTGTGCGCATGCCCTAACGTAATAGTGGTTTTTTTATGGCTCTAGATTTAGGCCATAGCCATTAAACAAAGTGCTAGACGTGCGTCAACCATTGGCGTAAAATGTGCGGTAAAACTAAAAACAGCGCCTAAAAACCCTTCCGAGCGAGTAATTATCGAAATGCTCGAGAAGCGAGACGATTACGCTAATGCCTCTTGAAATGACGACTGCGGACTGCATCGAGGATTCGAACAGCTTTTTAAAAACTGCTGCAGTTTGTGAAGGCATTTTTAAAGTAATAACTACTCTATAAAATTAAAAACCCGACTGCTAAAGAGAGTCTGTTGAGTCTGTTGAGTTTTCGACCTCATCAAGCGGGGCCTTCTTATTTGATTTCTTGTAGCATTAAAATGTGAATATTACTTTGCTAAATTTCGCCAAAATCCCACAAGCACCATGCGGTTAGTTACCTAATGCACCGCCCTCCCTCCTCACTTTTTCAAGCAGAAGCAAGACACAACACACCACTACCGACACCAATACTTGTGTGAAAAAATGCGTTGCAACGCCACAACAATGTCCCAGACACTGCAGCGTCTTTTATATTTCCTAGCACCTTTAAGCCGTAAAAAGTAATATTGATATTTTAATGCTAAGTATTATGGATTTCCGCAAAGTAACGCCTGATTCCATACAATATTTCTTTCTTGTGTTGATTTGATTGCTATGCTCCATCAAAGAGACTCATTTGATGGATCACATCAGAAATGAGACAATCCGCCAAAGAACTAGGGCGACATCATAGCCCATACGATTAGCCAGCTGAAGTGGCAGTGGGCTGGTCACATATGCCGAAGAACCGACAGTCATCATCATCATCATCAGCCATTTGACGCCTACTGCAGGACATAGGCCTCCCTCATGGTTTTTATAACCATGAGGGGTTCTGCCATAATCGCCACGCTTGGCAGGCGGGTTGGCGATCGCAGTATGTGGTTGGAATCTCAGGAAGACGCTGCTGCCCGTCTCCTGGTAATTTATTTCCTTAGTCGCTTTCTACGACATCCACGGGAGGAAATGGACCGACAGTCGATGGGGTGCAAAGGTTTGCGAGTGGAGACCACGAACTGGCTAACGCAGCGTAGGACGCCCACCAGCTCGCTGGACCGACGATCTGAGGCAGATTGCTGTCAGCGGCTGGATGAGGATGACCGAGGACAGAAGGAAGTGACCTGCCTCGGGGGAAGCCTATGTACAGCAGTGGACGAAATACAGGCTGATTGATTACATAAGCAGCCTATATACGTCCCACTGTAGCTCACAGACCTTCTTTCATGGAGAGAGTATGGGTTTAACCACCACGCGTGCCCGCCCTGGCGATTTCACGCGCTGAAGTATGTGAATAGCTGAGACACTCAGGTTTCCTCGCGATGTTTTCCTTCACGGTTAGCGAGTGGTATTGCTACTATAACTTCACAAATGTACATAACTTAGAAAACAAAGTCATAGGTACATGCCCGCACTGGGAATCGCACCTGGGTCTCTCGCTTCCGAGTCCAATGTTCTACCCACTAGGCTACCACGGGCTGATTGATTGACTGAGGTAATTTACTTTGGTCCCGTTTTTGTAACAAGTTTTTTTGAATCACTGACACCGATCTCTATGTGAGTGTTCTTACGGAGTGCTCTTATGGAGTAGCTAAATGTACCAGGTGTACCTTACACAGTACCTTGGTACTTTTACCGTCTCATTATCCCACTTTACCCTACCTACCACTTTACCCTACCTACCCTACCACTAATCTTTCACTGAGTTTTGGGTGGCTATTCAACGAGTTCTCTCTCAGCTCTCTCTCGACTATTCAGGGTTATTTCCAAAATGCCTGATTCCTGGTTAGATTTTGTAGTTTACAACTATTGTTCTATCACTTTCTAAAACTATAGGATAAAACACACCAACGCGGTGACGGTCCATACAAAATACTACTGTCGTAAATGATTTATGTATGGACCGCTACCGCGTTGGTGTTTTATCCTTACAGTTGTCGCCCGGTACAATCTACTTCTGTGCAAGTTTGTAAAGCTCGTTGTCGTCTATTCGTACCTTTCGATCTCCACGCGTTATACAGGTTGGATTCGATTTGAAACTGCAAATCTACCGAATAAAAGCGAGCTTGCTTGTTGTTAGATATCACAGTAAACCGCAGTTGATTGTACCCGGTGCATTGTTAAAATCAGAATGATCGCTAAGGTGAACCTGAATGGGCCAGACTACGCTGTTTGCCAAGCGTTCTTTCCTGTGATATTGTGTCCATTGCCGTTGGTTTACGTTGGTTATCGTATGGCCGCTATACAATGAGAGAGTATCAAAGTGATTATAAAAAAAATGTGGAGATTACAGGTACCTACCAAGTAGGTACCTACCTACCTCATGAACGTCGCTGTCTGCATTAAAAAGAGCTATCCGGAACGAACTATACCCAACGGTCAGAAGTGAATCGTTGTAAAGAACCCAGGGCCGCGTTTCATAAAACTACAACTCAAAGCTTATTATGATAATTCGATGTACAAAGGGAAATGGCGTGCCTGTGTGATGTGTAGTGTAGCGGAGTCTTCCTATTTGTTAAACTGTGGGTTAGTCGACTTTTCAATGTACATCGAATTGTCACAGTAACCCATCAATTCTAGTTCAACGAATTAGGGCCCTGGTCGGGAGGTGATCTCAAGAGGCAAAAAAAATCATGTCTACTTTTTTGCAAAAATCGAACACCATAAAATTTATGATATGATGACATTTAATGCCAATTAATATGTTTGTTGAACCTACAGCCATGAACCTAAGGACAAGAATCTAAAAGCATTTTAAAAAAAACCGCCGTTATTAGCGGGAATCGATTACAGTTCTAAAAATAGCTAACACCACCTAACACCAGAAACGCGGTTCAAAAAATGTGTGTAGCACACTTTGTGCCAAAAAAGCTACTATAACATTAAAGATTATTTAGATGACAATGATGTCTGGAATTAAAGCCAGTTCAATGCATGAGCTTAAGAACATTTATATGAATCCTGTAAATTACGGACTTGAAAAGACTAAGTTTGGAGTTTTTTTGTCCATTTTTTCTCCAAAATGATCTAGATTTTGAAATGGACACCTAGTTTAACTTGTAACGTTCATTAAGTCGCAGCTTCTGTGCTACTTTGAATAAAAAATTTTGATTTTAATTTTTTTTGATTTAACACCATAACCATACATATTGAGATTTTGGTCACTTTTCACATAATCGTATTATAAAAGCAGATATGATTTTTCATTGGTGGCGCTGCTTAGCTCCGGGTCACCCCCTAAGGGGACCCAGTGGGCTAACTAAGCGCCACAAATGAAAATAAATCACGTTTCACAGATGGTTTTTACAAAGAGTGTCTGTACAAACTCTCAATGTTAACAGTGAATTTTAGGACCCACGACAAAGAACCTAGGATCACGAACCTGGGACTGGATAGCATTTATGCCAATACGGCCGTTTTTGGCGTTAATGCTATCCAGTCCCAGGTGTTTTGCCTTAGGTTCACGGCCATTAGTCCTAAAAATCACTATTAACATGATTGACAGATTTTACAGATTTGGAAATTCGATCTGTGATAAAAAGATACCCTATGAATTGTTTTGGGGGGGGGGGGGGGGGGGGGGGGGGGGGGCGCTAGTCTTACTCCCTGGAGCCCCTTAAGTTGGTGGATTTATTTTTATTTTCGCCATTAAAAATTACTTGGCCTACCGATAGGCTTGGTACATTGGGCGTCCCATAATTTACTTCATATTATCTAGGGCAAGGACATCTCGTCTCGTCTAGAGCAGCGGACTCGCGGCCCGAGTCTCGCGTCGCGGATCAAGCCGCACTGCATTCCATTTCCATACCCGTTAGTATTAAAATAACACAGCAAAATTAATAGCGACAAAATACCAGCTCCAGAATGTCTACTCCGAGGGTTTCGTGCCGTCACTTAAAGAGGCCTAAGCGGTTCATATGGATGTGAATTCCGTGTGGCGACGGATTAAGAATAGCGTCACTCCATTTCCTTCCGTAGATGTCGTAAAAGGCGACTAAGGAAATCAATTACCAGGAGACGGGCAGCAGCGTCTTCTTGATATTCCAACCGCATACTGCGATCGCCAACCCGCCTGCCAAGCGTGGCGAACGATGGCCCCTCCAGAACCCCTCATGGTTATGAAAACCACGAAGGATTCCTATGTCCAGTGGGCGTCAAATGGCTGATGATGTTGATGGATGTGATGTTCGGTTTAAAGCGAGGCAAACGTTCTGGCGAGCGCACTACCATCGCTCTCGATTGCTTTCTGTCACCTCCCTTCGTGTACGGATCCCAAAGAAGCGATATAACCTAACAATAGCGTAGACAAAAGCGAGTCTACGCCTGTTCTAAACAGACGGGGTGCATTCCAACTGCTTTCCGACTGCACGGTTGCAATTCAGTTGCAGTTTGAATGCAGTTAGCACGACTGCAATGAAACTGCCAAATAATCAAGCAGACTGATTGAGGTCGGTGTGCAGTTGACATTAATGGTAGTTGATCAGATGCAGTTTGAATGCGGTTGCAGTCGGAAAGCAGTTGAAATGCAGCCCGTCTGTTTAGAGCAGGCGTGGACTCGCTTTTGTCTACGCTGTTAGGTTATATAGTTTCTTTTCAGTCTGTTTAGAGCCTTGGGTACACGAGGTAACAGGAACCCTCTGTTTTTATTGATTTTGTGGCCACGCCGCCATGTCTAATGAAAGACGGCTCTGGCTCTGCTCTTTTGTTACATCCGGAGATACAGGTGAGGTCGCAGGGCTAACTACATTTACAGATAACCCACGTGGTTTATGCCCCGACTTTAGTTAATTTGTTTAGGTATTTAACTAAATGTAAACAATCTTGATACGTCTTTTTATTGAAATATACAGTTTATAAATCTAAATCTTTACACTTTACAAAATTCAATGTGAAATTACATAAAATTTCATGAAATTCAAGTAAAATGTAAATATTTAGATTTATAAAGTGTATATTTCAATAAAAAGACATGCCATACCAAGCGATCTAATAAACCTACAAGGAACAAAACAAAACTTAAAACATAAATTAAAGGAATTCTTCCTAACAAGTAAACCTATTCTTTAAGTCTTTCTATAAATGTATTTAACTAAACACGGCCCGCTGGCGTGACGCACATGCGCGCCGGTTGCTCGATGGGCTTTCGCACGGCGGCGGCGGCGCTTGCATGGGCATCCGAGCCGGAATGCCGTCGCATTGTACAGACTACAGACATATTCGTCGCATTGTACAGACTACAGACATATTAACATTTTTGTTTACTTAAAAAAAATAGAATTGTAATTAAACAGATTATTATTTACTGAGAGTGTCTGCCGTCAAACTGCGATACAGTTTGGCAGAAGGGAATATATTGTATTACTTTGTATTTAATAATAAAAAAAAGAAAACCAATGAACGGCTTTGTTGGCAACTCGTGGTCCCACTGAACTTGTGGTACCACTATGGGCTTGTAGATCCACTACTAAGATGTAGGATCTATTAAATATTCGAATATTTCAATTATACAATCACATTATGATGAAATCTTAACATCAATTAAATTTGTCATTCTTCCAGGTTTATATTGCAGAACGGCAAAAACCTTTGCGATCGAACAATTAAATTTCTGTTTTTAACATGACAACAATTGATTTATTATCTAGATTTTCACTTTAAAGTAATTAAAACTCAAACCATCCCTTTGATTTCGGTGGACACGGTTGGCACCGGGGGCAATTTTGTGGACATTTCGGTGGTGGGCATGGTGGTGGAGGACATCTTGGTGGTGGGCAAAGTATCGGCGGACTCCGCGGACACTTTGGTGGACATTTTGGTGGCGGAGGAACTTTTGATGGTGGACATGGCTGTGGCCGCTCTGATGAAAACCAGTCTGTAAGCCACTTTGGCAGCAGACACGGCGGTGGTGGACATTTCGGTGGCGGACGTGGTGGCGGTGGACATTTCGGTGGGCCTTTCTTTGGTTCCGGCTCATACGGTACGTGGATGAGTCTGAAAGGCGCCGGTTCAATCCTAGGTGGGTCGACAGAGCAACAGTCGATTGGAAATGTTATCTTGGGGTTTGCTACGACGTAGGGGTCTGGTGGGTTGGCGCAGCAGCAGGGATCTAGGCAGCAGCAGGGATCTAGGCAGCTGCAGGGATCTAGGCAGCAGCAGGGGTCTGGGGGGCAGCGGGGGGGGTGGCAGGGGTCTGGGGTGTAGCAATGCTTAGGAGGGCATGTTGGCATTTTTCTTTCTAGTCTATTTAGCTTGTGTTTCACACAAATACAGTATTTGTATTTGAGGTTTTCGTTCTTTTTCCGAGAGAGATAAAACTCTTGCTTGACTTAGCTATGAAGCCTTAGTTGTCATAGAGTATTAATTTAGCGCAAATATTTTACGTTACGATTTTTGAAACTTGAAGCAAATCTTCTCTTCAAGCTTTGGAGCGCAAGGGTCATCTTCTTCCCGTTCGCAATCTTCGTCTTCCTTCTTCTCTTTCTTAGGGCACGGTGGCTTCGGTTTCGGTTTGCAAGGAGACTTCACCTCATTTTCCTTTTCCACTTTCTTACATGGTGACTCCGCGCTTACCGTTGGCTGCAAACTGGTGGTTGGCTCTTGACACGGAGGATACTCCGCCGCCACTAGCGGAGCGGACTTGGACTTACTCTCGCAAGCCTTTTTGACTTTCACAAAGCAAGGCGACGTTTCCCCTTTCGGGGACTCCGCCGAGTCATTCGGGGGCACCGCGTCTTTTGGTGGTTCGGTTTTTTTCGGAGTTTTCTCTGGATTAGGCATTGAAAGGCCACTTATCTTGTTCTGTAAGTCAGATGCTATGATCACTTATTTGGGGGCCAAACACAAGGAGGTTTGGGTTCCTCAACGGAAGGAGGTTGGGCTTCTTCAATGCAAGGAGGCTCGAGTTCGTCAACGCAAGGAGGTTCCGGTTCCTCAATGCAAGCAGGTTCGGAATCCGCAGCACGAGATAGTTCAGGAGATTCCTCAGGGCAAGGAGGGACAGTTCCACAAGGCGGGCAAGGGGGGCAGGTGGGTGGGCCGCATTCGTCACCTTTGGCCTCTATAAATTCATAGCATTCTTCTTTGGCTGGTGGTTCAGATATTGGTTTGACCTCTTCAACGCAATCGCCCTCGGCGACCTCTTCTTCACAATCTTCTACGTGACCCTCGTCTACACATTCCTCTTCTACAGGTGTTTTACGAGGAGGATCGATCGAGCAAACTGTTACGGTCGATGACTTGGCTTTGTTCGGAAAGATGAATGGCTCGAGTTTGATTGGGAGGGTTGGGGCCTTATTTGGTGGTGGCGGAGGTAGAGTTTTCTCTGGGGGTTTCAGATCTAGTTTAGGCTTTTTGGAGCCCTTCAGGGGTTGGGTTTCCGGAGGACACTTTTTCGCCGGATCTTCCGCAGGGTCGGCGTTCTTGACCCGGGACTTGTCCAAGCAGGCGGACGGTTCCAGTACCTTGACGCAGCCGGGTCTCTCGGGGCACTCCGGTGGTGGCGGTTTACTTGTTTCTTTTTTTGTCTTTTGGGACATTTGACGTGGTCTTTCCTTTAAGTGGTGCCGCTGGCTCCGGGGTCTTCAGCCCGGATTTCGGTACGCCCGGGCGCTTGCGTTTCGTCGTGCCCTCCAATTCCGGCTGGTTACTGGGGTCGTCCTTTTTCTTCTTCTCTTGTTTCGATTTCGCCTTTTTGGCCGGCATTGAGCTCACGTTAGTCTAGACCACAATTTAACAAAACTCCAGGTTTTTCGTTTTTCATACTTTGCACTGATAATTTGGGAATTTCATATCTTTGAAAGCATATTTTTCTATTTCTTGTTGAAATGGTAAGTAACTAAAAATTTTAAATTTTGACTTTCTGTTTGACATCTGCCTATATACCTACGTCTTGATTAATTTTACAAAAAGTTTCTTTTCTTCTACTCAGCGACCTACTCTTACGGAAAGGTTCAAACTTCAAACCTCATTTCCACTGCCAATGTGTGTGTGTGTGTGTCTGTGCGTGCGTGCGTGCGTGCGTGCGTGTGTGGTGTGTGTGTGTGTGTGTGTGTGTGTGTGTGTGTGTGTGTGTGTGTGTGTGTGTGTGTGTGTGTGTGTGTGTGTGTGTGTGTGTGTGGGTGTGTGTGTGTGTGTGTGAGTAATCAATAAATCGAACGAACAAGTCCATAGTGTTAGTAATAATAATATTAATGTTACAGTAAAGTAGTAATATTCTTCATTAAAGTATTCGTTTAGTACAACTGGTACTCTCGAAAGAGAAAAATGTCTAAAAATTGATACTTAAATACTATGAGTATAACACCCGGCAGACAACCTGAACGAAATTCCGCGCAGTCGGGATATATTTACGATGGACATTTCTCCTCCGCTAATAGGATCCGAAATATTTTACTTTACTTTACTTTATTGGGGTGTAAAACAGGTAGTACCTACCACTGAAGTTGCATTCGGACTTTAGGTTCGGAAGTAGGTTCGTGGCGACATAATTGCAATAAGTCACACGGACTATGGGAAGTTCATCATCATCATCATTCAGCCACAAGAAGTCCACTGCTGGACATAGGCCTCCTCCATGGATTTCCAAAAAGACCGGTTGGAAGCGGCCTGCATCCAGCGTCTTCCTGCCACTTGGATGAGGTCATCTGTCCATCTTGTGGCTGGTCGTCCTACGCTGCGCTTGCCGATATGTGGTCTCCATTCGAGAACTTTTCGGCCCCATCGGCCATCAGTTCTGCGTGCTATGTGCCCCGCCCACTGCCACTTCAACTTACTAATCCGCTGGGCTATGTCGACGACTTTCGTTCGTCTACGTCTACGTCTATGGGAAGTTGCCAGAGGTTTATCCAGATTTATCCCTCCTGGATACTCTGAATCCATCGTACAGTCATCAGCACGACAACATTTACTTCTTTATTGCAAAATCGGCCGTAACGTAACCTAGTAGAGTGCACGGATGTAAATTTTTATGTCCTGTCGATTGTACTGCAATATTTACGACAATTCTGCAAGAGCTGCGTTGGAAATAGCGATTCCACAGTAGGTAGGTACTAAGTTCTGTCACGTCCGAGCCGAGCTCCATTTAATGACGTAATAAAGGGCGGTTTGCTTATTTCTAAGCTGAGAAATATGGCCGCGCTGCGCTTTATAACGAAATTAATGACTCGAAAGAATAAAATTGATCTTTAAATAAAGATTCCTAGAAGGTTTACTCTCAGAGTTTCCATAATGTGAGATGTTTGAGAATATTAGCAAGGCAAGGCGTGAAGGGAACGACATTTTGTTATGTCAACATCTGTCTTTGTCGTTGTAACAAAATCTAAGATTTAGAGGAATCGTGTTTTTAAAGACTTTTCAAAAGTATAAGAGGTATAGTCGAGAGCAAATTAAATAAAAACTGGCCAAGTGCGAGTTGGACTCACGCACGAAGGGTTCCGATCATTATCTATACAACATTAGACACAAACATCTAGAAAAAACGGCAAAATATCACGTTGCTTGTATGGGAGCACCCGTTAAATATTTATTTTATTCTGTTTTTAGTACCTATTTGTTGTTATAACGGCAACCAAAATACATCATCTGTGTGAATTCCAACTGCCTAGCTATCACGGTTCATGAGATACAGCCTGGTGACAGACAGACAGACAGGCGGACTGACAGTGAAGTCTTAGTAGTAGGGTCCCGATTGGCACCTTTCGGGTACGGAACCGTAAAAAACGTATGAAGAATATAATCATATATATACTATAATATAAATATAATCCTATAATATGTTTGTTCTTTTAATAATAAATTCTACACAACACAATGACTTGTCCTGGTGCGAAACTTGGATAAACTATAAACCAGGATAGTTTCTCGTAAGGTTTCGTATTTTAAAATAAGATTATGTGTAATTTTCTTGCAGAAATTTAATTTATAAGTTTATATATAAAAATAAACATAAATTAAATTTCTTTAAGAAAACTACACATAAATATTTTAGTGGCAATTCTTGCTATGATCATCAAAAAACTCTTTTAGCGAATAGTAACGTTTTTGTAACAAATATTTATTAACTGCATTCTTAAATACGTTGATTTTCTCTATTGATTCATTAAGTATAATAGCAGCCATTGAATGGGGACCAGAATTTACTAATTGTAACGACGTATCGTTGCTAATCTTTTGTGGGGTCTTAAGTTTTCAGGGCGTGTATATTGTGTGTGTTTTTTACAAAGGTGCATATTTCAGAAATGTATATTGAGGTCAGCGTGAGAATTTCGTATTTAGTAAAATAGTTCCTAAAACTTGTCATTGGATCGACATTTGCGAGTATTCGAATACACTTCTTTTGGAGAATAGAAAGTTTGCTGGTATCTGTACTATTTCCCAACATGTTGAAGTATTGATATTATATAATAGACAATGATGACATTGAAGTTTGCTAAAACCTTTTTCTTCTTAACAGAGGACACCACACATTAGCCAGGCCTGTGCGTAAGCGAAGCAGGCACACATTGCACTTTTTAGATCCGTAGTTTATTTAAGCTCTGACAAGGCATATATAAAGCTGGATAATCATCCTGACTGGAAAGAAAGTGGCAAGTAAATTAACTTGCCACTTTCTTTATATAATTTTTCCAGTTTAGGTTGCTGTCTATTGTAATTCCTAAGAGACAATATGAGTTTACAACTTCTGTAGGTATTGTATTAAAAAAGTAGTTTATAGGTATTTAGTTTGACGCCTCTGGTAGGGCCTAAATTGCATAAGCTTTTTTTTCCAAAAATATATTTCAAGGCGGTTGTCAATTAACCAATTTGTGATTTTTGAAAGATTAGAACCCTTTAAATTGTTAATGTTAACATTGCATACAAGACAATTTCATACCATATACGTCCTACTGCAGGGCGCAGGCCTTCTCTTAAAGAGAGAGTATGGGCTTAATTACCACGCGTACCCAACGCAGATGAACCCGTAAATACCTCAGACACTCAGGTTTCCACACGATTTTTTCCTGCAGCCTTAGAACAATGTATCAGGATGAAATGCTTCTTCGAAATCAAGTTATACTTTATGAACTATAACATCAGTTTGCATAACATAACATAACGTAAACTCACGCCTGTGTCCCAGAGGTGAGGCAGAGACCAGGGTTTGCCATCAGTTTGCAATATTGCAAGTTCATTAAGACGCAGTTTCTGTTTGAATAAAAAAGATTGATTTGATTTTTTATTTTAATAAAAAACAGTGAAAGTAAAAACATAAATGTAGATATAGTTATGAAGCAAGATAGAGCCAACGTAAGTTCGGCGGCTGAGACCTTCTATCTCTGTCCACTTATCACTAGATCCGTCTTGTGGCGAGTGTTTAATATCCTAGAGCCGTGAATGTTTTTATTATGCCGTGAAGAAATGAAGGTGTCGCAGGATTCGAGAGAGAGGAAATAATAGACGCCATTCTTCTTAGTTTAGCTGCATTTTATAGTTGTTTTCTTTTACGAAGAAATGCACAAATCTCAGTTTCTTGAGCGATTAGAAAATTCGAAAAGTGAGTTAGAAAATTACATGTTACCTAAGAAGATACTTATTAAAGTACCTTTTTATCAAGTAGTTGTTATAGGTATACTAGTCCTATCATTATTAGTCTGTAGTGTTCCTAAGATTTTAACTGAAAATCGGTCAATTACTTTGTTTTATATAGTTTTCGGAACTACACTTTGTTTAGCCGTAAACTTAGTTCAATTAGCTTTTTATGCAATAAGGTTTAAAAGGCGCTTCCTAAGAATTACTAGCGTTACCAATAAATACAAGTAATATTTTCTTTTATACTACGTGTTTGAAAAAGGCGCTTTGAAACAAACTCACTCCTGGTAAAATAATTATTAAATTCTTTATTGCACCAAATAAACATTGTACAATAGGCGGGCTTAATACTAATTAGCAATAGTCATTCTTAGTTCTTAGGATCTAGAACTTTGGACAATAGACTGGACAGTATTCCTGCCAGAAATGGCCGTTTTTAATGACCGTATTATTTAGTTAAATGGCTGATCTGATCACGATAATTTAGTAGGTAAAATTTTTATACACCTTAATTCGTAATTAACCTGGGCCTGAGCCTCGCGACTCATTAAAAATACTATAACATTTTCAAAGCCTTCTGTAATTTAGAGAAAGGTAAGTACGGAGTTGTTGCAAATTATGGTTTTATTTGTAGACTCTTTGCTTTATGCAAAACCCTTACACAGCCCTTTCCTCTAGGGCAGGCGAAACAAGAGCCTGTGCCCACACAACTTTTTAATATCAAACCGAAAACAATAACTTCAGCCTTTACTCAGCCACACACACACACACACACTGTCACACGCGTTACAAAAGTACTTATAAACCACAGAATAGATATGAAAGAAGGTGATTACTCAGAGCGCTGTACTAAGTATAGATAGATAGATAATAATAATAATAATAACTTCCACACCACACAATCACTTGACCTGGTCCCAAACTAGGATACCCTGTATTATGGCAACCAGGCAAGTACATCACAAACATGAAAATACACTCAGACTGAGGCCATTTGTACAAATTTACGGCGGTCCCCAGTGGGAATTGAACCCACGACCTCTATTTTGGTAGCTAAGCACCTTAACGACTAGACCAACGAGGCATAGAATAATATTTATACCATGAATTACATATGAGAAAACAAAACGAAAATAGAAACACTCTTGAACTATATCATAGTGGTATCTTAGCTTTTGTGCAGCAATTACGATTGCATACAGTACAGTACAGTTGATTTGATTGTTCAATACCTTATACGGATGAAACAAAAAAAAAAAACTGAAATAATATTTTTACCAACAATTGCTGAGCAATGAGTTACATGCTTAGTTGAATTTGGGTTCCGCTTGCTGGAGTTAATCATCATCATCATCAGCCATTTGACGCCCACTGCAGGACATAGGCCTCCTTCGTGGTTTTCATAACCATGAGGGGTTTTGCCGTAATCGCCACGCTTGGCAGGCGGGTTGGCGATCGCAGTATGCGGTTGGTATCTCAGGAAGACGCTGCTGCCCGTCTCCTGGTAATAGAATTCCTTAGTCGCCTTCTACGACATCCACGGAAGGAAATGGGGTGACGCTATTCTTAATCCGGCGCCACACGGAGCTGAAGTTAATGCGCAGCTGAAACAGTAACAAAAATTAATGGCTGTTCGTTATTTTTGTTATTTCACTTGTTATTTTGTTTTTGTTGGAATTAAGCTAATTTTATATAGCCTATGACACTCGCACAGACACGACGAATCTATTGAGATGTTATTTATCAAAATCGAACCATGAGTTATGAGGGAACAAATAGAATCGGACATACAGACATACATACATACCAGAGAAAACACATTACCCTACTTTTTGGCTCAGCCGCATTCGGGTAAAAAAGGGGGGTACTCAACGTTGTGTAGGATGGTAGGATTACTGTGTGTAGGTGTCTATAGGGTGACTTCGAATTAGTTGACTGTTTTCGGACAAAGGACTGGAATTAATGGGGTTAGAATTAACCACGATCTAGAAACGCACGGGAATTTTGAAAAAAAAATTACACATCAAAAACCCTTTCTGTTACCCAAAAAGGGGTGATTTACTTCATTTATGGATACCTAAACCTAAACAAATGATATCAGGAAGAAAAGTAATTAAAATCGGCAAAAAAATCTGGTTTCAGTGGGCAAAAAACAAAAATGGTCGGCGCCTGCCAACTCAATTCACTTGTTTACGCATATCGGGTGACAGACTCTTAGACTTGAGATTTTTTCACAAAATTTACACCTAGCATGGAGCGGACCTTCTCTGTGTGTTGTATTTTCAGAAAACTGAGCAATTCTCTCCGAGCCCTGAGGGCTTCTAAACTAAAACCAACGTACACCTTTGTGTTCGCGTATTATTTTTTATATATATTTTCCCAGCATTTCACTTTTGTTTCAAGCGTTGTCTAAAGTCTTGATGTATTACCACAGGCCGGCGCGAGACGGCTGTGCTTTGTTCTCCGACGGTATCTAGGTACACAGATAAGTGTGGGATATACTTGATGTCTCCTTAATTTTATACGTGCTCTGTCTGGGACGAACTCGGATATACCGGGCGGCATTTTAGTCACCTGACAAACTTTGAGGGATCTTTCTACTCGTCAATACAAACAAAAATAAATCAACTGCTTCTATCTTAGGCATGGAACAGCTCATTTATTTTTTTCTCTGATTTGTTTGGCCCTATAGTAAAAGTTGTTTATATTTATGAGTAAAAAGACCCTTTAAAGTTTGGCAGTTGACTAAAATGCCACCCGGTATTACGTCTGGGTACTTACTTAGGTACATAGAACGGTGGTAGCGCAGCGGTAGAACGCTGGCTTCACATTCGGGAGGTAATGGGTTCGAACCCCGTCCCCGTTCATATACCTTTGTTTTCTAAGTTACGTACATTTGTGAATTTTCAGTAGGAATACCACTCACTAACTGTGAAGGAAGAAATCGCGATCGTGAGAAAACCTAAGTGTCTGAGGTGTTCACATACCTCAGGGCTTGAAATTGTCAATCCGCGGTGGGCACGCGTGGTAATTAAGGTGGGACGATTCCCGTACAAATGATTATTTTCAAATTTAAAAAAAAAACATAATTGTGCACCGGAATTATGTCTGTCTGCATTAATTAAGATTTTTATTTCCGGCAATACCTATTTCCTTGAATAAAACTGTAGTTTAATAGGTTAAATAAGATCGATAATGTTTGTGTGGACTAAATTGTCGAACTCATTCAAGGTATTAAACCAGTGTTTTTTTTAAGAAACTGTATGTTGGTGCAAATAAAAATATTAATTAATGCAGACCAGTGGCAATTCCAGTGTATAATTATGTATCTGGAAATAATCATTTGTATGGGAAACGACCCACCTTAAGCCCATGCTCTCCCTCTCTGAGAGAAGGCCTGTGCCCTGCAGTTGGACGTATATAGGCTGCATTATAAGTTACTTACGTACATAGGTGTTTCGCCTTTTTATGATTGTGGATTAAATCCAGAAAAATAGATACCCACTGAAAGTGGATGCCACACACTTTGAGTTCCATATGACAATCCAGATAACGGAGTCACAATATTTGTAACTAAACCAAAGATTGATGAAACCTAGTTTTGACAAACGGGCTTAATTTCTCATTTCGCAGTTTCCGCATTACTTATTCTGCGCGATGAGTTACCTTAAAATACAGTATACAAAATAAAATTACAACTTTATTAAGCCCATTTGTCAAAACTAGTTTTGATCAATCTGCGGTTTAGTGACAAATTCATTATACCCTTTCACTAGGTGCATAGATAAGATAACATAGTTTTGTGCAGTACACCCTATTTGGTTTGTGGTGCTTAAGTTTGCATAGTCTAATAGGTACTTGTACATGATTATTATAGAATGTAATTTACAAACTATTCATCTCTTGCTTACATAATTTTGAAGGCAGTCCTGACTAATAGCTGTTCTTAACATTTGTTTTTAAGAACAACTATTACTTAACTCACTGAACACACGTTCTTGGAAGACATAAGTATTCAATCCTGCCATCTGACGAGCACGACAAAAATATATGCAGAAACTAATTTACTTAACATATCCCAAACATACAAATATAAGACTTGCATACTTATAAGAAAAATTTAACAAAAGATATTCATACCCAGATAACTTATAAAAAAGATACATTTTCAAAAACGTCTTACAAGACAGGCTAATAATATTTTTATAAAACATTATAGAAGAAAATAGGGAACGAGGAGCTTAATATCTGAGGGTGCCACTATGTAAAACAAACTGCCGAAAGATATAAAAGAAGCCAAATCTCTACTCATTTTCAAGAAACCACATCAGAAAGGAATCTTCAATAGACAAATAAAAATAAAAATAAATAATAAAAAATAAACATAAACATTTCCGTGTGGCGCCGGATTAAGAATAGCGTCACTCCATTTCCTTCCGAGGATGTCGTAGAAGGCGACTAAGGAAATCAATTACCAGGAGACGGGCAGCAGCATCTTCCTGAGATTCCAACCGCATACTGCGATCGCCAACCCAATATAATTAATGTAAACAAAGCCTTACAAAGCATCGATGCGACTGAATCGTAGTTTGTATTAAGGACTACCCTCTATTATTGTTTTAATTCTAATAACTGTCTGTCGATATTGTATTGTTACCTGCTTAACTAAATTGTTTCTCAAGTAGGTAAGTGAATTTATGTATTCTTTTTGAGAAATAATTTTCTTAAACCTTAAACCTTAACCCTGAGTCAACCGTTGATTTATCGTTGTTCAGATAGAATGCATGTGTCATCTATCACACCACATTCCACTCCTCCTGCATGTTGCAGACAAGAAGCGATGTTAATAAAAAAATTCTATAATCCGGGCAATTTGGCAAATGAACGGGCGCATCGCGATCGCCATTAGCGAGCTCTCTTATCGCATTAGGGAGTAGAGGACACTGGATCCGCAAAGAAATGGATGTGGTTATACAGGGTGTGACAAAATCCGGAAACAGGGGAGTCCTCATCTATTCGAACAACTTTTAATAGTAACATGTTTCTTGCGTGCAATAATGAATATTCTTATGTCATGATCATCATCATCAGCCATTTGACGCCCACTGCAGGACATAGGCCTCCTTCGTGGTTTTCATAACCTTGCAGCTTGCTAGCTTGGCAGACGGGTTTGGTGATCGCAGTATGCAGTTGGATTCTCAGGAAGACGCTGCCGCCCGATCGTCTTCTACGACATCCACGGAAGGAAATGGAGCGACGCTATTCTTAATCCGGCGCCTAACGGAACTTTTTATCTCATCTTAATATATTTAGTTTTTTGTTAACAGTACCTATCATTATTTTATCGTTGTTATTGTTATGTTCACTGAGTATCTATTCCAACTGCTCTGGGCCATATTTTCTTGTATGTGTTGGTTTTATTTAATTGAATTTACAAAAATTAATCTCAAATCGATTACTAAATAATCGAGTTTAACAATTGTGATTGTAACGCCATCTTGATTCGTTTTGTTGCTGAGTCTGTTCAGTGCTAGGAGTCAGTCGATATGGCTTCCCAGTGATGTAAAGAATAAATAATATTCTGATTCATATAAAACTATCTCAGTGGTTTCTATTCTGCTCATAACCTGAATTTCCTATAGGTTATGGGCCCAGTGTACGCGGCTTAATGGTATAATATGGACTGAACACAATAAAATATAAAAGTTGAAATCTGACCGTTACTTTTACAAAAATGGATAGTCTAAAAAGCAAACGAAATATCAAACCATTCGACGGAGAAAAGTACAGTGTCTGGAAGTTTCGAATTCGTGCGTTGTTATGTGAAATGGATGTGATAAAAGTGATAGACGACGACCCGATAATACGAGGCAATGAGTGGGAAAAACAAAACCGAATTGCTAAAAGCGTCATTGTGGAGTATTTGTCGGATTCCTACCTCGGTTTTGCGAGCGAAGATAGCACGGCGAAGGAAATTTTGAAAAGTTTAGATGCACTGTACGAGCGAAAAAGCATTGCTACTCAACTGGCTTTGCGGAAAAAGTTATTATCGCTAAAGCTCCAAGGTGATGTACCTCTCATAAAACATTTCTCTGTTTTTGACGATCTCATCACGGAATTACTCGCCGCGGGAGCTAAATTGGAAGAGACCGATAAGGTGGCCCATTTGTTCCTCACACTACCCTCAAGTTACGACGGTGTAGTGACCGCGATCGAGACATTGACAGAGGACAGCTTGACATTGGCGTTCGTAAAGACTAGATTGTTAGACCATGAAGTGAAATTAAAGAATGAATCGATGGACACAAGTGTTAAAATACTACAAGTTGAAAGGAGACCCGTTACATCAAGAAAACGTAAATGTGAGGACACACACTCAACAAATACCAACTATCAAAGGGACAATCGAGCTAAAATGACAAAATTCATGAAGTGTTATCATTGTGGACGTAAAGGGCATATGAAAAAAGACTGTTTTTATTTCAAAAAAATGATGAACCAGCAAAAATCTACGGAAAGAACAAGGACAGTTCAGGCAGTTGAGATGAGCCAACCATCTACATCGACAAACTATTCCGGATTTGCGTTTATGACAGGAGAATATCATGAAAATGCACAAGGAGATAAAATAACCTTTTTGTTGGATTCTGGCGCATCCGACCACATCATAAACAGAGAAGACCTTTTCATGAGTTTTACTGACCTACAAACACCACTTAAAATTTCGGTTGCTAAAAATTCTGAATTTATTTCAGCTACCAAAAGGGGAACCGTGCATGTTACTAGTGATATGGGCTTTCAAGGAGTTTTAGAGGACGTGCTCTTCTGCCGTGAGGTTCCATACAATTTGTTGTCAGTATCAAAGGTGCAGCGGGCCGGATTGACAATAATTTTCGACAAGCACGGAGCCCAAATACTCAAAGATGGTAAAGTAATAATGAGAGGTAGGTCAACAAATAATTTAATTGCCGTAGATTTCGTAGCATGTGCGAACGTGAGTCACCCTGTTTCCCAAGCATGCAATAGTGACAAAAATAATTACAAATTGTGGCATCAACGTTTAGGCCATATTAGTAAAACAAAATTTTTGGAACTAAAGAATAATAGTATGGTTGATGACACAAATGAAATTGATGCAATAATACCAAATGACGATTTGTGCGAAGCGTGTATAAGTGGGAAACAGAGTCGACTACCGTTTAATCATGCCAAAGATAAAAGTCATATTAAGCGACCGTTAATCGTTGTCCATTCTGACGTCTGTGGACCTATCACTCCCTCAACTGTTGACAACAAAAACTATTTCGTGTTATTTGTTGATCAATATACCCATTACTGTGTTACCTATCTGATAACCTACAAATCCGATGTGTTTGCAGCATTCAAAGACTTTGTTGCAAAAAGTGAAGCAAAATTCAATACAAAACTGATTAATTTGTATTGCGATAACGGTGGTGAGTACTTATCTACCGAAATGAAAAGTTATTGTGTTGAAAAAGGAATCACTTATCATTTAACAGTTCCGCGAACTCCGCAGTTAAATGGTGTTTCTGAACGAATGGTGCGCACTATAACTGAAAAAGCTCGTTCAATGATAAACGGTGCAAAACTGGACAAACATTTCTGGGGTGAAGCAGTATTAACTGCTGTGTATTTGATAAATATAACACCAACTAAAGCTCTCAAACTTTCACAAACACCATTTGAAATGTGGCACAGTAAAAAACCCCAAATAAAATATCTGAAGGTTTTTGGTTCAACGGTTTACGTTCATATTAAAACAAATAAAGCCAAGTTTGATGATAAGTCATGGAAAGGTATACTTGTGGGATATGAACCAAACGGTTATAAAGTTTGGAACCCTGAATGCGAAAAAATTGTCATAGTCAGAGATGTTATCGTGGATGAGACAAATTTTTTGCAGTCCAGGCCTGTGCCTGAAGAGAATACTGAAAATTCTCGTGGCAAAACTGATAATGCTGACATGCCTAAATCAGTGCCATCAACGTTTCGAAACTCTGACGGTTCTAAATCAGATATTGCGAAATCTGATGAACATATTTGTCCTAGTAAAATTCGCAAAATTAACCATGACACAAGTGAATCCGACGTAACAATTGAGGTAAATGCTGATGAGAATTCTAACCGGATGCAAGACACAGAAAATACGAATAATGATACTGAACTGAGAAGGAGTGATAGGCTCAAAGGTCGACCCCCTAAATCTTATAAAGAATATGACGATGATTATTTAATGTGCGCTCAATCTCTTTTATGCCAAGTACCTAATTCATACGATGAGATAAAAACGCGAAGTGACAGAGCTCGGTGGGAAAGCGCAGTAAGGGATGAATTAAATTCTCTATCTACAAATAAAACATGGACTTTAGTACCAAGGCCTGAAAATAAAAACATTGTTGATTGTAAATGGATTTTTACTATTAAACATGATGAATCCGGAAAGCCTTTAAGATATAAGGCTCGCCTTGTTGCTAGGGGCTTTAGTCAAGAATATCTAACGGACTATAATGAAACATTCGCACCAGTAGCTAGGATATCTAGTTTCAGATTAATGATTGCCTTTGCCAACCAATTCGAATTGTTGGTTCATCACATGGACGTTAAAACAGCGTTTCTTAATGGCGAATTAAAAGAGGAAATATTCATGAAAATTCCTGAGGGTGTGATTGGCGAGGATGGTTATGTCTGTAAATTACAGAAATCTTTATATGGATTGAAACAAGCTGCTAGGTGTTGGTTTGAGGTCTTTGAACGATCACTTAAAGAAAATGGCTTTCAAAATTCAGCAGTTGATAGGTGCATATATTTTCTAGATAAAGGTGATGTTCATAAAAACATATACGTGGTGCTATATGTTGATGATTTGGTTATAGTTTGCGGAGATATTGAAACAATGAAAAACTTCAAAATGTATTTAATGAGCAAATTTGAAATGAAAGATTTAAAAGACATAAAATTCTTTCTTGGCATAAAAGTGAGTAGAAGCAGTAGCAAAATAACTTTGGATCAAAGTGCATACATCAAAACTGTTTTGAGTAAATTTAATATGTATGATGCAAACCCTGTAGCTACCCCACTCGAAAATAAACTAAATTATGAGGCATTAAACTCTGATGAAAAATATGACGCCCCTTGTAGAAACGTTATTGGTTGCTTAATGTATATAATGTTATGCACTAGACCAGATTTAAGCACAAGCATTAATATATTAAGTAGGTACACAAATAAAAATAACAAAGAGCTGTGGCAGTGTCTTAAAAGAGTGCTGAGGTACTTAAAAGGTACTGTTGATCTAAGATTGTGTTACCAAAAATGCGAGTATAGTAATATTCTCTGCGGGTACGTAGATTCTGACTGGGGTGGAAATGATACACAAGACAGGAAAAGTACAACTGGATATTTATTCAAGCTGTTTGATAATTGTACGATTACCTGGTGTACAAGGAAACAAATGTCAGTTGCAGCTTCATCGACGGAGGCCGAATATATGGCATTGTTTGAAGCTGTTAGGGAGGCATTGTGGCTTAAATCTCTAGCAGTTAGTGTTAATATAATAATTGATAAACCTATTATCATCTATGAGGACAACAATGGCTGCATTAGTATTGCCAATAACCCAACGAGCCACAAGCGGTCAAAACATATCGATATTAAGTACCATTTCTCACGAGAGCAAATTGAGAAAAAAGTAATAACATTAAATTACATTCCCTCAGGACAGCAGCTGGCGGACGCTTTGACCAAGCCGTTACCCGTGGTCACTTTCCAAGACATGAGAAGAAAAATGGGTTTAGAATAATAAGAGTTTCTGATGATTATTAATTTAATAATGTTAAATGAGTTTAATAATTTCATTGAGTGAATGAAATGGTCTGGTTGGGTTTTTCCTGGGTTTTCCCTAATCCTGAGCAACAAATGTTGGGCCATTATTGTTGTATTTTCCCCAGGAAACACTTGGAAGTCATATTCGGTCTGTTTAGATAAATGTATGCTTTAATAACTTCAGTGGCGATTAATTTTTGAGGGGGCGTGTTGGTTTTATTTAATTGAATTTACAAAAATTAATCTCAAATCGATTACTAAATAATCGAGTTTAACAATTGTGATTGTAACGCCATCTTGATTCGTTTTGTTGCTGAGTCTGTTCAGTGCTAGGAGTCAGTCGATATGGCTTCCCAGTGATGTAAAGAATAAATAATATTCTGATTCATATAAAACTATCTCAGTGGTTTCTATTCTGCTCATAACCTGAATTTCCTATAGTATGCCTGTCACTTTGCGAAACGGTCCTTAGGCCAGTGCAGGTGACAGTTGCCAATTGTGAAACAATCTGTACTTTAGGATAAGTATCTGATTGTCAACCTTGTTTTTAGGGTTCCGTACCCGAAGGGTGCCAAACCGGACCCTATTACTAAGACTTCACTGTCCGTCTGTCTGTCTGTCTGTCTGTCTGTCCGTCTGTCTGTCTGTCTGTCCGTCTGTCCGTCTGTCCGTCTGTCCGTCTGTCCGTCTGTCCGTCTGTCCGTCTGTCCGTCTGTCCGTCTGTCCGTCTGTCCGTCTGTCCGTCTGTCCGTCTGTCCGTCTGTCCGTCTGTCCGTCTGTCCGTCTGTCCGTCTGTCCGTCTGTCCGTCTGTCCGTCTGTCCGTCTGTCCGTCTGTCCGTCTGTCCGTCTGTCCGTCTGTCCGTCTGTCCGTCTGTCCGTCTGTCCGTCTGTCCGTCTGTCCGTCTGTCCGTCTGTCCGTCTGTCCGTCTGTCCGTCTGTCCGTCTGTCCGTCTGTCCGTCTGTCCGTCTGTCCGTCTGTCCGTCTGTCCGTCTGTCCGTCTGTCCGTCTGTCCGTCTGTCCGTCTGTCCGTCTGTCCGTCTGTCCGTCTGTCCGTCTGTCCGTCTGTCCGTCTGTCCGTCTGTCCGTCTGTCCGTCTGTCCGTCTGTCCGTCTGTCCGTCTGTCCGTCTGTCCGTCTGTCCGTCTGTCCGTCTGTCCGTCTGTCCGTCTGTCCGTCTGTCCGTCTGTCCGTCTGTCCGTCTGTCCGTCTGTCCGTCTGTCCGTCTGTCCGTCTGTCCGTCTGTCCGTCTGTCCGTCTGTCCGTCTGTCCGTCTGTCCGTCTGTCCGTCTGTCCGTCTGTCCGTCTGTCCGTCTGTCCGTCTGTCCGTCTGTCCGTCTGTCCGTCTGTCCGTCTGTCCGTCTGTCCGTCTGTCCGTCTGTCCGTCTGTCCGTCTGTCCGTCTGTCCGTCTGTCCGTCTGTCCGTCTGTCCGTCTGTCCGTCTGTCCGTCTGTCCGTCTGTCCGTCTGTCCGTCTGTCCGTCTGTCCGTCTGTCCGTCTGTCCGTCTGTCCGTCTGTCCGTCTGTCCGTCTGTCCGTCTGTCCGTCTGTCCGTCTGTCCGTCTGTCCGTCTGTCCGTCTGTCCGTCTGTCCGTCTGTCCGTCTGTCCGTCTGTCCGTCTGTCCGTCTGTCCGTCTGTCCGTCTGTCCGTCTGTCCGTCTGTCCGTCTGTCCGTCTGTCCGTCTGTCCGTCTGTCCGTCTGTCCGTCTGTCCGTCTGTCCGTCTGTCCGTCTGTCCGTCTGTCCGTCTGTCCGTCTGTCCGTCTGTCCGTCTGTCCGTCTGTCCGTCTGTCCGTCTGTCCGTCTGTCCGTCTGTCCGTCTGTCCGTCTGTCCGTCTGTCCGTCTGTCCGTCTGTCCGTCTGTCCGTCTGTCCGTCTGTCCGTCTGTCCGTCTGTCCGTCTGTCCGTCTGTCCGTCTGTCCGTCTGTCCGTCTGTCCGTCTGTCCGTCTGTCCGTCTGTCCGTCTGTCCGTCTGTCCGTCTGTCCGTCTGTCCGTCTGTCCGTCTGTCCGTCTGTCCGTCTGTCCGTCTGTCCGTCTGTCCGTCTGTCCGTCTGTCCGTCTGTCCGTCTGTCCGTCTGTCCGTCTGTCCGTCTGTCCGTCTGTCCGTCTGTCCGTCTGTCCGTCTGTCCGTCTGTCCGTCTGTCCGTCTGTCCGTCTGTCCGTCTGTCCGTCTGTCCGTCTGTCCGTCTGTCCGTCTGTCCGTCTGTCCGTCTGTCCGTCTGTCCGTCTGTCCGTCTGTCCGTCTGTCCGTCTGTCCGTCTGTCCGTCTGTCCGTCTGTCCGTCTGTCCGTCTGTCCGTCTGTCCGTCTGTCCGTCTGTCCGTCTGTCCGTCTGTCCGTCTGTCCGTCTGTCCGTCTGTCCGTCTGTCCGTCTGTCCGTCTGTCCGTCTGTCCGTCTGTCCGTCTGTCCGTCTGTCCGTCTGTCCGTCTGTCCGTCTGTCCGTCTGTCCGTCTGTCCGTCTGTCCGTCTGTCTGTCTGTCTGTCTGTCTGTCTGTCTGTCTGTCTGTCTGTCTGTCTGTCTGTCTGTCTGTCTGTCTGTCTGTCTGTCTGTCTGTCTGTCTGTCTGTCTGTCTGTCTGTCTGTCTGTCTGTCTGTCTGTCTGTCTGTCTGTCTGTCTGTCTGTCTGTCTGTCTGTCTGTCTGTCTGTCTGTCTGTCTGTCTGTCTGTCTGTCTGTCTGTCTGTCTGTCTGTCTGTCTGTCTGTCTGTCTGTCTGTCTGTCTGTCTGTCTGTCTGTCTGTCTGTCTGTCTGTCTGTCTGTCTGTCTGTCTGTCTGTCTGTCTGTCTGTCTGTCTGTCTGTCTGTCTGTCTGTCTGTCTGTCTGTCTGTCTGTCTGTCTGTCTGTCTGTCTGTCTGTCTGTCTGTCTGTCTGTCTGTCTGTCTGTCTGTCTGTCTGTCTGTCTGTCTGTCTGTCTGTCTGTCTGTCTGTCTGTCTGTCTGTCTGTCTGTCTGTCTGTCTGTCTGTCTGTCTGTCTGTCTGTCTGTCTGTCTGTCTGTCTGTCTGTCTGTCTGTCTGTCTGTCTGTCTGTCTGTCTGTCTGTCTGTCTGTCTGTCTGTCTGTCTGTCTGTCTGTCTGTCTGTCTGTCTGTCTGTCTGTCTGTCTGTCTGTCTGTCTGTCTGTCTGTCTGTCTGTCTGTCTGTCTGTCTGTCTGTCTGTCTGTCTGTCTGTCTGTCTGTCTGTCTGTCTGTCTGTCTGTCTGTCTGTCTGTCTGTCTGTCTGTCTGTCTGTCTGTCTGTCTGTCTGTCTGTCTGTCTGTCTGTCTGTCTGTCTGTCTGTCTGTCTGTCTGTCTGTCTGTCTGTCTGTCTGTCTGTCTGTCTGTCTGTCTGTCTGTCTGTCTGTCTGTCTGTCTGTCTGTCTGTCTGTCTGTCTGTCTGTCTGTCTGTCTGTCTGTCTGTCTGTCTGTCTGTCTGTCTGTCTGTCTGTCTGTCTGTCTGTCTGTCTGTCTGTCTGTCTGTCTGTCTGTCTGTCTGTCTGTCTGTCTGTCTGTCTGTATGTCTGTCTGTCTGTCTGTCTGTCTGTCTGTCTGTCTGTCTGTCTGTCTGTCTGTCTGTCTGTCTGTCTGTCTGTCTGTCTGTCTGTCTGTCTGTCTGTCTGTCTGTCTGTCTGTCTGTCTGTCTGTCTGTCTGTCTGTCTGTCTGTCTGTCTGTCTGTCTGTCTGTCTGTCTGTCTGTCTGTCTGTCTGTCTGTCTGTCTGTCTGTCTGTCTGTCTGTCTGTCTGTCTGTCTGTCTGTCTGTCTGTCTGTCTGTCTGTCTGTCTGTCACCAGGCTGTATCTCATGAACCGTGATAGCTAGGCAGTGGAAATTTTCACAGATGATGTATTCATGTTGCCGCTATAACAAAAAATACTTACCAAAAACAGAATAAAATAAATAATGGGGGCTCTCATACAACAAACGTTTTCTAAAGACCGCGCTCGCCATCTAGCGGCCATCCATGTAACCTTCACAGCGCCGATGTCATGTCGTTAAATGTCAATGGTAAACTCTTCTTGTTGGTTTCTATAGATGGCGCTGTTCTCAAATTCGATCTTTGTCTGATTTTGTATAGATAATGGCACGGAACCCTTCGTGCGCAAGTCCGACTTGCATTTGGCCGGTTATTTATCCAATAAATTATTGTATTTGTAAAAAATATCTACTTACTAAGGATTCAGCAAATCGGTTCATACTAGCGTGCTGTTAAGTTTGTCACTGATGAATTTCCTAAAACTTCTTCAGAGTTTGCAACCTAGAATCAAACACCTAGATCTGGAACAAACAACTTGCCGCAACTTCTACAGTTCGGTCCAGCCTACGCTATCACTGGGTCTAGCTGTAACTTTTCTAGTTTTATCCGGATTAAAGTTTTACTAACCCGAAAGTTATTCGGTTCATTCGCTGATGTCTTTAGGTGATAAGAGAAAACCTTTTCATTTGGAAACTTTGACTGGAATTAAGTTCTGAGTTTTAGAGTAGACAAAATATATATTTTATTGTCTGTTTAGGCGTTTATTTTACTCGTGAAAGTAGCAATTCATGTTTCGTTCTTGGACACTAAACTAGTCCACTTCCATTAAAACACTGTTTAAGCACAGTCGACAACGCAGCAACCTGCAGACGCGTGTACACTGTAGGTACAGATGCGAATAAACTGCTTTTAACCAAACTTGAACTGGAAAGGACTACCCGAAGCGGAATTTGAACCCGCGCCCCTAGCCTACCGTGCCATCTTTGGTTGTCACCTCCCGTGGTTCTCACATCCCGGCCCTGGGATGCACGGAGCGTGTGTGCACGCGACCGAGACAGATGGCAGCAATCTGTCACATGTCTCCTTCTTACGAGCGGCCGTCTTGCCTCCTCTTTGAAGAGCTAGCTCCCTAAGTATTAAGGTCCGTGCCTGTCTAGCTTGATAGTAGCCGGAGAATATATAAAATGAGCCGTCCTATCATTGGACACGAAAACAATCTACTTTCCATGATCATCATCATCATTATCATTCAGGTTAGGTTTGAAGTATTTATTTCTCATAAGAACGAATTACATTTCATTCACTTAAAATGAGAAAAAACAGGACTATAATCTAAGTAAATACAAACATGAACAAGCAACACCCCATACCTATCAGTTATTAGATTGTAACAAACGCTTAAATTTCAGCTACACGAAGTCTACTGCTGGACATAGGCCTCCTCTACGGATTTCCAAAAACACCGGTTCGAAGCGGCTGAGGCCATCTGTCCATCTTGTCGCTGGTCTTACTACGCTGCGCTTGCCGATATGTGGTCTCCATTCGAGAACTTTTCGGCCCCATCGGCCATCAGTTCTGCGTGCTATGTGCCCCGCCCACTGCCACTTCAACTTACTTATCCGCTGGGCTATGTCGACGACTTTCGTTCGTCTACGAATCTCATCACTTTCCATGATACATAACATTATTTTTTAAAGACTGGCGATGCATATACCTATATAGTGTTTGCGCCTGCTAAAAAGTAGTTAACCTCCGTGCTAGTTAATTAATTCTTCCATTCTGTCCATTCGTCCATTGTTTTTCTTGTCACAAAAATTTGCACGAGTAACACGTATTATTAGTAAAACCCTATGATTTTATTGAAAAGTCGTTCTATTTTTTCTACCAGGATTTACAGAAGAGATCAAAATCTTTACATGGTAATACATATATTAAACTGGGGCCAATTCATGGTTTACTATGACAATTCAATGTACATTGCAAAGTCGATTAACCCACGGATAAAAAAGTAGACTAGGTTACGTAATGTACCTCGAATTGTCATAATGTACTACGAATTGTAGTTATACGAGACTCGGCCCTGGTCTATTATTTATTAGGTAAACGTAATTTAATTCTCGACGTTTCGGCAACAGTAGCAAGTACAGGCAATTATTGTAATGAGGGTGTTATTTAATACACCTAATAAAGGTTACATAATAAATCTTAGCAGTATAAACCAGCGCTACGTTTGTTTAAGATTCCGACGTTTTGTATATGTTGCGCGGTGAAAAATTCAAATTCCTTTTATAAATGAAAGCTTGAAAATTTCGATAAGTTTCCTTAAAAAAGTAAAGTAAAAAGTAAAGTAAAAAATTGTTATACACGTATATACACACACGTAAATTAACGCTCTATAAACAGTAGCGATTCCTGTAAATAACAAGAGTAGCACAGGTTGGTGTGCTGTCGAACCACATCAACCTTTACATACGGGTACTTTAACCAGTTACGTTAGCTTTGCAACAAAAATGTAAGGGTCGACAGCAGGCCAACCTTTACAAAACTTCAAGTGACCGCAATCAACGTAACTTCACCGCAATCTTCCAGAAGAAAACTCTTGGTCCGAAAGAAAGTACACGACCAGAGAACTGCTAGACCACTCATTAATCAGAATATTGCTTAGCCAAGTGCATTATGGCCCAGATAACGCGATGGCCATAGTAAATGACTGCCATTATACTAAATCATCACCATTAGCCATAACGCCTGTATTGCATTATAGATTGTCTGTTTTATATCCGAACGATAAGATAATTTATCAATAAAAGCGTTATTCAAGCAATTATGTTAGTTATAGCAGTTATAGTAATTAGTTGTAGTATAGGTGTAGTATATAATAGGTGTAGTATACAATTAGTTATAGTAATTATGTATTTTAAGTAAGTATGTATTTTCCTTTCATTGTTTATGTAGTTTATTCTTAGTATTTTTGGGTAGGTATTTATATTGATATTATTTTGTTATTTGTGTAAATATGTATGTAGTATATCACGTGCACGTGCGTAGACCCGTTTCACACCTCGGCTCCGACTCCCCAAGGTTTGCTAGAAGAAATCTCTTACAGAGATAAGCTCGCATTTGTACATGTACTTTCTTTTGTTGCCTTACCTGTACTCTATTCTTGTGTGTGCAATAAAGTATAAACTAATAGTTTTCATTAATTGATTGAAATCAGGCTTTCGAATTATTTTAAATTTTGTCACCTTCGACGTAAATTTGTATTTACTTTATATCGTTTGCCACCATTGCCAAAGGTACCAATGAGAAGGCCCTAATACATACTGCCGCCCGTTTCTAAAAACACTGCTTAAAACAATTAGGGGAATAAGATTTCAAAGTAGAATAAAAAAAGTTCTTTGTTTTTTTAATTATTTTTTAATTATTTCAGGAATCGCCAAATAATCATCTTATATTATAATTTTCTGCATGTATGTAAGGTATATTCCAACGGCAAGAAAAAGAGGTCGATAAGTGATTCCGCCCCAAGACAAAAAGACAAAGAGAGGACAAAAACGGGAATGAATGGGACGAAGACAAATATAAATAAAAATCTCCTCAGAGCCTATAGACTGATTGTTTTGCCGATTTTCCTTAATAGACATTCAGCTTCAAAAGTGACTTAAGCTCCGTAGCAACTCAACAAAGTTATTAATCCGTAAATACTTATTAGTATTAAGCTCTCCTATGTAGATACAATTTTTTTTTATATTGTGCAATAAAGGATTTTCAATCAATTAATCAATCCTAAACTTAAATCACGCCGTACCAACGCTTTCGATAGGACAAAAACAACTTTTAAGAAAAATAGGGTAGGGCAAAATAAAAAGTATCCGAAATTAGCTTGCGAAGCGACTTATGAACGTTGATTAAGCGAAAGAGGTTTGTAAGGATCGTGGTAAGTGGCAAACCCAGGTCGCTGTCTAACCCTCCTGGACACAGACTTGAGTTTATGTCTGTATATAGCGAGCTAATGACTACAAATTACAGAGTGCCTTTTGTGTGTAGCAGCTTCTGCAGCAGAATTTATATGCTATGAATGAATATTCACTTGAATGACTTTGCACTTTTAATTAAGAAAAGGCGAAACAGTGTTTCGGGCCACGTGATTTTGACAGAATGTCCTAACGATTCTGAATTTGTTTTACAATATTAATGTCTAAAAATCTATCTACGTTACAAAAGGCAGGCGACGTGCAGGCGCAACTAAACAAACAAAAATTAACTTTAAATGTTTAATGAGTTAAGGACTATAATACTAGCGCAAAATAACCCTTAAATACAAGACAAGTGCATAAAAACCCGTACCGCCCCATCTGCCGTACGAAGCCGGGCTAATATTGTGTATTCTGCCCATCCTAACCTACGGTGCTTAGACCTGGTCTTTGACTGAACATCAGAAGACCAAGCTCAAGGTTTGCCAACGGGCGATGGAGCGTAGCATCTTGGGCGTCAGACGGATGGACCGAATTCGAAACACCACGCTCCGCTCCAGAACCAAAATCGCTGATGTTGGAGCTGTGACCGCAAAACTCAAGTGGAACCGGGCAGACCGTCAGTCGTATGGGTCCAGACAGAAGGGCAAAAATTGCCACTGAATGGGTTCCACGCGACGGATATCGCAGACGTGGTCGGCCAAGGCGGAGATGGCGGGACGATCTCTCAACCTTCTTGCCCGGATGGGAGATGACAACTCAAGACAGGAAGGAGTGGAAGATCATGGGCCTCCCCTAGCAGTGGGACACAAATATGGCTGACTAAGAAAAAATTGTGTGTTGTCTCTAATTACCTTAAAAAAAACCCGCCACATGCGAGTTGGCCTCACGCACGAAGGGTTCCGCACTATTATCTATACAAAATTTGAGTAACTCAAGCGTCCACCTGCTGCCGTTATTAATATCGAGCAAAAAACGCGCAAACATATCACGTTTGTTGTATGGGTGCCCTTCTTAAATATTTATTTTATTCAGAAATACATCATCTGTGAAAATTTCAACTGTCTATCTATCACGGTTCATGAGATACAGCCATGTAACAGACAGACAAACAGACGGACAGTGGCGTCTTAGTAAGAAGGTCCCTTACTCTATGGGTACGGAACCCTAAAAATACTTTAGGTTTATTTTATGAAATTGAAAAATTATCACAAAAATAACTTAATATAAATTACATAAGTGAATAACGCTATGCGATAATGAGGATATGCTCAGCTTAACGCTGCGTGTAATGTGCAAACATCAGCGCAGCGCTGATTTTCAACTCATCGTATTTGCTAGCAATTGACGCATTAAACAAGTAGGCACTATGATTATTAAGAATTTAAACGTCAGCACTGACATATAGGTGGCACCACTGGTATAGAAAACAACTATGGAGAGAGGAAAGAGGATTTTAGTTTGTATCGTAGCGCCTGCTGCCGGCCCATTGTAAAGTGGATAGACTTTAAAGGTTGATCGGTCTAATGAATACGTCGAACTACGTACAACTTCTTTCTGTTATGTATCTGTATCTGTATTAGTATTTTTTCTTCAGATATCATTTTGCTTGCTTAATAATTGTAAATTAATAACACCAAACAGTGTTGTGCCCGGTTGTACCTACTGCAACATGAGGAAGTCTGAGATTAACGCCGGTCGCTAATGTTAGCTAAATGTTGGTAACTGGATTAATTTAATGGCATTTAAAAGCTAATAAGAGGCTCTGCACTCTCCCAAAAGAAGTACTAATACCGTGACTAAATCTTTAAGGGGCAGATAGAGACAATAGAATGGTAGGTATGCTATTTGACAAGATGTAATTTGCCAACGTAAGTACTAATGTCATATCTCTATAATTTCTACGTACAATTACTCTTGGTCTTCCCAAAGCAACATCCCATAAAAAAAATTACAAGAAATGATCATGAAATTTATTTCAACAACCTTTGTTCAGCGGTGAATGAAACTCCTGTGTTACATTTCTTGCATTGAACTAAATTACTCTTATTAATCTATTTGTAGTCGTTGCATAACGCGCCAGATCATAAGATTTTTGTACATAACAACAGTAAGACCACAATCCTCCTACACGACACACATCTAAAATTAACCTACCACAACTAATTACAAAGAAAACATGACTAATTCAAACACAAGCAACTGAAATCATATCTGCAATGCAGAGTGATAAGGAAATGATTCTCCAGTCCAACAGACGTCAACAAAAGATAGATGTAGTCTTAAGATAAGGAATGCAGGTCCTATATATAAACCACCTCATAGTTTCACAAGACACTTTACGTTAGTGATCTTAACAGTCACCACACATCTACCAAAATGGTCTCCGACTTCAGAAAGAAGAAGCTCCAGCACGTCTTCAACGTCTTCTTTGACGTCAACCAGAGCGGGACTGTCGACAAGAAAGACTTTGAGGCCGCAGTCGACAAGGCTGCCAATGTTCGAGGATGGTCCCCATCTGACGCCAAGTACAAGGAGGCACAACAGACCCTGTTCAAGGTCTGGGACGGTCTGCAAAGCAAGGCCGATGTGGACAAGGATGGTGAGGTCAACTTCAACGAATGGGTGGCGATGTGGGACGAGTTCGCGCAGAACCCATCTGCAGCCATGGAGTGGCAAAACCTTTACGCCAAATTCATCTTTGACTTGGAAGACGCATCGAGCGATGGATCCATTGACAGCGACGAGTTCTCCACAGTCTACGTGGCGTACGGTCTCAGCGCTGCTGATTCCAAGGCCGCCTTCCAGAAAATGTCTAAGGGCAAGGCCAACGTGACCTGGTCTGACTTCCAGAATCTGTGGAAGGAGTACTTCGTCTCTGACGACGTCAACGCCGCCGGCAACTTCATTTTTGGTAAGACTAGCTTCTGATTGGCTCTTTTGGATTTAACTTGTGAGTTTTGAAAGACTGTTTTGGATTGTGATATGGAGCTAAATTTTATTTATGTTAGTTAGTGTTAATAAAGTTATTTATTGCTGTTACACGTTCTTGTTTTTAACTTTAACCCACAAAAGGATAGCCTTCATCATGTACGATTCAGAACTTATACTACGAACAGAAAGAGCTGCCAGTTTTCAATATTATAAGATAAGAATATTTTTTATTGAAATTGAAAAAAAAAAATTATTAATCGCATCAAATTACATCTTTATCTTATGAATTCTTTATTGGACACTGGAAAAAATCAAAATGATAAAAGCAATTAATTATATCTATTTACGACTCATTGTAGGGCACATGCCTTCTCTCGGAGAGAGAGAGAGAGAGAGTATGGTATTAATTACCACGCTTGCCCACCACGGATTGGCAATTTCAAGCGCTGAGGTATATGAACACCATAGATCCTCAGGTCTCCCCACGGTGTCTTCCTTCGCTGTTAGCAAGTGCTATTGCAACTAAAATTTCGCAAATGTACGTGACTTAGAAAACATTATCATCCTCTTGATTTATTTGCCGTTATCAACAGCATTGTCCATGAAAATTCTTTACAAAGTAACTCAAATATTCACGGTCATTAACTGCTTTGTTAATCCGGCCATTAATGCCCGCTGCAGCCATAACTTTCATTACCGTTTCAGCTCATTTTTAAGGGCATAAAATTTGCAAAACAAAGCCCTCGTTAAGGTGAGGCCGAGATCATAAATAAGAATATTTTCTTCGCAAGGTATGAAAACACAGAAGGCACTCATCTTATGATTACGTAGTACCTTATAAATTATTCTTTTGCGGAAACTTAATTTACTTTCGAATACCTTTTCGTGAGGAAACCTGATTGTCCGAGGTGTTCACATACTTCAGCGCTTGAAATTGCCAATCCGCGGTGGGCACGCGTGGTAATTAAGCCCATACTCTCTCCCTGAGAAGGCCTATGCCCTGTAGTGGGACGTAAATAGGCTACATATAGCAAATGCCTTTGAAAGGCCTGTGCACATCAGTGGGATCTATTTGTCGAATATTGGATAATTGTCTTTCGAATTTTATCGAATGTTTGATTTACCGCCAGCTATCGAAACGTCACTATCATTCTTCGAGCTTCTCTACATATCTAATTAGGTTTATTACGAGTACATTGTATCTCCCAAACCTACAATAGATAGTGGATATGATATGTGTTAGAATCGTGACAAGAGGCCTACACCACTGAGATATGATGTTTCATTGCTAGGTTAGTTACAGCAAGGCTAGCATTATTTCGGTAATACTTATTTTAAAAATGAAAAGTGAGTATCGCTGTGGACATTTTTAACTGAGCGATAACAGCGGCAGATAAACCTTTTTGTGGTTTTCGCCCGCTGGTAGAATAAGATATTTAAGTTTACCTCGTGCCTGTATGAAACTTAATAAAAATAAAATAAAATAAAAATTCCAATAATTCAGTATCTTTTGTATTGCGAGACGTTGCAAGCTGGGTGAATAATAAATAAACATAAACATTAAATGTAGTGAATTTTTATGTCAAGTGAATTATATGACTTTAAAACTAAATGATCCTCCAAGGTAGTGACTTGGTTCTTCAAATTGAGAATTATCAATTTAGTAAGAGTTTTTGGTAATGAATAATTTAGGTCCCGCAGAAAGGGTGTGGAACATCTCCAGACCAGCTATAAAACCAGTTATGAATCCGCCTTATTTTTTACGATTTTTTCCACGAGGAGGGGTACACCACGTCCGCTGAAAAACAACGAGTGCTAATTACCTGGTGAATTATCATCTTGACCGTCCTATCACTCGGGAGGGTTGGAGGGTTCAAGCCACGAGCGGAAGCGAGAACGGTCTAACACTATTATTAGCATTGTTAATATTTAAGTTCAAGTTCACTGTTACTAGTTTTATCACTTATGTACATTTCGCTTATCCGGGATAAAAACGACGTAACTTAATGCTTGCAAATTTAACAGGAGAAAATTTTGTCGATGTTTTTACAGAAACTAGAATGAATCTGTATTTAATGCATAATGCGTCATTTGACTGTAATGAATAGAAATTCAATTGTGTCGTGTTAAACTTCCCTTTAGGAGTGTAGATATAATAGATCTATTATAGTGTTATACTTCGGTAGCTCATAATATAAAAGTGTGATTCCGATGTTACCGTTTGAAGAAGAAGAAGAAGAAGAAAGACATTTATTATACCAACAAGATACATCACAGAAACAAAATAAGCACATAAGTAACATAATATGCACAACAACAGAAAGAAAACTAAAGACATAAATACATGTTTCGGATGAGCGATTAAAAAAACGTTTTGTTTACGTTCAGTACCACGTTTTGGTTTAATTAAGTTTAATTAATTTTGTTACTAATAATAAAAAAGTTCCTTACGCAGTAGTGGGACCAAATCAGGGCTACATAAAAAACCAGCCACCTGCGTGTCGGGCCGCGCAGTGTAGGGTTCCGTAGAAAAAGGGGGTTTTTATTTGCTTTACAGAACCAACAACTTCATCAACGGAGTTTTCAGTGGATTTTATAGGAAGTTTACCTTTTATTATAAATTTAGGCGTAATAGACATACCTGCATATTACGTGATTAATATGGAGGTATGTCTATGCCAAGTTTGAGCTTTCTAGTACTAATCGTCTCTGAGCTAGGTCGCGGACAGACAGACACACGGACGAATACGGCGAAACTATAAGGGTTCGCAAAAACGGCCTGGTTTGCATTTGTTGTACGATAAATACGACGTCTAGAGCTGGTACTAATGGCTGTCAAGAATCTTCTAGGAATCTCGGTTTAATTTAAGATTGGACCGTTGTGGCGGCGTTGACAGCGTTCATGTGTCTGTAATTGTATAAAAATATTCGAAGGGTTGAAAAAGAAATCCTTGAATGGTATGTACTCCATTACCCAACCTAGGTACCCTTCGGGAGAGACTTACCTTTTCCAGCAGTTTCAAAGATATCAGTGTCATGTCGAGTGTCTGACAACAAAGCCACACAACGCACAGACAGACATATTGGCTTACTTTTGTTAATAGGTATAAGGTATCTTTTTATCACAATGTACTATCTAAGAAATCTTATGTTTTTGTTAACATTACAATTTACACGAATCTGGTCGATTACCTTCATTGTAATTACTGATATAATTATATCATCCAGTTGATAATAAGCTGATAAGTAAGTAGATATTATTGTGAAAGAGACGAGAATTTTAACGTGGTTATTTATTTAATTTCCCGAGAATTCTGTGCATGCAGCAACTAATGCATATTAATGAAGGTTTCCTTGGATCGTGCCAGTTGAAAAAGCCGGATTTATGCCTTTGAGATGATTTAATGAGATTATTAATACAGTGGCACCTTCACTCACACTAGATGGGTGAAGGGACCACTCGGATGCTGCAGTTCCTGGGACATTGTTTTTAAGATGGAGTAGGCTTGCCCAGCACATATACCATACTGACAGCTTAGTCGGCCTGTCCCACAGGAAAGACAAGTCAATACCTGTGGAGCCAACCAAACTGCGGGTTTCCTCACGATGTTTTCCTTCACAGTTAGCGTGTGGTATTGCTACTACAAATTCGCAGATTTATGCCTGCTCTTCGAAATAAAGGCGAGGGTTGTCATACTTAGTACGCACGTTTGTAATCCCATACATTTAAGAATAATATCTATGAATAGATCAATGTATTTTGGATTTACTTAGCATGCAAATCAAATACAAATCAAATTCATCCATTTTTAGGGTGTTACAACTCGAAAAGAAAAAATGGTGCCCTTATAGGGCACTTCACTTTCTTGTCCGTCCGTCCGTCCGTCCGTCCATCTGTCTGGCAAGACACTTTATGTTGTTGGGAACGCGTGGAGTTATCGAGTTGAAATTAAAATTATATACTCAAATCTACAATCCCTTGAAGCTGTGAAAAAGTCAACATAATGTAAAAGGTTAACGTAAAAACAAGATACAGCCGTTTATGCTGCAAAAAACGTACATTTCGAAACTCAAGGGAATCAATTATGGGGTACTTTCCGCTGACTTAGAACAATGAAATTTGGCAAGTAATATCGTCTTATACTACAAGTATAGGGAAAAATATGCAATAAAATCATAAAAAAATTGTATTTGAACTTCAGGAAAAGCTCGGAAAAAACTGCGAGACTCGATTATTAAACTATAATATGCAAGTAACTACAAATTTGTACGGACCCTTGGTGGACGAGTCCGAATCGCATTTGTCCGCTTTTTTTTCTTTCATTCACCCGCACGACGTTGCAGATAAGTGCCTCTAAGTCACTTCTTCATCTACACTATAAAAAGTGTCAATAAAACAATGTTAAGTCATGGCCATGCTTAAAATCACGACAATGACTCCGTTGTATTGAACAACTTATGTCCCAACCTATGTGTGGTTTATTAAACTACAATATTGGCGGAGCCAATTACTACAATTAACCCCGGTTGTTTTTTCTATGCACCTTTGCCGACTGAGAGCTATTAACAACAGATTAACATATTGTTCATGTACATGAAACAGAGTCTTATTACTACTAATATCAATGTGTGGGTTAATTGGCTGTGAAACGAACATCGGATTGTCATAGTGGAGGCCTAGTACGTAACTTGTTATGGGCAACCTGGAAGGTTCTCAACAGGCTGCAGATCAGTCTGTAGGCCGGATAATATGCCCAAGTAGGGATTCACCGCTCAAACGATGGCCTTTCATCGTACTCTGCCTGCTCTGCCCCATTATTACGCGCTCCAAATCCTGTCGGAATTCTGACGTTTGCGATAGTCATTACAATGGAATTTGACATCTAAACGCTAGGAATCCTTCAGAATTTGGTGCGCATAACCTACCTGCACTCGGGAGGAACGAACTGCAAGTGTTAATGCCTGACGCCGTCAGAGTTGCAACATTTTGGGCCCAAGCCATTTAGTATAGTTTGTCGTCCATAACTGTTTCGATACGCCAAGAAGAATGCTTAACAATACTATGATATTCACCGTAAGTTTGTCACTTACGCCACACCCTTCATTCAGGCGCAAGGAGGGGCGAGCCTGGAGTGGCTCAGGATATTTATTACCGCGTTATTATGCGTAATCGCTGTTAAAATCTCTTTTAATGCGAGTTCCAACGAGCTTGCCCCGGGCTATATCAACTTTACAGGTGTATCGCGGGTTTTGTTGTTTAAACGATTATGAACATGTTTATTAGGGTGGCAGAATTGTTCCTTTTTTTGGTGAAGCGAAATGGGGTTTTGTCATGGGATTTGTTTTGTCCAGAAAAACTGGGAGCGCTTAATTTTTTTTTTATTTAACTAATATTCTGTAGGGATACCTAAGAATTACAATAAAATGAAAATAAAAAAAACAAATTACCTCTGACGGCACAACCTGATTATGCAATAAAGAGCCGAACCATCCTGCTTTCACTCTCTAAGTAAAGCGAGATGGCATGACTCTATATTGCTCCACCAATCTGGACTCTCCACCAATCTGGACTTGGCCCCTGTGGTGGAGTATGGCCTATACCTTCCTCAGGGAAAAGACCCGTGCCCCTCGGTGGGGACATAATGGGTTGATGATGATGATATTGCTTTAATCTGTAGAATTCTAACCGACCCGATCGTTTTAACAACAAATACAAATATGTTTTCTATTTACAAATATATTTTTCTCAACCACGAGTTTAGTGCAGTTTATATAGAGATATAAATGTTAGATGCGACAGTAGAATTTGCGGAAAGATTTGCCTAAACTAGATCAGAGATCTTTACTTTAGGTTTATGTATCATAGATTATGACCTTGGATTGTTATTTTCAAGGTCATAAACTAACAGGTTGTGGGTCTAAACTGGATAAGGCTGGCAGTTCTCTGAGGTCACAGGGTCACCTCGCTACGAGGATAAATAATTACTTTCTTCTGCAAAGTCACTACCACATAACACAATTACTTATCCTGGTCCCAAACTAGGATTCCCTGCGCTGTAGTAACTAGGCCAGGACATCAAAATCATGGAAATACACCGAGACTGAGGCTACTTGTACAAATAAAGTACGACGGTGGTGGTAGCCCAGTGGGAAGAACCTTGGACTCGGAAGTGGGAGACCCAGGTTCGATCCCCGGTGCGGGCACGTACCTATGACTTGGTTTTCTAAGTTATGTACATTTGTGAAGTTATAGTAGCAATACCACTCGCTATCTGTGAAGGAAAACATCGTGAGGAAACCTGAGTATCTGAGCTATTCACATCAGCGCTTGAAATCGCCAATCCGCTCTCTCCCTGAGAGAAGGCCTGTGCCCTACAGTGGGATGTATATAGGCTGCTTATGTAAAGTACGACGGCAGTGGGAATCGAACTCACGACCTCTGTCTTGGTATTCTAGTGTGTTAACTGCTTGACCAACGACACAGTCAAATGTACACGTTACTCTTCATAATATTAGAGCGTCATTTGAATTTTGTAGGCTATTATAGCCTAGGTTTTAAAGTTTTTGTATGGGAGTGAAGGATCCGTTAATAGTTAATCTGTGGTTAGGTATAGAATGTTCTGATAACATTTTGAAAACGATTGGTTCAATGGTTGATGTTAAAGTTCTAACCGTAAATAAAACCCACAACAAACTTTATGCCAAACTTCATGGTCGACAAAAGCGGAAACCAAAGTCACGGCTCAGTTAAACGTCCGACCAAACGCGCATAAAATCTTTCCCCTCAGTTTCTAGTCCACAAACCAGACACAGACGATGCAATTATTCGCATAAACGTGACGTTAAACCACTGTCCGGCGGCATGACACGCTCCCCATCTTTCCTCTACGTATATCACTCGTTTGGACACAAAAAAAGCACAATTGGACACCATTGGACACTAACTGACGTCATATGTCAGAGCGGAGTGCTCGCCGCGACGCGCGGAATGGTTTTGCAGATACATTTTAGGGTTCCTTTTTGATATTTTTTCAACGTTATTTGTTTCGTCGGGAGTCTGAACATATCTCGGGACATTCATGGTACTATAAAAGTGTCAAGTATCCGCAGAAGTATTCGTTTTCGCAATCATATTTGCATGTAAGATAAGATTAGAATATTCTTTATTGTACACTGGAAGAAACGAAGATAAATTATTTACAAAAGTTCCGTTTTAAACAAAGGATCCGGCGTAGGATCTGGGTACATATTCTATCTAAGCTGGTCTAATAGAGCTTGCATTTGAGTTCTCTCCCTCTATCTCTTTATCTCAGATTTATCCCAGCAATACTGCTCCTAAGGTTGACTGGAGATCGCTCTAAGCGATAAGACCGCCAATTGTATACCACTACTTAGATATAACAAACTATGTGTAATTCTTTCACCTGGTTGTGCAATTAAAGTGTTCTGTATCTACAAGTATCTATCTATTTTCTTGATAATAACGCTAGAGCTAGGTCACAAGTATATCTTCCCAATGCTATGTTTTTCAATGCTACATAAATAACGAGATGTCCCTACACCGGGAAACTTCTCACGATACCCTTTTCGTCGTTAGCCTGGTCAACTACAGGGCTATTTCTAAAATGCCCAATGTTTCTACGACTTTTAATATATTTTTGTTTATTTTCAATCTTTTTAGTGACGCTGTTTGATGGATAATGCTTAAAACCAGTAGAAGGACATTCTTCTATGCAGGAATTTTTTTACTGAAGGCTGCGACATTGTCAGAGCACGTAAAGCGCGAATTTAATAAAATTATATTCACCCTGATACTTCGAAAAATAAAAAAACTAATGGAACATAAGTTATTACCGAACGCAAACTCTAATAGACGTGTCTCAGCAGTTGCAGTGAGCAATTACCATGTTACGTGTTTTTTTTTTCTTTTTGTGAATGTGTTGTTGTATTGCCTGTTGGTTGTCCTAAATAAATAAATAAATAAATAAACTGCAAAACTAGAGAGTAAAACTGAGGCTGTACTGTACGGAACCCTCCACCCAAATAGTTGTTCGCAGCTGACTCGCTGTCAGAGCCACGCGCTCGATGCAGCCCGCATTGCACCATAGAGACAGGATGGCAGGTTGCTTCTGGAGGTGGCAATTTACTGAGTATTTACCAAGAATTGGTATGTACCTAAGAGCACACTCTAGTTTAGGGTACGTTTACCTATGTTAAATTACTGATGTTTTGTACATTTTATATCTATGTAATAGGTAGGTATCTTATGCTAGGTACGCTCAGGTAGTTCAGGCGTAAATTGTGAAGTTTTACGAAACTCATTTGCTTAGGGACGTGTTCTCTGAACCAGTGAATTCGGATTTAACAGTTCGGACTGCAAAGGAGATTGTAACCTTTTCTATACTGGGTCTTTCCAAAAGTTCCATTTTCTATCAGTCAGCTACAGGTGGTGCAACAAATTAACTGGTTTCAATAATTCGTAGTTGCTTTCACAACAAAAGTTGTTTGTATTAAAAAAGTAAAAAAAGATTTGTGGTATGGATGAGACATTTCTGAAACACCGTGTAGATTCCCACACGCGAAGTGACACGTGACATGACAACTGAGCTGACCCAAAAAGTCTGCACTTACACCATTTTGGGGCTATTGTTTTCTAGTAATTCTGCAGTGTAGTTAAAATACAAAATACAAACACGAAATTACTTATTAAGCAAAGATATTTGACATAGCAGATTGACATAGCTCAGGTTGCCTTATCAAAAAAGTCAAACTCAAAGTCGTCAAAGTCTGCCCGTGACCACGGCACCTGCAACGTTGCCGAAACGTCGGGAATTTAAGGTAATTAAATTTTACCTAATAAATATTCGCAATTAGACCCGTTTAATATACAACTATGTATGAGCATCGCGAGTCATTAAAAAAATCTAGATGAAAGCTTGCTCAGTTACAAAACTGCCACATCCACACCTCGTTACAGCGCACCTTCCCAGCTCCAGGTGTTGCAGGCAATCGGCGCTGTGACACGAGGCCTATCCCCGCATGAGGTTACACGGTCAGAGAGCATTCTACAGCAAGACGAATGGGGTGGTTAGAAACGCGACCTGGTTACGTACGCTTCTAATCAGAATCAACCGTAGTCTACTGCATCCGAGGAGAGGTGATCTGCGTAAAGCGCTGGCTGTTTTGATGGGCAACCGCTTGCTGAATAAACGCTTCCACATTGAGGGTCTAGCTGATACCCTGCTATGCCGGGGATGCTTCAAAGAAGAGGAATCACCCTTCCGCGTGGCGTTTCAATGTGAGAACGTAAAAAACCAATGGACTTCCGTCTTTGGAAAGCTGGGATCCCTAAGGGAGACGCCTGCAGTGACATCAGAGGTCTGGTAACTTTTTGGAAAGTGAGAGACTGGTTGGTATAGTATCACAGCCTTTCTACGTACAGTCGACATTACGTCATTACACCAATCTTTAGAACCGTGCACTCTACTCATTTATGTTATGGGTGACTTATGGATGACACACACCAACGCGGTGGCGGTGGTGGTCCATACATAAATCATTTACAGGCAGTAGTATTTTGTATAGACCGCCACCGCCACCGCGTTGGTGTGTTTTTATCCTTTAGCATATATGTAAGCGTTGATGCTGCCGACTGTACAACAGTACAATGGACTAACTGTGTGGCTGAGTAAGAAAATCTGAGGCTAACTAAATAGGACGAACACAATTTTTAGGGATAGTGATTTCGTAAATAGTGTTAATAGTGTTGTCGTTAAGAGGGTTACGCTGCAATATTTCTTGACAGTGACAAGTGGGAGTCAATAAACTTTTGTTTGACAAGTGGAGAGACCTTTCAAGAACTGTAATGGATGGAGTGCTGCTCTGTACTGATGGATGACGATGGACTCCTTGCCTATCGCCATCGAAACTAACCAGTGTGGTCCATGGGTAGTAAATTTCCATACACTTAAGCCCAAAAGGTTTAATCTTGCCACTCGCTTAGTTATCATATAGGGCGTAATAAAATGCCAGCACAAATACATCCAAAAACGGGGTTTTTTACTCGTTAACTAACAACTTTTACTACGAATAAAACTTGAAATCGCGAAAAAATATCTGAAGCTCCATTGGTTTTAATGCCGTAGGTAGTGACTTTAGTACAGACAAGGTGATTTTTTCTTCTCATAGTAAAAGTTAATTGTATTGCCCAATAGAACCCCCATTTCCGGATGCGGATTTTGTTACACCCTGTATATCATTATTGACAATCCAACCATATATCATTTAACAGCGCACATTTCAGATGTGGATTTTGTTACACCCTGTATATCATTATTGACTATCCAACCATATATCATTTAACAGCGCACATTTCAGAAGTGGATTTTGTTACACCCTGTATATCATTATTGACTATCCAACCATATATCATTTAACAGCGCACATTTCAGAAGTGGATTTTGTTATACCCTGTGTATTCATTCGTTCACTGCTGCAAGTGTTGTTAGCGTTTATAACCCCTGTACAGGTAAAGAGGAAATTAAAGAATCATTGCTATGTATTCTTTGGTTTTATTGGTATATCTTTAATTATCTATGTAACCGGATTAGCAATTAAACAAGATTCATTAACTGAAGTTTAGTATTCTGAGCGTGAAATTCGCCTTTCTCATCTAGTTTGGTGACAAACGGCGTGAGATTTTAATGGATAATATTGCTATTCAGGACAGGTTTTAAACATCCTCGTGAAATCAGAAAAATGGAGTTCGCCAAATATTGTAACAACTGACAATTTCATCTTGAAATAAACAGTTTTACTAACCAAGCTTTGTCACTTTGGTGCAAGGATTTATCCGAGTGTCGTGCAAACTAGTTTCTTCAAAAATTATCTTCCAAATGTAGATCAAAATTATGGAAACGAAAAAGTCTTAGTACTACTTTCTCTTCCTAATAAAAACTTCCTCACTACTTCTAAACTTAACCCAGACCCGTTTTACCCCGACAAATCCACCAACCACACCACAAACCATTACGATCACCAAGTCTAAGTAACACTTCTGATACCAGGGCACCAGCAAGGCTGGAGAGCGGAGGTGTGGGGCGCCTTGGGTCTTGATGACGTGCTTTATCCAGAACGGGATTTCGGAGCGCGCGGACCGCAGACGGTGGCGTAAGGCGAAGGAAGCCTTTTTGACATTTTGTTTGTAACTGTGGAATGGCGGAAATTTAGGTAAAATTTTGGGTAGGTTGAACCAGCTGTTAAATATGTGAGATTTTATGTACACCTTAGATTAAACGAGTCTCGGGTCTGTAGTAGGAACCCAAATCATAAGTTGCAATAAGAATACGTTACGTCGATGCCCCAGATAGAGAGAATACTCAGCTTTCTAATGAAGCTATGGTCATGGACAATGGACATGTTAAATATATGTAAATAATATAGATTTTAAATATATTAAAACTTATTACAGCATTAGTTATAAGAAAATATGCTTACTCCTGAAAAGGAAGAATTTGGACATGTACTTAAATAAAACACCTGTAACTGCTAGTGTTAACCCAAATTAAAGCAATAAAGTTTAATTTAATTTAATTTAATTTCATTTCACCAGACTCATCAGTCCTAGATGACAGTCACAAAGCTCTAGATTTATAACTGATCAATATTATGATGGTCATTGGGTATACTTCAAGCAGAGTTCAGGAGGATTATATAAGCTTATTATATCACTAGACATTTTAAAGCGTGGTCGTACTCTTTTACAATTATGTCGTATATGAGAAGCTCAAGTTTTATTGCAAGTATTGCTTTTAGCAATAAGGCCGCCAATTGTACAGTGTAACTATACTTTTTTTGTAAATCTAATATATAAAAATTTCGTATCACAGTTTTTGTTAGCTAACTCCTCTGAAACGGCTTCACCTATTTCTATGATTTTTTTTTGTGTCGGTCGGTCGGTCGGTCGGTTGGTTGGTTGGTTGGTTGGTTGGTTGGTTGGTTGGTTGGTTGGTTGGTTGGTTGGTTGGTTGGTGTGTACAATAAAGAATATTATTTTTTTATCTTTCTATTCTTATCTTTTTTACCTCTTGTTTTCCAAAACCTCCAAAACAGCTTCCTTCAGCCTGATATGTAGGTCTGACCTCAGCAGCACTCTTCTCCCTAAGCCATTCCTCACAACGCAAGCTGCGTTGAGGAACTGGTCTCCGAAGGCTGGTACTACCACGGTAGGGACCGCGAAATGGACAGCTTCCAGGAGGGACAACATCCCGCCCTGAGTGATGAAGAGCTTTGTGTTTGGGTGGGCTGGAATAAACTTAATAATAAAGTAAACTTCGGATGAGAAGAAAATTGCGGCCGACGTCCGACCTCGGCCTACGCCTGTGAAAATTGTCATCTCATACCGCAACCTCCTCTCCAAAATGTATCTTCTTGTACCTCTAGCCTTCCAATACCCATAAAATTGTTTAGAACATCCTAGCCATAAAAGAGGTAGGAAGATAACATTGTCCTACACAACACAAAACTTTTTTTGGTCCCAAGCAATCCTAACCACGCAAGGATAAATATGGAAACACACCCAGAATTCTTACATTTTTTGTCTCTTCTGTCCTTGGACCTATCTGACTCTTACCTAACACACTTTGTTGAGGCGCCCACCTGGTCACATGGACGTTACTAAGCCAGTTAGTCGGCGCATCCTCATCCATCTTCCACAGGACTGTTTGCTTCAAGCTCTTAAACATCTGCAGCAGAGCTCCTTTCATTGCGAGCGGCATCCGTGAAGTGTCTAGCTCAGTGCCGAGGCTGAAGTATATAACGCCATTGGAAGAGTCATCTAGTATTCTTTTTAGATCCTGTGAAGTGGAAATTGCAGTCTTGTAGTTGTAGCTAGGATGTGAACAGTATAAGTTCATGTATTGACAAAAACGGATCGAGAGAAGAACTACTTACATTACTATATGGTTTTAAAAAACCTATTTAGAGGCTAAAAATTCCATCTATGCCGGGACTTGAACCCGCGACCTCTGGCTAACCGTGCTAGCGCTGTCCCAACCTAACTGCAAAGTGGGTTACTCGGGACTGCAAGTGATATTAATTGCTTCTGCCAGATGTCGCTGCCTGTACGTAATACAGAGAAGTTTGCGAAGAGGTTCGAAATTTCGCCGATGCCTGCACTTGCCCATTAGCTCAGTTGGGAGAACGCTGGCACGGTTAGCCAGAGGTCGCGGGTTCAAGTTCCGGCATGGGTGGAATTTTTAGCCTCTAAATAGGTTTTTAAAATTGTCCTCAGCACGGGTTAGTGCAACAAAAAGAATATTACTACACGTATATGGTGTCACCATCGATTTTGTTCTTGGTTTTGTTACTTATTACAACCAAATCAAAGAACAAAGAATTGATTATGATAATTTTGAGAGTGTTTTTCACACAAAAATATTGTTTTTATACCCAATTTATTCAATCATTGATTTGTTATTGATTTCGCTGTAGATTTCCCTATCATTAAACAAATAAATAAATTCGATGGTCAATTTAGCACGCGGGCTATAATCTCAGTGCGTCAAAATTTTTATTTATTTACTTTGGTGTGTATCCTCTCCTCTCTTCTCCTTCACTTATATTTACTTATTGAATTTAATTTATTATGGTGTTCCTCTATATTTCATACATATTAATTTAAAACGAATAATATATGTAAGTTTTTTATGACGATATTTTTTTTTTTTTACTTTATTGTTTTTATAATCATATTATAAAGAAAAATAGAAAATAAATATTAAAAAAATTGAATTTTACTTAATTCTTTAACTGCACCATGGCACGCACTCCGTAGTACAATTATGGGTTACCGTAGGCACTGACTGAAAATCAGCGCCGAGGGATCACTTCCTCAGCACAACGCTGAGTCAGTTGCCTTTTGTGGCAATGTAGATACACCACAGGCTACATCTATGGTCCTGTTTTATTTATTCGTTTTGTCTGTTGTGTATTTAGTTTTCTTTCTGTTGTTGTGCATATTATGTTACTTATGTGCTTATTTTGTTTCTGTGATGTATCTTGTTGGTATAATAACTGTCTTTCTTCTTCTTCTTCTTCTTCTAAAAGTACCAACTCCAGTGACCGGACCAGTCATTGTAAAATTTGAATATCAATGCTGTAGCCAAGACGGAATTATTAAAAGCTTACAAAGTGTAATAGCCTTTCGAAAAACAAAATCGTTGAATACCTACCTCTGGTATGCTTTCCATATTCTTTCCACTTATGTGGTACCCCCCAACAGGCTTATAGCTCTGCGGTAGTCTCAGCGGCACCCCGAGAGCTGCGTGCGAGTTGCCCAGCATCAGAGAAGCGTTGAACCTCATGACATCTAGCGGAGGCAGGGTCCGGCCACGCTTGGTAACCGCGTCGCTGAAGGCATCGAAGTAGACCTCGCTCTCTTTGGACGAGTAATAACTGGAGACGTAATAGATTATAATTAAATATGGTCAAAATCCTATGGTTGCAGCGTCAGGTTATTTCTCTCACTATAGTGTATTGTTATTGTTACTGAATCAAGCAGCATTTTAAACTTTACAGTAAATTTACAGAAAATGGTTAAAATTTGGCTTAAAATATTTTGACATATGAAGTTAGATAAAAGTGTGTATTATGAAAACAAAAGGTAAGCATCATTTTGTATTAAATTTTTGGTTAGCCGTGTTTTGCATAGTAACGTTTTAGTTTTTATTTGATCACACACAACCGTTATTTACTTCCAAATATTACATCGTGAACTCGACTATTCACTTACAAGTATCTCACGAAACTGATACGCCACTGCGCCCACAGCTCCCGCCACCTCGCCCAGAAGCTCTCCAAAACATCAGAGACAGCAAAGGGACTGTAGGAAGGGGTTGGAACCTCGTCCATCAAACGCAGATCTAGCCAACTGGCACGCATCGAGGTCGACCAGATTAATGGGCAACTGTATACTGCTGCAAACCTTGAAATTGGAAGATTTAACTTTGAACAGCTGATAAGACGAGTAGTTCTCAATATATAGAAAATCGATATATTTTGCCAGCTTTGAAGCTATAGATGTAATTATTATAAACAAATTAACACCACTGTGGTATAGGCCTCTTCATGTACATACCATTTTGCTCTTAAATATGCCATATGCATACATTTCCGTAAATGGACTATATCATCAGACCATTTGGCCGGCACTCTCGCGAGCGTGCACAGAAATTAATTACTAACGCTCATGAAGGTAAAGAAAATAAAAACATACTTAACATAATGTATTATATATATATATATATAGACATATATATATATATATATATATATATATCCATTTTATTTCAGATTACAAATCCATAGTTTTATTAGTAGGTATACACAACTTATATCTATTTTTAGTATTTTTATGTCAGAATCGGCATTGGAAAACCGCTTACCCAGCATACAATTCGCTGAACATCCAATCGGCTACAACAGCATCGAAACCGATTTCCCCATCTATCAACAAAGCTCTGATATTATCATGTGATAGCGTTCGCTTTGTGATGCTGAAGTACACGTCCCAATTGTGATTCAAGTTGTCCAGACCTTTATTGAATAGCTTTTCTATGGCCACGTGGTTCACTGGAAGAACAGATTGGTCATCAAAGTGATAGGTGTTGATGGAACTTTAGTGCAATCTTGAACACATTTCATAACATGACAGTCTGCATAAACAACTTTTGAATGGTAGAAATTTATATGAAGATAGAGTTTATCTAATAGTCATTATAGTGTATGAAAAAGATCTTTAAGAAATAGAGCCAGAAAATCAAACACTTTCTTTAACTACCCAACCGTTAGTTTCAAAGGTAAACCTTACTTTTTGGTGTTCCAGAAACAGGGCTGATGTCGACTTGTCTTAATTTTGATGGTGGATCAGCTATTGGAAACTGTGTGATGTAAGTGATCTAAAACACGTTAAATTCTAAGTGAAAGTTTTGACTTAACTGACAGATATTATAGGAGAAACTATGTTCGAAATAGAAAACGATCTTGAAATAATGATAGATGATAATTAGCACTCATCAATCATCATCATCGTGGCGTCGCATTAAGAATAGCGTCACTCCATTACCTCCCGTGGATGTCGTAGAAGACGGGCAGCAGCGTCTTCCTGAGATTACAACCGCATACTGCGATCGCCAACCCGCCTGCCAAGCGTGGCGATGATGGCAAAACCTCTCATGGTTATGAAAACCACAAAGGAGGTCTATGTCCTGCAGTGGGCGTCAAATGATGGATGATGATGATGATAATGAACCATAATTTGATTCAGTAATGGAATAATGTCGAAAAATGGCCTGTTTGGACGGATTTAATTTATTCAAAATAAGGAAGAGTCTCAATGTTGGAAATGATGTCTACGTACCTCATGTCCTTCAGCCAATAACAGATTCACAAACGATTCACCCAGGATGGCATGACTCTTACTGGGAAAGGGGAACACCAACAGAATTCTGTAACTGGTACAGACTTTCAAGTCGAGTACTATTAGAAATGATATAATTTTAAACATGGCGGGTGAAGATATGCAACTGTCTTGTAATATTTATTTGTGTGCAACAAAATGTTACTTATTATTAAATCACCATAAACCCTCTGTATTTCAAATGACATAGTGCAGATGAGATTGCGTTTCCAACACAACATTTAAAGTGAGCCTGGATTCGTGATCAAGATAAAACTTTATGTCTCAGTGACATAGTCAATAAATATGACTTTGTTGCACGACCGACGCAATACGACTTTACTTACACGACCGCACTAAAATATTAGCATTCAAATAGAAAATGATAAGTCAGTGGATCTGCCTTGGTGGTCAGTCGAACGGTCAGTCACGAGCCTACCATTATACCTCAGGGGTATTATTATTATTGTTCTCTCAGCAAACCATATATCAGCGTCAGTCCGATATCCTCAATTGGTTATCATCATCATCACCAGCTCACCGCTGCCCAATGCTAGGTATAAGCCTAGGTTATACAGAGTGTTCAATTACTAACGGCATTAGCAAAAGCCAACGAATCTCTGGATGATTACAAACATTTTTTCTAAAGGCCAAGGGGCTGGGAAATCAATGGCTTAGGAGATATTGTGAAGCATTGAATTCAATGAAGCATCGTTTTCCTCAAGGAACCCTATCGAAGTATATAATTTAATTTATATATATATATTTGAAATTCAACGTAAAATGAATTCAAAATATCGGGAACTCAAACAAGCGTATCGTTGGTTTGTACTTACGCTCCGTGACACAAAAACACTGAGAGTTAAGTGTTCAATGCGCGTTACTATATTTAGTTTTAGTAATAAAAATTCTATATTTTCCTGCAATAAAGTGGTTTGTTTTCATGTGTCTAGTATGCAGTAGCATATGTTCAGTTTCAGGCCAAGTGTCAGTATTAAAACACCCTGTATTGTGAGTAAGTAGGAGACTTTACCTTCTTTGTTTTCTTATTAAATCTCCCTTGAGCTGTCGTTCGACTGCAGGATAGTCTCTGACAGCTGCTTAGACCAACTTCAAACAAAGAAAGAAAAACTACAATTATAAAGGGATCGCTCTACTAACCGCCCTTGCCGCTGCCTCCGGTAATCAGCCGCCTTTTGATCTCGCGCCAGAGCTTCTTACCACAAAAAATCACTACAGAAGCTCAACTTAGGTAAAATAGACCATAAGAGAGTTGACAAATAGGCGGTTGTAAAAATAAAGTCTGACAATACCTACCACGTTTTCGTCAGCTGATGCACATCTAACGATGAGTAAGTTACAGGCAGGAAGAATGGCCTGCAAAGAGAAAAAAAAACATCGAGGAGTTGATCAAAGTCTGACTGGAGACTGATTTGTAATTAAAAAAAAAAAGAGATTCATAACTTTAACTGATTGCTTGACTACACAAAGAGCTATTATTGCTATCTCTCTTTCCGATGACGGTTACATCAATATATTTTGTTGTGAGTTATTTACTACGAATGTCAAAATGCCACTATCTTCATTCAGAATTTCTTCAGAAACTTCATTAGTGACTTCATATTCTTTGTTGGTTCGTATATTAACTAACGCAAAAGTATATTAACATCCTTAGTTATTCTTCTGCAGTAAATATCTTATGGTTTTCAAAGCGAAGCTGGCGCCAATCAAGCGCTTTGAGATCGAATCTGGCGCCGCGCGTCAGACTGATTAGCTGGTGGAGAAACGGTGGGTAGACCTTATCTTGACCTTGACACCAGTTAATTCAGCTCAGAGTGAATTAAGAATTAAATAAAGATGGTTTAAATAATAATTCACTTATTTAAATTGTTACAAATGAGCAGGTTCCACGGCATGTCAATAAATCCCTTACACTGACCATCAAAAACGAACGGTACCGACTTCTTCAAGGTATCATGATGGGCAAAATTGAGGAGATAAGCCACAGGGGTAGAAGAAGACGATCATGGCTTCGTATCATCATAGAATCAAAATAAAAAATTTATTTCGACGTAAAGAATTTACGTTATGTTGAATGTCAGTGCACAATGTTAGCCCCTGCCTTCGGGTCTGTTTCTAGCGGAAAAAAAGGCAGGGAAAGAAACTCCACTCTGACAAACTTTTCTCAAATCATCTTTTAAGGATAATACGTCAGTTGCTACCTACATGATAAAGATGAACAATGGACTGGAGTGGCCAACGTTGGAGATTGAATTCGCTTGGCAAAAAGAAGAGAAGAATATGTAGAGCTGACGGCCAACCTTCAATAGTGAAGAGGAACTGAAAGAAGAATAAGGTCATGGTGTAGTCGGAAAGGCGTTTTAGAGGTTTTGACAGAACCCTTAGAGTTTCGCCATCTTCGTCCGTCTGTCTGTCCGTCCACGGCCTAGCTGAGATACGATAGTTTTTTCCTCTTTCTTTTCAATATATTATATTTTTTATTTCTTTATTGTGTTTAGCAAACGTAAGTGTATCAAAAGGATCTTTATCAAAAGGATCTTTAAAAGGATCTAATACCGGGCTATGAAATTGTATATTTACTCATATTTTAGAAAACCTAAGGCGCCACCAGGATGTTAAATTGTGGTTTTCTATTAACCGTTCCAACGAAAGTAGGTATAAAGTGGGAACAATCGAAAACCACTCGGGGTGATTACGATAAAATACTTGTTGAACTGGTGCACCTTCTTCTCCATCTTACTGTAAGGACCCAGAGGTCACTATTGGATTGTTTTTAGTCAGCATCTACTTACTAACAGTAAACACGTTTCGTACAATAAAACCGCAAAGCACGATTTGGACACAGAGAGGAGGGATAAAAAGAGACACAACGTGTTATTTTAAAGGCGCAAGACCTGAAAATATTTCTCCAATGGAGATCTTGCACAAAAAAATGTTTTGATCTTCATGGATAGGCCATGTTTTAAGACAAATAACCGTGCTTAATTTTTTTCTCTGCGACTAATACTTTTCATGATATAACCTGTCGAAAAGTCACTCTAGTCACGTGGTACAAAAAGCACAAATCGGGCTGTAACTGTGACGTCATAACTTGAAGGTGTACATAAGCAGCCTATTTACGTCCCACTGTAGGGCACAGGCCTTCTCTCAGAGAGAGATTGGCCTTAATCACCACGCGTGCCCACCGCGGATTGGCGATTTCAAGCGCTGAGGTATGTGAATAGCTCAGATAGTCCGGAAACCTTTCCTCATGATGTTTTCCTACTTGAAAGTATAACAGTAAATTTGAAGGTATAATAATTAGAATTTATGAAGAGTCTACCAATATTTGACTTATCTCGTAAAATTATGTTCTTATGCTTCTAGGATTTTATTAGAAAACTTTGAGAATTCAATAAAAAAACTAAATCTTATAAGTTTTTTTTTTAAATTATTAGACTAACTTGATGTTTCGCATTTTTTGAAACCTGAAAAAATGCTTTTATCGTTTGGTTTGTTTCTGAGTTTTTCTACGTTTTCTGTGATATAAAAATAATGTCACTCCAATCTAGTTCCGTGTTCCGGCGTGACGTCTGGTAACGCCACAACTGACAGGCAAGCACGTAACATCACCTTAGGCCTCGTCTTCCCTACCGTCAAGTAATACGGATACTACTTGGCTGGCCTGTCATTATATAAAAGAAATCTTCGGCGGCAATAAACCCTACATTCTAGCTCAATCAAACACAAAAAAAACAACCAAATGTGTAACTGAAAATGCTGAAAGCTAGAGTCGAAAATATAACAAGTTTAAACGGTCCTCCTATGTCATAATGTCCCGAGCATTCGGCGGGAACTCAAAAGAATGGGACAGACAGTCAGACGGCCCGATATTGCCTGCTGGTTGGATATTTCTGACGTTGTGACAGCGGCACAAGTTACAAGTTAAGGTTGCTTTACTCGAGAAACTATGATGGGAAGTTGTTGTGGTCCACGTTTAATATAATTTACGACGTGTTAAATTTGAGCCAAATTAAAACCAAATTATCGCGTCGTATCACGACACGATTTCGTATGTGTGAGAACCTTTAGTTTTTCGCAAGTAGAAAAGTATGAGAAATTGGAAAATAATTTAATTTTTAAATGAGTGGTTTATAATCCAAAGTCACGGACATTCTAGTTGTGAAAGTATTTTAGGGGATGTAGCCACGTTACCTAGGCGTTCTCCGTATAAACTATAAGGACGTACAATGGCCAGTGTTATCAAAATCATCATCATCATCATCAGCCATTTGACGCCCACTGCAGGACATAGGCATTCATAACCATGAGGGGTTTTGCCATAATCGCCACGCTTGGTAGGCGGGTTGTCGATCGCAATATGCGGTTAGAATCTCAGGAAGACGCTGCTGCCAGTCTCCTGGTAATTGATTTCCCCAGTCGCTTTCTACGACATCCACGGAAGGAAATGGAATGACGCTATTCTTAATCCGGCGCCACACGGAACAGAAATAATGAAAATAACAGCCTGTTATTTCAACAAGTATCGGAAACAATTATTTTCTCATAACTTTAATTGATCTACTACTACTGTTTGCCTACTAGAACCGAACTCTAAAGGGCTTGCACCATACACCAGTTGGTCGCCGTCGATTATTGCTCGAGTTACAAAAAAAAAGGCCTCCTGACAGCTCAGATGCGGGAATACATTATTATTGTCTTATATATTCGAAACCGTATTGGTACGCGATCGAATTTATAACCACATGGTGACTTGAAACTTTTGCTAGACTTTCCATGGTTTTCGTCAGTTTCAGTGCATTTTTCTGACAAAATTTGTATGTTAGTAAAGTGATTATATTCTTTTTTTTTTACCCGTGCAGATGACAATTTTAAAAACCTATTTAGAGGCTAAAATTCCACGTATGCCGCGACTTGAACCCGCGACCTCTGGCTAGCCGTACCAGCGCTCTCCCAACTGAGCTAGTGGACAAGTGTTAGTAGAGTGCTTATTAACAGAGAGTAAGCTGTGCAATTTTGTACGATCCTACGAACCTACATTACAGGTTACTTTAAAATTAATCTACATTACATAAACTCACGCCTGTAACCCGGAGGGGTAGGCAGAGACTAGGGTTTGCCACTTGCCACGATCCTGATAGACGTATTTCGCTTCATCAACATTCATAAGTCGCCGGATGCACGGTTGCCGTTTGAAAATTTAACCTGTGCCTAATGAAAGCCTTCGATTAAATGAGAAGAGACATTATAAATAATAACTTCCACACAACCCTTCACTTGTCCTGGTCCCAAACTAGGATATCTTGAGCTATGGTGACTAGGCAAAGACATCACAAACACTGTGGCTATTTGTACAAAGTGCGATGGCCTCCAGTGGGAATCGAATCCGCGACCTCTGGCATGCGTCGCACTATATTAAGGACTTTAGTCGTGCTCTTTTTTTAATTATGCTTAATGCTAACCGTATGTCTGACCGCAGCATTAGTGTTTTCCTGCTTTTGTGTAGTAACTGATGTTTTAGAATTGAAAGTGTTGATTGGACTCATGGGATCTTGTTAGGTCGAGCACCTACTCGTATCAACTTATGTGTTAGATTTATGATGATCTGAGAAAAGATGGTCAGAGTGGAGATTTTTTTCTCCACTACAACTCGACCCGAAGACAGCAATAATATTGTAAATTGACATTCAATAAACAGAATGAATCGCTCGTAACCCCGGCTGCCTGAGTGATCTTAAACGATCACGAAGGTTAAGCAACACTGGGCGCGTTCAGTGCATGGATGGGTCGCCGTCTATGCCTAACGCTAGTGGCATTTTTCCGAGCGGTTCCGTGCTTCGCAAGGCACGTTAAGCTGTTGGTGCCGGCTGCCGTCGATAGATGGCAGTCGTTAAGCCAAGTCAGAGCCCTTAGGGCGGCTTGACAACTTCTGACAGTAGACGAGCCACTAGTCTACAAGCCTCCACCAATCCGGACTTGGCCCCCGTGGTGGAGTATGGCCTATAACTTCCTCAGGGAAGAGATCCGTGCCCCTCGGTGGGGACATAATAGGTTGATGATGAAACAGAATGTAAATTCTGATTACTTTGGTCATGTAATTAATACAGAATAAGCGCCAGATTTTCATTAAGTAACAAATCCTTGTAGAAATATGTAGCAATGAATCCTATCACATGCAATAAATGGACCTCTTAAGAGTTCGCACGTTCCACGCAAAAAAGCTTTCCTATCGCGTGATAAGAGAAAAAACGACTTTCATCAAAACATACAATATCTTCCATTCATAAACTTTCCTAACTGAATGTCAATCAAAAATACTCTCTATTTCTTCACAAATAAGGGGTAACCTCGAGGAGTCTGGGTGTTCTAATGCATAAGAGAGGTTTGACAGCTGAAAAATGGCCACGATTCATCAGCGAAGCCACACCCTAGTCTACGTAGTTATATCGGGTGAAAATTGCAAGAGAAATGTAGGTTAGTTGTGTTTGTTTACAAAACAGGGGCTGTGTTTATAGACAAATCGTGCGGTGAAGGCGATATTACATGGTTCAATTTTGGTTCAATATTGCATTCAATTTGATTTTTTCAATTGCATTGAGACGTCTAAACACATTTCAATGCTATTGCGTAATTTCATTGAAACCTATGATTTGACAAACGTCTCTAAAGCAATTGACTCAATATTGACAATCATTCAATACGATTGAAAAATGTAAACATGGAAATTGAACCATCGGGCGCATTTTTTTGTTCTAAAATGGTGTGGCATTCACGTGCCGCATTTTTTGGAACGTTTCCAAGCTTATGAGTGTTTGTGGAACATAAATTCACAAAATTACAAGGTCAGAAATATTGACGGTGTCCCGGAAGAGGACATAAAGTTGAAAATAAAAAGTATATTTTTGTTTTTTATTAATCAACTCTTAAGCTTAAGAAAAACCTTTCATGGTCATGAAAGTGAGAGTGTCTGAGGTATTCACATACCTCAGCGCTTGAAATTGCCTATCCGTGGCGTGCACGCGTGGTGATTAAACCCGTACTCTCTCTATCTGAGAGAAGGCCTGTGTACAGCGGGACGTATATAGGTTGCATTATTAAAGAAATGCTGAATGGAATTAAATATAGATTTCACTCGCTTTCTTCTCTTTAATACTATATAACCCATGTCTCTATATTTCCTTTTCTAACATAAAACACATAGCAATGTAATTTATAATCATTAAGGCGGAAAGTGAAGGGTCCCCAGGATTGGTCGGGGAATGCTTCACTCTGACCTAATTACAGAAATGACCTCTCGAAAATAATTTGTATCGTGCGGAAAAAATCGAGAGAGGAATTAAAACCTTCCCGGAACCGGGGGCAATGAGACCCGTGGATGGCGGTATGCAGGACTGAACCGAGAAATGTAACAACATAACATGCCCATATCATTCAAGGATTCGTTATGTAGTGTCAAAATTCCATTCCAACGTTCTTAGGATTTACCTATAACGTCCAAAATGTGAGCCGAATTGGAATGAATCCTTGTATATTTCATTTCATTCGGCTTTTTGTCTGTCAAACTCTTTGCTCGTACAGTTGACAGCAGGTAAAACTTTACATTTTGTTGCAAAAGTCGTCCTGTAACTAAGTAGAGTGCACCCGTGTAAAGGTTGATGTAATGTCGACTGAACCAGGATTCATTCTTCTCATTAAGTCAAAAAAAAATATTGTTTACAGAATAAAAACATCCATCATACAATATCCACCAAATGTTTCGTCTTGACTTTGATAGTATTTCAAAAAGATGCTTGTTTACGACCAAACAAAAGATGAATGAAATTATTACTAACATAAACATAACATAAACCCACGCCTGTATCCCAGAGGGGCAGGCAGAGACCAGGGACTGCCACTTGCTACGATCCTGACAGATCACTTTCGCTTCCTCAACATTATTACTATGACAGAAATTGAGGTTTGACAATGGTTTTAGTATTGAAATTACAGCGCGCTCTTAATTAACGCGGTTTCGTCTTATTCGCTTATGTATGCGTATGCTTGTTCGACTCAAAGCTGTAAATGTATCTACGTGGTGACCATGATTTATGTTTCTTTGGAAGCAGTGTGGGATCGTTTGCTGTAAATTAATTTTCCAAGGTGTTTTTCATCAACATTTATACTTCGTTAGTTTCAATTTTGTCATGTTTGATTCTTCGGTTCTAATAAGTCTGAGTCAGTTCTAATAGGTGTGAGATTTTGAAATACTATTACTGTATTTTATTCTGGCTCAAGACAAGGAGTAGTGGAAGTCTTAGTCCAGAAGTGGGAACCCGGCTTTGTAAAAAAAACAAGTTTCATTACTGCATCCAACCTCCTTGCTATTTATAACATGCAAAAAGTATGGAACCTCCTTGCTATTTCTAAGTTATTCACTATCTGTAATTTTTTGCTTTTTTTTTGTTCGTGAAAAATATCAGCGCAAGCAACACGTTTTAATTATAAAACCATCGATTCTGTTGAAAAGTCGTCGTATTTTTTTTTGTAACGATATACGAAGAGATAAATCTCTTCATATCACTTTGTGGATGATTAGACGAGTTAATTTAGCATAGCGCCTTCCAATTGGAAGATAAAGACGGCGCCCTATTAGAAAATGGCTCTGAAACGAACCTCATTTAATCAAACTTTAATTTTCCGGCGCAGCCCCGCTACACTGCTTAGCTGAATTGCAGCGAAGCAAGGGTTTTGGCTGCGTAGGTCTTTTTCGACGAAACGGCCCTAAGTGGTCTGGGGTCGGCATAAGTCAAATTGTCATACAACTATTGTTCTATAGCACATAAAGAATTATAATGGCAGTTCCATTAACTTAAGCGGTGGTAGCCTAGTGGGTAGAACATTGGACTCGGAAGCGGCAGACCCAGGTTCGATTCCCAGTGCGGGCATGTACCTATGACTTTGTTTTCTAAGTTATGTATATAGTAGCAATGCCACTCGCTAACGGTGAAGGAAAACATCGTGAGGAAACCTGGGTGTCTGAGCTATTCACATGCCTCAGCGCTTGAAATCTCCAATCCGCGGTGGGCACGCGTGGTGATTAAGCCCATACTCTCTCTCTGAGAGAAGGCCTGTGCCCTACAGTGGGACGTATATAGGCTGCTTATGATCCCTTAACTTTGGTAAAACAAATGCATGTTCACAGCTCTCCGTTGATGTAAATTAGATAATAAAAATGTTACTCATAGAATAATTTTGTAATAACTTTTTTTACGTCCCCAAAAATGTGTGTTCTGTGTCCGCCACTACAAACTAATTCACATTGTTTTATTAGTGTTGATATTTATTTAAGGCTGTTTTTACGTCTGGCATACTGTCGCGCTTACACAATGCAAGTTTTTTTAGTGATTATAATAAAATTAGTATACTTTTGAAAAAAAATGTGGTCTGAGGGTTTGATAGATAGTAAAATTACAAACATTTTAAGCAAGTATATTTTTGTTTCCTATACATATTAGGTTACACATTATCGCGTCCAAAATACCCTCAGTGTCTCAAGACAAAGGTGTATAACCAATGTGTGTTGCCAGTGATGTCGTATGGATGTGAGACCTGGTCGCTGATTATGGGCCTCATAAGAAGGCTCAAGTTCGCCCAACGAGCAATGGAGAGAGCTATGTTGGGAGTTTCACTGCGTGATCGAATCAGGAATGAGGAGATCCGCAGAAGAACCCGTGTTACTGATATGGCTTGAAGAATTGCTCAGTTGAAGTGGCAGTGGGCGAGGCACATAGCTCGGAGAACTGATGGCCGTTGGGCCAAAAAAGTTCTGACCTGGCGACTGCGCACTGGACGACGCAGCGTGGGCAGGCCCCCTACGAGATGGTCTGACCATCGGGTTACGGTGACGGGGAGTCGCTGGATGCGGGCGGCACAACACCGGGAAGCTTGGAAAACCATGAAGGAGGCCTATGTCCTGCAGTGGGCGTCAAATAGATGATGATGATTAGGTTAGGTCAGCTGATAGATAATACTAAGTAGCATAAAGCTCGCTTGTGTGCAAACTATGGTTTTAAATGCAATAAAGAACTTTAATAATAATAATAATATTTTTGATAAATAAGGTTTGTTTGTTGACTTCGGAACCCTATAAAAATGATATTATTTCATCTTCGTAAATTTTTAACTGATTCACAATATGAGAGTCGTATGTTAGGACTGACAAACAAATTTCACGTAGGTAGGTTTTTCTTGTTAATTTGTTGCTCTTTGACAATTATTACTGCATAGTTAACATCTTGGAAAAGTACATTAAAATAAGGTTTTCCTTCTAGGCAGATTGAATGCTTTAGATAATTATCCTAAGCAAACCGCAAAGCTAAAGGTAAGATCAAAAAGAAGATTAAAGGGTTAATGTATAGGGTTCTTAATAAAGCTTAATAAAGATATAGGTATACGACTTCCAGAAAGACTGTATTTATTTTACTATAGCGGAGAGCTTCGATAAATAGAAAAACAACAAAAAACAAGAAAATAGATAATTTGCAGGTAGATAGTTGTCAGAGTTGATGTGTAAGTAGTCAAAATGTGAAGTAACAATGAATATCCGAAAGAAATATGGAATGGGTGACTTATTTTTAAATTTTGAGTTTAAGATGATAGACAGAGGGCCGGTTTCTGAAGTGAGAGTTTCACTAAGTAAATACTGAAGTAACGTTCTGTCACGTTCTTTTCTGAGAAATTCCAAGAGACAGCACTACAGTTAACCATTTACTTAGCGAAAGTCTCAATTCAGAGACTGGCCAAGAATGAAAGAAAATAGCAGAATTTGTGTAAGAAGGTTTGCACCATTACAAATGTATCAATTTAAGAAACTTTGGGGGTAGGAAACAATTCGTGTAGATTATTTTGGAAGTATACAGGGTGGAATTTTGTAATGCCACCTGAAGGGAAAGTACTCTTAATACTGTAGATAGAACATAGTACTCAAAAAAAAGGTTCCTTTATTTTTGAGAAAAAAGAAAACTGCATTCAAAGATTTTCGAAAATTCGCTTGCTTCGTCCGGGAATCGAACCGACTAAAATCTGTAAAAATTACTCCCTGTACTGTTATTGCATGGATCGTTAGGGTCAATTATAAGGATGAAATCTCTCTAACAAACTTAGGAAATTAAACGAAAGGAAAACCATAAAATCCGGACTTACAAATTCAATGGATCAAGTTAAAGCACTTTTACTCAAAGATCCATCTGTTTACTTATGCTAGTAATTAATAACTATCATTGACGATTGATCCGTTAAAATTCTTAAAGGATTATTAAAATTCTTAGTAATTTTCTTTAGAAGAATAAATTTTTGTATCCAATAAAATGGAGCCCAATTCGAGCAATTAATTAGTTTACCATTTTTTTGTAAATAATTAAAATAATTTAAGATTTCACAGTTTTCCTTTCATTTAATTTAGCAAGTTTGTTACAGAGATTTTATCCTTATAATTGACCTTAACGATCGATGCAATAAAAGTACAGGGTGTTATTTTTACACATTTTAGTCGGTTTGATTCCCGGGTGTGGCAAGCGAATTTTCGAAAATCTTTGAATGAAGTTTTCTTTCTTCTCAAAAATAAAGGAAACTTTTCTTTGAATACTATGTTCTATCTACAGTATTAAGAGTACTTTCCCTTCAGGTGGCATTACAAAATTCCACCCTGTATATTGTCAAGTGATATCGACTTAGTGTAAATGACTTCTCTTTACTTATTATTATTACTAAACTGTTACTCGTACAAGATATTAATAGGAATACTAGAGAGAGAGAGAGAGAGAGAGTATGGGTTTAATCAGCACGCGTGCCCACCGCGAATTGGTGATTTCAAGCTCTGAGGAATGTGAACAACTCAGAAACTCGGGTTTCCTCACGATATTTTCCTTTATCCGATATTTTAGTTTTATTCTAGTTATCTACAGGTAGGAATTAAATACAGAAAATCTCCATCCTCCCTCTCAAGAATTTAATACGAGTTAGGCAGTTGACAGGCGTGACGACACGTGTCACGTGACACCGAGGTATAGTGGGGACAGGGAGCTGATATGCAGAAATGAGTAAGTAGATCTCGATCAGAGGGAATTATGACGAGGATTATGTTTGTAACAAAAATGTACAGGTGAACCTGCTGCCTGCGATCTAAGTTGCACTTGAAATTGCCTATTTGCGTGATGAATAAGCCTACGTTATCCTAAATAATACTCCCTCTGCAAGAAAAACTTTATTTATCCAGTGTTTGTTTTGAGTTTTCTAGGAATCTCTTCGAGGTATAGTTACTTAATATTTATTATTGTTGTAAAATTTCTGGTAAATAAAATATTTTCACTTTCACTTTAAATTGTTAAATTATCTGTTAAAGATCATTATTGTATATTTTAAATTTCGTTTAGTTTAAGTATTTTTTCAAAATTAAAGTTATGCTCATTATGAATGGTAAGACTATCAGGTATTATGGTTCCCAAGGTACAGGTCGGCCCACTGAGGGATCCACAGCCTTTTTAACTTTTGTAATTTTTTTTATGAAAAATAATCCTTTTTTAGTATTTTTTGAGGTTAACACGAGCACGAATAACGAGTAAATATCCGTTAAAATTCAGTTTTATAAAACCCTTTTTAAAACCGTAAAAAGGTTGTAATAACGCATCTTCGTTGCCGTAAAATAAGCTCTCACCTAGTAAGGGGAAGGAACCCAAACCCGACCGCGCGGCCTGTCACTCCTGTCAGTCAGCATTCGTCACGCATCGGGTGCCGTCGGCTCTGGTGTGGTGGCCGAATCCAGTTGCCTTTAATTTTAGTCTCCCGCTTAGAGATGGGGTGTGGCTGTCGCAGATGGCCGGGGCTTCGATTGCCGTATGCGTGTCGTTAATGAATTGGAAGTTTAAGAACCAGTCAAGTGCAAAACAGACTCGCGCACCGAGGGTTTCGTACAATGTTCAAAACATGACATAAACTCACACGTGTATCCCGGAGGGGTAAGCTGAGACCAGGGACGGCCAGTTGCCACGATCCTGACAGATCTGTTTCGCTTCATCACTATTCATTAGTCGTTTTAGGTTACTTTTTATCTTGCCCTTTTCTAATACAAAGCAATAGATACAATATTTTTAAGTCACAAAAATATGTTTTATTTCCTTCAGCTCGGGTTTCACTTAGGATTGTGGGCGAATCCAGTTGCCTTCAATTTTAGTCTCCCGCTAAGGGTCCCCGCACATGGGTCACCAGCCACAACCACAAAACGCCGCCCCCGGCATATTTCCTGTAGTTTTCATACGTTAGTCCATATAGGACTCGTCGCACATGGTTGACGCCGGTGGCCGCCACACGCTACAAATAAAATGTTTGGAAATATACCAGTGGCGGCATTTGAGATTGTGGCCGGTGGCCCGTGTGCGGCGACCCTAATGAATTGCAAGTTTAAAAAAAACCGGCCAAGTGCGAGTCGGAAGAAGTACGTCATTGCGTCACAAAAATATATCTAGATTTTAGAAAGAAAGTTGAAATTCTAGATTTTTCTATCTAGGTTCAAGAGAACAGATAGAGTAGGTATATGAGTAGGGTTTCGGTGTTGCCCTTCGGATAAGGAACCCTAAGACCACACGTGTTTGTTGTACGTTCAAGGTTAAAACTATTTTAGGTTTGAACCTTATAAGTATGTAGAATAGTGACGAAAATCATGTGCCTACTTTTTGTGCCTACTGTTCACTTAAGGAAAGTAATTGAGCCCCAGTTTCTCGTACACTAACACACTGTTAATCTACTGTTAACAGCTGTCAATTAACCAAAGTGCATACAAAAAAAAACCAGTGACAGCTGTTAACAGTAGATTAACAGCTTGTTAGTGCACGCGAAACCGGAGGTAAATCTATTTGACTCACGGCCAGTATTGTATGAACCAGAGGCAAAAAAGCTTATCAATTACTTTCTTTAATTAATTGGGCTATACCATTATATATTTATTATTATTATTATACCTACTTGCATTCGCTTCATACCCCAACATTGTATCGCTAGTTCAAGGGCACAACTTACAAAAAATTGTAAAATGAGTTAAGTACGCAGAAATGCCTTAAAAACCACTCCTCTATCTGGTCGGATAGAGACTCCCACTAAATTCAGTTAAAAAGCGTCTTTTTAACTGAATCTTTATCCCACCAGATAGATAAAGATAAGATAAAGATAAAGATATTTATTTTTCAAATATGAGTTTTCAAGACGATGGTATACAGTCGGATTTGTTCTGCATGCTTTGCCATCGTAGACGTACAAATTTCGTTGTGAGAGAGCGCCTTAAAATTGTATTAGTTTTATTAGAAGCGAAATTAATTTTGTCAATACATATTTTTTACATTAGAAGAGTGTGTTTTATTAATAGAGGAGTGTTTTTAAGGCATTTCTCTATAATTAACTCATTTTACAATTTTTTGTAAGTGGTGCCCTTGTACTACCGAAGGTGCGATATAACGATACCATAAACCTCCGTCCATAAAGTTATAGAAGAGTTTCACCTTATTATCTGCCGTCTCCTATCGGCGATTGGCCACCAATTTTTTTTTTTTTTTTTTTTTATTATATAGCCGGTTCCGCCACTGTTAATAATGTGGCGACCTTTGTAACCTTTTAAAATAAAATAGTAAAATGTAGTATAAATTCTTAGTCAATTGTTTAAAATTCTAAAATGAATGTTCTATGATAAAATATGATATAAAATTTGGAGTTACAATTAAAATTGTACAGGTAATGTTGTCCTTATGTTAAAATCCTTATAAAATAATAGAAAGTAAAAAGATAGTAAAATTAGAAAAATGTCATAATTAAATTAGGATTGAATTCGCAGTTTAAAATTATATACCCCGACGCCTTGTCTCTGACTACTCCTAAGAGTAGTGACAAGCAAGGCGCCGGGGTTGAACATAAAAGTTAAAACATAAAATAACATGGTTGAATATAAAACAAAGGTCAACTATAAAATAAGTGTATAAAGTTAAAATATTAGACATTACGACTTTTTCATGTTCTCATCTTTTTTTTTTTTGCCACCAATTCGTCTATCTCGGAAGTGCTAACGGCAATAAAATCCTTCAGTTTTGAACACGTTTGAATTAAAGAAATATCATGAAACGCTCCGTTTAAAAAGAAAGAAAGAAAAGACATTATAACGATAAGACACATGAAAGGAACAAAATCAATAGAAAACTCACATAATATGGGCTACAACAGACTCTAAAAGTCTGAAATTGAATTCAAAGTTACCGCAGCTAAGATATGGAAGAGCTAAATATAAAAATGCAAACTCCTTGAGGTTTAAACTCGTTAGAATTAGCTCTTCTAGAAATATCACACAACGCTATATTCTCTATACAACCATGCAATCCAAATCCAAGTTACAGCATCCCAGAATGTCCCTGTTAAAAATGCATCGAAACCTGTCCCCAACTAAGCGGAACAATCGATACTAATCGATTTATTTCACTCGATTATCCCCATTCTAATTCGAGTAGACGTGCCTTTTTACTCCCATTCCGATATTCAACTCTAGCACCTTTAAAATGCAGCGGATTTTCCACTGCAGTTGATAAAATCGGTTCTTAGATACGAGGGAACGAAGTCGTCTTTCAAACTGGTTTTAAACCGAGTAAACGTATGAAAAGAGCGTGGAATAACGCATGAGTAGTATTCACCTAGATGGCGTCAGTAGTTCACAGTGGTTTGGTATTTCTGAGGTCATTTGGGGTTTGGTATAAACAAAGGGGGGTATTTCCTCATTGTTATCTGGTGATGAGGAAGTTGTCACTTGAGTCAAATCAACATTACTATAGTGTGGCATAGGCCTACTTTCAGAGGAAGAGGTTTTTAGACAGTACGTTACTTTTACTTTTCTCTCGCTCGAACATTTTAAAAGAATAGGGTCGATTTGCACCACTTCTTAAATGTCACTTAAGTCAATACACAGACATAAACTCACGCCTGTATCCCAGAGGGGTAGGCCGCGACCATTGACTGCCACTTGCCACGATCCTGACAGATCACTTTCGCTTCCCCCACATTCATTAGTCGTTGCATGCACGCACGCCGGTTTCGGGTACTTTTTATGTTGCTCTTGCAGAATTTTATGAAAAATTTTAGTTAAACGCTGTTTAAGCCACATTTAAGAAAGTAGTGCAAGTCGGCCCAAGTATACTTTCGACAAATCTTGTCTAACCAAGGCTAGAAAATAAAACTCTCTACCTATACAAAAAAAACTATATACTACAAAAAAATATTTTTCAAAATGTCCTTGATTTGCCTTTCCTGTGGGCTAAGCCACAGCTAAGCTGTCAGGATGGTATAGATGCTGGGCAAGCCTACTTCATCTAAAAAAACAGGCAGTGCAGTGTCCGAGTGGTCTCTTCACCCATCTAGTGTCAGTGAAGGTGCCATTGGACTTTGTATAAATCTCATTACGTAGATGTGAAGACTAAAGTTTTTTAGTTTAAAATGTCCTTACTTTTATTTCCTAGTCTTGGTTAGCGCAAAAGTCGTCTTCCCCTTTACGCAATACTGTTTAAAATGCATTAGAGGAGTGTTTTAGAGGAGTCGTCTTTTTATTTTATAAACAACACTGTTAGAATGTGCGAGTGAGAGGGAAGTAAAAGGACAATACGGTCTCAAGACTAAGCTAAAAGCCTCTTTTTTTAAAGTACACCTATGCCGTACTAGATCGTATGATCATTTACATGTGTCCAAGAGAATCCGGAATCCTATGTCTTTTTACACCGCTTCAGCGCCGAACTTTTGATTCATGAACCCAATCAATGGTGACCTACAATCTCAGAATGTTACTGAGCAGTTATGCGACCAGAAGCTAACCCAAGTCTTTTACAGGCTTGGCGAGTTGCCAGAGGTGTAGAGGAGTATTTCGCGATTGAGATTTACAGAAGCGATGGCTCGTGCAGGTCTTCTCAGGAGTTTAGCCGCGTCTCGCGAAATAGCTTGCTCGGACAGATTTTTGCAGATGTAACTGGTTTTGAAGTTACATCAAAGCCTTGCAAAAACACCTGGCCTTTGTTTAAAACACGACAAATAGAACCCGATACCGGTGTGGGTGCAACTTATGAAAGTTGGTGCAGCGAAGGAGGTTTGCCCCGACCGTGGCAGGTGGCAAACCCTGGACTCTGCCTGCCTCTCTGGGATACAGGCGTGAGTTTATGGATGGATGAAGTACAAACAGATAATAAATTCTAGTAATTATTTAGTAAATAAGTATCAAAATAATTACGTGATAATACAGAGGGTTGAAGGGAAAGATCTTAATTATTACGTGTCATGTTCTCAAACAAACTTGATTATTTACTCGTATCCTATAGTCATGTTGCTGAAATGCAGCAACGATTTTGTTTATTAATTTCCTTCACAAAATATTTTACTAATTAATACCAACGAAATGGGGAAAAAATCGGCGGAAGTCGGAAGTGAAAAACAAATTACGAGCGTAATTAAAAATGACTTAGCCGCAGCGTTATCGTTACTTAAGTAAATACTTTCCACCGAGTTCATTAATCGTGGTCACTGAAATCACAAGGGGCACAGAAGAATTGTACAGGTTGTTATTTTGTCGACTTAATGAACCAAGTTATTTTTATATATACAACATATGGTCCTTTGTTGCTGACCTTACTTTGTATTTATTTGTTTTATTACGCTTTAATGCACGATAAAAGCATTAACAAAAATGAAATTTAAATAACAGGCTTGTGATAAAAAATACTTGCAAAGGCGGACTTATTTCAACAGAAATTTCTTCCAGACAGCCGAGTTTGTTAAAATAAGAGAGCTGGGGAGGGTAGATAAAGTTGAAACAAAACCTATTGCTACCTGCATTTTGATATAAAATACTACTTACTAAAATATACATACGACCTTGACGAATATTGTTTTTAAACCTACGTAAATTGTATCAATTGTTATTTTATATGTCAATGTTTTTTCTGATAGAGTCATTTCAACCAAAAAATGTTGCAAAACAAATGGTCAAAAAAAGTTAATTGACAGCAACCAACGATTTGACAATAATTTCGTGGTCTACATATTTTGTAGGGGAATACAAAATATTTGTCGACGAGTTAATTCTGTGACGCAAAACACAATATTTTACCAAAATTATCAATTGTGGTCAGTGGAGTGACTCGGGAACGTGAAGAACAAAGAGAACAATTAACAAACAACTTATTATGAGATTGTGGGTTGGTAGTCCGGGAGTTTTGTCACTGTTTAGATTGATTTAAACATTTGCGTCAAAACGAGTTATTGTTACGAACATACGGGAGCCGTCTTACATTTGTACAACTGGCCTCAGTTTGGGTGTATTTCCATGTTTGTAATATCTCTGCCTGGTTATCATAGCACAGAGTATTCTAGTTTGGGACCAGGACAAGTGATTGTGGGGAAGTTATTGTTATTATTAAAGTCTGCACCGAACGAATAGGATGTGGTATATTGAACTTTCCTGTCTGCGGTGGGCACGCGTAATGCTCAAGCCCATACTGTATCTAAGAGCAGGCCTGTTGCCTTGAGTAGGATGTATATAGGGTTATTTCTGAAATGCGCATTCCTGTCACATATCCTTTAGACATGTCGATTGTCATTTACCACAACTTATGAAATGTTTTTGTAAAATTTTCCAATAGTTGAGAAAATTACTTAAGTATATTCGCCATGTTTAGGGTTTCGTACCCAAAGTGTAAGGGGTCCTAGTAATAGGACCAGTCTCCACTGTCTGTCTTTCTGTCACCAGGCTGTATCTCATGAACCGTGAAATTTGAGACAGTTGAAATTTCGACAGATGATGTATTTTTGTAGCCGCTATAACATTTCTCTATGTAGAACATTGATTTACTAAATCAATGAATTAATTAAGTAATAAAATTATGTAAACTCTAATAACAGCGTTTGCCTCATTAAAAAACTCCAATGAATAGTCCTGTAGTTTCCGTGTGGCGCCGGATTAAGAATAGCGTCACTCCATTTCCTTCCGTGGATGTTGTAGAAGGCGACTAAGGAAATACATTACCAGGAGACGGGCAGCAGCGTCTTCCTGAGATTTCAACAGCATACTGCGATCGCTAACCCGCCTGCCAAGCGTGGCGATTATGGCAAAACCCTTCATGGTTAGGAAAACCATGAAGTAGGCCTGTCTCCTGCAGTGGGCGTCGAGTGGCTGATGATGAATAGTCCTGACGGTTTTGTGACAAATAAGTATTTTTCACTTTATTTTAAGTTGTGACCGCGATTTCGTCCGCGTTGGATAGGAATGTGAAGTGCCCTCTCCCTTTGATTCCGGTCATGGTCTAACTCCATTCAAAATTTCTTCCTTTGAGACCATTTGATAACTTTTGAAAATAAGTAGTAATCTATCTAAAGATAAAGATAAGATAAAAGATTTTTATTTGTCAAACATGCGTATTAAAAGATGGTACAATTTATGTTGTTTCCTTCACGCTTTGCCATTGTAGACATCCAAATTTTTTTGGGGCGAGAACGCCTTGTAGGCATGGACTTGTCTTAAGTTTTCTCAGACACATAAGTATTGACAATAGTCTGAAATTATTACACAAAATCATGTTAAAGAATAGTAAATAATTAATATTTACTGAGCCAAAATTGTCTGTAATATAGTCAAGTTAAATCGTGACTCAATGTCTTTCAGTCACCAATTCTATCACACTATAATAACATTTGTCAAGTAAGATTATTTCAATTTATATTTAAACAAATGTATGCAAGTTCTCTTACATATCTACTTATTCATCATTATCATCGGCCATTTGATGCCCACTGCAGGACATAGGCCTCGTTCATGGTTTTTAACCATAAAGGGTTTTGCCATAATCGCCACGCTTGGCAGGCGGGTTGGCGATCGCAGTATGCGGTTGGAATCTCAGGAAGACGCTGCTGCCCGTCTCCTGGTAATTTATTTCCTTCGTCGCCTTCTACGACTTCCACGGAAGAAAATGGAGTGACGTTATTCTTAATCCGGCGCCACACGAAACTACTTATTATAGTTTCATAATAGCACACTATAATAATTGCAATTCACACGGCATTCCGCGTCTTCAAAATAAAATATCACCCTCATCCTAGGAGCTAGAATTTGTGAAAACTTCAGGCAGCTGAAATATTCGGGCACTATCCATTATGGCTCCCGGCCTATTTAAGGGGGCGTGCTCGCGAGTGGTCATGACAAATGGCTCGCTACACTAGGTTTGATCTCGTTCAGACCAACCGGGTTTGACCCGTTTGGTCGTCAAATACAAAAAATAAAAACACGTCGTTATTTAAGAATAAGAATTATTTTATTTATAGGTACATACAAAGGTGTTTAAATAAACATAAAGTAGGAGTAAATAGACGGCTGACAAATAATTATGTTAGAGAGTCTTCTGACTTCCAAGCTAGAAAAATCTGTATTATTGGAGCCAGTGATCCTCTTTAGAACAGTGGACGGCATTTAAGCGCTATACATATGAACAGTAAAATTCAGTAACGTGCGTGCGTGCGTGCGTGCGTGCGTACGTGTATGTGAGTTTACCTGTACAGCAACATCTCAGTTTGGTTTATACGACCGTTGTGCGAATGTCGTACGAGTACTAGTCGAACGATGTCATGCAGTCACGGTGTGTATGTGTGAGCGTGAAACCAGCCAAATTGAATGCTAACGTTGACGACATGACATCGTATTTCACACATTTACCATACCATACCCATGGCCGACCGTTGTATGAAATAAAAGTACTGTTACCGTTATAAGATAACATCATCGTTGAGTCGAGCCAATAATGCGTAAAGACAAAATCCGGCCAAAAGCGAGTCGGACTCGCGCACGAAGGGTTCCATACTATTATCAATACAGCTAATATTTGCTGTTAGAGCAGCAACAGAAATACGTCTCCTGTAAAAATTTCAACTGTCTAACTATCACGGTTCATGAGATACAGCCTGGCTACACGCGGACGGACGGACAGACGGACAGCGGAGTCTTAGTACTTCTTCTTCACACATTCTTGAAATACAAAAAAAAAATTACGAATAAAGGGATGCAGGCGCATCGTGTGCTGCGCACAATGCTTGGATGCATATTACGTCAGCGTTAATTTTCAGCCTGCTCCTATTTCTCTTGAAGCTTAATACTATAGGTACAGGCACACAAAAAGCGGGGGGGGGGGGCGGTGTCAGGCTACACGGCCGTTGGCCTAACGTGAAACGTGCAATTCGTTTAGCCGCACTGGTGCCATCTAGCGGCACGAATCAAGAGGATCTAAGTAATGGATACTTTGCTCAACGATATGTAAGTGAATTACACACGACACATGGTTACAGAGTCACGGTCCTCGGCGCGAAAACATGTTTTCATTGCACGCGGTTTTAGCAAGTGACCCCCTACTACCGATCTGGAAGACGTTTCACGTCAAAACTTTTTACACAGGTTATCGTTCAAAAGGAAACAGTCCAATCTGGGTGGGCATTGCAGGGACGATTCTTACAGGGTGCTCCGTTATAATTCGTTTTTAACCGTCGCACGTCGGCACCGCGCTGCAATTTAGACGTAGGCTTGGCCGCGCTATACAGGGTGGGGTGGGGCTATATAGGGTACTGCGGCTGGCTGGCCCGACTTTTATTCTCGTTATGGCAGCCAACGTTGGCAGCTGCGAAGTTGTATGCTCCGTGTCTGTGGGTTGGGATCCCCGTTCGGTTCGCTTGGCGACGAATTTTTGTGTAGAAATGAGGATATTCGACGAGCGGATATTGTTAGTTTATATTCATTGCGAATTATTGAAGTGAAGACTGTGATACTATAGTATAGGCACTTTGATTACTTAATTGTTTTTTGGCGCATATAATTTGGACTTCGTTAGCATTTTACTTGGGTGTCTGTTCTAGGATAGATTGAGACAAATTTCAATGAATATTCGTCATGTAGGTACATTATAAAATACTGTCAGATGATGAAATAAAATTAAAGGTTTGACACCTTAGGTCAAAAGAAGGTGAATTCAGAAGTAATAAGTGAAAGCCAATCCGCGGTAGGCACGCGTCACCACGCGTCACCACCGTTAAGCCCATACTTTCTCCCTGAGAGAAGGCCTGTGCTCTACAGTGGGCCGTATATAGGCTGCTTATGTAAGTGACATTTCATAAACAAGGTAAGAATATTATTTTTTCTACATCAGGAAGCAATTAGAGAGAAAAGTAAAATCAGCGGCCTTATTGCTATTGCTAATTTCTTCCAGACAGCCATGTGTTTAAAATATTTACATAGGAGAAAGAGAGTCTAAACAACGAAGGAAGCAGCAACGACAACGAGATCTAATCACTGTACAGCATTTCCACTGAAATGTTACAAATGATTACGAAATGATGTAGCTTCACTAAGCTACTGCTGAAACTTCACTATATAAAGCATGGTTCGATAAATACACCCTGTACTAATGAAGGGTACCTCTCAGGGGTCGATATTGAGCAATGGAGCGCTCGCACGCGATAACATCGTTTGCTGCCCTCTACTGCCATGACTGGCCCGACGCCACTGCAGCCTGTACGCCGCTCACTGGTGAAATACACCTGGGAACTAGGGTATAGTGATTGAATTAAAATATAATAATAGTAACTTCCACACAACACAATCACTTGTCCTTGTCCCACGCAAGGATACCCTGCTAAGGATGGCAAACATGTAAATAGACCCAGACTGAGGCAATTGTGTACCAATGCACGGTGGCCTCCAGTGGGAATCGAACCCACGACCTCCGGCTTGGTAACCAGACATGAATCAGTGGTAATACAAGTGGTAAGTCATGGTAATAAACTGAAAATCAGTGGTCAGATGTGGCCCAATGCCTCGTACTCGCGCATAAATTCAATGTATTTATCGCGAAGGACGGGATCACGCCGCATGCGCCGTTTCATGGCCAGCAATCTTTTCTCTGCCAGTGTACTGAACTGCGCTAGAACAGGAGAAGAAGCAATGTAAGGTAACCTAGTTACGAATCGACCAGACGCCAGCCGCGACGTTTTGGCTCGACAAAAGGCTCCTCATGATCCGGATCCACCCTAGGAATCATGGGAGATTCCTCAAATTTCCGAAATCTTTGCATCGTTTTGGCGGACGTGTAGTAAGTACATAATAGAAGAGGACCTTGTTCCCTTTTCATACAACTCTATGATTTTCGTCACCGCCATTTAGCACAGTCCTAGTTCGCCACTTTTACAAAGGTGTGTTAATCCTAGGCAGATTTATAAACCAGATATTTTATAACGAAACTAGCTGACCTGGCAAATGTTGTTTTGCTATATTACTTAGCCTACGACCTATTCTCAGACCTACCAAATCATAAAAATCGGTACAGCCGTTTCGGAGGAGTTCGATAACAGTGTTGTGACACGAGATTATTATATATCAGAAGAAGATGAAGCTAAATTTAGCTGTTAGTTTTGATCCTTTCTTTGTGTGTGTAAGATGGTCTAGATTGTAGACAAGTAAGGATGCCTTGGGTCCGTGTGACGCCGGATAAAGAATAGCGTCACTCCATTTCCTTCCGTGGATGTCGTAGAAGGCGACTAAGGAAATAAATTACCAGGAGATGGGCAGCAGCGTCTTCCTGAGATTCCAACCGCATACTGCGATCGCCAACCCGCCTACGAAACGTGGCGATTATGGCAAAACCCCTCATGGTTATGAAAACCACGAAGGAGGCCTATGTGCTGCAGTGGGCGTCATATGGCTGATAATGAACGATGGCTTGGGGAGCCCTATATCCAACAGTCGATTAATATGGGTGATGATGTATTGTATAGGGACATTTGATGATAGACTTGCTAACCTTACGGCTCTGTCGCAGCTATATCGCTTTATACGCCCAAGAGTGAATTTCAAAGCACCCGGATTTGTTCACGACGTTGTATTCGCACCAACAGTATTTTTTTAATCAGCAGCTAAGTTATGCTTGAGGCGTAGAGTCCGCGCTGACAGCCGGGCTGCCGGCGATGGCGGACGTGATTTGTTTACTCCACGCAGATACTTTGTTTGTTTCAAATTAATCTTATAATTGGGTGGGATTTTTCCATGCCATAAAAGTTTCCGGCCAGCCATGCCAGGTGGCGAGCACATTTTTAAAAAGAAACCTTGTTGAGGCGTACCTTGCGCTCCTTTTGAATAGAGAGCGAAATTGGATCGTCTCATTCGAACGGTGACGCTGAATCGGGTATGTTCGGCTTCAATCGGTCAGTGACGTTGTGACGCTGAAAGTTTTACTTCTACTGTGTATTTTGAGCACACACCCTCTTCTTTTTAACCAACTTCAAAGAGGAGGAGGTGTTCAATTGTCGGAATTTTTGTTTTGTTTGTCAATGTGCCTTTCTTATTACATATTTGACGTGGATGTCATACATTCATTAGATTTAGTCCATCTTTTTATTGCTCCCCTCTCTCATAATATCAAACACACACGCACGCTTTTGTTGGTCTATAGTCTGTGTTTTTTTGTCAATAACCTAACTTATCTGTATAATAAATAATAATAAATAATTTCCACACAACGCAATCACATGACCTGGTCCCAAACTAGGATATCTTACATTTGTATAGTTGGAAATCGAGATTTTAATGGGCGTCCTAGCCAGCTCAACAGTTAATGTTTGTACATAATGTACTTTGCAACTATGGCACTATGATCTTATTGTTTTTGCTGACCGTACAAAGTCTTCGAGGCTTAACAGCAGCAACCATGTATTTTTGACACATATTCGGAAGACATTATACATTGATAACCGGCCCACGGCTTATTGAAGTAGAGGTCATTTGATGCCTGGCAGGTATCTTCCGTGTGGTGCCGGCTTAAGAATAGCGTCACTCTATTTCGTTTCGTGAATGACGTAGAAGGTGACTAAGGAAATAAATTACCAGGAGATGGGCAGCAGCGTCTTCCTGAGATTCCAACCGCATACTGCGATCGCCAACCCGCCTGCCAAGCGTGGCGATTATGGCAAAACCGTCCATGGTCATGAAAACCACGAAGGAGGCCTATGTCATGCAGTGGGCGCCAAATGGCTGATGATGATGATGATGATGAGATATCTGTAATATTGATACCCAGTAACTACATGCCGTTCTCACTTACTTCGTATTTCTTCGGCCTTTGACATCCAGACCAGATTATATAAGCCTCTAGGGGCAATTTCTTTCTACACTTAATAGGTTAATCAATCCACTCAGATGCTACAGTGCCTGGGATTTAGATTGAGATGGCTTAACCGTCATATTAATCTACAGGAAGAACAAAGTCGCATTACTCACGGAGCCACCTAAGCCGTGGATTTCTTTACGACGTCTTCTTTCACATATTTACATAAACTAACGCATGTATCCCGTCAACGTAGCACTTGAGCCCGACAATTCACTCGAATCTAGCGACAAATACGGTTCTTTTTTTGAATAGTTTCGAATTTTCCTGTCACTGAGTAATGAACGCTAGAAATGCATGGCTCTTTGTTAGCCCAATGACATCATATGCGACCAGCAACCATCTCGCTACTTCCGATAATGTTGCATTTTCCATAATAAAAGCCCAGTACCCATCCCATGCGAAAGGAGGCACAGTCATGATGTAAACCAAAGCCTTGCTTCTCAATCAGTGATCCGCAAAAACACCTTTTCTACCTCAAGAAAAAGTTCCAGCCCTCGAGCTACGCGTGCTCCAGACGCGGGGATAATGGTAGAACTACCTCTGTGCTAATAGGGTAACATCACAAACTATTCGCAGGCAAAAGAGCCTCTTTTGAAGGCTTGCACTAAAGCACCGTCATAGCAGATTAAATCAAATCGAACCCATTATTTAAAAAAAAACTTTTTCTACATAGCCATTTACGTCCCACTGCAGGGCACAACCCTTCTCTCAGAGAGTGAGAGTACGGGCTTAATTACCACGTGCACCCACCGCGATTGGTGATTTCAAGCGCTGCGGCATGTGAACGCCTCAGACACGCAGGTTCCCTCACGACGTTTTCCTTCACGGTTACCGAGTAGTATTGCATTTGCAACTTCACAAATGTACGTAACTTAGAAAATGATGTCATTGGTATATGCCAATACCTCCCAAATGTGAGACCGGCGTTCTACCATCGCTTCTACCCACATTAATTTAAGTCTTTTCAAGTACTTAAAAAAGCTTAAGTACGTGAAAAGACTTAACTGAGAAAAGAGAAAGTTTGAAAAAGTACACACAGTTAGGTTAGTGGTGTTTATCGCACCAGGCGATTTTCTTGGATAGTTATATGCATGCAATTGTATAAGAACCTTGTTGACTACGGAAACCGCAAAAGCTGCAAAATATGATGTAAAAATCTACAATAGGTATACGGGTCCGGCAAAACTTAAAGAGGTTATTCTACTCTTCAATACATACAACTTAGCTTATTATTAACTTAATTCCGTATTCACTGACTGGCTTTTTTATTTATTTATTATTTATTTAGATATTTATGGTGAACCAACAGCTATTACAATAACATAGAACATTACACAGGGAAAAATAAAGCTAAAACAGGTTTACACTTATAGCACACAATTAAGAAACAAGATTCTTAAACTTCTGGACAATAAATAAAAAAATATTTACTCATATCCCCTAATAAATTACACAGAATAATATAAAATGTGAGCAAGGATGTATAGGAATGAAATAATAATGAGTCGGTTTTTGTTATTATTAGCATTAAATACAATTTAATAAGAAATATTTTTTATTTCTTTCTTTGCACGTCTGCATTAAAACAATACCATTAATGTGTCGCCTAACAGCTGCTGTACTGCAATTGAATAAGTCAAGGACTAAATTGTGTATTAAATGATTTACGCTACTGTAGGTCCGCCCGAAAAACGCATCATCATCTTTTTTTTATTATTTTTTTTTTATTTTTTTTTTATTTGCATGAAGCGTCGTACATATGGTGGTCGGATAAGTTTGGGTATATGGCTCTACACATTTCACCTTTCTAGGCATGCAAAAATTATTATATTCTAACATTCTAAATATTATAACGTCCGATTACAACATGTCATAATTACCTAATTTACAAATAAGACATATTTACAATTGAATACTATTTACACTATTATTATATTACATCATTATTTTTTATTAAATGTCAATATTAATATTTTTTAAGGTAAAAAATTCGGCGACAGTATAAAAACATTCATCTAAAAGCCATCTATGCAAACAAGGCTTAAAGCTCGTCAGTGGCAAACGTTTTAGCGTCTCTGGAAGCTTATTATAAATTTTTATAAGCATGCGGTAGCAGCTTCTTTGGCAAAATTCAGTTTGGCGGATAGACAATTTTGTTTGGATGTCTTGTACTGAATTTGTATTGCTTACAGTATTTCGTAAAAATGTTCGGGTGATTGTATGCAAAACATGCCATTTCGTATATGTAAAGACTTGGCAACGACAGTACTTTTAATTTCTTAAATAGAGGCTTACAAGAATCTAAGGGTGACGCACTACAAATGGCTCTGATGCATCGCTTTTGCAGAATAAAAACCCTATTTATGTCTCTAATATATATTTTTTTGATGATATGATATAACTTTGCTTATACGACTAATCTCTGAACTAGCAAAAAAAAAAAAAACCAATATTTTTTATTTATTTAGGTTTACATAATATCGGTATAGGTTAAAAGGATTCGGACCTCCTAAAACCATTACCATTAACCAATTGTTTCATACATTCGCTAAAGCAAGTAGCAAAATTGATGTGCTAGAACAACAGATCGTTTAAATGATTTTTCTTATCATAAAAGTTGTTCATGCCAGTAGAATGACCCCCTTAAGTTCTACCGGACTTGCAACATCCCGTATAGCTCGTGCAATTTTTTACCTTGTATTGGTGTATGAATAAACTAAATGCAAGTGTAGAATATAAATTTGTAATTCGTTTATTGACAACTAAGGCCCAATATATTATTTGTTTGACTAATAAGATAATTAATTAAATTAATGAAATTAATTTCAATTAAATTAAAGTTGAGTTAGTAATAAAAATAATGTATGCTTGGTAGGTACAGATCAATAAAATAAAATGAGGTCTTATTTCGACAGTAGACACGAGTCTATGGCACTGGCTGAAAAACAAGTATTAAAAATAAAGGAAACCTTAAATAAAACGCAAATGAAACCAAATATTGCCATAACTAAAACACATAACATACTTATATTATGTGCATGTGTTTTTATGTCATGTGCTCTGGTTTACTATAAAGAATAATAATTTTATTTTAAAACAAAAACCTTCATGGTATCATGTCCGTGGGTTTGAATAGTTTCCGTAGGTGAATAGTTTAGTTGAATAGTAATAGCCTTTCAGAAAAAGAATCGTATTTGTTGCTAGAATCGAGTGAATTGTCAGGCTCAAGTGCGACGTTGACGACCCTTCCGAGTGCTTATACTGAGTTGCGCAAAGTTGATTGAATGACTTAACCATCGCGTTAAGCGAGTAAACGTCAAACGCATCGAGAATCGAACTCGCAACGAAATGTCAAGTGAGAACGTTCTACTTGTGACAGCGTTTTGTTCAGTCAAGTTTGTGAAGAAATGTCAAATTAGTATCTTAAACTCTCAAAATGCTCCAAACCGAGCGATAACGCTGTCACTTTCGAATGATTGTCGATGGTCACTACTCGATATCGAGCGCGAGATAGAACTGGGAATCGCCCTTTTTGTTTCTCCAAGTGACAACTAGATGGCGCTTTGTCACTCCTATACAAATTGAAAACGCTCTCGCTATCGAAAGTAAAATGAAAAAACTCAGTATAAGCACTCCGAACATATTGCTGCTTCATAATAAGAGCCCAGTATAGCTCGTCAGCTCACACCATTCGCATCTTCTACGTTCTCATAAGAAAATCTGCAAAGTATTTTTCTTTAACTGCATCCAGTGGACCTTCTGGTTACCTTTACCCCGCTAATAGGGTCTAAGGGACCCTTCGATAGGCGCCACGGTCCAGCGATCAAACGGACCCCGGGGCGGAGATTTTATTCTCTTATCTCTGAGCCGATAGCCTACATTCATATACACATTTATGTCTGTTGGAGATGAGTTGTACGGATTGTTTTTAAATACTGGATGGAGAAGAAACTAATAATTTTTGCAGCATTACACGTACTTTGAAGAGTTTCATACATTATCTTAGTCTACAGGCAGGATCCCAAAGTCTAACCGGATAAATTGGAATATTGAGAAAAAAAATTGTTAAGAAAAATCTGTCAGTTAAAACGTATCGCGATTATTTTGACTCCCAAGTAAACCAATTATCCGGTAAAAAAGTCGGGACATAATGTAAAATAAACAAAATAAACAAAAAAGCGTAACTTCAAAGAAATCTTGATAGTATATAGCAACTATAAGAGAGAAACTCAATAATTATTTTGTTATTTATTTAAAGGGCCTCATTGCCATTATTGATTAGATAAACTATAAAATTGTTATTATTGTTATTATTGAAAAACTATCTCACATATAACGGACGGTATTACTGTAAGAAAGGGAAGCAAATAGCTGTTCAATCCCTTCTTCAATTGACAGTACCATACTTCGTTCATATAAAGTCTCGTAGCGGCGCGTCTGCATCGTTTATTTATTAAAATGTCGTAGCGCCGTAGCCCGTAGCAGAGTTCGTAGCACTCAGTACGCTACGACAAGCCTACGCCTACCAAATCTAAAGCATCAATATGCCCACTTCAGTTTCGATTCCCAAGTCACCACCTCCAATTACAACGCCTCAATTATGCATTCTCGGTTCCGAAAATAAACCGCCGCATTATATGCAACTTCCGTAGAAAAAACAACGTTAATCAGCCAGTATGGCAATGACCGTAGTCGGCATTGCAACATTGAACATTGACCGCCGCATACCACGTGGAGAACTAGACTTACATATTCCCTCTCTTCCGCACCCTCGCCTTTTGCTATTTGGGGGTGTCCCATCTCTGTCTAGTGTGGAAAATCGCGAGGGCAGTAGGGAACTTCCTCAGTTCTCGACGCGCGGCCGTCGCGAGTGGACGCTGAGGGGTGTCGCACTCGTGGGGTTAAAAATACGCGCGTAAATATGACATTTGCATAACGGAAGGGAAAGTTTTGCGTCAACTTTGCCAGCTTAGACTGGACGTATCCAGTGTACATTTGTGTGCATCTAGTGTGGTCTCGGCAGACCAACGCGGTTAGTGAATTTTGTATGACGGCGAGGTAGAATTTTTAGTTCGCCGGCGTACCTAGTTTATGTGAGTGTATGCGTGAATTATTGTACGTTTTGGCACTGAAGTTGTGGAGTGAATAAGTGACTGGAAACTTGTAGGAAACGTTGCTAAGTGATTATTCCAAGTAGCCAGTGTGATATTGAGTTTGTGATTGTTGTGCAGTGACCAGTTGCTTAGGAGGACTCAACGAATTCGTTTTTATGTGAGTACACATTTAATGAGTGTGTTTTAAACTACAAGTTTGTCATAAAATGCAACAAAAATTTTAATAGATACACATATTACAAGAAATGCATATTAAAAAAATTGCCCTATAAATTAATGTGGCAGTTTTAAGAACTTCCTTTGTATAGTTTCCTATTTCTACATAACGCCAGTAAAATTACGATAAAACCATTAAAACGAGTGAAAAAAAATGTCAGGTGTTTACAATAAACTTACAACAATTTTTTTTAAAAAGAGACTTGATAAACATTTCACAAGTGCATGAAAGTGTTTTACACACATCAGCTTAAAGCTGCTTGTGTATTAATAACATAAGCAGCCTATATATGTCCCACTGTGGGGCACAGGCCTTCTCTCAGGGAGAGAGTATGGGCTTAATCACCACGCGTGCCCACTGCGGATTGGCGATTTCAAGCGCTGAGCTATATGAATAGCTCAGACACTCAGGTTTCCTCACGCTGTTTTCCTTCACCGTTAGCGAGTGGTATTGCTACTATAACTTCACAAATGTACATAACTTAGAAAACAAAGTCATAGGTACATGCCCGCACTGGGAATCGAACCTGGGTCTTCCGCTTCCGAGTCTAATGTTCTACCCACTAGGCTACCACCGCCACCTGTGTATTAATAAATAATAATAATTTTCGTTTCCATAAATATTACGTTTATTTTTTATTCACCGCAAGACTTATTACTAAAACATCGCAAACTTTTCGTAAACATTTAACTCGAGCGGCGCTAGACTAACATCCTGTATGTTTTCTCAATATTAACATAAAGTGGACCTGGGCGAATTGTGTGTGTGTGTATTTTATTTTCTGCCATTAAGTTTTAGTTTTATGAAATAATTTAAGGGTATTTCTCCAGAAGAGGCAAAAATGGCTGACTTCGGTGGTCGTTTTTTTTTTTCGTCTTTCGGGAATTTTATCGATTGTTTTGGATAAAGGGCTAAAAACTATAAATCATGATATATTTTGGGTAGCCAGATTCTCGCTTATAAAACGAAATATTTAAATCACCGAAATCAGACTACACCGAAATCAGAAAACTGTACACCGGAATCAGACTACCAGCACCGAAATCAGAAAAACTAACACCGAAATCTGACTACCTGCACCGAAATCAGATTGTAAGCATCGACATCAGGAAATAATTCACTGGAATCAGATAAGGACCAGAGAATCATTTAACGTGCCAAAGTCACAATTTGATACCAGTAATGTTAGGCATTGTCTAGTAATTAAAAGAGGATATAATAAATAAAAACCGGGCAGATATTATAATCAATCAACTTGTTTATTGTAATTCTCATACATTATTAAGCTCTAAAGTGCCTACTTCTTTTACCTAAAATCACATTTTTTCAGTCAGTTTTTCTCATCTGTCAGTTCGTCATGCAAGCGCTAAAAATCTAACACGAATTGCGTGAGTAGGTAACTATTTCTAGCTAACTATTCTAGAACGAAAAATAATAATCCTTCCAAAAAAAAGTGGCAAAATTTTATCAAAACTCGCAATAAAGTCAAACTATACATTTTTGTCTTCGTATAGCCTTGTTTTTATAAAGTGACTAGACCAAAAACAAAAAGCAATTCGAGACACCCTTTATTTGGTTTTAACATGGCATAATTAGTTATGAAAGAGATAAATGATTTTAACAAAATTACACATACTATGCGAATTTTACTTCCGGACTTTATTTTATTCCATTTTAACGTTTTTTTCATGAAAAGCGAATTTAACATTCATCATCAACCCATTATGTCCCCACCGAGGGGCACGGGTCTCTTCCCTGAGGAAGGTATAGGCCATACTCCACCACGGGGGCCAAGTCCGGATTGGTGGAGGCTTGTAGACTAGTGGCTCGTCTACTGTCAGAAGTTGTCAAGCCGCCCTAAGGCCTCTGACTTGGCTTAACGACTGCCATCTATCGACGGCAGCCGGCACCAACAGCTTAACGTGCCTTGCGAAGCACGGAACCGCTCGGAAAAATACCACGAATTTAACATTACTCAACTTTAAATGCCATAAAATGGAATAAAATAATCTACGTAGGTAAAATGTGTGTAATAATAATCAAATAAAAATTCTACAAACAAAACTTTCCTTAAACTTAAATCAGTCTTATGAACATATTTGTTTAACATTGTCGATAACCTTATTATAAAATTTACTTAGCAAAATAGTCTTTTGGACTTATTCATTTGTGTAAACATTCAATGATATGTTTTTATAATATTTTTTATGCTACGGTTTGTACTTGTCAATAATAGTAATTGAGATAATTAAAAAATCGACAAACATAACTTTCCATAAATGTTTTTCAGACTTAAATCAGTCTTCGGAAAATATTTATTTAACATAAAGATAAAACTTACTAAGAAAAATATATCTTTCATAAAAATATTGTCTTTTATACTTAATTTATGAGGTAATACAAAATACAGGTAAAGATAGCTTAACAATCTTCCCTTCCATCTTCCTTTTTAAGTAAAGCTGTCTGTCTTTTTCCTTAAGTCGTTCATAAAGGATTCACTCTTGATTTTTACTTTCCTAGCACGCTCCTTCAAACTCTTTCTTTCTTTTTGTTCCTGTTTTTTTTTTGCAGCTTCTTTTTGCTTTATTTGCTCCATGGTCAGCTGAAATAGAATAGAGTGGTAGGTAGAGTAGGTTGACGTAGAGCCTACTGTACATACCTACATAAACGTACACACCGACTGACCACAAACTATAAGAAAACTATGTTAAAGAAATGTACACCCACTTTCTTTCTTGTAGGTACTTTAAACTTGCCATTGTTGACACATTCACATAATTCACAAATACAGACATAATAAGCACACACATACACATGAAAAAATGTACACACGAATAGGTACACATGTTTCACATTTTCAAGTTAACTAACAATCTAACTGAAATCAATTATGACAGAAACAACATATGTATTTTTGTCGTTATTATTAACAGTAAAGAAAATATCTACACGTGTAAAACTATTCATAGGTTTCCACACGATGTTTTCTTTCACAGTTCGCGATTAGTTTAAAAAAAAACAAATGCGCATATCCTACTTGAAACTTACATGTAAGGAATCTGACCTCGGTTCTCTAAAGTCGAACGAAATACACTGAAATCAGGCAAATTTGACTTCGGTGGAAGTTTTTCTGACTTCGGTGCTCAAAAAGCCACCGAAATCAGGCACACCGTAATCAGAAAAGATATGTTTTTTCAAGTTCACTCTTAAACAACAACACATATCAACCCCAGCTCAAGGCACTAGAAATTAGTCACTGAGATAAATTATACAGTAAGCACTAGATTTTACAGTCAACAAGTATTCTTTCCAATAACACCTCCACCGAAGTCGAAGTGTGCCCTGGACCAGATCTCAAGAATCAATTACTTACCCTGATATTTCCCAAGACTTTCATTCAATCACCCGTCCGTTGACCTCGGGCGCTACGGCGTGACTGACAAAATGGCTCATCCACACTGCGAATTCCTAGAGTAATCTACGACCGAAAAAACGCTTGGTTCATAAGTGCCACCGGATTCAGACAGAAGCAAGGGACACTCAAACATCTTGCTATTGTAGGCGAGCTATTGTTTAGATTCTTATGGTATTTAAATGAGAGGTACTTTAACTATCTGAGAATATGTGAACATAAATACATTCCCCGAAAACAGTCTGAGTTTTACAAAAATAATTATAAATTGTCAAGTTTTGGGTTGGGGACAAGCCACCGAAGGTCATTTTCAGCCATTTCAGATTTTTTTTCTGTGAGTTGCAAATGGTTTTCAGCAAAGTTTGCATGTTCTCCAGGTAGACGAGGACCTAGAGGATACTGTAGTATTTTTTTGCAGGGGTATATTTTGATAATCTGGACATGTTATGCGCCGGGCCGTCAAGTTCGGACCCCGTGGAGAAATGCCCTTAAACGAATTTCTCTTTGTGTGAACCTGTATTGTATTTCTATTTTTACGACTGATCTTACGAGTAGGATGGTGCTGTAGGCAATGATTTTATCTGCCTGACATTTTGTTTTAAACAATTTGTGTAATTACAACAGCTTAGGAGTAGCTACCTGACAGTCTGCATTTCCGAACCATTGCTATGAAACTAAATTATGATTAGAAAAAAATCTAGGTAGTTTCGTTAACAATTTTTGTAAGAAATAAATTCACTTGATTTTTTCTACAATCATCATATAAACTTACATACATACATACATACACTCATGCCTGTATTCCCGAGGAGTAGCCAAGGTTTGCCATAATAAATCAGTTACTATTTGAAAATTTTACAATCCATTTTAAGTTACTTGAAATACAAACCCCAGTTGGGTTCTTGTTAGTCAAATAACCACCATGCTTATTAAAGGCTTACAAACTTTGTTACCGTCATTACTGTCTGCAATTATGGCCGTGGTCATGATATGTGACGCTAAATAGTTGAAGGCAGCTGCACGCAGGTTGCTCAGAAACATCAAACTAAATTGCACATGATACGTCAATTAGGCTGACTAACAGACATCTATGTCCTTATTCTGTATTTCAAAACCACAACATTTAAGAGTTTACGAAGCAGGTTCTGCTTTCAGCTTAGCTTAGCTTAGCTATAATGACCGACAATTAACTTGACCAAATAACTTTGACTTCGCATGGATCAATTTCGGGACACGTTGGCGGGGGGTGTGTGATGTGACTTAGAATTTTTTGGCCTTAAGTTTAGTCTTTCTAGCCTACTCCATCTAAAAAACAATGTCCCAGGCCCTGCAGCGTCCTAGTGGCCCCTTCACCCATCTGGCGTGAGTGATGGTGCCACTGGACGCCGTATAAATCATCTCATTACGTAGATTCAAGGGCCAACGTTTTTTTCAGTTTAGTCTTTTTTATGTAGCCTAAATTTGTCCCACTGCAGGGCACAGGCCGTCCTTCGGAGAGAGAAGATGGGCTTAATGACCACGCGTGCCCACCGCGGATTGGCAATTTCAAGCACTGAGGTGTGTGAACACCTCAGACAACCAGGTTTCCTAACGATGTTTTCCTTTACAGGTAGCGAGAATTTTCTAAAGAATAAAAAAAAACTTTGTTAATTTTATGAGTCTATGCGACGTAAAAGCCTGCCGATCAATAAGTTGTAAGCTATTCTAGCCTAGGACATACTTAGGCACGATGGGTTTTAAATGTACCATTATTTATATGAAGAAGTTTTGGAACTGAATCGTGGTAAGAACTCCTTTTTTGTACAAAAGTAATATCTATCGGAACATATTTACGAAATTGTAGGTACAATACGGTAGGTTCGTAAGCAATTATATTTTTATGTTTCGAACTTGGAAAGTCTTACACTTTAGTTGACTAGCGTTGCAAATAATTTTATCTACATTTTCGCCACAAATTTGAGACTTTACTGTTTTACCTCTTTGCTTAGCTCCGGTAGCGTAGGTGCCAGTCGTTAAAGATGCACAGAATTGGATAAAATGGAGGACGGACGTGCGATGGATCGAACGAATTTGCAGCGGCGAGGGTGCTACGCTATACGGAAGCCGTACCAGGGGCAATGTTTCTGCCCCGGGCCCTTCCCACCTAGTGCGATGTTCTAACACTATTAATTTTAATATTAGTAGAGGAAATCTAAAACAGTAGTAAAGCTTAGTAACGCATGGTCGACTGTTTTGTCGATTTGTAACTTTGACGAACATGATGGAAAATACAAATTATTTTCTCGTCCCTTTTAAATATCGTTTCATGCCGGATCTGGTTGGCTTGAAGAAGTTTGTGTAGAAATAAGATAGTCTATGTGTATTCGTTTGTGTTAACTTATAGCCTGCATACATTTTTCTTTCTTTGTGAAGAATAAAGTATGAATTGTATAGAATTCAATCTACTATAATAAAAATTCATAATGTCTATTCGATAACATTTTCGAGATTTGAAAATTAGGGGGCACTGCCGCCTTGCGGTTTCTTCTAGGGCCCACCCCACCTATCGCACATATATTCATACCTACTGTCGCGAAATAAAACCCGTCTTTTGTCTCAAGTTACAAACATCAGTTAGGCACGTACCACAGCCATACGTGGCTCTATTAACTGCGCTAGGCGCGATACAGGCTCGATAAGGATTATCCGCGCCAATACATCCATACTTACTGTGCTTGACTATTTGTGGCCAAATAAACATCTGTTTTGATACCTTACTATGATCGCTGGCTCGTCTTTTTAGTGAGGTCATTAATACGTAACATTAATACGTATTCACAATGTTAAACTAATAAACTCCGGAATCCCTAATGCAAGAACTTTAAACGTTAATTTGCCGAAGATTAATTTACATACATTATATAAACTCACACCTGTATCCCAGAGTGGTAGGCAGAGGCCAAGGTTTGCTACTTGCCAGGATCCTAACAGACCTCTTTCGCTTCACCAACATTCATTAGTCGTTGCATGCGCGCACACATTTTTTTGGGTAATTGAGATTTATTTGTTTTAGGTAATGAACTATACAAAAACCTTGTAGATGGAGACTCGTCTAGTTTGTCTGCTTGTCAAATAGTGCAAAAATTCCAGAGATAAATCCAGTCAAACAGGCAATAAATATAAATGAAATCACTTTATTCCCAACTTACTTGGTCATTTAACTAGAAGCCTTGCGCCCATAAACCGCTTTCACTACATTGACTTTGGACAAAATAACGGAGACCCCCTTAGAAGCTCGTTTAATTTTGGGGGTGATGGATACAGTAACGACCATAGACTATATATAACACTAGAGAAGGTACACTAAATATATTCGTAGAATATCACAAACACAACTCATATATATTAATTACAATTAACTTCACAATGTACATAACTTACAAAAGCAAGTCATAGTTAAAGTCATAGTAAAAGATATAGTAGCAAACCACACGCTAACTGTGAAGGAAAACATCGTGAGGAAACCTGAGTGTCTGAGCTATTCACATACCTCAGCGCTTGAAATCGCCAATCCGCGGTGGGCACGCGTGGTGATTAAGCCCATACTCTCTCCTTGAGAGAAGGCCTGTGCCCTACAGTGGGACGCATATCGGCTGATTATGCATGCTTATGCTAATTAGACAAAACTTTTTTTTAAATTTAGATACAGGCACATACATTGCTTCTGGCCCCACACTAGGATACCCTGTGTCGTGGGGACCAGAAACAACGACATCACAAACATGTAAACATCCAAGACCTGGGGCTTTTTTTGTCCCCAGCCGGGATTCAAACCCAGGACCTCTCGCATGGTAGGCAGATGCGCTACCGCTGCGCCACTGAGGTCGTCACTTATTTATTACATTATTAAAAGACTTTTTGAAGACTGATTAAATAAAGAATTAGGGTTTAATAAGTAGTACTCTGTAGAATTCTAAGTGACCCGATCGGACCACCATAACAATGGTTTTTAATTGTTCTTTTCAAGGTTATAACCTAAGAGGACAGAAGCACTCTCTTTGAATAACCTCTATTTGACCTAATCAACAACTACATATTCTGGTGGAAGGCACATGCCATCTCTTTCGTCTTTCTTTTTCTTTGTCTAAGAGAGAGAGCTCTCTCTCTCTCTTGGAGAAATTTAAAGTAGGTACGTCATTCATTCGCTTTACGCACCGCTGTCGACATCACGTAATTTATTTACTTTATTTAAGTATGAAAGAAAAGAAACAGGAAAGAGGCAAAATTATACAATGGTAGTTGATACAGTATTATTACTAAACCTCATCATCATCATCATCAGCCCTTTGACGCCCACTGCAGGACATAGGCCTCCCTCATAGTTTTCATAACCATGAGGGGTTTCGCAATAATCGCCACGCTTGGAAGGTGGGTCGGCGATGGCAGTATGAGGTTGGAATCTCAGGAAGACGCTGCTGAACGTCTCTTAGTAATTTATTTCCTTACTCGCTTTCTACGACATCCACGGAAGGAAATGGAGTGACGCTATTCTTAATCCGGGGCCACAAGGTTACTAAACCTCATCTCAATAATATTTTGCACTTAATACATATTAGGGGCATATTTAAATGTAATATAAGACACTGGATTCCATCTGTAACTTATATTCTTTGAAATAAATAGTTTGCACTATAATTTTACTGATACTAACTATGATCTAGTAAACTTTACAATTTTCGTTTTTTGCTCAATAACTTTTGCACAAAATTGACCTTTTACCCTTATCTATATTCCGTAAGATGGACGCATCACGCGACTATAAATAATTTCTACTCAACTGTACGTAAAAATCCGCGTATCCTTCCCTATTGATTTCCGCTGAGTTGTCATCAGTGTTACCAGATGAGGCGATTTATCGCTATTTGGTCTATCTCAGAAGGTGAATTGGTAACCAAAAATTGTAATCGACGACAGGTAGCCAATTAGGCAATCTCAATTTTTTCCTTGCGACTTTTGGGCTGCTTGGTGTTTTTTTGCGTAATCCTTTCTTTATTTATCGATTTACTGTATTTTTTATTTTTTGTGGCGTTACATGGATTCCATGAATATCAAAAGCGGCGGTGGACCTGCAATTATATTTAAAAAAGGTATTTTAACATCAATTAATAGAATTTTAGATAACAGCTGCGTACAAAACTACAAGCATCACTATTAAAAAGTAATTTTATTCAGGCAATTTTTACTAGATCGCTGAAAATTTTGGAGATTTTCCCAGATTTCTTTGACATTTTCCGGTAAGCATCTGGCAACACTGGGTGTCATATATTTGATGCTCCTACGTTTATAGGTCGCAGGGTCGTAAATTGTTCATGAAGAAGGCTGCTTTGTAATTCAAAAAGGAGTTTTTATTACGTTAGGAATTGTGTGATGATGGTAATATTGTTTGGCTTGGCTGGTTATACGGGAAGAGGTAAACAGTGTACTTAATATAGCCAGAAAATTGGACCGATAACGGAAAGGATTTTTGGTACATGCCAGTGATGAAATCAAAGAAAAAAGAAACCCGCCAAGTGCGAGTCAGACTCGCGCATCGAGAGTTCCGTCCATGTTGTGTACCTGTTTACCAAAAATGCATTTAAACCTATTAAAGTAACAATTGGAGAGGTTAAAGATTTTTTGAACCCTTGTGGGTTTCAAATTGGAGGATAATTGCTATTAGAAATGAGGCCGTCAATTATACTTTATCTTTGTAAATATTTTATGTTTGTTTTGTCCTGGTCTACAATAATAGTTATTTGTTATCCAAGAGTGCAAAGTTGGTTTTTAACTGTGTGCTCAATTTTGATGACCGAGCAAGCGAAGGATTCTAAAATTAAAAATCAGAATCCTGAGCGAGCGTTAGCGAGGGAATCAAAAGAGCACGAGGTGAAAAATCTTTGCACTCGAGTGCAACACGTAACTTTTCATCCCACCTCAGCGAGGAAATGACTAAATGCAAAAAAAAAACACAAAGGAGGTTCCGAGTCTGAGTTTTGAACAAATTAAAAAAAGTTGTAGAAGGAAATAGGTTTAATGATGTTTTGAATTTACAAACTTAGTGCACACGATGTTCTAAATTTAATTTACTTTATCCTCTAGCGGATAAAAACAGCTTTTGCACTCAGATATCAAAGAGCAAAAATACTTTTTCCGAGATGGGGGGATGAAAAGAATATTCTTATCTTATCACAGCTTGAAATTTGATTCGCGACGTTCACACATAATTTTCACATAACAAATAACTTCCACACAAAACATACACCCAGACTGAGGCCATTTGTACAAATGTCAGTCGAAATCGAACCCACGACCTCTGTTTTGGCAGCCAAGCGTGTTAAGCGCTAGACCAAAGAGGCAGTCAAACAGAGAGGAACCAAATGACAAAGAAGTAACCCCGACCAGAAGGGTTAGTCTCAGCCAGTTAAACAATAAAAAAATAACTTCCACACAATACAATCACTTGACCTGGTCTCAAACTAATACTTGGTGCTATGGTAATTAGGCAAGGACATCACAAACATCACAACACCCTGACTGAATAATATCGGAAGGGCCAAGTAACTGCCCTCAGAACTTGGAAGACTCGCCAAGAATTATGGCGGGAAATTCTCGAGTCGTAGAATCTATAAAAAAACTACGACGGTACAATTTCACGGGCGGCCATGTTTATTCACATTTTATGGTTCCGTACAACCAATGAGGAATCGAGACGAAGAATTACACGTGCTGGACAAACGAATAGCATTAATATTCTGAAAAACTGAGCCAAAAATGTTGTTATTGATACGGAATATAGGGAATCATGCATAATTGATAGGAAATAAGTAAGTCTTAAAATTAAATTTCCGGTATACAGGAGACAGGAAAATAACCATTGAGAGAAAATGTGTTTGAATGTGGTACTTAAATTCACGAAGGAAACAAATTGGCTTAGCATAATCAGCCTATATGCGTCCCACTGTAGGGCACAGGCCTTCTCTCAAGGAGAGAGTATGGGCTTAATCACCACGCGTGCCCACCGCGGATTGGCGATTTCAAGCGCTGAGGTATGTGAATAGCTCAGACACTCAGGTGCCCTCACGATGTTTTCCTTCACCGTTAGCATGTGGTATTGCTACTGTATCTTCACAATGTACATAACTTAGAAAACCAAGTCATAGGTACATGCCCGCACTTGGGATCGAACCTGGGTCTCTCGTTTCCGAGTCCGATGTTCTACCCACTGGGCTACCAACGCTACCAAATTGGCTTAGTGGTCCTATAAGAACAATAACAAATAATTGATTTGTAGCGTTGATTAACATGGATAACATGCTATATATATTTTTTACAACAATTTGTTTTGTCATTTTAAGTTATTGATGGCAATCATGGAATCTAATATATAGGTAGCAACTGATATATGAATGATTTGGGAAATTATGGTTAGAGTGTTTTTTTCTTCCCGCTGCCTTTTTCTCCACTACAAAAATGGCCCGAAGGCAGAGGCTGACATATTACATTGACATTCAGCAAACAGAATGTAAATCCTTTACGTTGAAATAAATTTTTCATTTCTGATACCTATAGTGTAGCGGTACGGACCCCTCTATGCGTGAGTCCAACTCGCACTTGTCGAGATTTTATTATTGCCGGGGCAATTCAGTGGAATTTATTGTGGGTGTGCTATTTTTATTGAAATTCGTGATAATAACTTATCTCAACTCAAGCGTTTTCCGATGGAAAAATCTTAATTTACATTTAATAGCGCGAACAATGAAAACAAAAGTTCCGTACACAAAGGGATCTTATTACTAAGACTCCACTATCCGTCTGTCTGTCATGAACCGTAATAGTTAGACAGTTCAAATTTTCACTGACATTGTATTTATCTTGTTGCTATAACAACAACTTATAGGGAAGAGCGGGTGATCGTGCTATTCCACTATAAAGGGAAATTTCCCGCCAGGCAGATCGTATGCCTGGGGACGGCCGGTCCTACTGATGTTTTGTCGGACGTTATATTTATGGTATGTCATGTGAAACATTTTGCTTGCGCGATGTAGGAATATTGGAGTTTAAAGTGCGCGCGCAGAGTTGACATGTGCTCGCCACAAACTACTAAAAAAAGAATAAAATAAATAGGAAATAAAAATAATAAGTGGGGCTCCCACACAACAAACGTTTTTGCCGTTTTTTGCTCGCTATTAATAACGGCAACAGGTAGACTGTTGAAATATTCAAATGTTGTATACATTCGGAACCTTTCATGCTCTTTTATACTGTCCCACTACTTGAAAATGGACTGCCTCAATTCCTTCGAGGAGATTTATTCTGTATGTATTTTTCACTTCTTTAAATTTTTTCTTATATAAGGGTTATTTTATGTACTTTTGGTAGTTTTATTTTCTTGAACCCCCCGTACTAAAACCTGGCTACGCTCGTGGCTCTGCACATTCCTTTCTTATTCTTTCTGATTGAAAAGAAAATGAAAATACAATTAAAAATATGAAAAAAATGTTTAATGAGCTGAACAAAAATTAACAACATATAAATATCCTTTATTTTACACCAAGAATCACATTTGGGACTTAAAAAATTATAAAGTGAAGAGGCCTAATATGCGCACCAAATCCTGTCGTAATCCTGACGTTTGCGATAAAAATTACTTTGGAATTTGAAAGATAGACGATTGGAATGGTTCAAGACTTGGTTCGAGTAATATAGGAGATGTTCAGCTGTCGGCCTGATTACTAAGAGTAATTTCTTCTAGATCATTAGATTTTCGACGCTGGCAACTCCAGTCCATACCGAGCCCGTGGACACAAAAAAAGTCATGAAATCTTTAGCAATAATTTAACCGAAACTTCATAACGTTATTACCCACCAACGTAAAGTAGTCGCGGCATGTGGCCTCATCTAAATTAACATCTCCGAAAGGCACCACATTCCGAGTGTAATAAATACGTGCGGAGATAACTGAAACACCTAATTAAGAAAGCAAACGCCTGCATAAATTGCCCGGTTAAAATGAAAAATGGCGGCCATTGCCTGCGACGTGGGAATATACAAAAGGTGTGCTTACTTATGTAAGTTTGTGCTTCATAAGAAGTCATTAACCGTCCCATTAATGCCCTGCCATGAGTTTAGATGTGTAGTTTAATTTCCTGAAGAAAACACACTGATCACAGTGATGGCGCAGTGATCCTTTGTTCGGTTTCTGAACCCCCTTTGGGTTTGATCCCTACTGACGAAAACAACGTTTTGTGCTTCTTTTGTTTTATAGACTTTTTTTTGGGGCTTTTTTGGTTTATAATAATGCACTCTATATACTTCCGTAGTTAATAATAATGCACTCTATATACTTCCGTAGTTTATAATAACGCACTATATACTTTCCTAGTCTATAATAATGCACTCTATATACTTTCGTAGTTTATAATAACGCACTATATACTTCCCTAGTTTATAATAATGCACTCTATATACTTTCTTAGTTTATAATAACGCACTATATACTTTCCTAGTCTATAATAATGCACTCTATATACTTTCATAGTTTATAATAATGCACTGTACGGGTCAGTAGCGCATCGGTAGAACAAAGACAGCTACGTGCAAAATAAATATGATTTTCTTGTCAAAATGAATTCAATTCAATTCAATTCTTGGTCGATACTTCTGTCGGTAAAATTAAAATGTATTTTTAGGTTCTGCTCATATTTTTCCAAATAGTATTATCGTAATCTAAATTAACTACTGTCTTTATCATCGTATACGTTAACGAGAGCCAAGCTTCTGTACACTGCTGCCCTGAATCCGGATCCTTTACCGTTAGCCGGGTCTGCCCGCGGGTTAAAACCGCGAAAAACTGCGGCGCCGCGAATGTGCCGAGATTTTTCCGGCTCTCATCATACAGACTTTAGCTTAGTAAAAGGGCCGGTAAACACCTTGGAACATTCCTATCTTTTTTCGATCAATGTTAGTTACTTCATTAACATTCAATCACTCAATCAGACCGTAACGTGGTACTTCAGTATCACTTTTTTCCTTGGATTTCTAAAAAAAAAAGCTGGGCCAGCGCGAGTCGGACAAGCCCACCGAGGGTTCCGTACAGTAGGTACACATTATCAAGAATCGAATCAAGAATCGAGTCTCGCACGTTTTTGTGAGCTTTTCCCGAACTTCAGAGACTATTTTTTTATGATTTAATTACAAATGTTTTCAGATTTTTCCTTGAACTTATAAAACGATATTACTTGCCAAATTTCATAGTTACATGTTAACGGAAAGTATCTTATAAATTTTAATTCCCTTGAGTGTCAAAGTATACGTTTTTTACGGCATAAACGGCCGTATCTTTTTTTTTTATGTTAACTTAGAAGTTTGATTTTTTCACAGCATTAAGGAGCTGTGGACTTAAGTATATGGTTTTAATTTCCACTCGATACCTTTACGCGTTCCCGTGATAAAGGGTCTTGACAGACATACGAACGGATGGAAGGACGGACGGACGGACGAACGAACGGACGGAGAAGAAAGTGATCCTATAAAGGTTCCGTTTTTTTTTTCCTTTTGAGGTACGGAACCCTAAAAACGAGACAGATGTTTTGTTTTCACATAGGTTAAACATATTTTTCTACGGGAAACCTTATTCGGAGGGTTGTGTTATCTTTCAATTTCGTAAGCTGGCGGGTCTCGATAGTCTTTATGTAGTAAGTACTTACCGATAAATTGACTACTAGTCTATACCAATATTATAAAAGTTAAAGTTTGTATGTAGGAAGTAATCTTTTAAACTAATTATCCGATTCAAAAAACTCTCTCCAATACACAGAATGGACCTTCAGAACAGGCAATTTGGACATAGGATAATTATATACAAATACACAAATTCACGCCTGTATCTTGCAGGAGCAGGCAGAGACCAGGGGCCTGTTTCTAGAACTACAAATTATGTATTACTATGATATTTCGATGTACACTGCAAAGTCAATCAATCCACAGATTTACTGGCATAATATACTTTATTGGAAAGGATATTACACAAGAAATAGCATGTAAAAAGGCTAGCTTGTCTCTGTAAGAGACTAGCAGGAAGAGTCGGCTACGCAATGTACATCGAATAGCCATAATAAACTATGAACTGTAGTTTTATGAAACAGGCCCCAGGGGTTGCCACGATACTGACAAACCTCTTCCGCCTCATCAACATTCATTAGTTTCGAGCACTACGAGTATTCGGCTTACGGTATCAACAAAACACCATGAGAAACCCTGCAGATTTCCTGCCTATCATTAAGGTGGTGCTAGCCTAGTGGGTAAAACATTGGACTTCCCAGACCTGAATGATTCCCAGTGCGGGCATGTACCTATGACCTTGTTTTCTAAGTTATGTACAATCGCCATCGCTTGTAATCGCCAATCCGCGGCGAGCACGCGTGGTGATTAAACCCATACTCTCTCCCTAAGAGAAGGCCTGTGCCCTACAGTGGGACGTATATAGGCTGCTTATATAGGTATATTAATTTCTTCCGGTTTTAAATAGTTACCTCAATCAAAATCTGTTGTTACCCCCAATACGTCCGTCCACCCTATAACTTCCGGTTCCTGGGCAGCCGCTAATCGGTTTCCGGTCTGTCGAACGCACTCATTGCATCTCGCCACTAAATCGGCCGAGACCACGAGAGGGATGGGGATGGCTAGAGGTCATTAAGTTCGCTTAATTGATCTTGGTTTTTTGCCCGAACTGATTTTGTGGTCGGATAACTTGAGCCATGATTGCTTTTTTGACGTAGAGTGATTTATTTACGAAACTATATGTATACAAGGTGGCTATTATGCTGGGTGTACAGAGAAGTCCGGGGGAACTTAAGGGGGTTATTCTATTCATCCATTCAAATATTATTTATTATGTGATAACTACGAAATACGGAAAAAAATATCAGTTATTTGTTTCATATATTTGCTAGAGCAAATATCTATGCTTATTTTCGTTTTTTATTCGATAGTTCGGAATTACTCGAATAATAAAGGTAGTGAGTAGAGCGGCTTACCTAAATTTCACCGGACCTTTCTGCAAAACCTTGTATATTCCCAACTTGTGTAATTTTGTAAGTAAATCACTCTAAGTCAAAACAGCAAAAAGCAAAATGTCTTCCCAATACTATGATAATATGTTATTTTACCCTGCGGCTTGTGTTTATCCTAAATAAGAATTAGAAAAGAAAAAAGCTTTATGGACTACACTATAACAAAATTGTGGCATGAGAGAATGAAGGCCAATGCCCAGCAGTGAGCTAAAGCTCACTAAAGTCAGGAGTTGCATAAATATATAGCGGATGGATGAGCGCTGGCTGGATGAGCATGGCCTAGGACAGGAGGAAGGGGGTAGGGTTATGTCTAGCAGTGGACAAGTACGGGCTTATTGATTGATTGATATATACCTAGGTAGAGAGACCGCCTTTCGTACTGTATAATTTTCAGTTCTAACAGACACCACACCAATCTTTGCATGCGTTCTCTCAGTATGCTCTATATATATTTTTTTTTTTTAATCGCTCAATCGCTTATTGTGTTGACAGACAGACGGACGCCAAAGTAGTCCTGTAAGGGTTCCGCTTTTTCCTCATCAACGTACGGCACCCTAAAAATAAAAGCTCTCTACCACGTACAACAAAAAAAAAACCCGTTAGTTTTTGAAATAACAAGCGGTGGGCGTCAAACAATGTTATCTGGGCTGGAAACTTGCGCAATATTCCACGATTTCCACCGAAACTATTACAATGCAAACAAAACTAACGCGAAAACCATTGATAGAGCCACTATGCTTCGTTAAAGCGAAAAACTGTCGGCGATAGAATCGAATGTTTAACATTCAAAACGGTCCGATTGCACCGGGAGTAATGGGGGCCAGCTGAATAGAAAATTTTGAAATTGGAATCGAAGATTCGTTTTTTTGTGTGATATGTAAAACTAACTCCTTTGTTCGCGCGTGTTTCCAGCTGTATTCTGGTATTTTACAGGCAGCACACAACAATGAACCGAAAAAAGTGAATAAATAACTTCCACACAACACAATCACTTGTTCAGATTCCAAACTAGGATACCTCGTGCTACGGTAACCAGGCAAGAAGATCTCAAACATGGAAATACGATAGACAGACAATATTATGTTTGTGCTAATGTGTGTATGTATTAAGTCTACCACATTTAAGGGGTAAAACATTAATCTCTAAGTTTCATGTGATAAATATAACCCTTGATCTAAGTTAAAGCGTATTTCTTATTTCTTTAAGTTTGCTTATCCGTTTGTGTGAAACGATCGCATAAAGATAGAAATTTACGCGTTACGACACCAAAGATTCGGCTTAGAGAGAGGCGTTCACTATAGTAGTTAACAGTTTTAAAAAGGATCGTCTTCAATTAACCTAGAAATTAGTATACATGTAAAAAGACAAAGCACTAAGAAAATTACGAATACTTAACGTTGTTTTAATATGTTTTTCAGTATGTTGTAAACAAACCCTTTTAAAACTGCGACTTGCCATAATTAAATGTAGATAATAAATGCTTATTGTATCATAATGAGAGATTTACTACATAGGTTCTTTTTCATTTGAATAACACACGAGCGCAGCCGCGGGCAAAGCCTATCTCGCAAGACAAATAGGTCCTAAGCAAACTCCGCAAGGCACACAGATGGCGCTCAACTAATATTAACTCGATTAATTACAAGTCGGATATAAGCGGCTTATCGACGACACTTCGGCAGTTCAGAAACTTGCGGTAAACTTGTTTCATGGCGTGTGCTTTGCTCGGACTGTTTGCGTAGCAAATGAGTGTGTGCATATGCAAGAGGGAAAGAGACAACTATAAGGCGTCTCGGTTATCTGACAAAGACAAATAATATTGATAGTTTTAAATGACAAACAACAACACTCGATCTTTATGATATGTATTTTTGTATATAAGTATGTATGTATGTATGTATGTATGTATGTATGTATGTATGTATGTATGTATGTATGTATGTATGTATGTATGTATGTATGTATGTATGTATGTATGTATGTATGTATGTATGTATGTAGAGTCAAGAAATACTTAAGTATGTAAGCTGATCATCTCTCCACTGCTTACAAAAAAATAAAGTAAAAAAAATTCTCTTCACTAATTTGTAAACAAAAAGGTTAAATAATACCTAGAGATACAATCTTAATTATACGTACCATTTACTTATACAACTGACATCGCGACCAAAAACTTTGAAGGTGCACGTGTATTATTGAATAATAATGTTTTTTAAATGTTGGAAAAAATGGAAAAACTGAACGCTGGATTTTATTTCTGTTACTAAAATTCTTTGTTACTCAATGATCTTTCATCCAAAGGACTTAGTTCCCTGATGGATGAATGTTTTAATTACTTTTTCACTTCTCATGCTCAGTGCTTATTTGTGCAGGATTTAGGCTGCTTTTGTGCACAAGTGCAGTAACGAATCTACTCATACATTTATCTGTATTAAGGCAAAGAAAATGAGCCACACAGCCAAACACAATAAGAGGTTCATAGATAGAATTTGTTATTTTATAATATTTACTTTAATTTATTTGCCTTATGTGTTTTCTAAGACATAAAAGATATTAAAATTTAAATTCTAGTATGGTAGGCTACTTAATTAATTTAAGAAAATAATTATTACAAAATTAATTTAATAGTAGGCTGTATAGGTCTGTTTTGGAATTAAATAGGCGCGTAGAGTAAAGAAAAGGTTTAATTAATTAGCGCACGATTACAATAAAAAAGAACAGAAGCGCCCTCAGGCGGAAACAAAAAAACATCTTTGCACGTTCAGAAACGTTACACGACAACATTATGTTTACTTATTCATTTCTACAGTCTGCAGCCCAAGCTTAATATCAATTTATTATTATAACAAGACATCACATAAGAAATAACAGGTACAAAGGTGAGTTTGTCTCTGTAAGGAATTTTTAGGCAGATAAAAGTAGATATCATCATCATCATCAGCCATTTGACGCCCTCTGCAAGACATAGGCCTCCTTCGTGGTTTTCATAACCATGAAGGGTTTTGCCATGATCGCCACGCTTGGCAGGCGGGTTGGCGATCGCAGTATGCGGTTGGAATCTCAGGAAGACGCTGCTGCCCGTCTCCTGGTAATTGATTTCCTTAGTCGCCTTCTACGACATCCACGGTAGGGAATGGAGTGACGCTATTCTTAATCCGGCACCACACGGAACTTTACAAAAGTAGATATACTGGGAACAATTTTTTATACAAAACAGTGGAAAACTCATCAACATTGTACTAACATATTTTTTCTCGATACTCTTACAATCACAAAATGGATTCCACGCGAGCGAAGCCGCGGGCTTACCTAATATATACATTTACGCAATAGCTTGTATAATATATTTAATCAAAAAACAATGAGTAATTTAAAAATTGCATGAAATCCATAAAATTTGTTTATAAATCATGGGTATAATATAATAGTGTATAATATTCCTAAAATATAAGTTGGGTAAGAAACTTAGCTTTAACTAGGAATAAATCTGTTTTCCTGTCGTTAATTTTCTTTTGTACTACTATGTACTTATTTTATTTAGGACCAAAACAGGCATGTAGAAAAATTACAAAGAATGTGTAGATACAAAATAGAACTGGAAGTTCCTTAGCCAAACAAAATTAATAATAAAATGAGAAATTGTAATATAATAAAAAATAAAACAAAATTAAAGGAATATTCTAAATAAAATTCGAAGAAATAAAAGATATTCGACAGGAAGTCGAAGATGTAGGCACACGAATTGTTTAGTATAAAGCTAAAAAGTAGATGGGGCAGGCATTTGGTTAAGCGGGAAGACGGCCGGTGGACTAAGGTGGCCACTGAGTGGTGGCCAAGAATAGGTCGACCGATTTATTAATTGTAATGTATGTGGACAAATGGTCGGAAATAAATTAACAAAAGCGTGCAATCGGTTAAAAAGGTCGTAATAATATGTAAAATAGCCCGAAATAAAGTTTTGGCGCTTAGAAAGTAGAGAAGCATTGCTGGATCGGTTTTATTTAGCTACTGGATCAATGTAAATTGCTCTCTAAGTTATAACTGCAGTCACTATATCACGAGTCTAATATATTACGCTGAATGCTTAACTCTGCCGCCATTAATGCCGATATCTATCAAACAAGAATCTTATTAATTATTCATCTATTATTCATCGTGCAGTGTGAAGTAAACAGATTAAAAAGGGGCAGAAGTGTTACTCTTTATTCGACAAAATTTTTGTGTATTATTATCATAAATAATAACAATATTAACATTCTTTGTAGCACTAGTCCGTGCTGAGGACAATTTTAAAAACCTATTTAGAGGGTAAAATCTCCACCCATGCTGGGACTTAAGCCCGCGACCTCTGGCTAACCGTACCAGCGTTCTCCCAACTGAGCTAATGGGTAAGTGCAAGCATCGGCGAAATTTTGAACCTCTTTACAAATTTCGCTTTTTCTACTTCTTTTTTTTACAACACAATCACTTTATGTGATAGAATAACAAAAAATCTAAAGAGCGTACCGTCCAAGAAAAAGGAGATGCTTGATATCTCAATAAAAGTTATTTAAACCTCCCTTTCTCCTCCATAGCGGGATGCTATGACTTAAGCGACATACCAAGTTACTGAATATGTTTTAACTCAGCATGGGTTAGTGCAACAAAAATAATAATTATGTAGGTACAGCGATATAATTCTGATGTTAAAACCTAACTGCAAAGTGGGTCACTCGGGGCTGCAAGTGATGTAGATTGCTTCGGCTAGATGTCGCTGCCTGTACGCAGTACAGAGAAGTTTGTAAAGAGGCTCGAAATTTCGCTGATGCCTGCATTTGCCCATTAGCTCAGTTGGGAGAGCACTGGCACGATTAGCTAGAGGTCGCGGGTTCAAGTCCTGGCATGGGCGGAACTTTTAGCCTCTAAATAGGTTTTCATAATGTGATGCTTTTGTGCGTTTCCATGTTATGACAGGAGTTCCTTTGGATTCGAATCGCACGGAGTGATTTGATTGAGCTACTCTTTGATACAATCCGCAGCGCTTTGATCCATCAAGGGAAGAGCGATTCGAGCTCTATTAGCGTGTACGTGCAGGTTATACACTTAAATTAGATCAATCTAACGTAGGCGTCACTTGTAGCGTCTATGGCGTTATAAAGAGGGTTTCAGAACGGTCCGAGAAAGTTATATTATTTATTATTCATCATCAACCCATTATGTCCCCACCGAGGGGCACGGGTCTCTTCCCTGAGGAAGGTATAGGCCATACTCCACCACGGGGGCCAAGTCCGGATTGGTGGAGGCTTGTAGACTAGTGGCTCGTCTACTGTCAGAAGTTGTCAAGCCGCCCTAAGGCCTCTGACTTGGCTTAACGACTGCCATCTATCGACGGCAGCCGGCACCAACAGCTTAACGTGCCTTGCGAAGCACGGAACCGCTCGGAAAAATGCCACTAGCGTTAGGCATAGACGGCGACCCATCCATGCACTGAACGCGCCCTGTGTTGCTTAACCTTCGTGATCGTTTTTTTTAAGATCACTCAGGCAGCCGGGGCTACGAGCGATTCATTATTAAATTACTGTTTTTAGCCGGCGGCGTGCGTGCACGGAACGACTAATTAATGTTGATGAAGCGAAAAAGATCTCTCAGTATGGTGGTAAGGGGCAGACGCTGGTCTCTGCCTATCCCTCCGGGATACAGGCGTGAGTTTATGTTGTGTCATGTTATTGTTGTTAGTGACTTTTTCTGGCCATTAAGGAATAATCTAGTATAATTTAGTAAGCCTTAATATGTAATAAAAATTAATTTAACACTAATAAGCTTGCACCTTAATTTGCCATGCCCTAGAGGGCAGCATGTATGACTCAATTAATGTAACTAACTACTACCTTATGCAGAACATGAGTGAAATAAGTGAATATGAAACTCAAGAGGCTTATTCAATTCATAAATAAAAACAATTTTTTCTACGAGATCAACTCCGAAATAGGTAACGAAAAAAAATCAGCCATTCCATACAGATTTTTGATATTTGCTGCAGCAAATGTGTGAAACTCCTGATATTTACTCGATATTTCAAGTCGCTCTCATAATGAATGCTGTGAATATTTTGCATAACAAAAGCAAACAACTGTGCTGGATTTTTTTTCGAAACTGCTTAGCCGGAATAAATCTGCCGTTCCATACATTTTAGTGTAGTATTTCACTTTGGTACACGTTTTTCCCCATTCAGTAATCTGTTATGGCCTATTGCCAATTATTATTGACCTGCTAAAGTAGAGGCTATGACAAACATTACAATCTCTCGGTACATCGTCCTAAAGAATCTGCGAGAACACTGAACTCGCGTACATTTTTGCTGGCATCACCCGGGGAATAACATAACATAAGCAGCCTATATACGTCCCACTGTAGGGCACAGGCCTTCTGTCAGGAAGAGAGAATGGGCTTAATCACCACGCGTGCCCACCGCGGATTGGCGATTTCAAGCGAGGTATATGAATAGCTCAGACACTCAGGAGTCCTCACGATATTTTCTTTCACAGTTAGCGAATGGTATTGCTACTCTAACTTCACAATATACATAACTTAGAAAACAAAGTCATAGGTACGTGCCCACACTGGGAATCGAATCTGGGTCTCTCGCTTCAGAGTCCAATGTTCTTCCCACTAGGCTGCCACGGCCTGTGGATTGATTCTACTAAATGTATAGTTAATCAATAGAGCTGATATTAGCACAACAATGGCTGTCTTATTAACACTGTTTGTTTTCTAGTAACCAATCGCATTCCAATTGTATAACCCGTGCAATTTTACTCGGCGTGTCGTGCGATGCGATCTTCTTCACGCGCGTGTATATGAATTAAAAAAAAGACCAAATGTGATTGTTTAGCAGACTATAAAACAGTGTAAAATACAAAACAAATATGAGTTTAGTAGACCCTACAACTCTGCTTGCGTGCCACAGTGCCAACAGGCTTTGTCTAATGAAGAGTGAAGCGCTTGCGAGGTGGTTGACTCATACCCGATGCATAAACTAACTGCGGCGGAAGCTCTGCAATATACAGTATACTGCTCAAAACAATTAGGGGAATAAGATTTCAAAGTGTAAATTAAATTTCAAAGTATAATTGACCACTAAATATTAAAGTTAAAAATTAAGAAAATTCAATAACTGCTTTGTTTATAGGCGTATAATACATAGACTCAGCCACCATATTGAGAACTGCGAAGAAAAACGCTGTTCCGCTTCTTTTTAACTGACTTAAAAAAAGGAGGAGATTATCAATTCGACGCGTATTTTTTTATTTGGCTATGTTCCTCTATAACTCCGTCAAATCTTAACCGATTTCGACAATTCAATTTTTGTTCGAAGAGATATAATGTCTCATTGGTCCCATTTTAATTTGGTGATGTTCTGGTGAAGACTTTTGGAGATTTTTTAGAACATCAACGAATCATGTACGGTAAATTATGGTTATAAGGGACTTGTTTATTTTTCTCTCTCTCCTCCACCAAAAACTGAAAAATAAAAATTTTTAAACAAAAAATAAAAACCGACTTCGAAACACTACAGCACTAAAAAGATAGAAATAATTTAAATAATTAGAAGTATTTATACATGTAGGTATTGTAGAAGTATAATTTGTAGTCGGTGCCCAGTTTCATGACCAGCACATTTATTTGGACACCGACTTCAAATTATACTTCTACAATACCTACATGTATCATCATCATCAACCCATTATGTCCCCACCGAGGGGCACGGGTCTCTTCCCTGAGGAAGGTATAGGCCATACTCCACCACGGGGGCCAAGTCCGGATTGGTGGAGGCTTGTAGACTAGTGGCTCGTCTAATGTCAGAAGTTGTCAAGCCGCCCTAAGGCCTCTGACTTGGCTTAACGACTGCCATCTATCGACGGCAGCCGGCACCAACAGCTTAACGTGCCTTGCGAAGCACGGAACCGCTCGGAAAAATGCCACTAGCGTTAGGCATAGACGGCGACCCATCCATGCACTGAACGCGCCCTGTGTTGCTTAACCTTCGTGATCGTTTTTTTTAAGATCACTCAGGCAGCCGGGGCTACGAGCGATTCTCTAGTAAGATTCTAAATAATTAGAGGTATTTATACCTACATGTATAAATACCTCTAATTATTTAAATTATTTCTATCTTTTTAGTGCTGTAGTGTTTCGAAGTCGGTTTTTATTTTTTATTTAATGTACTCATGAATTCACTTTACACATTTTCACTTTAATATTTAGTGGGCAAAAATGATATTTGCAAAGGCATCTTTGAATTGATTTGATGACATTACGGACACAACCATGTCTCGACAAAGTGTAGTCTCTATTCATTGCTTAATTTGTGCGTATTGTTGGGTCACTTGCTAAAACCGCATGTAACGAAAACATGCCGCCTTGGCGAGGACTGTCACTCTGTAAATACGTTTCATGTGCAATTCGTTGAGCAGAGCAAAGTAGCCATTACTCAAGAGGATACCCTCTTGCTTCGTGCCGCTAGATGGCGCCAGTGCTACAGAAATCAGAAATCAGAAATCAATAATTTATTTCAACGTAAAGAATTTACATTCTGTTTGCTGAATGTCAATGTACTATGTCACTATGTTAGCCGCTGCCTTCGGGCCGTATTTGTAGTGGAGAAAAAGGCAGCGGGAAAAAAAAACCCGCTCTGACCATCTTTTCTCAAATCATCTTAAACTTATACATCAGAGCCTATATGATATGATTCCGTGATAGCCACTAATAACTTTAAAAGCGAAAATAACACTTCTTACAAAAGTAGGAAAAACATTAATGCTGCGGCCAGACACACGAACAGCACCCGTTCACGAGCATAACGCAGAAGTCAGCCATCACCAGTCTCAACCATTTTAGAGGGAGATAGGTCCCAGCCACCACCTTTAGCAAATCTGCAGATTGAGTTCTTGTCAGCTATAAAATGTGTACTATAGTTATTAATGTGCAATCACGTCGTCAGTACACCTTTTTAAAACTAAATAAATTATAATATTAATAATTAAATAACAATGAAATCGCAGTGGAATTGGTGTACTACCGAGGGCTTACATCGTTCATATACTCGCCTATTCTATCATCATCAACCCATTATGTCCCCACCGAGGGGCACGGGTCTCTTCCCTGAGGAAGGTATAGGCCATACTCTACCACGGGGGCCAAGTCCGGATTGGTGGAGGCTTGTAGACTAGTGGCTCGTCTACTGTCAGAAGTTGTCAAGCCGCCCTAAAGCCTCTGACTTGGCTTAACGACTGCCATCTATCGACGGCAGCCGGCACCAACAGCTTAACGTGCCTTGCGAAGCACGGAACCGCTCGGAAAAATGCCACTAGCGTTAGGCATAGACGGCGACCCATCCATGCACTGAACGCGCCCTGTGTTGCTTAACCTTCGTGATCGTTTAAGATCACTCAGGCAGCCGGGGCTACGAGCGATTCTATAATAGGCTTGTTACTTAGCGATTTTTTAACTGCGTAACGCATCGCGCAGTTTGAGCTAAAACTTAGCGCTTACACATGATTCTTCTGCCATTTGTGGCGCTGCGGCGACCCGCTTCGGTGTGCAATGCTTGCCCAAGCGACAACTCGCTCGCCTCCTATTTGTTGCGTACATTGCCGATTGACGGAGTTGCACGTTTCAGTTCAGGCTTCCGATGCACGCGCCTTTGTCTATTGTGCTGTTTGGAATTGTCACTGAAGTTTGCTGGTGACGTCATTACAAAGAGGTTGACAAAGAATATCTGGCACTGGCACAGCAGCGTCTCTCTCCTTCTTAATAAAGCGTTAATGAATGGTACTCTCAACGGATTAACAAATTAATTCCAGATTCACTTACTTGATTTATTGTCGGAAGAGTCCGCAGAGCTTAATCATGGTGTATAGAGACAAATAGTCATTCCGGAATAAGATTAATAATATGTAGTGCTTAAGATAGTTTGAGTTCTCAACGGATAGATAATTTCATGTTATCATTCAGCCACAAGAAGTCCACTGCTGGACATAGGCCTCCTCCATGGATTTCCAAAAACACCGGTTGGAAGCGGCCTGCATCCAGCGCCTTCCTGCCACTTGGATGAGGTCATGGCTGGTCGTCCTACGCTGCGCTTGCCGATATGTGGTCTACATTCGAAAAATTTCATGTGCCGTATGTAAATACCTCAGAAGCTCGGGCTTCCTCAACGATATTTTCCTGGATTTTTAGCGAGTAATGAAAATCCACCCACGTAACTTAGCAAATGCAGTGCGGTGGTAGCCCAATGGACTCGGGAGCGAGAGACCCAGGTTCGATTCCCAGTGTGGGCATGTACCTTTGACTTTATTTATTTTTAAAGTTAAGTACCTCTGCGAATTTGTAGTAGTAATACCACACGCTAACTGTGAAGGAAAACATCGTGAGGACACCCGCGGCGTGGTTGGCCCCGCACGTATTGACTTGCCTTTCCTGTCAGCCAGGCCGACTAAGCTGACAGGATGGTATAAGTGCTGGGCAAGCCTACTCCATCTGAAAAGCATTTCTCGGGCACTGCAGCATCCGAGGGGTCCATTCACCCATCTAGTGTGAGTGAAGGTGCCACTGGACGCTGCATAAATCATCTCATTTCGTAGATGCAAAGGCCAAAGTACACTTGACTTGAGTAGACGTAAATTAGAACTAACTTGCACCAAGTAGAAAAACAACCATGTACTGGTAAATCTTCAGATAGGAAGAATATTGTCGGTGCCTCTTTCTAGCCCTTACTTGCTTCAAGTAACAGGTAACAAACATTACTTTGCTACGGAATGTAGAGAATCCATCAATGCACAAACAATACCCAGATATCTAAGTATAGTCCGTACATATGTTTGGTATTGACACATCGCAATTAAATGTGGTCACAAGTCAATAGCACGCTACAAATCGCTAAACTAACCATGAAGAGGTTGCATAATTAATGAGCACAAAGTTGGACTTAGATCATGAATATTATGATCAAATTATTTAGAGTGAAATTGGAATCGAGCGAATGTGGGTGGAAGGGCCGGTAAGGGACGTCGCAGGTGGACATACTGCGACCAAATAGGGGATGTATTAGCAAAGGGCAAGATAAAACGTACCCGAAACCGGCGTGCGTGCATGCAATAACTAATGAATCTTGAGTTGCAGTCCCTGGTCTCTGCCTACCTCTTTGGGATACAGGCGTGGGTTTCTGTATATATGTATGAAATAAGAATGGATGGACTACCGGTATGAAAGCATTTCTGAAATCCTCAAAGACTTGTTAACCATTTTTTTTCCTCAGACTTTTGTACTAGACGAGAAATTACAATCTTCTGTGCAAATAGGTACCTACCTGTTACCTTTTCTAAGTCGTGACGTAAATCAAACTCTGACAGTCTGTTTTTCCAAAACGTTTCATCCTCACACACTGTAATGAGCAAAACAGTCGCTAAGCCCAAGATCATCATGCTAATCCGTTGACACTGGGAACTCGGTTGTACACGGGCTCGATAACAAATTTAAGCATTTAACTTTAGGTTAAGTTAAGCCAAGAGTTAATTTTAAACTGTATTTCGACTTTGGCAAGCGGCATTTAACTTTGGGAAAGGTTGCTTGGGAATTGGAGCGGAGTTCTGTCTAAGTATCTTAATTATTTTTCTTAGTTTTCATGAATGTTAAGTTAACAGACCTATGATACGATCAACGTTCTTGGATACGATCGATGATTAGACGTGGCGATTTAAACGGTGGCTTGGAAATAGTAAGCAGTACTTTAAAGAAATGTAAGGAATTTTATTGTCATGATAAACAATAATATTAATTGTTTACAAGTAGTGTAAACTGACTCGTTGGTCTAGCCGTTAATGCGCTTAGCTACCAACACAGAGGTCGTGGGATCTTTTGGACGACTCATGTATTTTATTCGCGGATATCGTCTCTCTCGAGCGTTGGTAGCCTAGTGGGTAGAACATCGGACTCGGAAGCGAGAGACCCAGGTTTGATCCCTTGCGAGCAACACCGCTAACGGTGAAGGAAAACATCGTGAGGAAACCTGAGTGTCTGAGCTATTCACATACCTCAGCGCTTGAAATCGCCAATCCGCGGTGGGCACGCGTTAAGCCCATACTCTCTCCCTGAGAGAAGGCCTGTGCCCTACAGTGGGACGCATATAAAACTAACTTCCAAAAAACAAAAATCATAACTTTCCACCCATATTAAAAACGCCCCTTGGAAATAAATGTATCAGTTAATGGGTTTAAAATAGAGGAAGTTGATAATACATCATTGCTAGGATTAATTATAGATAATCACATAAATTGGAAAGCACATATACAAATAACAAAATCAAAAATGTCATCCTTCGCACACGGTCTCCGTCAGAAGTCAAAAAAACAATTAATGTGCAAACAACACTCCTAAATTATTACTATACATGCGCATACGCCTTTCTATCACATGGGATAATAATGTGGGGTAACAGTACAAATGCAGCGAAACGCTTCACTCAACAAAAAAAAAAATGGGTAGAATAATGGAAAATATAGTACCTACCTACCGACAGTTGTAAACCATACTTTACAAAATATAATCTACTTGCCTTACCATCTATTTACATATTAGAAACTAGCTGTGCCCGCGACTCTGTTCGCGTACATTTCGATTTTTACGAAGCATTTGTATGGGGGCCACGTCTTATCATAACTGGAGCTAGAATTTAAATAGCCTATCCTGTGTCCCAGATGTCTATATGTTTTTATACCAAATTTCATCAAATTCGGATAATTGGTTTAAAAGTTATGGAGGAACATACATACAACATACACACATACAGAAAAAAATTCTAAAAATCGTGAAATTAGTTTCAGTATCATATACTGAGCCTATAAATACAATATCTCTGAAAACAAACTAACTTACTCCATGACCGACCCTTACAGATTTATTATTAGTATAGATATCAAAATTCGTCAGACAACATAAATAGCTTTTCACAAAAAAAGAAGATATTACTATAAGAACCATAAGATACAAAAATTAATTATTATTACCCACCTCTCGAATGAAAATACACTCTTCCAGCTGTAAAAAATTATAACAAACTCCCAAAGCATCTTAAAGACCTGAATAACGACTACAATATCAATAAAGATTTAAAGAAAATATTAATTTCAAAATGTTATTGTACTACAGAGGAATGCTTAAAGGATAATGTAGATGAAAAGAGATAAATAATTATATAAATATAATTTATTAAATATAATTAACTGAAATTGCATGATTATTAACTCAATTAAATATATTAATTTTAAGTTAATATAATGCATAATGTTTCGTGCCCTACGGGGTTCCCAAAGGTCTTATCAAATAAGTGCTAAGTTAAATTGTAACAACCCTAAAACTTGTGGAATGCAATAAAGTATTGAGTAAGTTATTATTATTATTAATTATTATAGTGTTATACATTTTTTGTAAAGTACTTTACATAAACTGACACTTCTATTCCGGAGGAGTAGGCAGAGACCAGGGCCTGCCACTTGCCACAATCTGGACAAAACTCTTTGTAAATATTCATAATTTTGGGGATAGTTGAGGACAGAGCGCTTCAACCTTTATTCGTGCAAACTACACATATACGTTTAGAACGAAATTGAAACAAGTATAGTAAATGTTGCTCAGCTGTCAACTGTACCAAAGAGAACTTAGTAAAAACTCACTCAGCGGGGCTAAAAAACCGGTCAAGTGCGAGTCGGACTCGCGCACGAAGGTTTCCGTACCATTATCTATACAACATTAGACACAAAGATAAAAATAAAAACAGCAAAAAAATCACGTTTGTTGTATGGGAGCCCTCCTTAAATAATTATTTTATTTTGTTTTTAGTATTTGTTGTTATAGCGGCAATAGAAATACATAATTTGTGAAAATTTCAACTCTCCAGCTATCACGGTTCTTGAGATACAGCCTGATGACAGACAGACGGACGGACAGACGGACGGACAGACAGACAGCGAAGTCTTAGTGATAGGGTCCCGTTTTTACCCTTTGGATACGGAACCCTAAAAAGCAAAACATGAACTGTTGTTTCTGCATCAGAACGGAGTGGGAGCCGACGCACAACTTTAACCCTCATTTACATAATATCCTTGCTCGCTTTGATTGCCAACTAGTATTGAACGGGTGCTTCGCATCCGCCAACTTTGCTCTCGCGTGGTTTTGTTTGTAGCCCGACTATTTTATAATTCCTATTAGTAATAGGACGAGCAATCCTTGTATCAACATCATCATCAGCCATTTGACGCCCACTGCAGGACGTAGGCCTCCTTCCTGGTTTTCATAACCATGAGGGTTTTTGCTATAATCGCCACGCTTGGCAGGCGGGTTGGCGATCGCAGTATGCGTTTTATATATAATATATAAAACACGATTAACCAAAAAAATCCGTCAGGTCATCCAGATACTAATAATAATAGTAGGTAAAGCAGTGAAAAATGCAAGGCTGCAGGAGACCTGGCCATAGAAAAACTCATTGGCTACAAAACCTACCTGAATTGTTTCAGATAGGCATCATCTATTTGTTCCGAGCACGTCACGGGTCACAGTGGCCACAACGATACCCAACCTCCGATAGGAGATTGTGTTTATGATATCTTTGTCTGGTTACCATATCAAAGGGTATACTAGGACAAGTGATTATGTGTAGATGTTACGTTGTATTTATTTCGGTAACTGTTACGTGAAAAAAACTGAAATAAGAAATGAACAACAACCCGACTGCTGAGCGTCAACTGGAAAGACGGGACCAACCTAGGTTGAATTGTTGAATCAGCAGCCGGGTTGTTGGTTATTTTTTATTTAAGTTTTTTATTTTTGTCTTTTTGTGACTTTTCATATTTTCGTTGGATTCATGCTGATTTCATTTGGCTTATGAAACTCGGGCAAACACAACGAATCTACTGAGATCTTATTTGTCAAAATCGGACAATTGGTTAAGGAGTTATAAGGCAACATAGAATCTTATATACTAATATACACACATACTTACATGTATATCCCAAAGCCAAACACATTGCCCTTCTTTTGGGCTCTGCCGCAGTCGGGTAAAAAGTAAATTAATATCTCTAGTGAAGCCTCTCAACCTACACACGTAACACCGACATCCATTTCTTTTCACAAATATATAATTTCAGTACGCGGAAAAAAGCGTAAAATCCGAATGAAGACTCGGATAATATCAGCGTTTGGGGTTCAAACAGATGCGGCAAAGGGCCTTTGAATCCCTGCTTACTATGGATCTCATTGCTGATAAACGCGAAGTAGATCTTATTTTGTGATGGTTAAGAACGAGTATTGAGTAAAATAAGGTAGTTGATGATAAGGTCCTCGGTACCACGCGGCCGATCTACAGACTTGTGCCTCGTGCGAGAGGGATTAAATGTGTTCCTTAATAATATTTTTTTGTGAATTAAATAGATAGAATAAGTACATCCAATATTATAAGTGTGTAAAAGTGATTAACCTCAACTCAGATTAATTTACCAAGGTGCCTCATAAATCAGGGTATAGTTAGAATATCAGAGGACTGAATTGCACCTTTTTGCCGGTTTCATCTTAGTGGTATTTCACCTTAGAGGTCGTTACATAAATAAATCAGTGTAACCAGTTAAGCAAGTAAGTGAATCCGGAATTAAGTTAATAATATATATAATGCTTACGAAAGTTTTTAACCCGAAAAAAGTATTAGTGTATATTTAATTTTATCCTTGTTAGTCTTGTACGCGGGCGGCACAAGACCGGGAAGCTTATAATACCATGAGGGAGGCCTATGTCCTGCAGTGGGGGACAAATGGCTGATGATGATGATGTCTTCTACGCCACAGATCGATAAAAAACTACTTTCAGTGGAATACAATAAAATTAAACTGTAGACATTTGTTTCACCCGTTTTGGTGTATTCCATATTATTAAATCTGACACTGATACGAATGTATTACTAAGGGATTAACAGACGCCAATCATCCTAGTCGTTAAAAATAGCCCTCCGTGAATGATGTCAGACTAAAATCTAAGGTCAGAGGTATCTGAACTTTGCCATTCGCCAAAGGGTAGGTAAAATACAAATCCAACTGACTTCAGCGAACGTGTACGCTCCAATAATTTTGGAGGAGTCTTTGGAGAAGTTTTATTATCGTGACTAACAATGTGTCAAAGATTTTGGTAAATTATTTTGTGGAAATGTTTATGTCGGCTTCTCAGTGAGCGACACAGTGAATGATCCGTGCAGTGATGACGTTAGTCACTGTCTAAAGAATACTTCATTAATAATTCATTAATTCATTAACGTATCTGTTTTGGGGAAGCTCGCCCTACAGTAGAAAGTTCCAATCAATGTAGCGTCGATGGTTAGAGGCATATCAACCTATTCCAGATTAATCAATCAATCAGCACATACTGGTCCACTGCTGGACATAGTCCTCCTCCTAGACACTTCCTTCTCTGTCCTCCGCCATCCTCATATAGCCAGCTAACCAAACAAAACTAATTTTAAAATTCTATGTAAGATATCTTGTGAAACATCTCTCATCAATCCGAGCCGTATCGGACGAATTTAAAGTTTCGAATGAAAAAAAATTTGGAGGCTCCCAAAGCCTTCAATACGGTTGATTATTTCGTCTTCAGCGCGTTCTTCTTAAACAACAATTCCTGAAATATACGACCATTAACTTGGCTCTCCCATTCGTCCCCAAACCTAAATGAGACCGCAAACAAAGGTGGCAACGATTGTCCAATCAATTAGCGAGTGATAATTGAAAAGATACGCGAAGAGTTATCGGCTTCCAACACACGTATGCTCGTACGGCGAACCCCAGCGTGTTTCCTCACGGTAGTTCTTATTGCCTTTGCATAGGTGCGAGTTTTGAAAGAAGAGAGGTGACTGGCCGGTGACGTCCACTGTACTAAGCCGGGACGATTAACTGAGATGCTCTGTAGTGTCAATAAAAGAGGTGTATTCCTCCACAAAGGAAGAGTTGATCTAATGCGTAATGTGAAGCTATCGAGCAGTTTGGAGTAATTTTATCTTATTTTTATGCCAAAACTGGCAACATCTTTAGATTCTTAATTCAAATTAGCTGACAATATAGTAAATAAACTGCCTCGTGTATCAGTCGCGGCTATGTCGCAATAACAAATTGGATTCTCACTTAAGTTTCAAGAGAAAAAAGTATTATTTTAATTTTTATTGTGTGTTATTTTTAGGCCAGAAGCAATGTATGTGCCTGTATGTTTATGTTTTTTAGCTATTAAATAGCTGTAAAACTTGTACAGTCTAAAGACTTCAATGTCATGGTTCATAGCCATGGACCGGATTTTTTTCGGACGAAACTCTCGGTTATAATGTGTAAAATTAAATGACAATTGATGTCTGTTACAAAAAAACCAACAAGGGCGAGTTGGACTCGCCCACCGAGGGTTCCGTACAAATTTGTAGGTACATAGTTACATTTTATAAAAAGTTCAGGAATCGAGTCTCGTAGTTTTTCCCGAGCTTTTCCTGAACTTCAAAGACTATTTTTTTAATGATTTAATTACAAGTGTACATTTTTCAGATTTTCACCATTACTTGTAGTATAAGACGATAGTATTTGCCAAATTTCGTATAGGTCAACGGAAAGTACCCTATAAACTTTGATTGAAGTGTTGGAATTTAGGTACGTTTTTTACGAAATAGAAATAGAAAATGTTTATTTGTCTTCAATATAGTAAGGCACAATAATCACTTATACTATAAAGCAATGATGACAGTTTAGTGAGTAATTTATTTAAAAGCATTTTAATTAGGTATGAAGACAAAAAGGTCTGTATTTCGGCTAGTAACTAATGTGCACCAGTGTGCAATTAGTTGCCGATTTTCAGGCAAGGCCTTTCCTTAAACTAAGTTATACCTACCTGGGTATAATTATACTACTGCTATTATGACGATAAAGAACACACGTGCAGAATGGTGATAAATCTTTGAATTGTGAAACTAACAGCTTTGGCGTTCATTAAGTAAACATTTTATTTTTATAGTGAATAACATTTTTGACTTTGACTTTGATGATAGATCCAAACCGAAGACTTGACATATTATCTATCTGTATAAATCCCATCTACTACCGCCCATCCCAACTAGTACACCAGAAGCCAAGGATTGCTTGTACAGCAGCCATTTTCGACATTTAATTCGAAATGTTGGAAGAGTCCGTGCAGCGCGCACGGGCGGCGGCAGGTCATTCCAGCACTTCGATGCTGCAATCTTGAAGCAACCCTTGGTACTATTGAGGGAGTGTTTGGGTATAAGTAGCAATGTACTACGTGCTCTGACGGACCAGGCTAACTTTCCATACAAGTAAGGCGGCGTGCGAGTCCTGAATACGTCGAACAAAAGCAAGACAGTTTTAGTGCCTTGTTGTTCGCCATATTCAACACTCCCTTTGCCAGAAGATGAGGGGAGATATGGTCTCTTTTGGGGATTTGGTAACAATAACGCATGCAAGCGTTCTGGACGCGCTGTATTGCAAATATTGTTTTTTTAAAAATACAGGGACCGTAGACTATGTCGCAGTAGCCCAACTGCGATAAGACCAAACTATTACACAGCTGATATCTAATTTCACTAGTTAGAAATGGTCTGATTTTATACAATGTTTTGAGTGAACCAAAGCATTTACCAATTTTTTGTTGAACATGGGTTTCGAAACGTAGGGACTCGTCCATCATAAGACCCAGATTACGGACACAATCGTGGATAGGTACTGTATCACCTCCAATTCTTATTTTAGGATCTAATAATACGACATAAACTGCCGTATCTTTTTTTACGTTAACCTAAAAGTTTGATTTTTTTACAGCTTCAAGGGACTGTAGACATGTGTACATGGTTTTTCAACTTGATAATTCCACGCGTTCCGGAGATGTCTTAACAGACAGACGGACGGACGGACGGACGGACAACAAAGTGATCCTATAAGGGTTCCGTTTTTTCCTTTTGCGGTAGGGAACCCCAAAAAGTAAATTTTTAAACGGACTCTTAATATTCTTTCTTACGTCTATTATTTACTTTGCTATTTATTAACACTAATTAAATTTTTCTTTATTAGTTTTTAACACGTTTCCAAAATATTTTTTACTAAAACAAAAGTACATTACGGGTGTTCAATGTGGATTAACTATAAGTAATGGATGTTTTCATTTAACTTTGGCCACTTCTTCAGTAATTTTTTTTCATATTCGAAAAAAATGCGATCACTGTTCATAGCAATTATGCTGCGGTCATCATCCCCGCAGCCCACTTACTGTCACTTACGGAAGAGAACACATCGCTTCTCTGCACCTCGGGATGGGTCGGTATTATGTGTACATCCGTATAAACACGGGTGTACTAACGAAGATCACAAGAATTACTGCCGGTAATAAAACTGGGTACTTTATGGGAGTAGGCCGTTTTCTTTTTGTTTGTTCTCCAGACCGTCGATTGTTTTTTATCGAAGTTCGTTTACTTCTTCGGGAAACAAGAAAAGCATCTTCTTTTTGTGCAAATATAGAGCGAGTTCATAATATATAATGATACGTAAAGAAATTTATAGAGAAGCGAACATCCGTAAAGACAGGTTATATAAAGAATCGTTTAGAACTACAGGGTGACTTTAAATTCGTTCACCGTTGCATAAGTTCACCGAAACATAATTATGGTGTCAGTTTTGAAAAAAAATACGAATAAAAAAACTGTTTTTTGATACCCAAAATTACTTCACTTAAGCGTAAACAAACAATGTTTAGATGAAAAGTAACAACAAAAATATAAAAAACTATGTATTGGGCGTATTATGGTCGGCGCCGGCCAACTCAATTGTTTTTTAAATTTTTTATGCACTTCGGACGACAGATGCTTAAGAAATTTAATATATTAGAGAACATTTTTCAAAGTTACGGTACTTCCTACCAATTCGAATTTGGATTCACAGTTTAGAGCCAAAGGTCGGAAATCACGAATATTTACAAATATTTGATACCATTACTGATAAATCATACTATTATTCACAATGAAAAGAACATAACTTCAAAATACGAGGAACGAATTCAGTCAACACTGAACTAGCTAGATCATTAATGTTCTCATAAAAAGGCATTCTCTGTCCTTATAAGCAGGTAGGTACAAAAAATAAAACCATCTTATCGTAACAAAAACTCATTATAAATGTAAGTATTGATTGGCTTTCAACCTCAACTTTTATTCAGTATTTAAATACAAAAAAAATAATTGAGAAGTAGGTAGTTTAAAAAATCATAAATAAAGTATTTTAAATACTTACGTTTTTTTTTACATGAAGTTGGGTTGTAAGCTGATCAGTTCCCATTTTTCTGAACTCGTCGGTATGCCACTTGAAGTTTTATTGCCGAATTTTATTACATTTTTCACCCCAACATTTCTGGGCTTCCGCCACCGGACTACAATAAATGTCGCTGTGAAAATTCGATTAAAACACGACCAAAAGATGAGTGTTTAATTTAATTTGGCGAGTGTCACAAAACAAAACTGTTTCAATGCGCAGCCACACAGGGAATCAATCAACGGGCGGCGGACGGAGCAGGTCCGTAGCTAGGACGTCGCACACTGGCGCCCCCGCCCCACTACAACACTATGATTTCAGAAATTAAGAGGATTCTACCACTTTTATATTTTAGGTAATACAAGCTGATACCCGCGACTTTGTTCGCATTCTAATTTAGATACGTATTTTCAGGAATAAAAAGAAGCCTATGTGGTATTCCAGATAATAATAATATTAACTTCCACACAGCACAATCACTTGTCCTGATCCCAAACTAGGATACTCTGTGCTATGTAACCAGGCACGGATATCACAAACATGGAAATCATAATATGTCTCTATGTTATATTTTATCCAGATCCGCTTTGATATTAAATATTTCAGCTTTGATATTACTTTCGTAATTTTTTTAAAATTAATTTTGAGTAATATTAATGACTTATTTTGTTTACTGCAATGCGACCAAATGGGAGCCAACCATCAAAATTACGCAAAAACCTTTCAATAACCCTTTCACTTTTCAATGGGAAAAAATGTTCGGTACACGCATTACTGCATAAAAATGCAATAAAAATGTGTGTCTTTGAACCTCAATATCTCCAAGGTCGTTGATGTCCAGGACATAGGAACTTTGAATAATAATGTTTGTAATGATGCGGAGATCACGTGGGTTTCGGAAAGGGTTTAAGAGTTGGTTTATTGGTTGGTTTGTTGGTCTACCCGCTATAAGCCCTTGATTCGTCTCTGGACAAGTCAGTGCGTCAGATGGACTTCGTTTAAATTGTTTTCATTTGTTGTTGTATTTGTATTCATTTCACAAGCATACCTCTACGTACCTACTACACCAGTAGCGAAAAACTATATTGGGTTCGCTTTGAGAAGCAATTTTGGATGTTTTCAATTCGTTTGTGATTTTAAATACTATTGGAAAATGAAAATATGTGTTGTTTGGCCTTTACATCTACGTAATGGCATGATTTATATAGCGTCCAGTGGCACCTTCACTCACACTAGATGGGTTAAGGGACCACTCGAACGCTGTGGTGCCAGGGATTTTAAATGCAACTACGTAATATATTATCGTCATTATATTATAATGACGATACTTATCTTGTCAGTGGCCTAATTATGCGCATCAAATCGTGAGCGATTCCAATCGTCTAACTGTCAAATTCCATACTAATTTGACAGCCAGACGATTGAAAATATTCGGGATTTTGTGCGCGTAATATACGGGCTGTACATCGATGTATCCGGGTGGTGTTATGTGGTGATTGTTAATATCCCAGTTTCCGATATGAACATTTGAGGGTGGTGATTGTTAATATCCCAGTTTCCGATATGAACATTTGAGGATGGTACATAAATACATACATACATAAGCTCACGCCTGTATCCCAGAGGGGTAGGCAGAGACCAGGGACTGCCACTTGCCACGATCCTGACGGATCACTTTCGCTTCCTCAACATTCATTAGTCCTTGCGGGTGGTGATTGTTAATATCCCAGTTTCCGATATGTACATTTAAGGATAAGTGATAGACTACAGTAGTTTTTAGCAAGAATAAGTTTAAGTTCTAGGTTCTTGGTCCAAGTTTCTGGGCTGTATGTAGGTTCTAAAAAATGCATTCAATTATTGACATTTTTTTTTCATCAGTGCTCGTGGGTTCGGTTCCTACTGGAAGCGGTACTTGATTTGTAGAAATGACCTCAGTCTGGGTGCATTTCCATGTTTGTGATGTCCTTGCCAGGTTATCATAACTCAAGATATCCGTATCCCAGTTTAGGACTAGGACAATAGTGATTGTTTTGTGTGGAAGTATTTTTTTTATTCCCAAATTATAAACCGGGGCTCAATGTTCCCAATGAGGGTCAATAGGATAAAAATAAGTTGTGAATCCTGAATACTTGTCAAAGCTTTTGCGTTTGAGAAAAATCTCCATTTTAAGTTTAAAAATGTCACCCTGAAACTCTTCGGTCAACCCTACGGTAAAGATCTATTAAATTATTGGTGAGCGTTTTTCAAACGCAAGTTGACTCGAGGTGGGCACTTCAATAACGGTCATTAAGCTATTATTGTAGTACTATCGCCATTGGGGCTTGCGATCGTAAATATGCTCTAGGAAACGTTTGAATGCCCACTAACTTTATATGTATCTTATAAACTTTGTTGTTCAAAATATACAGAGCGGGGGCAGCAGCACATTGGCAGAACGCCGGCCCCACATTAGAGAGATCGTGGGTTCGAAACCCGGCATGTAAATGACTTTGTTTTCTAAGATACGTGCATTTGAGAATTTTTAGTAGTAATAACATTCGCTAATCGTGACGGAAAACATCGTGACTGGCAACCAAGTTCAGAAACCTTTCTGCTTAAGGGGCTTCTTGAGGTTTACAAGCGCCACCAATGAATAAAAAATCATAATATCTGCTTCTTTTACAGATAATTTTTCCAAAAAGTGAAGCGCAAACTACAACGTTACAAGTTGCGAGTAACGCCTCAAATGAATAAATCTCAGATGTACGAACCTTGGTCAATATTTGAGTAACATTGTAAAATTACGCTTTCATATGTCCTTAAGGCAGTCGTTAAGCCAAGTCAGAGGCCTTAGGGCGGCTTGACAACTTCTGACAGTAGACGAGCCACTAGTCTACAAGCCTCCACCAATCCGGACTTGGCCCCCGTGGTGGAGTATGGCCTATACCTTCCTCAGGGAAGAGACCCGTGCCCCTCGGTGGGGACATAATGGGTTGATGATGATGATGATGATGATGATGTCCTTGACAGAAAATATTCATAATTGAATAGGAAATCTAAATCTGATTTTTAGGGTTCCGTACCCAAAGGGACCCTATTACTAAGACTCGGCTGTCCGTCTGTCTGTCTGTCACCAGGCTGTATCTGATGAACCATGATAGCTAGACAATTGAAATTTTCACAAATGATGTATTTATGTTGCTGCTACACCAAAAAATACTAAAAACAGAATAAAATAAATATTTATGGGGGGCTCCCACACAACAAACGTCATTTTTTTGCTGTTGTTTGCTCGATATTAATGACGGCAACAGGTAGACGCTTGAAATATTTACAGAATATTAATTTGTATATTCGCCTCAAAACTAAGTAATTGAACTAAAATAAAAAAAATATTTAAGGGGGGCTTCGTATTTTTTGCTGCTTTGTCGATATTTGTGTCTAACATTGTATGGTAATGGTAGGGAAGCCTTCTTGCGCGAGTCCGACTCGCACTTGGCCGGTTTTAGTAACAGTAACATGATTTATCTCATTTTTTAAGACCAAGCATAACTTTCCAACTTTTTGTTTGTTAGGTTTTGCTGGGTCTTAAAAAATAATTGAAATTATTGTAATTTCTGTTACAGTGGTTTTAGGCACTTCATGGCAAATACAATTCCCTCCCAATCTATTTCTTCCTCTCTTATTTCTCTTTAAAATTCTTCGCTACGTCTTTGATACAACAATGGTCAAATATCAGGTACAGACTTTTTTCAACTGCATCTTCAATCTGTCAACTAGAATATACACCTGCCCCGTATCTAGCCATTGAGTCTAAGAGCGAAATTCATCAATTAACCGCAACATGTCACGTGCCGGGCAAATTGCACTATGGCCAGCCCCCGGCTGGCTGCGCTATTAGAGGTGCATTATAGACGAAATAATGGGGCAGTTCAGGAATTAAACGGCTGAAGGTAGTTTAACTGTAACTTTGTCGTAGATAATACTTTGTGACGCTGAGTGACAGACAAGTTTTACTTTGACTTTTAATAGCAACGATTACTTCCACACAAAACAGTTACTTGGTTTGGTCTTAAACTAGGATACCCTGTGCTGTGGTAACCCGGAAAGAACATCACAAACGTAGAAAAATATCCAGACTGAGGCCATTTGTACAAATCAAGTACGACCTCCAGTGGGAATCGAACCCACGACCTTTGTTTTAGTAGTCAAGCATGATAACCGCACAATTGCCTTACCTAGGTACCTAGTCAAATAACTAGAATTCGTATCCTACTAATGTTATAAATGTGAAAGTTTGTGAAGATATTTGGATGTTTGTTACTCAATCACGCAATAACGGCTGAACGGATTTACAGGAAACTTGGCGGATAGATAGACAAAGACCTGAATTGAGACATAGCATACTTGATATCCCGGTAGTGCGTTCCCGTGGGATAATATGGCGTATCAACGGATTCGGTAGCGGTACGAAATTTGCCGGAACAGCTAGTTCTAAATAAAATAAAATTCGTACGCCTTTGTTGATCAGTATCTATATTAAATTATCTTGGGTAGAGAACTTCAAGAAAAATGCGTTAAAACAAAAATACATATATTTACCTTAAAAGTTATATCAAGATACCATGCATAAGCCCAGTTACTGTACTTCCTAGTTTAAACTTTTATTTATGTCTCAATTTACAAACCAATTTATTTAACAAAGCAGTACTTTTCCTGTGTAATAAATATGCATTCTAGCATATTAAGCAGTCATTTATTTTTGCCCCTGAAGCACTTAATGCTTCATTAAAAGCGTCTTTAGGCAGTCATTTTGGCCCCAGAATTCCCATTTTGTCCAGTATTGGTAGAGATTAGTCTGCACGGGACTTTAGGGCCGTCACCCACTGAAGCATCTAATTTGTGATTTGAACGTTTTACTTCCTTTTACTTTTTTATTTGCGCACTATTCGACATGATCCTTAATTTGAAACATTTACCTGAAAATTGTTTATGGATTGAATGCTTTCCTCATAACCGAGAGATGCTGGGTTCGATTCCGGCGGCGGATCAACCTTTACATTTTAGTCAAACGTAAAATAACCTAGTAGATTCACAGAGGTAGAATGCACTCGCGTAAATGTTGATATGAATTTGTAGTAGCAATACCACTCGCTAAAGGTAAAAGAAAACATGGCGGGGAAACCCGTGTGTCTGAGGTGTTTTTGTACCCTTGCCGTTGAAATTCTTCTGTCAGTTCTGTCTCTCTCTTTCTGAAAAAAGGCCTGGGACCTATATAGGCTGCTTATAAATTAAGTTACCAAATAAAAAGTAACTGGAGTAATAGTTACTTTATCTAATAGATCTACGTTTTTGTGATACCACTCATAACCAAACCAAAACTCTAACCATGCCTCATAAAACTAAGGAAAAACGGTCTTGATATTATCACACGGTCCGAGCGTACTAAGACCGTTGATATAGTAGCACACTAACAACGTTGATAATGTTACTATCAAAACCCGGCTTAAGTGTCTCAAAATTTTTCGACATTACGTAATATCATTTTAGTAGAAACCAAAACTACATTTTTAGAAACATTCTACGATTCAGTGAAAACCAATCTTCGTCAATCTATGACGACATCCTTTGACGTAATTATCACTATAAAAGGCCCCTTATATTTAAAGCCTCCATTCCATTTCTCCCCCCCGAAAGGGCTTTCGAATAGACAATATTCCATTTCTAATAAACAACGCTCCCTCTCTAATTGGGACATTTTAAACGCGCATTAACTGAAGTTAAACGAATTAACAATTCCAATTTCTCTCTTGCAGTTACCGATGGGAGCAAGACGCAAAAAGTGACTCGTCATTCTCGAAAATGGAGCGCCAAGATGCTGAATTGCATCGTCACGGATGCAGCATCGCCAAACAGACGATTCTGACCACCCATCCGAGTGGGTTGCAGACGCGGGTATCCGTGGAACTAGCAAACTTTGACTCAGTCTGTCTTCACCACACGGACTGCAAGAGTCCGAAGAAATCTCTCTGGGGTGAAGGCAGTCCTTTCCTGACCCGTCGTGGTCTAATGCCGGGCGGGGTTTCCGCCCACGGAACTCCGGTCCTAGGACGGAGATCCGATGCCGTGAATGAGGGAAGGCTGTCGCAGCAATGCACGCCCGTGATGAGGAGGCGGGAGCTGCTGGACAGCCCAGCCGGCTCCCCGCTGCTGGGCCGAAGGTCGGTGGATGAGGAAGAGGATCGGGGTGACGTGGACAACAGCGTCATCAGCGGTTGGCTCAAGTTCCGGGACAACAAGCGGGTGAGTACGTTGGTTTTAAAACGTATTTTAGTAGCTATTTTAATCAAGAATCGAGAATATTTATTGTGAGCTTAGACATGGGTTACACGATGGAGGTAGTTAATAAGTTATTAATTTTCGAACTAAAATGTTTGTAAAAAAAAATGTGCGAAGCCAACCAAGCCGCGGATTTCCTCGCGACGTTTTCCTGAAGGTCGCGTTAGCGCGTGGTATTGCTACTATAAATTCGCAGATGTACGTAAGTTTCAAAATAAAGTCACAGGGACATGACCGCACTGGGAATCAAACTTTCGTAAGCAACTCGCCCCAGGTTTTGTTTTGTCAGGTGATTTTATTTCATTGTCAATGTATTTAAAACAATGAAAATATCAGTTATTTTAAATGGCTTTGTACACTTATCAAAATAGAATACGAGACGCGTCCAAACGCGAGATTATATCAATAAACACAATCACCCTGAAAACAGAAAAGCGAAGGATAAGAACGTTTCTATTTTAATGGAGTAATACTAAGTTGTATTTTGTACCCCTCTGGGATTCAGGCGTGAGTTTGTTATGTTATATTATTTTGTACAAGAAATTAAGTTATAGTCAAATATCTCGTCGATGATCGTGCTTGATTTGACGGCTTTTGATATGTTACCCAAACTGTTATCAATTTGACAAGCGTTGACCGTTCTCAATCTTCAGCTCAAGTCGAAATGGCTTAGAACACAAAGGTGAATGGAATTTAAGACGATCACCCTTCTTATTGCTAACCCTTTCAGGGATTTCCAGAGGGTCGATGGAAAGTTGTCAGCGCTGACCGGATTATTTCTTTTGCATCCCCTGCTACCCTTTTATTGCCATGTAATTGTGCGTCGAGCCTATGAGCCGACCACAACAACTTGCCGAGCTGCCTTTTAATCTATTTCTATGCTACGAGTATTGGCCATGTAAAAGTAAGAAGTTTTATATCAATGAAATGCTTATAAACAATACGTTAACAGTTTATCTACATGTCTTATACTTGTGCTTTGCAACAGTTAAAAGTAAAAAATGTAAACAAATCTTTGAATAAGAAACGAGGCTTGTCTGGAAGATAATTTAATGATAACACCGCCGAATATCTGTGTAGTTTCCTTTTTTACGTACAATAAAGTGTTCTCTATCTATCTATCTACAGCTTGGCAAAAAGAGTAGAAACCTGAATTAGGTGATTAGGATTAGTTTTGAGAACTCATTATTTATTTGGTTTTTACTCTTTTTTCTAGCTTTATCGACATCGATAACTAAATCATGAAATACAATAATATGTAGAAGTTGTTACATAAGTACATTTTTTTTTATTAACTCGTTTTTTATTTGATCATTTTCATTTTAGGTACCTTTGTCTGGTACATTTACAATATTCAATCTAAGACTCCACATTACACGATGCGCCGGCGACGGGCAAAATGTAAAAACAGATCGCTGCACATTTATTTAACCGCCTACCTCTTACCAAGTCCCAAGGAGGAGTCTGGAGCTTTGCAGAGGTTGGAATAGGTACTGCATAAAGTGCATACTCAGGGTCAACCAAATTTTGACATTGCACTAGCACCTGCACAAGCACATTGCATTAATTTTTGGAATAAATCTTTCTTGGCACTGCCCCTTTCAATATCCACAAAACCTAAGTTTAGTTAGAAGAAAATACTCATTAGTATTAAACTCGCCCTTATTCAATTCAATCGATGGCATACTCGAATATATGGGGGATTCATATAAGCACCCTATAAACGTCCTAATGGAGGGCACAGGCGTCAGGCCAGGCTCAGTGAGTGAGCTTGGCGACTGGCGAGTCCTTGTGAACCTCAGCTAGGCTTCAAGTCGAGTGTGATCTGTGACAAGGCAGACGAGCGGCCTACGACCTATTCTCAAACTTAGCAAATATACACAAAAAATTTCATAAAAATGAATGAAGCCGTTTCGGAGAAGTTCGATAACATACACTATGACACGAGATTTTTATATATTAGATATCTGCATACCATGCGAGAGGTCCTGAGTTCGAATCCCAGCTAGGGACAAAAAAACCCCAGGTCTTGGATATTTACATGTTTGTGATGTCGTTGTTTCTGGTTCCCACGACACAGTGTATCCTAGTGTGGGGCCAGAAGCAATATATGTGCCTGTATGTAAATGTTTATGTTTGTGTTTTATGTTTAAATAGCTAAATAGCCTGTTGTGTGTAATAATAAAACTTTTAAAATTCAATAAATATAAAAAATTCTACCAAAGTAAATTAGAAAAGAAATGTCATCCCTCAAGGATGACAAGGAACACACCAACGCGTATGGACTGGACTGCCACCGCACCGCCACCGCGCCACCACCGCGTTGATGTGTTTCATCCCTAAGAATGAACCCAAGAATTTCCGCAAAGTGGCTGCACCTATTCCGATCACAGCTGATAAATCATAGGGGGCCCGCAATAAACAACGGGCCGACAAATAGTCGCGATTGCTCCAGAATTGAACGTCCCGAGCGCGGATGAATTGTACAGATATATCACGCGTTATTGACTTTCGATTCTATTCCGCTGGGCTCTGGGATAGTGCTTTGTGTGATTCTTAATGATAGAAGTGGCCTAATGGGCCATTTCTAGGGATTGGTTTGGGTTCCGGTGGAAATTACGAAAGAAATTGACGATAAGAGTATTAGCGAAGGGCACGGATAAGAACTACCCGACACTGGCAAGCATGCATGCAGCGACTGATGAATGTTGATGACTCTACAGGTAAAGAGGATTTGAGAATCATGGCAAGCATGTCAGACCCTGGTTTCTACCTACCCCTCTGGGATGCAGGCGTGAGTTCACAAAATAATAAGTACGATCATGCTTAAAGCTGAAACGAATTTCCAAAGCGAATTTCCAAATGGATCATACACAAGAAAGTACGGTATTTCTAATTTTTAACCTCCACATTTCTCTATTGTTTCTGTGTACAAATCACAAAATCTCAAAAGTTATCCTGAAATACCTATTCAAAACTGGTACTAAAAGGTACTAAAATCGCTATCAATTTCTAAACTCAAGCTGAGGCTAGCCCAGACAACGGCCGCAGAGCCGACGAAGTGTCTGCCAGCCCCGCTAGTTATACGGGATGAAGTTACAGAATGCTCGGTGAGACGAGAAATCCGGTTACCCCAATACATAGTCGCCGTAGATACTACTGGGAATAAATCCAGATTAAGGATGTAGATAGAAGAACGGGTGGGAGCATTTTATTATTTTATTTATTTACGTCCGTCCCAGGCGGACATACTTGGACCAAATATCCCCTATTTGATCGAAGTATTTATTAGCGAAGGGGAAGATAAAAAATACCTGAAACCGGCGTGCGTGCATGCAAAGACTAATGAATGTTGAGGAAACGAAAGCGATCTGTCAGGATCGTGACAAGTGGCCGTCCATGGTCTCTCTACCCCTCTGGGATACAGGTGTGAGTTTAAGTATGTCTGTATGTATGTATTTATTTAGGTTCACATAATACAGGCACAGGTTAAATCGATTCGAACCTAGCAGTGAGGGGTGCACATCACAGACATGAATATACTTACACAACACAAGCGTCGCGATTTGTATGAATTCTAAGCGTGCCGATTTTTTTACTGACCTCAAAAAGCTGGTTCTCATTCGAGGTGTATATTCCTTTTTTTTCTTTTACTTTTGGCTATGTTCTGTTAATCTATTTTGACAATTCTTTTTTTGTTCGAATGTGTATAGCGTCCCATAGTAGGTCTCATTTTAATTTGCTGAACATCTGCCTTTCAGAGACTGATAAAGGAAATCTCGTAGTCTCAGGCTAATTTGGCGATGTTCTGGTGAAGACCTTCGGAGATAGAAATTTAAAACTTCAAATTCTAAAGCAAAGAATTAAGTTAAGTTTTGATGTTCTATACACTTTGTTCAAATGATTAAATTTTTTTTAAATCAAGCTTAAGCGGCTATAAGATTTTGGAGGAAATTTGGTATACGTGGACCATGACCAGGGTTAATATTAGTTTTCTAAGAATTATATGCGAATAAATGGAGCAGATTGAAAACAGATTATCCATAAGAGTTTCGACGTCGAAGGGTAAATTACGGCTTTAGGGGACTTGATTTTTTTTCTCCCGCCCACTAAAAATTGAAGTTATTTAGCCAGATTCATAACCAGCACATATATTTTGGGCACCGACTCCAAATAATACTTCTACAATACCTACATTTATACGTAATTTGGTTTTTATTTAATTACTACCTACTATGATGGAGAGACAGTTTGGAGAGGCTGATGATCACCAGCTAGGTGGATAGCAAACGTGCCAGAGGGAAGGCATCGGCAAGATGGTCGGATGCCATAAAAGCGGCGGCCGGTGGCAGCATGTACCGGACGGTTCACATGGCGGAAACCGTTCGCTGTCGTAACAATCGAAACGTAATCGCGATCCTCAGTCATGAGGAAACGACGAAGAAGAATGTGACTAAAATTAAAAGGAAATGTCTGCTCTTATTTGGGTGCAGACTTTTGTTATATTTTTACAATTTATCACTTCGCAATGAGGCATTTTGTCAATTTCTGAGGACGTCCGACGACGATAACAGCCGAATGCGGACAGAAATCAGCGGCTGCAAAGGTGCTTGGCAGTTATGCTGGGCACGCGAAGAATGGGTGCTGCCATTATCTAGCTAGCTTCATGTCTGTGGTGTAAATGCTTAGTAAGACCACTTTCTCTCTCTCTCTTGAATTTCTTTACTCCTCCGTAGAGCTTGGGGCCAGTAAAAGTTTCTTCTATTCCTCTTTGTTCTGGGTTCTCATTGAGGCTAACCCATGTTTGTGCTAATTGCTGGATCGCCGATTGGTCTTCCATGTCTGCCGCGGTCGACCTCGTTTCCTTGAGCTATCTTTTTATCTTCTATCAATCTTTGGTTTTTGGGTATCTGGTCACCTGAGAGTATGCCTAAATCATCTCCACTGTCTGGCCCTTATCTCCGTCACCACTGGGATTTGGTTTGTTAGCTCTAGGGATTACTTTAGTTTGAATCGTTGCAACGTCTCGTTGAAATAAGGATAGATCTTTTTCCTTGAGCGGGTCTTCTGCACTATACAGCTACTAAGGTGTAGTTTCTCGAACTTTCATCTGAATCATACAAGATTACTTACAGTTGAATTCTACACTTTATTGTAACGGTATTAAGAGCGAATATTTGTAGGTGTGAATGTAGGCGTTTGTACGCAAGGAGGCTCGGTAGGTCGGCTGTCGGGCACAAAACGGTCCTGCCTATTACTTTGATGTCGATTAGTGATGGGATGTGTTTCGATATTACTGTCGACAGTTTGTGAGTAGAGGTTTTTATCTAAAAATATAAAGACAGACCGAGAGAAAGAAATGGAAAAAGTTTTAGTTTTACCCACCATCTCGCTGGACCAACGATCTGAGGCAGATTGCTGGTAGCGGCTGGATGAGGCCACGTGTCCGGCGGTAGACGTATATGCAATTCATATCGAAACAAGTACTTAACGGGAAACAGCGGTTATTATAAGATGTGGAGATGTGCTAAGGTCGATTAGGCTACTTGGATGATCCTGACATACTTTTTCTACTTCACGTGACTGACTGCCTCGTTGGTCTAGCGGTATCACGTCCGATTACCATGCTGGAGTCCGTGGGTTTGATTCCTACTTGGGATCGCCGGTTTGTAATGTCTCACCACAGCGCAGGGTATCCCAGTTTGGGATCAGGAAAAGTGATTGTGTCGTGTGGAAGTTATTTCTTTATGCAAATTAATAAGTCGTCGCATGCCTGATCTGTAATACTATAATATTTTTATCGACATCACTACATTGCCCCACCCCTAGCAAGGTGGAAAGCCCTTAGCCCAGTTGCGGCGCACTGTAGCGCCCTCGACTTGCGTTCAGCTCGCCATTGAGCTCACTGTACATAAGTACACTGTAGCATGGTTTGTAAACAGTCCTTGTTACCAAGTAGTAAAGTGGAGTTTCCACTGGCGGGGCTGTTGTTATGTTGACCGTACGTACACGTTCTAACTCAAACTGCTTGACAAGCGCTATGATATGCTTGTTTTTAGGCTGGGAGCTCGCAGAGTTTGAGTTAGGGTTTGGTCTCAGTTTACAGTCGGTTTTTGAAAAGTTTGAGAAATCAGAGCGATACAGAGCAAAAAACATTCAAAACGTTCTCGTTTTGTCAAAAACCGATTAAAACAGGTTTCAAGTTCGATCGATATCTGTTAAGGACTGGGATTATTTGAATATTGTTTTTTTTATCTCTTTTCTTATCTTAAGGAAAAGAATGTCGTTGCAAGCATAGAGTGAAGAGATTTTAATAGGAGAAAATAAAGTTTTCAATTATATCTCTTTAACTATTGGTTTTACTACTGTTATACTTGTGGCGAGCACATGCCAATTCTGCGCGCGCACTGTAAACTCCAAGATTCCTGCATCGCGCAAGCAGAATGTTTCACATGACATACCATAAATATAACGTCCGACGAGCATCAGTCGGACCGGCCGTCCCCAGGCATACGATCTGCCTGGCGGGAAATTTCCCTTTATAGTGGAAGAGCACGATCACCCGCTCTTCCCTATATACTCGTTGTAGTAATTTTTAAACAATAACTTTTTTTCCATCATAAAAAAGGCTATGACCGCACAACGACGGTATTTAAAGTACGTTGGCTCCAGGACTATATTTGATAGGCAGACGGTAGTCTCGGCGCTGCTGCTAATTATCGCAATTATTCGTGTCGGAGCTGTATTTTCAGACTCTGTTGCTTATAACAACCACATAACTTCACTTTCTAGCGCTAAACGTGCACCGAAAAAGTACAGTTTGTCCTTACTGCAATAAACTAAGGCTTACTTGCTCTACTTTATTAAATGTGGGTTAAGTGGTATGTAACTAAAATTGAGGATTAACTGAATGTTGAGGAAGCGAAAGTGATTTGTCAAGATCGTGGCAAGTGGCAGTCCATGGTATCTGCCTACCCAGGAGTAAACATACAGGAGTGAGTTTATGTATGCATGTAAGTATGTCTGTAACTAAAATTTTTCATACTAAATTCAATTTAAATGGCAGATTAAGTGTCATTTAAGAAGTGGTGCAAGTTGGCCTAAATTGGCGTTACTAAATACCGTTTAATAGTTCGTTAAGTCAAATTACGGCTAAGTTATCGGTAAATTCTCAATAACTTATTTTTACTAATAACCATAAATATTACTGCTGGAAATTCACAAAAGCACGTAGCTTAGAAAGCCAAGTCATGGGTACATGCGGACAGGTCGGGCGTGAATGCGAGACAAGTGTTCTACCGACCGCGCTGCCACGGCTTCTTCTAGAGACATAATTGTACATATTTATAACGAAGAGATGATCTATTCTCTCATGTTAGTATATTATTTCGAGGAGTAAAAACAGTCAACAAAGTCATGTGAAAGTTAAGTTATTTGCAATAAATTCCCTTGTTTCCTCAGTCTAGAATCGTGTCTAAAACTTTGAACCCATAACTTCCAGCGCCCAACTTAGCCAATAACTCAGCCGGCACCCAGGCCTTATTAAGCCGAAAATTCCACACAATAAAATAATAAGACCGCCTACAAACGATCATCAGAGCGCAGATCGTATATAATTCTTAGCCGCGAACTCGAATATCTCACGGAATTGCCTGCCATCATAATTTGCCCAGCGCAATGCGTCCCGAGGGAATTACGAGAATTTTTCACGGAGCATTTTGGCCTTGAGTCGTGTGCTGACTGGTTGCTAATCGCCGTTACAGCTGTAATAACCGGTGGAGGAATGGTGAGCTGGTATTACTGATGTTGGTTTATGGGAGCTGACACTGAACACTAACGGTAATGGTTTTCAAATTTTATTGTAGTATTGACTGTGGTATCTTTGATAGGCTCTAATTACCTCTCAGTCGTTGCGCTGAGGGATCACTTCCTCAGCACAACGCTGAGTCAGCTGCCTTTTGTGGCAACTTAGATACACCACAGGCTACATCTATGGTCCTGTTTTATTTATTCGTTTTGTCTGTTGTGTATTTCGTTTTCTTTCTGTTGCTGTGCATCTTATGTTACTTATCTGCTTATTTTGTTTCTGTGATGTATCTTGTTGGTATATATAATAAATGTTTTTCTTCTTCTTCTTCTTCTTCTTCAGTGTCAGAAAATGTACTGAGTATATCAGAATTGAAGAACATAAACAGGCTTATTTTAGGTATATAGATTCTGTTATTTTTATGTGTGTGCGTTTGTGGCAATGTATAAAAATGGTTTCTTTCTTTCTTTGTTTATAGTGTTTGTGGACTTGATTTTACCAGATAAAAGGTTACGTATAAATTCTTCTGATTTGTCTGTTTGTTAGATAATACTTAAAAAGAATATCTATACTATGGACATTCATTCTCCTTTGTAGGGCAATGATTTACCTGAGGGTGTGACATTAATTAAGATAATGCTATTTAGCATTGAGTACGTCTTTGTTGGAAAACTTTTTTCTATGCAATAAAGAATTCAATAATAATAATTAATAAAGCGCTAAAAGCGCGAATTGAATTAAATTATATGAACATTAAGATTTAAAAAATATATATATGAATATAAAGATTTCGAAAAAAAAGATCTGAGAAAATACTCATAGAACAAAATGTGATATACAACCACAACTGTAACTGAGGAATTGCACATTTCAAAGGTTACCTTGCAGTGTTAGGTAAAGAAATTGAATTAATAGCTAGAAGTTACTGCATAAACCGCGCAAAATAAAGACAACTTTGTTACCATCCTTGCCCTGTCTTTGCCCCGAGCTCATTAAGTGAAATGTACCGCGATTCCCGCAAACTTCATTAAAATCTTCAGCCGCTACGCAGAAAGACAGAAATGCCACGTCTGTGGTGTTGCTACTTAGTTGACAGAAATAGTAGCTTAACTACTTTCTAACCTAACGCATAAGAATGTTGGACTAAACATACCGTGGGTATTATTATACTTCATCAAAAAAATACACCACTAATTTTGGATGGTTTGAAAGACATAGCTATCTTATTTTATTTTATTTGGTGTACAAAACAGATCACAACCATTACACGATATAAAAGTAATAATATGACATGAGTAGTAAGTTGTGGTGTAAAGCATGCACACACAACGTCGCCACATGTAATTTTGAGTATCTTAATAAAGTAGGGATAAGCATTTTTTATAAAACCGTACAACTCGGTGATTTCAGGATTTTGGCTGAGCATCTCTTAAATTTAGCACATTGCGTTGAAGATATCGACTTCAGAGCTAGTGGCCACAACTTCGTTGTAAAGTCTACACATTCTCACTATCGGATTGTAGTATGATGTGTTCTTTTTATAAACATTCAAAAGGAAAGGCACCGAATATTTATCGAAAACGTTAGTTTAAAAAAATGCAATTTTTAAAAAATATCTCTGCACTAATATGAATCTATAAGAACCATTAGTAGCCATCCAGAGCGGTACACGCGTGCCGCGGGTCATTGTTCTGTTAGACGCAGAGGCGGCACTAATTGCTCGCGCATTTTTTTAAACAAGTCGCTCAACTCGAAACAATATATCTTAACTATTTTTACGGTCCCGTACCTCAAAAGGAAAAAAACCGAACCCTATAGGATCACTTTGTTGATCGTCCACGTCCGTACGTCCGTCCGTTTGCATAGGCAAAGATAGCAAGACTCTTTATCTCGGGAACGCTTAGAGATACTGAGTTGAAATTAAAACCGTAATATACTCAAGTGTACAGTCTTTTAAGGCCGTGAAAGATCAAACTTCTAAGTTAATTAAAAAAAAAAAGATACAGCTGCTTATGCCGCAAAAAACATATATTTTTGACACTCAGGGGAATCAAAATTTAAAGGGTACTTTTCGTTGACTTAGACCTATGAAATTTGGCAAGTAATATCGTCTTATACTACAAGTACAGGGAAAACTATTCATTTGCAATTAAATCTTTAAAAAAAATGTCTTTGAATTCCGGGAAAAGCTCGGAAAAAACTGACGGTTTTACTTATAAAAAACACGATTCCTTAAAAAGCCGATTAAAATAGTGTGTAGTGGAGATTTTCCAAGGAAAAGTCGTAACCACAGCTTAATAAACTGCCTCTTAGGTGTGCTTTAGAGGTATGGTGTTTTTATAAATAAGGCCGTGACAGTTTAGGCTTGATCACCACGCGTGCCTACCGCGAATTGACAATTTTAAGCGCAGAGGTATGAGGACCCCAGACAAAGATTTCCTCACAGTTAGTTGGTATTATTGCTACTACAAACTCACAAACGCAACGTAACAAACAAAGCTATTGGCTACAACTAGAACCCAGGACCAGTTGAATGTGTGGGTATCGTTCTGCAGATTCTACAACCACGAATTTGGTTTGGTATGAATGTGATTGCAGACAGAGTCAGTTGAAAACCATCTCGATTTCTTTTAAGGCTACATTAGTTGTATCGAAAATCTCTGATCCGTATTCGCACTTAGATAGATAGATAGATAGATGAGGGATAACTCATGATTATATTATTATCCATAATTATAACGCCGCCGTACATTTGCACAAATGGCCTCAGTCTGGGTGTCCATGTTTGTGATGTCCTTGCCTGGTAACCATAGCACAGTCATGGTATCCTAGTTTGGCTTGGGACGACAAGTGATTGTGTTGTGTTAGATTCTGTTATTTTTTATGTGTGTGCTTTTGTGGCGATGTAAATAAAAATGATTTCTTCCTTTCTTTCTTTATTTGTTGTCTTGCTTGCTCTGCTTTTTTTGTTGTTTTGAGTATTGTGTCGTCAAATAAATGAATTTTCATCTTCTTCTTCTTCTTCTTCCTTTCCCTTTTCCTCTTTAATTCAATAATTTTAGCGGTCTCATTTTCATTTAGTTCTTCTGTGATCTCTCTTCATCATTCTGTGATCTATCTGTGCAATTTCCTTTTTTATGTGCAATAAAGTGTTCTCTATCTATCTATCTCTTTCGTGATATAGCCTTTATCTCCGGGCCATAATTTCTGACCTCTGATGAAAAACAAAAGTGACAAATTAATTTGGAACGCTATGGCGATGTGGCTTAACGCAAGATCAATAAAGGCGGTTACTCAACTCAATCTACGGGGTAATTTTGTAAACTTTGAGATTAAATTCTCTTAAATTATGTCAAAGAAGTAGGCCAATATGTACAGTTTATCTTTAGGTGCTAAGGTGAATTTTGAATTGTCACTGAAGAATTTCGAGTGTTTTGAATCATATATAACTATAATTTAATTGAGAAGTAAATAAATAATTTAAGAGTATTATTATTTCAAAACGTCCCACTGCAGGGCACAGACCTTCTCTGAGATTAAGAGTTCGGGCTTAATTATCACGCGTCCCCACCGCGGATTGGCAATTTTATGCGCTGAGGTATGTGAACACCTCGGGCTCTCAGGTTTCCTCACGATATTTTCCCTTACTACTACAACTTCACAAATGTACGTACTTACCTTATAAAACAAAGTCATTGATACATGCCGGGATTCAAACCCAGGACCTTCCAAATGTGAGGCCGGCGTTCTACCGCTGTGCCCTACAGTGGGACCCGTAGTGGCCATATAAGAAAATATAATAAGGGTTAAGTATCACAATGAAGTAGTTGTGGCGTGTTTATCTATTTATAGTGACTTAGAATACGCTGTGGCGTCTGGAATATGATTATGAACGGTGTAATTAAAAATGAAAAACGGGGACTTTACTCGTCAGTACGATCAAATTAATTTTTTGTTAAATAAAAAATTTTGTATGAACTACCGAAGGCGACCTGCTTTCATGTCCCAACTAACGAAGAAGAGATTGCTGAAGGTCTTCAAAGCAACTGTTTGGTCGACTGGGATGGCATACCAGCAAAAGTTACTAACGGAAATGCTCACAGTTTAATCAAACCGCTAAGCTACATTTGTAATTTGATCTTATCCAATGGGGCATTTCCGGATTGTCAAAAACGAGCTGTTATCCAGCCCATACATAAGGGCGGAGCTCGAGACAGTGGCGATAACTACCGTCTTATATCTTTGTAACGCATAATATCCAATTTTTTTTAAAAAGTAATTAACAATAGACTACAAAAAATTCTGTTCATATGTATTTTCTGACAGTCAATTTGGATATCGTTCAAATATTTCCACAGAGGATGCCGTATTAGCCTTAAGCAATTGCTTAGTTAATAACATCGATAAAGGTAGTAAGTGCATCTATATTTATACTCGTAGATCTGGCAAAAGCATTCGACACTGTCTCGATCCCGCTCTTTCTATCTAAATTAGAAGCAATAGGCGTAAGTTGCACATAGATTACTTACTTCTTATCTCAGTGACAGAAACCAACTAGTTTCTTTAAGAAAAGAGGGAGTTGTGAGCGATGAGGCTGTTAAAAAAATCGGAGTGTCACAGGGAGCGTAATGGGTCCGACTCTTTTCTTAATATATGTGAATAACTTATGTAACATTGAGCTGAAAAACTGTAAGGTTGTTACTTACGCTGATGAAACAGTTCTTGCATTTCATGGTAAAAGATAGGATGAAGTTGAAATGACAGCTGAGAGTAGCCTCCAAGAGGTGCTCAACTATCTGAACCTAAATCTACTTTATTTAGATCTAAAAAACGGGAGATTATTAATTGAACATCAAATATATAATCACTTATCAATTTATCCTCATCATTTATGTACTTTTTAATTGAAATAAATTATTTTACTACAAATAAACTAATTGTGTGACAAAACTAGTACTGCAGATAATTAGAAAATAAACATCAAAACTAAATTACATTTTACACTAAATTGCATGTATATATGTATTATTAATTTTGCATTGGGGAATACTTCGACATGGCAAAAAACAGCTATTCCATACATTTTAATGACATAGTGAGTGGTAATCTCCTCTTTTTTGATAAATATAGAGATTTTATAGGTATAGACAAAGAAGGCTCTTGCAGCCCCCCTTAGATGGCTCTATAGACAACACTTTATTGCAAAACCAGAAGAAAGAAATACAAATGGTTTCTTAAATCTAAGCAATGTATATATTATTGGCATCCAAAGGTTGTCTGGAAGGAGTGGATTGCAGAAAGAATATAGTCGGTAGGTGGATGTGCATATGTAAAAAAAATAAAATGGTATCTGATGTAACAATTATACGTAGTGAAATATTGCAAGAATATAAGTACTTATAATTAAAGTTGCCTGTACTGAAGGCGCTCTTTCTTTTGGCTATGTTCTCGAGAAACTCTGTCAAATCTGAGCCGATTTCGACAATTTTTTTTGTTCAAAATTTCAAAATTCAAAAAAATTTGGATTATGTGGAGAAGAAACTAACAAAGAAACTCCACATTTATTCTTTTTTAAAACACGTTTTAACTTAATTAACAGAGTTTTCAACTTAAAATATTAGTCATGAATGTGTTGAACACTAGTCACAATCGTCCTTTAAATAATATTAATCTACTGTTTAATGCCAAACATCTTTGTCTTCTAAGTAATCCTTGATGTTATAGTAAGCCTTTTTGCACAGAATGTGCTTAACACATTTTTTAAATCGCGTTGGAGGTAACTCTAATATATCTTGAGGAATTTTGTTGTAGAACCTTATACAGTGCCCCATAAAGGATGTGTTAACTTTTGCAAGTCTAAATAGTGGAAATGACAATTTATGTTTATTTCTAGTATTAAAATTATGGTGGCCACCAACATTTTCGAAGTCTTTGATATTTTTTCTAACGTACATAATATTTTCATAAATGTATTGACATGCAACTGTTAAGATGTTGGTTTCTTTGAAGAAATCTCTTAGCGAATCCCTACTACCTAACTTGTAAATAAATCGGATGGCTCTCTTCTGTAAGATGAAGATCGTCTCGAATAGATATAACGTCCCATTGCTCCCATTTTAATTTGGTGAAGATCTGATGAAGACTTTCAGAGATGAAGAACGGAACTCTTTAATGGACAGGAGTAAATAAGGCCTAATGGGGCCCATCCTTCAGTTATATGCATATTTTTCATAAAATACAGCGTGCAAGTAGTCGCAGGGTAATTTGGTGATAGTATTTTTCAATGACTCGCGATGCGGTGGTTACGGGTAGTCTACCCGTGACCACGGCAGCTACAACGTTGCCGAAACGTCGGAAATCAAAGGTAATACAATTCTAACTAATAAATAACCGCGTTTAGAGCCGTTTAATATATTACTACTAATTTGGTGATGTTCTGGTGAAGACTTTCGGAGATGGAAATTGAGAAATTAAAATTTTAAAGCAAAGAATTAGGCTAAGTTTTGATGTTTTAAGCACTTTGTTTTAAGGTACTATAGTCGAAACTTAGAACTTCTAAAGAATGACGTTCGAGCTGATGATCTTCAAACGAATGCATCAATGTCCACCAGACACCAGAGAATGACGAACTAAATGAAATTGTTTAAACAAAGTGCTTAAAACATCAAAACAACCTAAACCTTTGCTTTAAAATTTTACATAGGTACATACATATACAAGTGTTATGACCAGCACATATATTTTGGGCACCGACTCCAAAGTATAATTCTACAATAGGTACATGTATACATACTTCTAATTGAAAGGTATTCTTTTAAATTATTTGTAACGTTTCAGTGCTGTTGTGTTCTGAAGTCGGTTATTATTTTTTATTTAATTTTTTTTAACCATCTAGAGTGAAATAGAGCGCTATAAAATGCATGTGTAACTACATCCATATAGGTACACATATAAACTCAAACCTATAATTCAGAGACCTTTCCAGTCCTCTGGAGAGACAACAGTTTGCCATTTGCTAAGATCTCGACAAAGCTCTTTCACATCATCAAAATTCATTAGTCGCTGCATGCACTCTTGCCGGTATCGGGTACTTTTTATTTTGCCCTTCTCTAATACATATGGGGCAATTGGTCAATGCATATCCGCCTGGAACGTCCTTTACCAGCCTTTCCCTCTACGTTATATTTCTTTCGTTAATCTTCGCTCTTCGTTCTTCCACTTGTTAAGTCCAATCCAACGCAACATTCATTTCTCAGTTGTAGATAGTAAATACATCTTCCGTCCACAACGTTCTCTTATTATACTATCTAAGGATTGAACTAGAAGTTAAATCAGCAGACAGATTGTATCGCAGTATCGCAGCTCGCTTCGTCTTGGCGCTACCTTAGGGCACGGTGGTCCCAGTAAATTAAGTGTCAGCTTGATCGAGAGCTGGGTTATAGCCGTGCTCGATAGATTGGGCTAGGTTATCTTTGCAGACTGTAGAATTAGCTTTAAGCTGAATTGTTGACTTTACACAAATATTGCAAAACTTTACTGTCAAAGGTAAACAGTAATATAATACGGTCACTTGTTCTGACCCTCGATTATAAGTTTCAAGTGATATTTTATGTCGAGAACTTTACTCAAAGGCTCCGTAAACTGTGATTAAAAACTTGTAAACTAGACATTGGTTTCAAACTATCATTACTTGTGCTACGGTAATCAGGGCAAGCCTACACAAACATGAATAACACCGAGACTGCGGCTATTTATTTTTAGCGTTCACATTTAAGTCTAAGTTTACGTCCTTGTGTTTTAAATAGTGTTTTAGTACGAAAATGTTTTGTTTTCAAATTAACATTCTTTTTTGCGCTAACCCGTGCTGGGGACAATTTTAAAAAACCTATTTAGAGGCTAAAAGTTCCACCTATGCCGGGACTTGAACCCGCGGCCTCTGGCGAACCGTGCCAGCGCTTTTCCAACTGAGCTAATGGGCAAGGGCAAGCAGCGGCGAAATTTCGAACATCTTTACAAACTTCTCTGTATTACGCGCAGGTAGCGACAGAACTGCGCAGGTAATTCTTTTGTCATTTAATTTCAGTAACAACTGAGTTTGAACTATTGAACCTAATACTGTGCACCGTACCCGAGCGTGTCCTAGTGCAGAGCTCATTGTCAATAATATAGTCGTGAAATAATGAATTGAATTGAATTTCTATACAAGGTGTAACAAAATCAGTAATACATTCTATAATCATGCCATGCTTAACATTTGTATACATATATAACATAAATATTTATAAAGGGCCCCCATTTTTGCTCGATATTTATAACGGCAACAGGTAGACGCTTGAAATATTTACAGATCTATATTCTATATTCGCTACAAAAATAAATAATTAAATTAAAATAAAATAAGTATTAAAAGGGGGCCCCCACACAACAAACGTGAGTTTTTGCCGTTTTTCTCGATCTTTGTGTCTAATGTTGTATAGATAATGGTACGGAACCAGATAATGGTACTTGGCCAGTTTTTATCAAACAGCACTACTACAAAGCGGAAATACCGCGAAAATAAAAAATAAACCCAAAAGCAAAACGCTTTCAAAAGTTGTAAATGACAAACTCTAGCCGACATATTTCAGTATTTATGCATTTTGAAATACCCCTTTTTACCTTTTAAAATTATCTTCCTCTGTCGTATTTTTTTTTTTTATTGTGCTTCAATGTTTAAAGTAATCTGTAGATAATCTTGTCGGCTATACTCTTACCTATTTCATATTTTCATACCTACATTTGTAAATCGTGATATTGCATAACTGTTTATTATACATAATAAAATAAAATAATGTAAAATTATTTAAGTGAGCCCGGCATGACACGCTTACTTTACTCTAGCTAGAATAAGCGGGTTCTTAACCTTTAGCGAAGAAGTCATGCTAAAACCGCCTAAATTACAACATAGTGTAATACCTCAGCTTATGAATATTGTACGTGGCGCGATTTGTCTCCGGCTGAGCCGTTTTTTCATTTGCTGTGTTATTTATAAGGGTGCTATTATATGATGCGTGTTGTACCAACTGGTTCCATTTACCATTTAGAAAAAATATGTCGTCTCTTGGTAGTTTTGTACTAGCTTTGGAAATGATCTATATATTTTTTTATTGCTTTGTAATGAATTCGCTACAGCCTAAGTGAAACAGTCCTACACCAATGAAATTTATTTCATGTATTTCAAAAATAATTTGTTAAACTAACGTAGCAAAACCGCCAGAACTGCTTGTACATGGCAGTACGAATATAATTCTTTATCTTGCGAGGATCAGAGAATAATCATTTCGTTTCTTTCTGGAATTTAACTCTACTACAGGATAGAGTGAAAACCCGGTTAATTGACTCAATTTTGTAATGGACTGAAATAGCAGAAAAAGATGGAGCCTATGCCTTTCAATTGTATTAGTAATTTTGCCATTCTGTTTCCAATATTCTTAATGTTCATACTTACTACTCAAGCTTAGACGTTATGCACAATCACCAGCGTTATGAAAATAAAAACCGGTTATTTTTAACAGATAACAGGAACGATTATTTTCGATTACAAGAACAGTAGGTAGTTCTATTTAGTGTCTCTGTTTGCCTAGAGTAACCCTTCTCAAGTTTTTATAACTCTAACAAATGTCAATTTATCTTTATCTTTTTGTGGCGATTAATATGGTACGACTATACACCAAATGTAACAGCACCTTCGCGCGTCTTGCCTTGACGCGCGATCTCGTGGTACATTAACATCGCGTACTGTTAATATTTATTAGCGGGGTAGTCGGAGAGGATAAAGTGCCGCGAAAAGAGGAGAAATTGAAATTCTGGTGTTTTTTGGCAGCATAATGATGGGAATAAAACATAAGGATGGGAGGCAAGCTGCCACTTGCTTAGAGTACACGATGTAGGTGCCTATTTTTAGGTCTCTTGAGACTGGTAAGTACTTCATTATACCAAGTTGAAGACTGAGGCTACTGGATAAATAAAAAATAACACCCGGAATGAGGCTACTTGAGGTCAATCAGTGCGCAATTCATCTGATAATACCACGATAAATATTTGTTTATCGTTGCTGGGTTCAGAATTAGCTGGAAGTACGTAGGTAACTCTATTTATTCATAAACGGCCAGCCGTTCTCAGTTCTCAGATTGCCGCTTTGAGGATAAATAAGTGATTATTAAACGCACACCTGCCTCCCATATACCAAAAACGACGTTATTGGGTTATCCATTTTGACGTTTCCGAAGTGTCAAAATACGTATGTATTTCAGAGTTCCGTGTAGCCTTGTAGGTCACATCGGATGAGGCTGTCAGCGGAGAAACTACATAGTAGCGTCACTGGTTTTGCCAAGGGTTTGCTTTTGGATCGGCTAATGTGCATTAACTGTTTTTTCAGCAATCAACTAACAATAGTTAGCCAAAAGCAGCGTTCACCGTCTGCCTAGAAACAAAAGGCTTGCGTACAACCCGTATTGTATTTGCCAACCATCATTGTGCCGCGAGCAGAGCTGGAAACTTCTCATAAATGTTTCATCTGGGCCCAAAACAATACCCCTTTCCCGCAACCTGCCACCGTCGGAAAACCCACCTTGGTCCCACGTGATAAGGATGTAAAAGGTATGTTCGTGCAAAGTGAGGTCTCTTGAGGACGTTTACGGCGGAGTTTACGGGCAGGTGGTTAAAGTTTTATTCTTTTGTTTATGACCGGCCGGCCAAGGTGCTATTGATTTGATTAAAAAGTGCAGGGTTGTGAACATTTTGTGATTTAACTTTTTAAAGGAACATGAGTGTCACATACTCACATACGTGAGCGCTTAAGATCGCGTATCCGCAGTGGACACGCTTTTGAACAAGCCCATCTCTGTTTTAGAGAAGGCCTGCGATTGATTAAAAATTATTTATTGCATTTGTACAAAGGCAAGCTTATCTCTAATAAGTATTAGGGGTTAAAGTATGAAATTGCCGTTTTATTGCAATAGGTTTGAGGTTTTCGAATGAAACTTTTTTCAAATGGTTTCTATGATGTTCTTTTTTTATTTTTTATTTTTTATTTCAATATTGTGGGTAAGGTAACGTTAAACCATGCCGCTAATTCCTGGGTAGTTTGACTAGGGTCGGCTTCCACTATCTCTCTTAATTCATCGTTATTCACCTGTGTGAGCGGTCTTCCTCGTGGCTCGTTCTTTAAGTCGAAATTTCCATCACGAAAGCGTTTAAACCAAAATCGCATGGTGCGTTCATTAGTAGACCCCTCTCCAAACGCAGTATTGATATTGCGGGCTGTTTCTGCCGCGTTAGTTCCGCGTCGGAACTCGTATTAAAAAATCACTCGAATTTTCGCAGTATCCATCTTTCTTGTCTAAATTGAATAACAAAAACAATTGAAAGTCGATATTCAAATGTTTCACATTTTTTAAAAAAAGAACATCATAGAAACCATTTGAAAAAAGTTTCATTCGAAAACCTCAAACCATGAAGATTCTATGTCAATTTAAAGAACCTATTGCAATAAAACGGCAATTTCATACTTTAACCCCTATTATTTGTGACTTTGGCTAGAAAAATTACAAAATTCTTATGCCATGTTTCTCTTTTAAAAAAACCGGCCAAGTGCGAGTTGGACTCGCGCACGAAGGGTTCCGTACCATTATCTATATAACATCAGACACAAAGATCGAGAAAAAACGGTAAAAAATAGCTTTTGTTGTATGATAAATATTACAAATATTTATTTTATTTTAATTAAATTATTTACTTTGGAAGCGAATATAGAACTAAATATTCTGTGATTATTTCAAGGGTCTACCTATTGCTGTTATTAATACCGCGCAAAAAACGGAAAAAAATACGTTTATTGTATGAGAGCCCCCCTTAAATACTTATTTTATTATGTTTTTAGTATTTTTTGTTATAGCAGTAACAGAAATACATCATGTGAAAATTTCAACTGCCTAGCAATCACGGTTTATGAGATACAGCCTGGTCACAGACAGACAGACAGTGGGACCATGAAGTCTTAGTAATAGGGTCCCTGTTGGGTCCAATTATCTGACCCAAGCTGTAGTCCTGTTTTTTGACAAAAATTGATGTATACATATATGATAAATCTGTGGAGCCGTTCTCAGGTGATGCTCCGTTATTAGCAATTGATTGTTATTTACATAGAAGACCAAGTAAATATATGGAAATTAAGGTATGTCTAAAATATCCGTAATATTATTTTGTAGTGCCGTTATAAACAATTTTAGAACATGCGTCCGAGTCATAGTACCAATGACTTTGTTTTACAACTTTCGTACATCTGTGAAGTTATAGTAGCAATACCACTCACTAACGGCGAAGGAAAACATCGTGAGGAAACCTGAGTGTCTGACTTGTTCACATACCTCAGCGTTCCGTGGTGGGCACGCGTGGCAATTAAGCCCGTACTCTCTCACTCTCTCTGAGAGAAGGTCTGTGACATGCAGCGGGGCGTATATAGGCCACACAAAAAAAAATAGTATAAAAAAAGAAAAATAATGACCTCATTTTTAACCGCAGATTTAAATTTAAAACCAGCTGCATTGTAAATTCGAACATTGCCCCACATTTTCAGGCTGCGCAGAATGATCTAACGTGGTTCTAGCAAATTACCCCTTCCCCCTGAGCACCTGCATAAAATAAGCTGAAAATTTAAATTTCGAATGCCGCGCGTCGCTTCGCTCTCCGTCACTGTCAGTATCCGAACGTACGTTGATATGTCAGCCGCCATCTTGGATTCGAAGAGTCTGCCAGAGTCGTCATTGCAAGTGGGAAAAAGTTACTTTGAAGTACTGACGTCTATGTAACTTTTCCTAACTATGCATCCGGTTTGTAAGCACCATGGAGGTCTGTGCTGGAATTACAACTTTCCTCATTGTTGGGGATTTCCAGTGTATGTTATGCAAGTGATAACGCAGTCAGCGTCGCAAAGTTCTGGGCCACCACTGTTTAATAAAGACTAACAAAATTTATTTGCCATCGACACGCTATGAAGAAGAAGCCTATGTTGATTTAGTTAAGTATTTATTCATAAATTTAATGTTTTAAACTCATCAAAAATATAGACGGCGCTGTTTGGTTTTGGTAATATAGATTTATGAAATTACCTAGATTAACGAAATAAGCGTTTTATAAACTATAATTAGAGTAACTATAAAGCATAATTAAACTCAGTAGTTTTCTAAACATTTCCCGGAACTCCTTCTATTTTCAAATTCATTTCTACGATTTGGTGAGTATTTTTAAAGAAATTTCCGGAGCTTTCTTCTCTTTTTTAAATTCATTTCGTATTTATGATTTATAATGCAAATATGCCTAAAGTTTCTTATTCGACCTCATTGGTATAAGAGATCATTCACCCACAAGAAGTCCACTGCTGGACATAGGCCTCCTCCATGGATTTCCAAAAATATCGATTGGAAGCGGCCTGCATCCAGCGTCTTCCTGCCACTTGGGTGAGGTCATCTGTCCATCTTGTGGCTGGTCCACAAAAAAATAATAATTATACTCAAATAAGATAAACATTTCACGGTGAATTGGAAAATGGCAATAACGCAAAATACAATATTTACAAATATTGTATTTTGTAAATATTGTATTTTGCGACAACAATATTTACATATTGTACAAAAATAAGTGTAAAATCGTATTCGCTTTGGAAGATTCGCGAATGAAAGTGATTTATTTATTACCGTGATACCGTGCAAGGTGTTGTGAACTTATATTGAATTTTTGTCGCACAGCCTGGACAAAACCGTAAGTTTCTACATTTATAGGAATCGTAGGTGCTAGACCTCAAAGTGGAGCAGCAGAACGCCTCACATTCAGGAGGTCGTGGGTTACAATCCCGGCATGTACCAATGATTTTGTTTTGTAAGTTACTTTTGAAGTTGTAGTGGCAATACCACTCGCTAACTGTGAAGGTAAACATCGCGTGATGAAACATGAGTATCTCCTACAGGAATTTTAAGTATTCCTCAGCGCTTAAAATTCCCAATCCGCGGTAGGCACGCGTGGTAATTAAGCCCATACTCTCTCTACGAGAGAAGGACTGTGCCCTGCAGTGGGACGTGCCTATATAGGCTGCGTAAAAAAATTGGTGATAAATGGATATTATCATAATCATCATCTTCAGTCATTTTACGTCCACTGCAGGACACAGGCCTCCCTAATAGTTTTCCTTAACTATGAAGGATTTTGCCATAATCGCCACGCTTGGCAGGCGATCGCAGTACGCGGTTGGAATCTTAAGAAAACGCTGCTACCCGTCTCCTGGTAATTTATTTCCTTAGTCGTAGATAGGATCGCGTTAGGCTAAAACCTACCAGTTTTGTCACCTTTTGAAATAATACTTATTTTTACCGCTTAGTGATATTTACATATTGTAAATTCAACAATCAGGTGACCGGAAGCACAAATGCTTTGACCCTTAATGGGTCACGTGGGCATATTCAGAGGGTGCAAGAGGGTCGCATAACGCCCCGAACATCTGTTTCCACGGTCCTTTTAAGAGCGTAGTTTGTCAAGATTTTATTTTTTCCCGCACGGAGATAAAAATTACTTCCTGCTTAAATTATGAGCGCCGGAATTTCTTGCCTTTTTTTTCTCTGTGGTGTCTTCTGTCCTTTTTATCTGTTTGCAAAGGGAAAGGTGGTTTAGATATCATCATCATCATCTTTCAGCCACAAGAAGTCCACTGCTGGACATAGGCCTCCTCAATGGATTTCCAAAAAAAACCGGTTGGAAGCGGCTTGCATCCAGCGCCTTCCTGCCACTTGGATGACGTCAGCTGTCCATCTCGTGGCTGGTCGTCCTACGCTGCGCTTGCCGATATGTGGTCTCCATTCGAGAACTTTTCAGCCCGATCGGCCATCAGTTCTGCGTGCTATGTGCCCCGCCCACTGCCACTTCAACTTATTAATTCGCTGGTTTAGATTTGACGCGTGTTTACATATTGGGGTATTTTAAAATGCATAAATACAGAATTAAGTCGGTTAGAGTTTGTCATTTACAACTTTTGAAAACGTTTTGTTTTTAAGTTAATTTTTCTTATTTTCGCGGTGTTTTTGCTTTTTAGTAGCGCTGTTTGATAAAAACTGGCCAAGCGTAAGCCGGACTAGTGCACAAAGGGTTCCTATTATCTATACAACATTAGACACAAAGATCGAGAAAAAACGGCAAAAATTCTGTAAATATTTCAAGCGTCTACCTGTTGCCGTTATTAATATCGAGCAAAAAACGGCGAAAAATTACGTTTATTATATGGGTTTATTATATTAATTTTATTCTATTTGTTATTATAGCGACAACAGAAATACATCATCGTTGAAAATTTCAACTGCTTAGCTATCACGGTCCATGAGATACAGCCTGGTGACAGACAGACAGACGGACAGTGAAGTCTTAGTAATAGGGTCCCGTTTGGCACCCTTTGGATACGGAATCCTAAAAATGGTAACAACATAATTAGGTGTTACATAATTTATCATGGACATTCCTCTACGAACGAACATTATATACTAATGGCTGCAACATTGGTAGAGTGCGTAAAGCGCTAATTTAACATTTAATAATGTGATAATATTATGTAACCTCCGATGTTTCAAAAAATATAAATCTGAGAAAAAACTCACATAACAAGAGTTTTTGTAAAACACATACTACCTAACCAATTCTCACTGGCATTATCCCGTGAATAATTAGAATGTCTGACAATTTCTTCTAATACGTGAAGTCTCTCATAACGTCTTCGTCAGCGGGAGGCATATCCGCCATATTAAATTTCAGCACAATTAAAACCTTAAATTAAACATAAATCATTTCCTACAGCGTCGGCACATTCTCCCATTTAGCCCTTACGTCTGCAAATCACTGTTTAATCACGCACGTTGCTGTGCAATTTGCAACCGTACGCCCTCGGAACAGGGTCGTAAGTAGTAGTGCCTAAAGGCTCGTCTGTAACAATACAGTCGCGGAGTGATATGCCTTAAACAACTGAATTATTTATGCAGAAGAATGAATTAACATATCAACGGGAACTCGACGGGTAGGGAGCTACGAAACAAATGACTGTGTTGCGCAGTAGATCTCAGATTCTTGGAAGAAAGTCCTTTGATGAAGTGGAGTGATAATGTCCCCTGCCATCCTCATCGAGCCACTGTCAGAAATCTGGTCCGGATCGTCGGTCCAGACAGCTGGAGGGCGTAGTACGCTACGAAAGAAGGAAGGAACTGGCATGCCTTAAATGAGGTCTTTTTCCAGCAGTGGACCAGTACGGGCTGATTGATTGATTGAAAGAAAGAAAGAAGGCATTCATTTAAATTGCCCCAGAAACACAGAATAAACAATTGATGGGCATTTTCTTACACCCTGTTCCTAATTAATTACGTATTATTACTTTGGACACCCTTTTAGCTACTGATTAAATATTGAGAATGTAGAGTGCCCCTCCAATTTTATTCACGATCTACAACTACCCGACCCGAACTTTTTCGAGAAACTCGCCTAATTTTTGAACTCTCGTACGCCGCAGCCAGGTAGGTATGTGCTAGAGCTGAGCTGTAAACTGCATCACGTTGCTGAGATACCGGGTGTATGAGAAAAAAAATTATTTCAAGATGGTGGCCAAAATTAAAGCGTTTATTGCCAGCGTCAGCTATACAAAGTTTTGACTTAAAATAATAAACAATGTTCTTATAAAAATACACGCTAAAAAGAGACCTGCAGCCGATGGTAATGGGTGACAAAACTCAGCGTAAGCTGTACGTACGCACAGCGCTGGTTTTAGAAATAGAAACAGAAAGCATTGATGGACCTATTAAGACAAAGGGTCGAGGCTCAGCGTTATGCAACCAAGTCAACGCAGCGATCGTGGCAGCGCTGATTTTCAGCTACCACCACAAAAAAAAGTTAGTTTGCTCACACTCAGCGTAAATTTGAGCCAACGCTCAAGATATTCACGATTGAAAGTGAAATATATTCTAACGAAACTTTAGTACTGGAAATCGTAGTTTAGGATTATAAGTGGAGGCCGTTGTAATAAACGACACCGAAAGCCGAGTCTCGCAAAGAAGGAGCGGGCTAACGAATCCCAGCGCAAAAGCTAGACAGGACAAACTTGCAAGGTCGAAGGCCGAATCCTACGAAATAGACATGACTGGGCCAAGGCCGAGGCAAGACCATATAAGTTCCTATTTTGGGGGGTCGAGAGCCACAGAGAGCAAAGCTCGAAGCGGGCCGGGGCGCTTGTCCTTTGATTATTACTCGTATTGTAGAATGTATAGCATTATAGGGAAGAGCGGGTGATCGTGCTCTTCCACTATAAAGGGAAATTTCCCGCCAGGCAGATCGTATGCCTGGGGACGGCCGGTCCAACTGATGTTCGTCGGACGTTATATTTATGGTATGACATGTGAAACATTTTTGCTTGCGCGATGCAGGAATGTTGGAGTTTATAGTGGGCGTGCAGAGTTGACATGTGCTCGCCACAGCATTTAGGGATTCAGAGAGATATCCTAGTTTGAGATCAGGTGATTGTTTTGTTAAAAGTCATTATTATAGTCTCGGTCGGACCTCACCGTGATCCTAACTTCGTATTCCAGGATCCGCGCGAGTGCGTTGGTGGCTGTTAATCCGTGGCTCTTCTCTCGGCGCGGTTTCATAAATTGAAATTCGCTGTTGCCACCCGCGCCCGCTCTCTGAAGGCTTTTGTTTCCATGCACTCCTTTTGACTGGAGTTGCCTTTATTTGTACGCTTTACACACAGTTTGTCTCCCTTTTGAAAGGGTTTTGTTGTGAGGTTTATTGATTAAGACTGAAAAGGGAGGTATCATTGATTTACGCTGAATAATCTATTTTAAATTGAGTCAGTCATTAACTAACCGCCATCAGTTCAGTTGTAGTAATAATGGTCGCACTGTACTGTTGATTTCTGACTTGAGAGTCTTACTAAGTAAATATCATTATGACTCTTCAGATTTCTCAAAAGAGAACAAGACAAATATTTTTTTATAGTAAAAAGTATGTATGCATTTGTAGTAAAATAAAAAATACGGTTGCTACAGCTGTCATATCATCATCATCACCAGCCATTTGATGCCCACTGCAGGACATAGGCCTCCCTCAAGTTTTTCCAAGCTTCTCGGTCTTGTGCCGCCCGCATGCAGCGACTCCCCGACACCGTAACCAGGTCGTCAGACTATCTGGTGTGGGGCCTTCCCACACTGCGTCGTCCGGACCGCGGTCGCCAGGTCAGAACTTTTGCGCCCCAACGGCCATCAGCTGCTATACACCTAAGTGTATCCTGAGCGAAATTTTTCATTCTGAAAAATCTCATTTGCTTCATCTACATTTATTTGTCACTGCATGCTCGCCTTCCGTATTCGGGTAGTACTTTTTATCTTGCCCTTCGGGGGCAAAAAAAATAAATTACTAACTAATGATACACGATAATGATAAACGGAATGAATGTCACGAAAACCACTCCAGCCCATACATGCATACTGCTTTCCAATTGCCTTTACGAGACCATTGTTGATTCATCATCATCATCATCACCAGCCTATCGATGCCCACTGCTGCGTGCCTCCAAATGCCATCTCTCATGGTCCCTTGCCTTCCGCATCCACGGACCTTCCGCCGATTTTTGATTATCACAAATAATCATAAGAGCTATTAGTCCTCCGTGCTTCCCCTAATTATTACATTTCCTGTACACATGGCCTCTGCCTAATAGCCTAAACGATCAAATTGCATTGCACATGAAAAATTGTATCTTTATTTAATGACAGAATGACTGCGTTTCGCAAATCCCAACGAGAAATAATTGCAAGTGACGGGGTGATGTGGGGAGGCGATTAGGCCGGTTACACTACATCCTATAATCCATGGTAAAGCCCTCACTGCACGATCCCTGTAAAGAAATAACTGTAAGGCGTTTCGTGAAAAGTTGAAACGAGTGTTTTATTTATTTAATTTTGTTTTTAGTATTTGTTGTTATAGGGGCAACAGAAATACATCTGTGAAAATTTCAACTGTCTAACCGTAATATCATGAGATACAGCCTGATGACAGACGGACGGACGGACGGACGGACGGACCCTCCAAATCAAATAAAATATTTTTTTTTAATTCAAAGTAGCACAGAAACTGCGACTTAATGAACGTTACAAGTTAAACTAGGTATCCGTTTCGAAATCTAGATCATTTTGAAGAAAAAATGGACAAAAAAACTCTAAAATTAGTTTTTTCAAGTCCTTAATTACCTTTGGGTACAGAACTCTAAAACACAACATTCATACATAACGCATGATGTAAAACTTACCTATTACAAGTTGACAGGATTACCAAATAAAAACTTATCTTTTCAATTAGGATAAAATTACAGGTACATAAAGTATGAGAAGTTTACATAAGGGCCTCTAACTCTTTCCATCATTGATCTGATGTCATTGTCATCAAAGTAGGTTTAACTAAAGAGTAATCAGCTAACCGACTGTACCCCCAACGTACGGGCCTGCATCCAGCTCCAAAGAGATAATAACCCAATAATAGCGCAGCGACGCCGTTATTTACAGATCTACTGGGGCCGTAATTAGCTTTATGATGCGACGCTTTGTTCGCGTGTGTGATGAAATATTAAAATTGATACTCTGCCGGCGCGGCGGGGACGATCGTGGGATGCTTTACTCTACGACGAGTTTATTAAGCTGCTATTGTGCTTGGACAGTTTTACGGGACTGTCGTACATGTGAAAACCCATATCAGAATATTGTGGTTCAACTTACTTAAATATCTCTGTGTTAATATATTTTATTGCTCGAGTAGCCTCCATAGCGTAGGTATGACTTCGCATGGTAAATTTCTAAGAGAAGGCTCGTGCCCTGCAGTGGGACGTATAAAGCTTGCATAGAAAAAAAATGATCTAACGAGAACACGCTTGACTATTAAAGCAAAGGTACGAATGGCCTCAAACTGGGTGTTTTTCCAAGTTTGTGATGTCCTTGCCTGGTTACCACAGCACAGGGTATCCTAATTTGGGACCAGGACAAGTGATTGTATTGTGTGGAAGAAAATAAAACTTGACATAACTTCACAACAACACAACAATCACTTGTTCTCGTCCCAAACTAGGAGGACAGGGTTGTCGTTTGGTAAAGAGGCAAGGACATCACAAACATGGGAATACATGCTTACTGAGGCCAATAGTAAACATCAAGCAGGGCAGCTGCCAGGGGGAAGCTATATCAACGAGCCAGTAAAAAAACTGTTTTCTTATATTCATGTCTTGAAACTGCCAAGATGATTTGAATCAGAACGATACCATTTCTAAAGATCGCAAAAGAAATTTTCTTCTAAATATAAAAAGGCTGGCCTCGTCTCTACTTTCCAGCTTATTGAATAGAAAAATGTAACCACGTACACTGAAGAGGGTTGAAGGATGTCAGTCTAAGCATAGCCGAAAGATTGAGATCATTTTGACAAATTATTTGTTTCTTTATCCCCTGATTTAAAGTCAATTGCACTAATTACACCAAAGTTTTAACACCAAACAAGTTTTAAGGTCACTCAACTGAGTTAAAACTACTCATCTACTTTATAAGAGGAACACAGGTTTGATCGGAACTTAATTAGTAGAATTGGCACTTAATTAGTAGTGACATAAATAGTTCATTATCAGTAAGAAAACATCGTGAGGAAACCTGCGCCTCGCACGGTGGGTTCGTGTGGTAATTAAGCCCATACTGTCTCTCTGAGAGAAGGCCTGTGCCTTGCAGTGGGACGTATATAGACTACATAAAAAAGTAGTTCGGATATCATCATCATCATCATCATCAGCCATTTGACGCCCACTGCAGGACATAGGCCTCCCTCGTGGTTTTCCAAGCTTCCCGGTCTTGTGCCGCCCGCATCCAGCGACTCCCCGCCACCGTAACCAGGTCGTCAGACTATCTGGTGGGGGGCCTTCCCACGCTACGTCGCGTCGTCCGGTCCGCGGTCGCCAGGTCAGAACGTTTTCGCCCCAACGGCCATCAGTTCTCCGAGCTCCGTGCCCCGCCCACTGCCACTTCTACTGAGCAATAACTCTTCAAGCTATATCAGTAACTCGGATTGTTCTACGGATCTTCTCACTCCTGATTCGATCACACAGTGAAACTCCTAATATAGCTCTCTCCATTGCTCGTTGGGCGAACTTGAGCCTTCTTAAGAGGCCCATAGTCAGTCATCATCATCAACCCATTATGTCCCCACCGAGGGGCACGGGTCTCTTCCCTGAGGAAGGTATAGGCCATACTCCACCACGGGGGCCAAGTCCGGATTGGTGGAGGCTTGTAGACTAGTGGCTCGTCTACTGTCAGAAGTTGTCAAGCCGCCCTAAGGCCTCTGACTTGGCTTAACGACTGCCATCTATCGACGGCAGCCGGCACCAACAGCTTAACGTGCCTTGCGAAGCAGAATAGTCAGTCATATTCATCCATTATGTCAGGTGTGCAATAAATATTTGTAATCTAATCCAATCCATTATAATAGAGGTATGTCACAATTCATATTAAGTACCATAAAATTGTAACTAAGGTCTATTGTTTGAAGTCTTAAATATGAGAAGCGAGGATACATTTTAGTATTTTTTTTAATAACTCGTTAAAAGCCGGGCTTATTAACGCATACAATACGCAAGGACAGTTACAAACAAACAGAAAAACTCATCTATTTTTCAACAAACCTACAGACAGGTTGACAAAGGCTCCCAGGCTTGTCCTCATTTGCCGGCCGTTACCTCTTCCATTCAACGCGAATTTGACCTCTCTGCATTGTTTAAATTACCATATGTTTTTTTCACTCCTGACATGAGTTTTAACGTACGAAAATAGAGGCTATTTTTCTTTGGTTCTACGGCGGTGTATTGTGGGCAAAACGGCGCGGAAAATCGAAATAAGCTGGATCTTTTGATTGATCACAATGTGAGAGGTTTTTTTTATAAATGTCACATTTGCTTTGGGACCGCCGGATGGACAGAAACGGGGCAGTTCTGTTTTATTTTTCTCTGAAATATTTTTATGTTAGACTGAAAATAAATTGTGAATGAACATTCTTACATAAAACAAAGAGGTACGGTGTTATTTATAGGATCACGATTCCTCTAAAATCATTTTCAGAGGCAGTTTAAATGTTCTGAGGCTACGTCTTGCTCTTTATTGAAACTTTAAACCGTTTCTGGGAGTGTTTTAAGACATCGTGTTTTTTTATAAATATATAGGACTGTTAATTTTTGTTTAACTAGCTTTTGCCCGCCACTTCGTCCGCATGGGCTGAGTAATTTCCGGGATAAAAAGTATCTTATGTAGTTTCCCGGGGACTCAAACTATTTACATACCAAATTTCATCTTAATCCGTTTAGCCGTTATTGCGTGATTGAGTAACAAACATCCAAGCATCTTCACAAACTTTCACATTTATAATATTAGTAGGATATAAGTAGGATCTTGATAGCGTAACTGTCAGAAGCAAACGGTAAGTAATGGCGGTATTAAGTGGTTCACAAAATGTTATTATTGACATAAGAATATAAGGTGTCGTTTTTAAGGTATGAATTAACTTTTGTCTAAGGTTTAAGCTGTCACCATTGTTAATTCGACTAAGATTTGGAAATCTTACTGCTATTGGATATGGCAAAGAATTGGATCACGCCAGAACGGCTAAACTTATCTGGATGAAATTTGGCACAGAGATAGATTATATCTGGAATAGAACAAAGGCTATCTTTTGACTTTTGAGGGTTCCGTACCCAAAAGGTAAGGACCCCTATCACTAAGACTCCACTGTGGGTCTGTCTGTCACCAGGCTGTATCTCATGAACCTTGATAATTAGACAGTTGGAAAATTTTCACAGATGATGTATTTCGGTTGCCGCTATAAAAACATAACAGAATAACATAAATATTTAAGTGGGGCTCCCATCCATCAAACGTGATTTTTTTGCAGTTTTTTGCTCGATGTTAATAACGACAATAGGTGGACGCTTGAAGTATTTATAGAATATTTAGTTGTAAATTTACTCTAACAATAAATAATTAAATTAAAATAAAATAAATATTTAAGGGGGGTGTATGGGAATACCAAAAACTTGATTTTTATTTGCCGTTTCTTGCTCGATATTAATAACGGCAACAGATAGAAGCTTGAAACATTCAAATAGATAATGGTACGGAACCCTTCGTGCGCCAGTCCGACTCGCACTAGGCTGGTTTTTTATGTACGAGCAGAGAAAATCGCGTAAAGCCCTCGCTCTGTCGCACAGCTGATTTTGAATGATGGACGGCGGTGGAAGAAGTTGCGTATTTCTTTATAGTTTATTTACGGGTTATTTGTACATAATTACGTAGTTCTTCACATATTTCGACCAAACAGGGGACGTAATAGCAAAGGGCAATATTAAACGTAACTGAAACCGGCGTGCGTGCATGCAACAACCAAAGAATGTTAAGGAAGCGAAAGAGATCTGTCAGGAACGTGGCAAGTGGCAGTCCCTGGTATCTGCCTACCCCTCTGGGGCACAGGCGTGACTTTATGTTACGTTTATGTTATGCGTCTTTCGCGTGGCTAGAGTCGCATCTTCTGAGTGGCTAGAGCCGACTGGCGGGCGGTAGCAATGTGCTCGACAGTATACATTGTCGGCCCAGTCAGCGATGCACGGCCCTTGGCCAGTACATATAGATGATAATCTGGAATATAACACAGGCTACTTTTTATCCCGGCATAATACACATGAAATTTCCGCGCGAACGAAGTCGCGGGCCGCAGCTAGTAATTTGAAATTTCATTTATCGTTGAAGCAGTCATAAACCACCAAAAATGTAGGTCACTAACATAAAAATGCCGACCGCGTCAACCAAAATTTACGGCCCCAAGAAGAAGTATACAATTTAACAATAAATATATTATTCACATAAAGCCAAAGTAAATTATAAGCCCCCGTTAACAATGGCTGCAATTTGAATACATTAACCGAGCTTATTTCGGAAGTACACCGAAAATTACACACTACATATTCATAGAAAGAATATAATACACACTCCGCTGCACACGCAAGGGAAAGTGTACACATTGTTGTTTCGAAGTATATTAAATGGTTTTATAGGTTTAGTTTCTGATTGGTTTTTATTAGATTGGTCAATTATTGGGGGATCGCTACCCTATGGTTTCATACAACGACGCAATTTGGGTTACACACTTTCTATCAATCGCTTCACCTTCAGAACGATTGAGGTTACATTATTTTCCAAGATACTGAAGTTTGGCGAAATTTGTAAATAAAAATGTAAAGGTTTTTAAAAGTGACCAAAAAAATAATAACTAATTGAAACAGTAGCAGATACTATTAATATTTATTTCGTACTCAAAAGGGCTCTTTAAATTTCTAAAATACAGTGAGCGAAGGTTTATCGCCGGCATGCCACGATGGCTTCGATTCCCACTGGGGGCTGATGCACATTTGTTCAACTGGCCTCAGTCTAGGTGTATTTCTACGTTTGTGATGTCCTTGCCTGGTTTCCATAGCGGAGGAGTTTGGGACAAGGACAAGTGATTGTATTGCGTGGAAGTTAGATAGGAAAATATTATTATAATTTCAGCCTCATCACATTCACCATCAAACAGGTTAAAAAAATCTGTCTAAAAGTAACATTAGCCACTTGTTACATAAACCCTCCATGTAAATCTGGTACACCCTGACCCAGGTTCGATTCTCAGTGCGGGCATGTCACTATGACTTTGTTTATTTTCAAAGCTATGGACATCTCAAAATTTGTAGTAGCAATGCCACACGTTAACTGTGAAGGAAAACATCGTGAGAAAACCCGTGGTTTGGTTTGCTCCGTACATGTTGACTTGTCTTTCCTGTGGGCTAGGCCGACTAAGCTGTCAGGATGGTATAGGTGCTGGGCAAGCCTACTCCATCTAAAAAAACAATGTCCAAGGCACTGCAGCGTCTGAATGGTCCCTTCATCCATCTAGTGTGAGTGACGGTGCCACTGGACGCCGTATAAATCATATTCATCATCATCATCAGCTATTTGACGCCCACTGCAGGACATAAGCCTCCTTCATGGTTTTCCTAACCATGAAGGGTTTTGCCACAATCGCCACGCTTGGCAGGCGGGTTGGCGATCGCAGTATGCTGTTGGAATCTCAGGAAGACGCTGCTGCCCGTCTCCTAGTAATGTATTTCCTTAGTCGCCTTCTACGACATCCACGGAAGGAAATGGAATACGGATAAATCATATTACGTAGATGCAAAGGCCAAAGTTTTTTATAGTAAAACTACAGTTTTACCTCCGACTATTTGACCCTTGAGTCGAATACCGCATCGGTACATCAACTGAAAAGTATAATAATATTAAAGATGAAAACTCAAGAAAGAACGTAGAAGCTTCTTACCAATATCTGTGAGTAATAAATTAAATTCTAGCCACCTCTGTACCCTTACAAACAAACCATATGCTTAAGCCAGTCACCGACTATGCTCCCATAGTCATAAGACTGCCAAGTGTAGTGCAAGAATAGAAAACCTACAAGAAAGACAAAAAACCTACTGTGACGCAAGTATCACTAGGCGCGCGACCTAAGGGATAAATTCCAAAATGGCGGACGTCAGTTGACAAAAAAGTTATTTACAAAATTATTTTTAAAAACTGACTTCTAAAAGTCTTAGGCACGGCCTAGATATATCGATAGAGATATTTCAAAATACTATTGCAAAACCAGAAAAAAAAAATGATTCCGAATTATAGGTGAGTTGAATTTACATCCTAAACAGGAGGACCCTAACATTGTTATATTTGTAGGTAAAATATTTTGGCCTCATGAAAGCCATATTTAAGTCTGCTGTTACGTTTCTCATGCTGTCTCGCTCGCACAATCTATCATTTTTAGTGATTGTATACAAAATCCGAATTTTTCCGAGCGGTTCCGTGCTTCGCAAGGCACGTTAAGCTGTTGGTGCCGGCTGCCGTCGATAGATGGCAGTCGTTAAGCCAAGTCAGAGGCCTTGGGGCGGCTTGACAACTTCTGACAGTAGACGAGCCACTAGTCTACAAGCCTCCACCAATCCGGACTTGGCCCCCGTGGTGGAGTACGGCCTATACCTTCCTCAGGGAAGAGACCCGTGCCCCTCGGTGGGGACATAATGGGTTGATGATGATGATGATGATACAAAATCGTATAAGTACTTTTGATAAATGTGGTCTGAATATATGATAAAAGAACGAAAATTTACAATCCGTTTTTGTTTTCCTATACTTAACATTTAATAAAAAAAACTTATTTCAAAAATTATTAATTTTAGTGTAAATTTTTCTCAGTATTAGATTTATTTCTCATTTAGTACGTAGACGATAAGTAAATACATGTGTCAAATGTCCGTAATTTTATTATTTATGAAACCCTCAGGCCAAATTTATAAAAAGTGTACTCACTTTATTACAATAATTAATAATGTAATAATTTTAAGTGAAAACTTCTTTGGGTGCACTTTGCGCTTTTTCTGAACAGGGAACCGTTTTTAGCTGAAAAGAATGTATAAAAAAATTCATAACTGACATCCGCCATTTTGGATTTTTTCGTAAGATTCCATGCCTAGGGGCACTAATATTCATCACCAGTAGGAAAGGTACTGGTGATTTGATACATCAAAAAATGTAGTCAGAAAAAAACGTAACTATATGTATATAGGAGAGGAAAACATAACTCCTTTGCGTTTGCAGTCGGATAAAAAGTACGCTCCTCATATAAATGTAAATGATAGCGTATGGGGTGAAGGCGCCAGTTCTCGCCCACAATGCTCTTTGATTTCTTCACGCTGCGTGTTCCGGGGGGTGTGAGAGGAATTTCTATCACTTTTTTTTTCTCCGGCGCCCCGCGTTGATGTGCAGAAGTGAAACGTCCTTAGATAGAACCGGATTGTTGGGTCGGAATATCGATGCCTTGTGACGACACGAGTCGATGAGGAATAATTTTCTAACTGGATTGTCATGAACTAAAACTTTCGTAAGAACTACACCTTATTAACTTAATTCTTTTTAACATTATTAACTTAACGTTTTTTGTCATGTCATGTAAGTGAATCTGGAATGAAGTTAATAATATATTGTTATGCCTGATAATTGGTTTGATAGCTCGATGCCCACTATAGCACTTTGTTACTTTCATTATTTTTGAACCGACTTCCTAAAAGGAGGAGGTTATCAATTCGACGCGTATATTTTCTATACAACAATTACATATTATCTTCATATATTCATAAAAACAGCGGTGGTAGCCTAGTGGGTAGAACATTGGACTCCGAAGCGAGAGACCCAGGTTCGATTCCCAGTGCGAGCATGTACCTATGACTTTATTTTCTAAGTTATGTACATTTGTAAAGTTATAGTAGCGATACCACTCGCTAGCTGTGAAGGAAAACATTGTAAGTAAACCTGAGTGTCCGAGGTATTCACATACCTCAGCACTTGAAATCGCCAATCCACGGTCGGTACGCGTGGTGATTAAGCCCTTACTCTCTCCCTGAGAGAAGGCCTGTGCCCTTCAGTGGGACGCACATAGGCTGCTTATGTATAAGTGAGATCGCACTTTGCCTGAAATAGCATAAAGCCAGGGTTTGTTTAGTCACACAGTGCCTAATTTAACTGTCTACAATACATTTATCATCATCATCAGCTATTTGACGCCCACTGCAGGACTAAGGCCTCCCTCATGGTTTTCTTAACCATGAAGGGTTTTGCCATAATCGCCACGCTTGGCAGGCGGGTTGGCGATCGCAGTATGCGATTGGAATCTTAGGAAAACGCTGCTGCCCGTCTCCTGGTAATTTATTTCCTTAGTTGCATTTTGTTTTTATCGTGAATAAAATTTTTTGACTTTTGACTTGACTTTGACTCCTACATACAAATTTCCTCCTTATGATATTAGTTTAAACGTGTTGAGGACTTAAAACTTTTTTGGAGCGCTGTTGTAGACTTCATTTTAGTAATAGTTCAGCCCGTAGCACAATTTTTTTTTCTTAGATAGGAAGTACCTTGAGTGTGTTATCATATAAATTTGTTCAAGATCTGTTGTGAGATCCATAAAAAATCATGAAACTCTTCTTTTAAGTACAATTTTTTCTTTAAGTCGGTTTTTAGGGTTTCGTACTCAAAGGGTAAAAACGGGACCCTATTACTAGAACTTCGCTGCCTGTCTGTCCGTCCGTCCATCCGTCCGTCTGTCTGTCACCAGGCTGTATCTCAAGAACCGTGATAGCTACAGAGTTGAAATTTTCACAGATTATGTATTTCTGTTGCCGCTGTAACAACAAATACTAAAAAAAATACTTTATACTTTAACATAAAATTACATGAATAAAATAAAACATTTACAGAAAAATTAAAGTGTACATGGCGAGCTTAATTAAGGGGTCTCCCATACAACAAAATTGATTTTTTTTGCAGTTTTTTTTATCTTTGTGTCTAATGTTGTGTAGGTAATGGTACGGAACCCTTCGTGCGCGAGTCCGACTCGCACTTTGCCGGTTTTTTTACTAAATAGTTTTATGCACATTACAGAGTAGGTTACTTTCGCAACTAAGAAATAATGCGTTTTGACCATTTCCTTCAAATGCGACTGAAGAACAGTGTTATTTAAATATAAAGCAAGTGTAGTGTTTACGTAAGGGGGCGCTAATGGAAAACTTAATGTTACCAGTTGCATTGTACTGATTTCCTTCCACCCGGGGTGCTGAGTAAGTAATGGTTTTTAAAGCTTTCAATGTTACTACGCCATATAAATGAATGTATTTAAAAAATCCAGATCAAACAAGCGAACAGCTGGCTTATACGGATGATCCATGCTAAAACGCTGAAAGGTACGCGTCTATTAAAGTGCGAACTTTAGTTTTTTTTTTATTTTGGTGATAATTATTTGTTTTATTTATCCACACGAAAATTTTACTTAATTAATCCGTAAAGTAGTTAGTTTTAGTAGTAGTAGTCAGTGTGGGGAGGTTTCGGGTCAGGCGTTACTATTTTAATACCCTGTATGGATGGAATTTAGGGAATAAAATTGCAACAGTGGTGGTCGCTGGAAGGCCTGCCCGTTCCTGGGTTCGATTCCGGTACAATACCAACTGTAGCAATACCACTCGCTAACCGTGAATGAAAACAACGTGAGGAAACCTAAGTGTTAAAAGTGTTCACATACCTCTGCGCTTGAAATCGCCAATCCATGGAGGGCATGGTAGATTAAGCCCACACTATGTCTCTCTGAAACATGTGGGACTTATGCTAACAAATTGGTCATTGAAACACTAGATGCAGACGTTACACGTCTCACAAACCACTGAATTATTTCACTATTAAAACTTGACTAGAAAAAATATACCTAGGAGTAAGCGCACAAAGAAGCTGGTCTCATGAAACTAATGAAATAAAACTCCGAAATGCCTCAATGTTCGTCCAATAGAACGATATTGCGCCTCCTCAGTGGACAATATCCCATCCCCGAAACTAAATTGCCATTTCCTTCGGAATAAAAGAACCAAAGGGGAGTTCCGTGGGCTCGTGGTGAAGCAAAAGTTGGCATTCTCTTCGGGAGATTACTTACTCAACTAACGATTGATGAATTGATAAAGTGTCAAGGCAATTCACCAAATATGAGCCTTCTTGAAAAATATAAAATATATTCCTGGTACATACTATATCTTGTACATTCAATGGGTCTCATAAGGATTAATTTCTTGGTAAGCTTAATTACCTTGGTTCCAGAATAAAGTTTACCTAAAAAAAAGTCGCGATGAGACCCGGTGAATGTATAAACCTATGTATTAGTATCGCGGGTCATACAAAATAGCATACTATATCTTTTGAGAAGTCATTGGTAAGGTTGCATCTAAGCGCTTAAAATAATTTAGAATAGATATTTACTTAATTTGTTTCGGTTCCACATATTATTTTCACCGTAAATCCTTCTACCGCTTACTACCACTCTGTATGAGTCTTTTGCGATTGTTAAAAAATGTTATGTATTTTTTAAAGATAGATTATTAAATTTATTGGAAGTGGATTTTTGTAAGCACTACACATATGAATGATATTCCACACACATTTTACAAGTGCACGGAGGTGATATACACGCATCAGCTTAAAGCTGCTTGTGTATTTATTAATAATAACAGTAATCACTAAGGCAGTCTTCCGCCATTTTCTTAAATGTGGCTTAATGCAAATGACTAAAAAAATCGTTCAAAATATTAAATAGCTACACTTAAGTGACATTTAAGAAGTAATGCCAGCCTCCCTAAGTTTCCAATAACCTTTTTTTGTCAGATAGCAGCTGCCAACGTGTGCTCCAATCTGTACTATTCATAATTAAGCTCAACAGAACAGTGCGAAACTTGGTCGGACTCGACCGACAAAATGATGAGAAAACAAAGATGAGGTGTAAACAAAATAACATTTACAATTAGAACTTTACTTTGTCACTTTGTTGGTGAACGACCCGACGCATTCTCTGCCGGTGTCATGTTTTAGATATCTACGAAGGAAGTACCCGTTTCCGCTGCGCCTCCAGCCAAATTATTCTCGTTTCACCCCCACGCCTCTAGTGGAAATAATTCCTGATTGAAATTGCTAGTTTTTAATATATAGCATTGTTGCTAATGGCCATTGGAAATCATTGGAATTAGAAGCGTATTGTCCCTATGCCGGGTGGAATATGTTTGATGCATTTGCTGCATTATTTCTTCTTGTTAGAGTGCATTAGGATGTGACTTATTATTAAGCATTGCGGTGATCATTCGTTATGTTATTTTGTACTACATCTAAATCCCGTCAGATAAATTTAAAAAAATTCCACGCAGTCGCAATGAGCTAAAATCAATGAAAACATAAATACGTATATACGAAATCAGTTATTTATTTATTTATACCTCGAAGGTAAAGTAAAAGTTTAACTGTAGCGTAGTAACAATAAACTTTTTAAAGCTTCCGTAGTCGTACATACATGCAATTGTAAAAGAAACTGGATGTTTACTTTGAATTATGAATTTATAATTTTAAAAACCTATTTAGAGGCTAAAAATTCCACCCATGCCGGAACTTAATATTATAAACATGAAAGTTTGTGAAGATGATTATATTCTTTTTGTTGCACTAACCCGTGCTGAGGACAATTTTAAAAACCTATTTAGAGGCTAAAAATTCCACCCATGCCAGGACTTGAACCCGCGACTGAGTAATCAATTTCCCCCATAACTATCAATAGTGTCCTCCTACATCTGTTTCCAATCAACCCTTAACCTTAACGAACCAAAAAGAAAGATCTCCATACAAATATAACCCTCGAAGTAGGTTACCGTCAGTCTCAATCAAAACACTCTCACCTTTCTTTCCCCGGCTTCATTAGGGCACGGAGTACTTTAATCCACGGGGTAAAGTTTGACTCCAGCACAAATAAACGTCCCATTGCAGGGCACAGGCGCTCTCTCAGAGAAAGAGAGTATGGGCTTAATCACAACACGTGCCCATCGCGGATTGATGATTTTAAGTGCTATGGTATGTAAACATTGCAGAAACTCAGGTTTCTTTAAGATGTTTCCTGTAAGAAAGAAATCGCTCAACTTATTGTTTAGCTGGGAAGTTTCTTGCAACTAAAGCTAATTTTGGATCAAATTTGAGCTATTTCAGTACTTGCGTGAAGACTTGAAAGTGACACATTGAGGTATTATGTATCGGCAGGTTATGAACAAGTATTAGCATAATTCAATGGTATTAGTTAAGAAATGTCTGTGCAATTTCCTTTTTTATGTAAAATAAAGTGTTCTCTATCTATCTATTTATTGCATCGCAAAATCAAGAAGTCGAAAAGAGAACAAATTGTTCTTTGTTTCGCATAGGAAGTTTGTACATATAGTATTTCAAGATACCAGACAGCGTTTGTTTTATTAAAATGTAGTTAATTTGATTTCAAAAACAGCTGTAAATAAAGACATGTTTTTTTTAAATTGGTGGCGCTAGTGAGCTTCATTGAGAGAAAATGTTCGGAGGGGGGCGCCAGACGTGCGAATAAGTATGGTGCTCTACACTGCCGGACAGGAGAGCCAGGAGGCACCCAATCCGTACCGACCCGACTCCGGACTCCTTCTTTCTGTGTCCTAAATGCATGCTGGGGGCATGCCGCTGTCGGGTCAGACTTTTTAGTCATTCGAAAAAGTGTGAAACTCTAAGGCACTGCTCAAATCGTCCGCAACGGACGCAAAGGCCCATGATGATGGTGATGCCATCTTCATGGATACCTTTTCTACCTGAGAGAAGGTCTGTGCCCTACAGTGGGACGTATATAGGCTGCGTAGGCATATAGGCGTGATATTCTTATTGAAGTGAGATCGAAAATTTCAATAATCTTCAGTGCCGCCTGTGCACTTTCCTGTTTCAATAACGTAAAAACGGTTGAACTATTCCATTCTCACCACTATACCACTGCTCATTCCGTTTTGAGTCATAGTTAACGTTTAATTTCAAGGACAAGTTGACGTTTAATATCAAGGACAAGCTTTGAAATTTCAGCCTGTCCATTTCTTGAATCCCAGCTCAATTTCCTCTGCCTTGTCATACGTACGTGTACGCATTACCAAATATACCATAGGCATATCACGCAAAGGCCGAGTGTTTCGAACCAAAATCCGCTCAAAAGCTAGTCGACGCGCACACATTCACGTAACATTTGTGTCTGCCTAAGCGGGTTAGGTTAGCTTACAAAAGTGTTAAAATAATGGTAAGTCCAGAGTTGAAACTTGTATGGTACGGATGTCCGTACCACATTGTGGTACGGACCTGCGAGCGGAGTCAGGCGTGACGCCACATTGGGCCGGCTGAACTGTGAACGTGTTAATAGTACAGCATGAACAACCGGCTGCCCTAAGCATGCCAATTTGGCTACCAATTTTTTGCCTCACGTTGGAAGCTCGGACTGCGGCTCTAGCTTATAATGATTCTATGGAATATCCATTTCCAGTTTCACCTGCGGCCTGCAGTACACGGATAACGAGCGTCCAAAGCCGCGTCGAGAGCTCCGATTAGAGGTGTCACTCGATTCCACTCGCTTCTGAGAATAGACGCGCAAAGGTTGTGTCGATTGTAGTAAACTTGAGTGACATTGGTTGCAATATTGAGGGTTGTTCTGATATCTGTTGCGTTACTGAAGACCGGGGGGGTCTGTAAAACGCACAGTTGTTCAATTGAGTCATATCAGGACGTTTATGGTTGTTTCATTGACTCTATTATTAGTCTAGTTACCAATCGCATTGCAATGGTATAATTGGCGCTTCGCGCGCTTTGATCTTCTTTGGGAGAAATGCCTATTTAATTTGCGCGAGTCAAACCCACAGCGATGGTAGCCTAGTGGGTAGACCATTGGACTTGGAAGCGAGAGATCCTGGTTCGATTCCCAGTGCGGGCATGTACCTATGACTTTGTTTTCTAAGTAATGTACATTTGTGAAATTATAGTAGCAATACCAGACCTAGCTTTTGCCTGCAACTCCGTCCGCATGAAATGAGTAATTTCCGGGATAACAAGTATCCTATGTCCTTCAAACATCAAACATCCAAACATCTTCACAAATTTTCACGTTTATAATATTAATTATGTAGGATTCTATTAAAAAACGATTTTATAGTTATTTTCACTATTCTTAAAGTGCGGTTAGGTCTTGAAAAGCCTACAACCGAGCATATTCTACAGCAAAGTGAATTGTGAAGACTGGATGGCGGACTAACCGATGTAGCTTTACTAGGAGTGTCTTTCAAGAATCATACTAGACGATAGCGATATTATGCGCTAAAAAACCTTTCGGAACCTTCGGTTGACAGGTAGAAAAGTCTTTTGAAAATACAAATAATTTCAAGGGCAATAAAAGTGTTGATAAATAAATAAAAACCGACACGACTGAGGTAATCTTTCTGTATACGACGTCGATTACTATAATCTCGAGCAATATGAAGTTCACGACAGGAAATGTCGATAATTTCCACCTGACACAGAAAAAAGCCAATTTTCGCAGGCGACTGCTCCAGTACAATGGACAGGCCCGTCCATTCCAATGGCCGGTGTAGCCTTGTCGCAGGGCAAAACGAAGCGAAGAAAACAAACGAAGAGCGCGGTAACGCGACGCCGGACGAAGTCAATTAAGCTTTGAGGAAACCGATACGCGTCGCAGGGCTCGATGATGTATTGATTGGGATCGTCCTTAATGCGACGGTCGGAGTGTACCCTGGACGTTTTTCTTCTTGTTACATTTAGGCCATGTTACATTTCACTACCTGCTCTAGAGAATGTTAGTCTGATAATTAGAGTTGTTTAGTAGAAAAAAACCGTCCAAGTGCGTGTCGGACTCACGGACGAAGGGTTCCGTACCATTATCTATACAAAATTAGACACAAAGATCGAGAAAAAAACGGCAAAAAATCACGTTTGTTGTATGGGAGCCCCTTTAAATATTTATTTTATTAACGTCGCCAGCGTTCTGGGCTCATTACCGCGGGACATTGACCTGGGGCAGGTGTTTTATTTGTAAATATAGAATTAGTTATTTGTATATTTTTATCATTTATATATTAATTAAGTCTCTTATTTTAAGTTTGAAATAATGAAACTATTTAATAATTTTATTTTAGTGTAATAATTTTTTTGAAGCGAATATAGAACTAAATGTTTTGTGAATATTACTTGAATATTACCTGTTGTCGTTATTAATATCGAGCAAAAAACGGCAAAAAAAAATTCGTTTGTTGTATCGGAGCCCCCCTTAAATATTTATTTTATTCTGTTTTTAGTATTTGCTGTTACAGTGGCAACAAAAATACATTATTTGTGAAAATTTCAATTGCCTAGCTATCACGGTTCATGAGATACAGCCTGGTGACAGACAGACAGACGGACAAACAGACGGACAGACACACAGACGGACAGTGAAGTCTTAGTAATAGGGTCCCGTTTGGCACCCTTTGGGTACGGAACCCTAAAAACCCGGTCCGATTCCCACTGGGAGCCGCCGTACATTTGTAGAAATGGCCTCAGTCTGTAAGTATTTCTATGTTTCTGATGTTCTTGCATGGTTACCCCAGCATCATCGCGCCATCGTCCTACCTATACGAGACAAGTGATTGTGTTGTGTGAAAGTTATTATTGTTGGCTTTAGCCCCGCAAGAATTTATTCTTATATCGGTACAAGAGTTTCAACATACTGTGCGTCGCTGTATGAGACAGAACAGTCAGTCTCAAGTTAACTCAGTGCTTTCCCACGAGGGAATAAAAACCCTCATTAGGGTACACCGCAAGTCTCACTACAGCCTGCCACTGTGGCTCAGTAGCCAAAGCCACACACCAACTTAACCACCCTCCAGGCGTTAACCAATGCACACCAGCTCCGTTTCACGCGTCACAAAGATAAAAAGAGTGAAGGTGCGGTGGGAAAGACACAGAATTCTCTTTCAAGGATCTTTGATTAAGGAGGCGTAGTAGGTTGGTTACAGCGGATTTCCTAGCTGTTACGAGTACATAGCACGCAGTGAACTTACTTTCGTAGCGTATAGTATAGGCACAGATAGGTATGGATTGGTTACAATAGGCTTAATTCGTAGTGCGTGGAGCTGCGCAATTCACAGTCCTTGTGTAGTACGTAGACAGTCTACTTACGTAGCACATAGGCTTGGATTGCTTTCAATGGCCGTATTCTATAGCGCTCAAACAAACATAGACTTTTGTAGCCCGTGCGTACTTAGGCAGCGTATAGATAAGATAATAATGTTTTATGCACAAAAAAAATAAAAACACGGAAATAAAAGTACCGGATTGCATACAGTTGGCGTTGCTCGTAGCGCGTAGACCCGCGTAGTCTTGCGACTCGTAGCTCTTGCGTAGCATCTACATAGCCAGGCTATTTTCGTAGCGCGTAGGCACTGACTTGAACGTTATGGATTTGTCGACTTTGGTCACGTTGAGAGCAGTTAGCAGATCCGTTTAATTGGTTGCGGAAATAGTGAATTAAAAAAAAGCGGCTTATTTTCTTATTACTCACTTTTCTCAAATTAATATTGGGTTAGTGGCAGTGAAGTGGCAGGAAGACGCTGGATGCAAGCCGCTTCCAACCAGTCATTAGTGGAATTCTTGTGGCTGAATGATGATGATGATGAACATTGGGTTAAACTTCCTTCCATGTATACTTATTAATCTTGTCCGGGTACAACACCTAAAAACTTCAGATCACGTAAACTCTCTCACTTCCTTTTCTCAAAACTGATTAGGACTTTCGATCAAACCTGCGTCAAAACAAACAAACTGCCCCTATCTCTTCAAGTGACATGCTCGGAGCAGAATACATTGTCTTTCTACAGTGTTAGTGTAAAAAACAAGTATTCCTGCGCGGTGAGGCGACAATCCGCGTCACTCAGCCGCTTTAATTGCGACTAGTAAAACAAACGCGCACCGGGGAATCAAGTGGCGGCGCCGCAAACGAGCGGTGAAAAAAACGCTTACATAATTTCAACAAGAGTCCATTTCCAGCTTTTAGTACCTATTATTATTAGCTCGGACGGATTCACTTACATGCCATTTTGTCGGATGAGTTCGATAAGTCCGAATTATTCGCAGAGATTAATCATGAAGAACGAAGAATTAACCGTGTGGCGCCGGATTAAGAATAGCGTCACTCCATTTCCTTCCGTAGATGTCGTAGAAGGCGACTAAGGAAATACATTACCAGGAGATGGGCAGCAGCGTCTTCCTGGGATTCCAACCGCATACTGCGATCGCCAACCCGCCTACCAAGCGTGGCGATTATGGCAAAACCCCTCATGGTTAGGAAAACCATGAGGGAGGCCTGTGTCCTGCAGTGGGCGTCAAATGGCTGATGATAATGATGATGAATCATGAGTACTCCGTGTGTACTCTACACACCGAGTCCACGTCAGCAAATCGTCTCAGATTGCAGGTGAAAGCGGCCGCACAGATCCTTTAGGCTTGATTACCTATCGAAAATGAATAAATAATATAAAAAAATAACAAGTAAATATATACAATTTCATTGAAAGAGTAGGTTTAGTATTAATTAATTTATTTTTTGTTTTGTATGAAGTTTTTTTAAACGAAATTGCTCGATAAAACTATCAAATCACAGTGACACTTAAGAGGGCGCTTCATCACTTCGCGTGCAGATAAAATTTACATAAGGATACGATGCAAGTCTTTTTGCATTGATTGATAGGATTGTTTAAATGAGCCCGTCTCGATGGAGTGTTACGTTTGCTTTTCTGTCTCATGTGTGTTTTCTTTTTTATATCTTGTCTAAGGTCTATTGTGGCGATAAATCAAATATATGTCTTCTTCGCCTTCTACATTAACGATTGTATTACTTTTGTTACAGGTAAGTCAACAAAACCACTCTCTTCTTCACAAATGGGCGGTAAATTTAACGCAGCGTTCCAACCGCCAGTGGTAACACTAAGCAGGGTGCTGTATACGACACTCATAATAATATATGTATATCTTTTGTGTTTATACGGAGGACACAGTCCGATTCGACGTGCGAATGTGGACGTAAAATTAAACGGCAGGCGCTTTGTTTGCACGGAATGATTTATGCGTTTACCGCCTCTCATAATGGCAAGGTTAGGTCATCCTATTTGGAGTGGGTGAGTTTTTACACAGTAATTTTGATTGGCATAATGTACAGTCTACAGCGCTTAATTTAAGATCGCTGCTTGTACATATAAGAAGATGTCAAAATTCTTTAGTTTCGTAGTAAGAACACTGCAGTAGCTATACAAAGCTAGGTTTATACCAGAGGCGGCTCGTTTTATAGAGCGCTGGTGCAGTGCACTCCCACAAAAATAAGTAACTAGGTACATAATTAATAAAATAATCAAAAATTTATCTGCTACGTGAAACAAAAGATTTCATATGAGAAATGAGCCTAATCTGGAGCGCCGCTCATGCGCTACGTTGCCAAATGGGGCGAGGTGACAATGCGGTGCACGCACAGTGCAGCTATTTTTGAGCTGTTGCCGATCTTATCTTGATCTCGAAACAAACAAACGTGCCCCACCAATCTAATCAAGTAATCACATCAAGTCAGTCGATCACTTTTCGCGCGAATATCTACGACACTTTTGTGTTATTCCGCCATTTAAATTAGTTTCTGTGCGTTATTTGTGCTGAAAATGGAACAATACAATGTATGTTATATTAAAAACAGTAAAAAGACTTTAGAAAAGCGTCTTGACCTAAAATTAAAGGGGCCACCACGGCCTGAACTCCCCCTGACACAAAAATGTGCTTCAAAATCTAAAACTTTTACGCGTGTGTTTAAACCCGAACTAGTTGCCCAACTAGCAAGTATTTTCAATCTTTTTGTGTACACCCATAAAATAAAGTCACGAGGCGCCTCTGGTTTATACAACAAGGATTCAAACACCTATACTCAACTTGTGAGTGCACAGCGATGCTGAAGAAAAATCTATCGGGAGACTGCGTGCTGAAAAGACTTGAACCGTATTTCATATTGAATGACGATCTTATTGCAACCTGTCCTCGTTTCTTTAGATCTAAGCATATCTTTTACTGTTATACTTTTATAATTTTCACGTGCTGTGGACACATAATTAAGGTAGCGTATAGTTAGTTTCCATACATGTCTATTACATTGTTTTAATATATATTTTATTGGTGAACCCAATAAAAAAGTATTCAATGAAATTAGAAAAGAGAAAAGGCTGTTGGAAGAATAGTGCTTGCGTGTGCTAAGAATAAATTCAACAGATGTCACCACGTTTCATAATACGTTACCATTTGAATCATCTTTCGCATTGAATGTTAACCTCGCTGCGATCCCTCCACTATTACGTCATCATCAGCCATGTGATGGTTTTCATAACCATGAGTGGTTTTGCCATAATTGCCACGCTTGGCAGGCGGGTTGGCGATCGCAGTATGAGGTTGAAATCTCAGGAAGACGCTGCTGCCCGTCTCCTGGTAATGTAGTCGCCTTCTACGACATCCACGGAAGGAAATGGAGTGACGCTATTCTTAATCCGGCGCCACACGGACGCCCGGTGTCCGCCCGGCGCCCACTATTACTTACCAATCGGATATGTACTAGCCGCAAAGAATGTATTTTTCTACTTTTGAAAATAATAACCTGAGAACAGAATAATAGTTAGGACTTTTCGTTTACCCCTCTTTCGTGAAGAGTGGTGTTTCATCCATAACCTATTCCATAGTAAACACACCTGTGTTATGAAATCTTTTTCATCAGTCAACCAAAGAAATTAAAAATTGTCAAACTTGACATTCCACAACAGCGCAAGATTTGAGCATAATTGAAAAATATCTGAATAATATAACCGTAACTTCTCCATTTAATGAGTAACGGCGTTTAAACTTGGCCCCTGAGTCTCGGACGCAGCGCGATTATGGCAAAGGTTGCAGGCTTGCAGTTAGTTTGTGCAGTTAAGTCAGAAAGTTAACTATTCGCTGCAAGGTGAGGTAGGGGGCGTTCAAACTCGAGAGGCGCTTATTATTTATTAATGAGGTGAGTGTTAATGAAACTACGCCCATTAATTAACAAAAAGTTTGTAAGTCCAAGTTTCTTTGACAATGCAGTAATGGTCATATATCGACATGATTTTGTTGTATATCCACCAAAGTTTATATAGCGAATACTGCTCTTCTAAGTCTTGATAATAAACAGACTTCATTCTCGTCACCTCTTGTTTATGTTAGTCACATTGTATTTGATAAAATATACTTCGTCCACCATAATTATATCTAAAGATTCGAAAAGAATTACGGTATTATTTATAAAACACGATTCCCTTTAAACACTCCATAAACGCAGCATAAGCATTTTTAATGACTCGCGATGCTCATCCATCTAATATATAAAAATCTCGTGTCACAGTGTTTGTTAGCGAACTCTTCCGAAAAGGCTTTGTTGAGGAATGGACTGTATAATGAAAGAAAAGTGATGAAAACGGGTAAAACGAAGTATAATAGGAAAATATCAGAATAAGTGGGCAATGAGATGGTGACAGCAAGAATATTACAAAGATGAGTGACATGAGAGAGAAAAGTCAATTAAAGGAAAAATATAAAAACATCATAAAATATGATTCCAAGGAGTCTTCAACAGGCTTCACCGATTCTTTTGATTTTTTTGTATGTATTTGGTAGGTCTGAGAAAAGGTCGTACGCTAATTAATATGGTTATATATGAAATGGGCCTAAAAGCGATTATTTGTTAGGTAAAATAATTATTTTACCCAATAATTAATCGCGATTAGGCCCGTTTAATATATAAAAACGCAGTATATATTTTAATAGTCTATGGTAAAGTCTTTCCCTGTAAAATCTCTACCACAGACTATTTGGACGACTTTTATGGAGTGTGTTCAGTAATTGTGTTTTCTTAAACAACATCGTTACATTTTAAATTGTTACAAACAACCTTTCCAACTATCCAACAGTAATAAAGCGTCAAATATTGAACCTCCCCAGTATAAACGCGTCCCAACCGGACATAACTCGGCGCACGTTAACTACAAGTTCGAGGATCGTAATTTAATAGTTTGACTTAATTGGCGCCGACTTGAGCTGTGTTGGAGGTCTGGACTCTAAGTAGAAGGCTTATTGTTAAGGCTATCTAACTTGGCGCCTGATAAGTTGCGGTAAGTATCCGTAACTTACGGATTGCTTTGGACTTTGACGGGCTGAATGGAGACTGAGGAGACTGAATACCTGTGTGAAACTTTGTCCCAACAATGGCAGATATTTTATATCTATAAAAAAATTATAAGTATTATATATGTCTGGCTACCCATAGTACGGTGTATTCTAGTTTGGGGACAGCATCTTTGTACACTTTTATGATTCTATGACTGCCTGACTTACAAAGTTCTTTGTACTTCAGAGATTTTATATACAACTTAATTTGCTTATGAGTATGAATAATACGACTTATGACGGGGCCAACTCCTTTAAAATACTCCCATGCCGTAATTTTTGAGAGGGTATAAACACTGAATCATCGATTCCATTTCGTTTAGGGAACACTGACCCTACGTTGGAAGGTATACAGGTACGCTGATATGCTCATGTTCAGAATATAAGTATCATAAGTCAGCCTATTGTAACACTTCCTCTATATAAATGTCAGTGCCAAGAGATATTGATAATAATAACTTCCTTGTGTTAAGCACGTGTCCTGGTCCCAAACTATGCTACCCTGTGCTCTGACAACCAGGAAAAGTGGCAAGGCGTCATAAACATGAACAAACACCCAGAATGTGGCCATTTGCACAAATCAACTACGGCGGCCTCAAGTGGGAATCTAACCCCGACCACTGTTTAATAGTCAAGCGTGTTAAACAGCGGTGGTAGCCTAGTGGGTAGAACCTCGGACTCGGAAGTGGGCGACCCAGGTTCGATCCCCGGTGCGGGCATGTACCTATGACTTGGTTTTCTAAGATACATTTGTGAAGTTATAGTATCAATACCACTCGCTAACTGTGAAGGAAAACATCGTGAAGAAACCTGAGTGTCTGAGCTATTGATATACCTCGGCGCTTGAGATCGCCAACCCGCGGTGGGTACGCGTGGTAATTAAGCCCATACTCTCTCCCTGAGAGAAGGCCTGTGCCATACAGTGGAACGTATATAGGCTGATGTATGTATGTGTTAATCGCTAGTGCAGTCAATGTATGTAACATGTTTTACCGAATGCATGTCACGCTACTCTAGTAATCAACATCGCACGAACGTTGACAGCTGCTGAGGTGCGTTTAAAGATCAGTGCTTGAGTCGAGGGGCGTTTAAAATTCTCTCCATGTCGCAGCCTGAACAAACGAGCGTATTACAAACCAGTCAGCTGTTTAAGCAATGCCAAAGATTTATTAAAGTCACTCGCTATATAAGGCAAAAATCGTGTGAAAATCTGAGGAGTGTTTGAGGTGTTCACTTACCTTCTTACCTTTTTCTTTCTGTAGCCTATATACGTTCCACTGCAGGACACAGACCTTCTTTCAGAGAGATGAATTGGACAGTGGGCACAAACGGTACCCTTCTACTATGCCTCGTACTTACGATATCAGTCTGTATAGCAACTCTCCATCGTCGGTTGCCTGGAAGAAATTGCTATAAGCAATAAGGCCTTTCAATTTCATGTTTGTGTTTTTCCTGGTACAATAAAGAATATTCTTATCTCTTATCTTATTTTATATCGCTTCCCCTTAAAAGGTCTCTTGAACCGTATTAGGTAACCCCTTGAACTTTTTACCGGAATAGCGGATAGCGTAACAAATTGTAAAAAAGTAAAAATAATATGTAAGGGGTGCCAAGATAATGACTGACGAATGTTGAGTGATCGGAAGCGAAAGTGATCGGTCTGGATCGTGGCAAGTGGCAGTCCCTGGTCTCTGCCTACCCCTCTGGGATACAGGCGTGAGTTTATGTATATATGTGCCAAGATAATAATAATAACATCCATCTGGTAACCAGGCAGGGACATCACAAACATGTAAATACACCCAAACTGAGGCCCTTAGTACGAATCAAGTACGTCGGTCGCTCGTCGGTTTCCAGTGAAAATCGAACCCACGACCTCTTTTTTGGTGTGTTATCGCTAGACGAGACGGTCAAGACACAAGAAAAGTGACCTTTTTATTTTGCTCTATCGTAAGAACAGTTATAAATTTGTCACACTAGGACCCGAAACCTTGCTCCCACTACCGTATAACTAGTTTACGAAATGTTTGAGGTCACGAACTGAAAGCCATCATGCTGAACTTTGAAGAACGGAAACCAAATGCAGACAAGCCACGGAGGCTCTACCAACAATCTCGAAACGTCTTTCACGTACCCTGCTGCGTCTGACAAGAGATACCTGCTGCGTCTGACAAGAGATACCTGCTGCGTCTGCCAAGTGATAATCTCCGCAAAGCTGTGGAAATCCTAACAGACCACTGCTCACTAAATAGACATTTCCACAATATGGGACTGGCCGACAGCCCGCTTTGCCGGGGATGCGGAAAATTGCGGAAATCTCAAGCCTAGCTAACTAAAGTGTTACACTAGGTATGAATATATATACCTATGAAGTTTCTGTATGTAGTATAACATCAACTAATAAAAAGCAGTCAAGAGTGAATCGGATTCCAGCTCGCACTTGGGTCCCGTGTCTATTCTAACATTGGTTTTCCCCTTTAAGTGTAACTTCGCCTAACAATCTCCAAAAACGTGGCCGTAGTGTAGTTACCTTCAGCTAAACGTCGCATTTCATAGTGCATATTCCTTATTTCATGTAGCATGTTACAACGTAGAGACATTAATGTATTGTTTAATAAATCTAATTTGAATATACGTAATTAAGCAGCTACATTTAGCGGGTGGAAGGCGCTGGTGTCTGTCATACAGTATTTTATACAATCCTACATAGGTATAATCTGTACGTAAATTATATTTGTCAAATATGTGTATTAGGATAATATGGTAAGTGTTTTGTTTGATAAATAAATTAAAAAAAAAAATACAAAATAAAATGTGTCACATACGTGCAGCAGACCAAATTCTCCAACCAACTGATTTTTGGCCACAATTTCGTAAACACAAGATTGTCATCAAACCAGCCGTTCCCAACATGCCCTCAGCCAACGGTACTCGAAGCCGAAACATATGTACCGCCACGTAATAACACAAATAAATCAAAAGCCCCTCAGCGGGGACACGCCATTTTAATCTGACCTTCCCTCCGGTGAAGGAGGGGACGTTTTCTTATGATGAGAGTGTCTTAACCCTTAATGAGTGTGAAAGGAGGGCGAGACGACGTAATTTCTTCAGGATTATTGGATTAAACTGACTTGTCTTGTATCAAAATTAATGGTCAGAGAAGTCCATGTCGCTGTGAATCTTAAACAAAAGTGAGTCGATTAATTCTTGCGATTTTCGTTTTAAAAGCAAAACACTAGTAAGAATCTCATTTGTTTCTACTGTGTACTCAAGAAACTGCGAAAAGCTGGAAGAAAATATTTATTGACCAAAACTGTAATTTTTTACTGGTGGGTATAAACCCACCCATTTTCATTTATTATGCGAGCTGTAATTTAAACTAATATGAAAGTGGCTTCAATTCACCCGAATGTCCAGCTCTTTGGATAAAAAGTAGATAGATACAATCTCAGCTTCTGTCTCTTGGCTGGAGAGCTGAGGGTGCTTGAAGTAACAACTTTTGAGGCGCGTCAAGTGACCAGTTAGCTTGGACTTTCGATTTCTCGTCTGTTGCGTTTCGTTGGACGTATTTGTGTGGAGAAATTTAACAGAAATCGGGGATATTGTTGTGTTTATTTACCGAGACTCTTCAGAAGAGATGGAGCGGGACTCACCTTTTTAATCACGATGATGGATTGAGGCTGGGTTCTACGACATTACCCCTAAATCAGGTGTTTTAAAATACATTTTACTCTCTAACGGTCAGTATTTAAAATCTGAAAAAGAAAATTACTTTTCAATGTCCTATCTAGGGCCGTTGGTCATTATTTTAATGATTTTTTGAACCTTATAGCATAAAAAAAAATACCGAAATGAGTCTAAATTAGCACTAGTTACGGTTGCATTTGAGCTGTACTGAGTTTTGAATAGTAAAAAATATACCAAAATTACTATCACTGAATGTGTTAGTGATGTCGGTCGTCAAAATTTTATTAGTAGGATTTGTATTATATTCTTTTTGTTGCACTAACCCGTGCTGAGGAAAATTTTAAAAACCTATTTAGCGCCTAAAAATTCCACCCATGCCGGGACTCTAAATAGGTTTTTAAAATTGTCCTCAGTACGGGTTAGTGCAACAAAAAGAATATAATCATTTAGGTACAGCGATATCATTCCGATGTAAAAACCTAACTGCAAAGTGGGTTACTCGGAGGTACAGCGATATCATTCCGATGTAAAAACCTAACTGCAAAGTGGGTTACTCGGGGCTGTAAGTGATGTAAATCACTTTGCACTTGCCCATTAGCTCAGTTGGGAGAGCGCTGGCACGGTGAGCCAGAGGTCGCGGGTTCAAGTCCCGGCATGGGTGGAATTTTTAGCCTCTAAATAGGTTTTTAGGATTTGTATTTCTATAATTTCAAAAATGTCTACTTCTCCCCGAACTGTTCGCTCGAGCAGCGCAACAAGTCCCATACAACTCCGTGCGCTCGGTGAACCCAGCCTTAGGTTCTGCTCTTCAATATTTTTGTGTCACTTGCCAGCTACTTGGCTCTATTCTCGGACAGCTTGTTATTGAAGTAACGCACAAGTTAAAAAGTTTTTACAGGATCGAATTTAAGCCATTATCAACAAGAAAAAGTTTTAAAAGCTTTGTTTTATTTCAACGACTTCGAAACATTCCTTAAAAATAAATCCGTCGTGATTTAAGCTTACACGTCTAAAGATTTGATTATTTATTGTATACATTCTTTTTGTTGCACTAACCCGTGCTGAGGACAATTTTAAAAACCTATTTAGAGGCTAAAAATTCCACACATGCCGGTATTTGAACCCGCGACCTCTGGCTCACCGTGCCAGCGCTCTCTCAACTGAGCCAATGTGCCCATTGCCCAGGGGTCACGGGTTCAAGTCCCGGCATAGGTGGAATTTGTAGCCTCTAAATAGGTATTTATTGTGTGCCAATGAGTGACAGCTCTCTGACATTTTTGACAATTCTTACATGAAACGATCTAGCTGTCGAAATGGACACCTACGAGTATGTTTAACTTGTAACGATCATTGAGTCAAAGTTTCGGTAATATATTGAACAAAACATTGCAAATTTGACTTAATTTTACACAAAAATACAAACGAGATTTTCTATTTTTATTTTTAACACTGCCTAGTTAATTTATATAAATTTGTCTAGTACACTGCTTAGCACTAACGTGCGCCGAATTGTAATACCTGGAAAATCACCTAATAGTATCCAGATTATAGTACATATATCTCAGTGGGTGTAAAATATTTTCCGGTCACCCGCAATCATTTTCCAATTTGCCGCGACAATACCGTGTGATTGTCTCCGCCGCACCCGGGGCCGCTAACTAGTCTTTGATACTATTATGACACCCGAGTCTGTGCCCATTATTGCCTTGGCAACCGTGGTCTATGATTTATACGGGCTAGACTGGAACGTGATTTTGGATGTCTGGAGATATTTATAAGATAAGAATAGGAAAAAAACAAACAATTTACAAAAATACTATTTACAAAAATGCAGTACGATTGGCGGCCATAAAAGCAGTAGCTTATTGCTCGAATTTGTATTTTGTGTCGAAAAGAATATATGCTATTTGTATGTGATAAGTGAAATGAAATGAAAAATGTGTATAGAGCAGAACAAAACTTAACAATATAGGTATAAAGTAACTCTGAACTAAATTTAGTTGTATCTTGGGGCACAGTGACCCATTCAGGGTGAACTTAAATATATCACAACATACACTATTACACTATTATACAATAATAAAATAAAAATTAAACATGTATGCATGAGCTATAATATGGCTCAAGTCTTTTATTTCAAATAATAAAATAAACCTACAATGTAGATATATAGAAACGATAGTTTTTACAAGTTAAAAAGAACAAAATATAATAAACTATTACATAAACATAGGTATAAGCTTTCTTGAATTAATATGACCTTCATAAAACTACGTAAATATACTGTGATTTAATGACTTAATAACCATATCCGGAGTTAGCTCACGTGGTAAGTAAGCTCATATTCTCTCTCGGAAAGAAAACCTGTGCCTGCGGTAGGACGAATATAGAGAACATAAATAAATGCAGCTTCCGTCCCATTGTAGGACACACGCCTTCTTTTAGAGGGAGAATGTGGGATTGATTAAGATTCATTTATTTCAAGCGCTGAGGTAAGGGGACACCTTAGACACTCTTCAGATTTATGATTTATTCAATGTTATTTTTCCTACTTTTATGCATTATGTTATGGAAATAACGGAAAATCAAAAATGTTTCTTCAGACTTCAAGAAGCAAAAACTTTAAGCCCTCATTTTTTTTAAATTTTCTTTTTGATTTTAAAACTTGACGTGATCGATTTTCGTGAAAAAGAAAAAGAACGTAATAAATTTCACTTTTAAGCTTTTGTTTACGTGTTGGAAGTGATTTTTTATTATTATTACTGGAGATGCAGTTTTCAGTTGTAGTGAATAAATTTTGATCACATGCATAACTTTCAAATTATTTTGTATCTACCAATACCTACCTATCTCATTTTGGTTTGAACGTCTGGCAGTTTCTATGCAACGAAACAAAGGAAAAGTTTTGAACAGAAAGAAGAAAATACTTAATTTAGAATTTCGAACACAGGAATTCGAAATTGAAATGTCACCGCGTTGCATCAAAGATGGCGACGCAGCATTTTGCACAAGGTTCTTATCTGGCTATTGAATAAAAACCCTTATAGTCGTAGAGTCAAGAATGACTATCAAATAGTCGTCTGGCTTTAGTTGGCAGGTCTTTATTCCTATTAGTGCGGCGTGCTGCGAATAATCGCTTTTTAATGAAAAGATTAGCGCTGGCTGCACCATTGACCGCCGATAGAAGGTGCCGGGCAGATACTTTTGGAATTGCACGATTTTACGCGACAACTACGACATGGAGGAGAGATGAGTCAGTTTTTTTTTAAATAAAAGTTATACAGGGTGGTCTGACAAGATCCTATTGGGTGGCTTACGTAAATATGAAAATAAAACTGTACCTACGTATCTAGTAAACTTCAGACTTAACAAAGCTCTCAATAAACAAAGAATGTTTGTAAACATATTGAGTTTTTGCAATTCTAGTTTCTAGTAAAGGACCACATAATGTAAGAAAGTTAATTGAATAGATAGATAGAGAACACTTTGAGAATTTAACTTTCACACGGATAAGTCTCAAGCACTTGTGAGCCTAGCACTTTAGTGAGCCTTTCCCCAAGTTTCGCGTACACTAACACGGTGTTTATCTACTGTTAACAGCTGTCAATTGACCAAAGTGCACACAAAAAAAAAACACTGACAGCCGTTAACATTAGATAAACAGCTTCTTATTGTACAAGAAACCGGGGGTTTGAAAGTAGGACAGGTAAGGTCGGCAACGGCAACACATCAATAATTGCGCCCATGCACTCTATTCTCGACTATGCTAACAAAATGTCGAAATGTGTGAGCAGTTGTTGTAGTACAGATTTTCTAACAAAACGGCCACCCATCTGGAAATACCTTTTAATCCATTCTCACTTGAAGCGAACCTCACTCCAAATAAGCAAAGCGTGTGATCAGACCGTTTTTCATTAGGGCCCCCCGAAACAATAACATTTCCCCAGACTCAGTCGGAAAAGGTACAGAAAGTCACTATAATTTTTTTTTAACATTGCAAAATAAAAATAAACAAATGAAAAAAATCGGAATTTTATTCATCACTCAAGTTCAAATAGAGAAGTTTTTATATAAATAGTATAAATAGTATTAGATAGATACTATGCAATTAAAAATTTTATATAAATAGTTCTCTCGTAAAAGCTATCAATAATTTAACTTGAAGTGGTAGGTTCAGTAACCAGGCAAATTAGAAAAAAAAATAGTTCGTGAAGCGTTATACATTTATACGTTTCTACAATAAGATCCCTGAGGATATAATAAGCTTGCCAGAAACGCGGTCCAAAAAATGTGTAAAGCACACTTTGTGCCAAAAAAGCTACTACAACATTAAAGATGATTTAGATGACGATGATGTCTGGAAGTAAAGCCAGTTCAATGCATGAGTTCCAGGTTCTAGATATTTATATAAATTCTGTAAATTAAGGACTTGAAAAGACTAATTTTGGAGTTTTTTTGTCCATTTTTCTCCAAAATTATCTAGATTTTGAAATGGACACCTAGTTTGACTTGTAACGTTCATTGAGTCGCATTTTCTGTGCTACTGTGAATAAAAAAAAATTATTTGATTTGATTTGTCAGGATTGTGACAAGTGGCAAGCGCTGGTCCTCTGCCACCCCCTCCGTGATACGGCCATGAGTTCATAATAATATGTGTACGTGTAGAAAAAGTTGGGAAATATGTATATTTGTTTTGTTTTGTGATTTGGTATCCAAGTTTGAGACCAGGACAAGTGTTTGTGTTGTGTGGAATTTATTATTATTATTTTAGCTTAAAATCTAATATAAAACAAATAGTACTTTGTGTATGGCTAGCGTGATAAGAAAGTATAAAGTCACGCGCAGATAACCGAGCCGAAAGAATCGACTGCGCCAGAATAACTAAAAACCTTCCAAAGTTTTATTTTTCGAATTCACAAGTTGTCCAATGTGACGTGGATAGGTGGGCCAGATTTTAAAGGACAAGAAAAAGGCGTTTCGCTCGTTTATGTGCCTTTAGACGTAAAACAACCAACTTGTCAACCTTCTGTTTAATTTATCATTTTGTGCGGACCCCCGCTGCATAGCGTCTATTGTAAGAATAGTGAGACATTTTTAATTAAGGAAATCGGGAGGCCCCTGCTGCTGCGGTCCCCAACTCCCGGTCTGCGTGGCATTCCGTTGATTGAAGGGGGTATTGTGTGACGCGAACGTAGAATAGTGACTTTTATTTCGTTGGACTGTTAAGGACCGAAAAGAATAGTATGAAATAAAGTCAGCCTGTAGATGTCTATCGGTTGTACGATGGTAGAGAAGTTAAACTAATACTATGAACCTCAGAGATATCAAAATTAGCGTTTTTGAGTGTGAGTGTCCAGGCCTCGCGGCCGTATATCAAATCAGACCGATTTGAAAGTCTTATAAATTCGGGTCACACATATCGGCAAGCGCAGCGTAGAACGACCAGCCACAAGATGGACAGAATGACCTCATCCAAGTGGCAGGAAGACGCTGGATGCAAGCCGCTTCCAACCGGTCTTTTTGGAAATCCACGGAGGCCTTTGTCCAACAGTGGACTTCTCGTGGCTGAATGATGTTGATGATAAATTCGCGTCTTTCTTTTTCTGCTTAGCTTGGAAGTAAGCACCTTACATTATTGGCAAAATTAATATTTGAATAGTTACAAAAATCGGCTAAAGTAATAAAGCAAGTATTTTGGTCAGCAGAATTACTAAATGATCAGCAATTCGTAGAATCTGATCACGCGATCCATTGTGTGTGGAAGGGGTGGACAGTTAATACATCAAATATGGTCTGCAAATAAATTTACAAAAAAATAATACAGTTGGAAAGGTATTTAGAATGGTCTGCTGATAAATTCGTAGTTTTCTTTGAACTCGATTTATGTCTTAGATGACATAAATCGAGGTTGGATCATAATTAGAATTGGTAATAAACAAATTACAGAGAAATTACAAGTGTGAGAGAGAAGAGGTCTTCTCTAGTTATAAAGTTATAACTAGGCTTAAAATGCTCCAAATTACAAGTACCAACATTTATCTGTAAGGACACTTACAATTGTATTAAAATTTATCGTTTCAATTTGGTTTGATAGCACGATGGCTACATCTATGGTCCTGTTTTATTTATTCGTTTTATCTGTTTTGTATTTAGTTTTCTTTCTGTTGTTGTGCATATTATGTTACTTATCTGCTTATTTTGTTTCTGTGATGTATCTTGTTGGTATAGTAAATGTCTTTCTTCTTCTTCTTCTACGATCGCACTTCGTTACTTTTATTTAATTTCAATACAGTCGGTAGCAAAATGTCAATTTTTGCCAATCTTCATACATTAGATCGTAGCATGCCCACTTTAATAATTATAAAAAGTTTTAGTTTTTTGTTCTTGACTGCACAAATCGATGGCAATCCACGCATTTAAAGCATTGCAGACAGTAAAAGTGAGCATCGCGCGTGCCATTTTAGGCATACTTCGGTCTCACTTACGAAGGATTGTAATAGTTCGCATTGTGCTATCGATTGTATTGAAATAAAATAAAAGTAACATAGTGCGATAGTAGGCAAGCCGTGCAATCGTGCTATCAAACCGTCATTTCCCGAGTAGGGCCTTCCAGCGTTCAGTAGAAGACGAACACAATTCGTCAAGGCGGGGATTTCTTTGACAGCCATTGTTTCCCGATGATTATTGGCAAGCCGACTACGGTGACTCTTAAGACCAGTGGCATAAGTGTCGATATCGAACGAAGAGCTAATTGTTCCTTTGTAGCGCCGCGTTTGATTGAAAATATTGATCAAAATATTACGCTTTGTCTGAGAGTTTGTCATTAGCTCTTCGAGTGTTATTAAAAAAATGGCGTATTAAACCTTTGTCTATTCTTTTCAACAGTTAAGCTTTTATGTGCATTTTATATAACTGTAGTGCCTTATTTTAATGTTTTTAGGGTTCATCATGCAGTACATAGGCCTCCTTCGTGGTTATCATAACCATGATGGTTTTTGCCATTGTCGCCACGCTTGACAGGTGGGTTGGAGATCGCTGTATGCGGTTGGAATGTCAGGAAGACGCTGCTGCCCGTCTCCTGGTAATTGATTTCCTTAGTCGCCTTCTACGACATCCACGGAAGGAAATTAGAGTTCCGTACCTCAAAGGGAAAAAAACGGATCCCTTATTTCACATTGTTTTCCGTCCGTCCGTCGGTCCGTCCGTCTAATAATAATAAAAACTTACATATAACACAATCACTTGTCTTGGTCTCAAACAAGGATACCCTGTCCTATGTTAACCATGCAAAGGCATCACTAACACGGAAATACACCTAGACTGAGGCCATGTATGCAAACCAGTGGAAATCAAACCCACGACCTCCGGCATGGTAATCAGACTGCTACACCAACGAGAGAGTCTGTCTGTCAAGATCCCATATCTCAGGAATACCTGGAGGTATGTTCCTTGAAGCTGTGAAAAAATCAAATTTCTAAATTAACGTAAAAAAAGATACGGCCGTTTATAGCGCAAAGAAACGTAAATTTCTGGATTCAAGGGAATCAAAATTTATAGGATACTTTCCGTTGACCTAGGACTATGAAATTTAGCAAGTAATTCTGTCTTGTACTACAAGTCCAGAAAAAAAAATAAAAACTATATATTTGTACTAAAATCATAAAAAAATAATTTTATATATTTATATTTTATTAACTTTGAACTTCGGGAAGAGCTCGGAAAAAAACTGCGATACTCGATTGCTGACCCATTTATAATCTAAGTACTTATAAATTTGTTCGGAACCCTCGGTGGTCGTGTCCAACTTGCACTTGTCCGGTTTTTATTTAAATAATTTGCTAGTATTGTACAATAGAAAGAAAAAATCTTTCATAATAACTTTCAACGTAATAATAATGGCACACTATCACTATCCTAGGACGCCCTGTACTAGGCAAGGACGTCACAAACATGGAAACACACCCAGATTGAGCCTATTTGTATAACTCACGAACGGTGGCCTCCTGTGGGAATCGAACCCATGACCTCTGTTTTGGCAGTCAAGCATGCTACCGTTAGACCAACGACAAGGCAGTCTAAAAAACTGAAGGGAAGAGCCATTTCTTGTTGTTTTCATTTTATAGATGAACATGATGTCTGGAGTTAAAACCAGTTCAATGCATGAGTTCTATGTATTAGAATACATAACTATGTAAACTCTGTTAATTAAGGTCTTTGAAAAAATTTTAATAAAAATAAAAACCGACTCCAAAACACTACAGCACGAAAAAGATAGAAATAATTTAAAACAATACTATTAAATTAGAACATACGTGCATACGTGTCATGTAGGTATTGTAGAAGTAAAATTTGGAGTCGGTGCCCAAAATATATGTCCTGGTCATGAAACTGGGCACCAGCTGCAAATTATACTTCTACAATACATCATCATCATCATCATAATCAGCCGGTGTTAGTCCACATATATACATACTTCTAATTTAATGGTATTCTTCAAAATTATTTGTAACTTTTTAGTGCTGTACTAAATAACAAATTCGAATTGAGAACCTCCTCCTTTTTTGATGTCAGTTAAAAAGACTAAGTTTTGATTTTTTTTCCATTATTTCTCCAAAATCATATAGATTTTGAAATGGACACCTAGTTTAACTTGTATCTGCCATTAAGTCGCATTTTCCGTGCTACTTTGAATAGAAAAAAATTGAATTTTTGTTTGAATTTTAATGATTAATCTGTAAAATTTTAAAGGACGATCTGGCCACCTTAACAATGGACTTCAATTGTTCTTTTCAAGGTCATAATCTAACGGGTTAAACTAGAACTAACTAGCGATTAGTATGAGATCACTCTCCCTACTTATCTTAGCTCTAACGGTGATATCCTTGACTATCATGCCAGAGGTCTCCCATACAACGAACTTGATTTTATTGCCCCTTTTTGGTCGGTATTAATAACGGCAACAGCTTGAAATATTCAAATGTTGTATGGTACGGAACCCTTCATGCGCGAGTCCGACTCCCACTTGGCCGGTTTTTTCATGTTTGTAATGTCCATGCCTGGTTACCGTAACACAGGGTATCCTAGTTTGAGATATTACCCTTCATCAAGAAGATACGTTATGTTAACTAGACTGAAAATCTGTGCTAAGCTACTTTTCTTTCCATCAAAGTGAAGCGCAGCGTCACAATTTTCACACACAAAAGTAAGTTAATAATGAGAGGGTGAAATTCGGGCAAGCCGGGCGTTTCACCGAGCGACTGAGCCGCGTCGCTGCAAAAGTTTAAATCCGTCGTTGACAGCACATTGTTCGGGTGCGGTTGATCACCGCAACTTTGCACTCTGCCGGGGCTCCGGCCCACTGGCCCTGACTTGTGGTCGTTCATACATAAGTAGTATAATGTTCATCATCATCATCATCATCAGCCATTTGACGCCCACTGCAGGACATAGGCCTCCTTCGTGGTTTTCATAACCATGAGGGGTTTTGCCATAAACGCCACGCTTGGCAGGCGGGTTGGCGATCGCAGTAGGTATGCGATTGGAATCTCAGGAAGACGCTGCTGCCCGTCTTCTGGTAATTGATTTCCTTAGTCGCCTTCTACGACATCCATGGAAGGGAATGGAGTGACGCTATTCTTAATCCGGCGCCACACAGTATAATGTTCATACAATGTAGAAATTTTGATCTAAAAAAATTAAGTATTAGGGGTTAAAGTATGAAATTGCCGTTTTATTGCAATAGGTTCTTTGAATTGACATAGAATCTTCATGGTTTAAGGTTTTCGAATGAAACTTTTTTCAAATGGTTTCTATGATGTTCTTTTTTTAAAAAATGTGAAACATTTGAATATCGACTTTCAATTGTTTTTGTTATTCAATTTAGACAAGAAAGGGAAACAGGGTATCCTAGTGTGGGGCCAAAAGCAATGTATGTGCCTGTATGTAAATGTTTATTAAAAAAAAAAAAAAAGATCGATACTGCGAAAATTCGAGTGATTATGAGGCACTCATTTTTCGTATTTTTTTATTTTATTGATTTGACGCAAGTGAGTCAATATTGTGGGTAAGGTAACGTTAAACCATGCCGCTAATTCCTGGGTAGTTTGACTAGGGTCGGCTTCCACTATCTCTCTTAATTCATCTTTATTCATCTGTGTGGGCGGTCTTCCTCGTGGCTCGTTCTTTAAGTCGAAATTTCCATCACGAAAGCGTTTAAACCAAAATCGCACGGTGCGTTCATTAGTAGACCCCTCTCCAAACGCAGCATTGATATTGCGGGCTGTTTCTACCGCGTTAGTTCCGCGTTGGAACTCGTATTCAAAAATCACTCGAATTTTCGCAGTATCCATCTTTCTTGTCTAATTGAATAACAAAAACAATTGAAAGTCGATATTCAAATGTTTCACATTTTTTAAAAAAAGAACATCATAGAAACCATTTGAAAAAAGTTTCATTCGAAAACCTCAAACCATGAAGATTCTATGTCAATTCAAAGAACCTATTGCAATAAAACGGCAATTTCATACTTTAACCCCTATTATTATGATGTGTCCAAGGGTTGAACAATCAATTTTGTATTAATTTTTTTTTATGTATACATATTGTTATAATTTTTAGGCTTCCTGTGTATATATTTAGCTAAGAAGCAAATAAACGAATGAAGTATTGTCGGATCAGAATTACCTCAAGAACGAATGAATTTATAGGTAACACAAATTAATTATTATACACGATAGGCCCCCCAGTGCCCAGAATGGATCATAAAGAAAAAAATGTATAGAATATTTTTTTTATTTATAGGAAACTCTAAATGACGTGCGTATTTAATTGGGATAAAAGCAAAAAAGTATAGTAAATAAATAAATAGATCACCACATTTTCCGGCTTCAAAATAATTGTGCTAACTAATGTCAAAGTGGTTTATAAGCATTAAAGCGCGCCGTGAACCATGTTTTGTGTCCACGGCTCCGGGATGCAGGCGTAACTCCTATATGTATATGTATATTTATAATAATAACTGCCATACAACACAATCACGTGTCCTGGTCCAAAAATAGGATACCCTCCGCTATGGTAAACAGGAAAGGACGTCACAAACACGGAAATACACCCAGACTGAGGCTATTTGCACAAACCAAGTACGACGGCTTCCAGTGGGAATCGAACTAACGGCCTCGACCTTACAGTAATTTAAAGGCAAAAAATTGACTTACTAGTGTGTTTACGCCTTAACAGCGGTGCCGCGGTGAAAGTGCGCAGCCCGGGCTTGCCAGAGATTACCCGGGTGTTAAAAAATGAACTTTATTCACGAACAACGCGATTCGGAAAGCCTCGGTTTAATAAAATGTGCGAGTTTAGTCTCTGCGGGCTTAATGAAACAGTTTGCTTTCTGGTGCTCTCTTTGTCGTTGAAGTTCGGTAGCTGTGTATGAGTGACGTATAGCCAACAGATCAAGTAATTAATGGTAGGCTAGAATTTTTTTGTCTGTTGAAAAGTGCTCTGCACACTTTTGGAATAAGCCGTTGGGGCGAAAAAGTTCTGACCTGGCGAGCGCGGATCGGACGAAGCTGCGTGGGCAGGCCCCCCTATCAGATGGTCTGGCGACCTGGTTACGGTGGCGGGGAGTCACTGGATGCGGGCGGCACTACACCGGGAAGCATGGAAAACCATGCTGGGGGAGGCATGTCCTGCAGTGGGCGTCAAATTGCTGATGATGATGAGGTAATGTTACTGAAAGTTGATCTCGATCAGAGACATATCAGTCAAAAAATGCTCTGCTGGACATAGGCCTCCCCCAAGGCATCCCACCTCCGTCTGTCTTCGGCCAACCTTAACATGCCACTGCCAGCGATCTGCCTAATATCGTTAGTCCAGCGAGCTGGTGGACGCCACTTATTGGTCTCGAGTCTTTGCACCCATCGACCATTGGTTCTTCGGTAAATATGACTAGCCTACTGTTACTTTAGCTTGCTAATCCTATAGGCTTTGTCAGTCACCTTAGTTCTTGGGCGGATCGTCTCATTTCTGATGTAATCCATCAAAAAGAGCATAGCCCGTTCCAAAGCGCAATGAGCGACTTTGAATCGGTGGATTAGACCTGCCGTTAGTGTACAGAAATACATAAATGATACAAACAACTTTTTTTCAACTAAACCTTTAGTAAGACATTATTAAATTAAGTCCGCATTTACTTACCATTATTAAGCTCTACGAATCAGGGCATAAGGGCCCAACCTACATATGAGGGCGCGATTCGCGCGTTCTGTGACGCAAAAATGTCAGAAATTAACTATTAACGTACTGGAAGGTCGTGATTTCTGACAGTTGAGCGCGTTAAGACTAGCAACCAGAGCTGCTATGTTACATTTGCTGGTCGGATTCATCCCACTAAAATTCAAGTCTGGACTTAATTTTATTATGATACAATTTTATTAACCTCATAAGTGAAATAAAGTGTCTGGGATTCCGATATAAGCAAGCTCCCTTCCGCAATCTTGCTAGCTCAAAGAAATAGAACTAACACTCTTCGTTAGTGGCGGTTTCTTTCTGAAGAGAAAAGTATTAGCAGTGTATGAAAGGTTTCCTTAAAAAGAAAACTGCCAGCTTACCTCAGGACCTAGGTCTTGGTTCCGTGGGCAAATTAATATTTCGTATGGCCTCCCTTGAGTGCGTGGCGGTGCTGCCAATCAGTGCTATGCAACTTTGCCTATAACGCTGGCGAAGTTCCGCTAAGTTTGATGAAAAACTTCTCTGTGTTACAGATTTGTAGCACTAGGGAAGGATAGAGAGCGCACAGGAAATGATACTACACAATAATTATTTTGGACTTGTGTGCTCTACTGACATCACTAATTTTCAGAAAATATATCTATGTATCTTATAAATATTTACGAATATTTGAAATTTACTTTCAAATCTATAGTCACTGGGTGCGGGAGGCGGCACAAGACCGGGAAGCTTGGAAAACCATGAGGGAGGGCTATGTCCTGCAGTGGGCGTCAAGTGGCTGATGATGATGATGATGATTAGACTAGGTCAGTTTAGGTGATCTTTGGTTTCGTGAGGTTATTTACATTATCCCGGTCTTACGTGTGTGTATGCTTTGGGTGACATTATTGATCTACAATGCTAAGCTCATCCTGCATGTTATTGATTGTGTGTTACCTGTCTTACACACCAATAAAGTCAAGCAAGCGGAGTGGTAGAACGCCGTCTTCTCATTCGGAAATCGTGGGTTTGAATCCCGGCATGTACCAATGACTTTGTGTTCTAAGTTACGTACATTTGTGAAGTTATAGTAACAATACCACTCGCTAACGGTGAAGGAAAACATCGTGAAGGAAACCTGAGTGTCTGAGGTATTCACATACTTCAGTGCTTGAAATTGCCAATCCGCAGTGGGCTCGAGTGGTAATTAAGCCCATACTCTCTCTCTTACAGAAGTCACAGGCCTTGCAGTGGGACGTTTAAAATGGACGTGTAAATTTAGTTATTCGTTTTGTCTGTTGTGTATTTAGTTTTCTTTCTGTTGTTGTGCATATTATGTTACTTATCTGCTTATTTTGTTTCTGTGATGTATCTTGTTGGTATAATAAATGTCTTTTTTCTTCTTCTTGTTCTTAAATATCCGGTGGTCATCTTCGATCTTTTCTACAAGTTGTTAACTCTGCGGGCCCTTTCTTTACAACATTCCCGGCATCTATTAGTTGTATGAAGTACCGGAAGATTTATTCCGGCTCACTTTGTGCGTTATTACTCGAGTTACGCGGATCGGTCGCTACGATATGGGAGGTCAAAATTCTATGCTCGGTCAGTATTGGTAGGGAATTTGGTTGGCACACTATTTCAACTTTGGCCTTTGCATCTACGTAATGAGATGATTTATACAGCGTCCAGTAGCACCTTCAGCCACAGTAGATGGGTGAAGAGATCACTCGGACGCCGGAGTGGCGGAGTGCCTGGGATATTGTTTTTTTTTTTTTAGATGGAGTAAGCTTGCCCAGCACCTATACCATCCCCTGACAGCTTAGTCGGCCTAGCCCACAGAAAAAAACATGTTTTCCTTCACATTTAATTACGTACATTCAATAAAGACTTTTTAAAGTAAAAAGTAAATTTTTACTTAATAATACAGAAATAAGCTTAAAAGTTGTATAAACAACTCTATTCCGCTAAAAAACCCTCAAGACGTAGTTGAAGCCGACTTATAAGAGGAATTCCTGCCATAGAGCGGCTTTAACTCCGTCTAAGAGTGGTTTAGTCGAATTGACTTTTAATAAATAAGACTGTTAATACAGATTTGAGAGTCAGAAACATTAACCTTCATATTTTAAATATTTTTTACGAAAGTTCTCTTTGAAGAGGAAATATAGAGGTCGTATACTATCATAATTATCATTCAGCCACAAGAAGTCCACTGCTGAACATAGGCCTCCTCCATAGATTTCCAAAAAGACCGGTATTATGTTACTATGTACTCGTATACTATGTTACTTAGATATTTAAGTTTATTTATGTATCTTTATAATGTATGGTGTACAATGAGGAGTAGGTTTTAATCTAATCTAATTTAATATTATTATATTACGAAGTTTTTGAGTTATAGATAATTTAATTAAATTTATTTAGTTCTATCGGCTGTTTTGTTTACTTTTCATGTAAGAAGTTACCTTGGAACATCATTTATAATAATAATAATATAACATTTATTTGCGGGCATGTACCTATGACTTTGTTTTCTATGTTATGTACATTTGTGAAGTTATAGTAGCAATACCACTCGCTAACTGTGAAGAAAAACATCGTGAGGAAACCTGAGTGTCTGAGCTATTCACATACCTGAGCGCTTGAAATCGCCAAACCGCGGTGGGCACGCGTGGTGATTAAGCCCATACTCTCTCCCTGAGAGAAGGCCTGTGCCCTGCAGTGGGACGTATAAAGGCTGCTTATTAACATTTATTTCGGACTTCAAAAACAAATCCATATATAAACAAACAAGATACACGTGTACATAAATGTTAGCAGCAAACCTAAAAATGCTTACACTATGTTAGTACTTATTTTTACTATTTAGATGGGTCCGAAACCGACCGTCAAACCGGTCCGCTATGCCCGCCAGGATGCGCTGAGGCGCAGCGCTTGCGCAGAGTCGCGTGGAAGCCGTCGACGCGGGCGCCCACGAACATTTATGCCATTTAGATTTTAAATCCGCGAAAAAGCAACTTTATTGGTTGGTATTCTTTATTACCTTAGGACTAATTTAAAACTCTCGTAACGTTGCCTACGCCTTTGGGCTGTTGCCCTCACATTTATAGCCCAATCATCTGTTTTAATAAAGACATAAACGCAATCGCTTTATTGGTTCCCGGGCTCCAAACAAAGCTCCTGACGTTTATTTTCGAGAAGTATGCTGAGCGTAAATTGAAAATGGAATAAGCGACTCCGAGCTAAGCCGCGGACAGACAGACGGGCGGACATGGCTAAACTTACGGTTTCCTTTTCGACTACGGAACCCTAAAAAGGCATTGCAATGGTCCCCCTTACGGTGGTACACTTTGAGAATAAACCTAAGCCTAAACCTTAACACGGCAGGCGCAGACTGAGATTCTATCTACACTTGCCCAATTACTATTCGGTAGCTTTCTATCTACACACTTTATTTCACTTGGTATTATATCTTAACACGTGACGAAAGAGCCGTACCTACCGCATACAGATTGAATAATTAATTGGTGGATTCTTGCACCACATGCTGTAACTTCAATGGGCTGTATAAACAAATACAAACCTATTTAGAGCCTTGAACCCGCGACCTCTGGCTAACCGTGCCAGCGCTCTTCAAGTCCCTAAATAGGTTTTTAAAAATTGTCCTCAGCACGGGTAAGTGCAACAAACAGAATATAAATAAATACATTGTGTATTTAGTAAGACATATTATTATCACCTTTTCGTGGTCGACAAAGGCGGAGACGGCGGGACGACCTCACGATCTTTCTGCCGGGGTGTCAGGTGATGGCCGGTGACAGAAAGAAGTGCAATGCTCAAGAGGAAGCCATTGGCCAGCAGTGGGATAAAAGATCAGTTATTAAGAAAAAACACCTTCTTCGCGCGAGCGTAGAGAAAAGCCGAATCATCTCTAGACATGGCAGGCCTAGAGATTTGCTTTGAAAGCTCTCTCCTCCGCAGAGAAACTACAGCGCTCCTTGCGGCACGCAACTCAAAGTGCCCAATAAACACGCCCATTACCTAAATCGCGGCACTCACGCGGCCTAACGAATAATCGGAGGCGGTGCGTTGCCCCCCGAGGCAGTTCCATAAAAAAAAACGGAAGTATTTTTAAATAATATGGCTCTGAGGCCTTTTTGTATAGAGAAAAGAAGACTTAGTTGCACTTGGACACATAATTGAATATAGAAAGATGAGGAATATAATAAGATAAATACAAATATATATATTTGTATTTATCTTATTATATTCTCAGGGGGAGAGTGTGGGCTTAATCACCACGGGTGCCCACCGCGGACTGGCGATTTCAAGCGCTGAGGTATATAAATAGCTCAGACACTCAGGTTTCCTCACGATGTTTTCCTTCACGGTTAGCGAGTGGTATTGCTACTATAACTTCACAAATGTACATAACTTAGAAAACCAAGTCATAGGTATATGCCTGCACTGGAGACCGAACCTGTTTCTCTCGCTTCCGAGTCCGACGTTCTACCCACTAGGCTACCACCGCTATAAAAAAACTCACACTAATTAAATCATGATGATACTCTCGACACTGAAAAGCTCTTAAGTTAAACAGTTGGGTATCCCTGTAAGATCTAATCTTACAAGTTATTATATGTAGTTGATTGCAGTCGCTCGATGAATATTTTATTTTACTCTCTTTAAATTATTTTTTTAAATTTTATAATTTATTATGAATGTTGAGAAAGAGAAAGTGATCTGTCAGGATCGTGGCAGGTGGCAGTCCCTGGTCCCTGCATACCCCTCTGGGATGCAGGCGTGAGTATATGTATGTATGTATGTATGTAAATTACACCGTAGGGCATTGGGGCGAACCGCACCATATCCAAATAATCGTCAGGTAATTGCGCTGACGGCCGTTAGACGACGCGTTTTAGAGTTTTAACTGCGATTAATTCAACACGAGTTTGCCAAGCGTTTTGCACCGTTTACAACCTGCATTACTTGCTTTCCTTCACTTCCGCTGCTCACGAAAGCGATTGTGAATAGTATCATCGAGAGACAATCTAGACGTTTTTTTCAGACTTTTCATCGTAGTCCGTCGATGGTGACTTTGGGATTGGTTAAATTTCCTTTTTCTGTCTGTATCATTCTCAACGGTGGAGATGCACGTACTAAACGGAGTAGCATCTGCTAACATTATCTTTTATTATGTCGCCCGATTTAATCAACATCGATTCACGTCGCTCGAATAAAAAAAATCACCAAGACAGTGACCCGCGTGATGTGTTTACACGAATCCATTTCCGTGCGTACTCGGATGTGAAGTTAGCTGGCTGTATGCAAAAAGTTAGGGCGGGTTGCAGGTGGTGGTGAAAGGGTAGGTTTTAAGTTACTTTTCGATACTTGTTTAACGCGAGCCATTACTATCGGCAGCGCAGCTTGAAGTTGGTAATTCGACCGTCGAATAAATATCGGTACATCCAAGGATACACGAGGATTCTCATTTGATAATCGTGCTTATACCACGAGGTTTTAAATAAAATCGAGTAAGAAAAAATATTTCAGCGTAAAGAATTTACATTTTGTTTGCTGAATGTCAATGTAATATGTTAAGGATCATCATCATCATCATCATCATCAGCCATTCGACGCCCACTGCAGGAGGACATAGGCCTCCATCAATTCTTTTCATTATTGGCATATATAATGAAAATGCACGTGCGTAGACCCGTTTCACACCTCCGCTCTGACTCCCCAAGGTTTGCTGGAAGAAATCTCTTACAGAGATAAGCTCGCCATTGTACATGTACTTTCTTTTGTTACCTTTCCTGTACTCTATTCTTGTGTGTGCAATAAAGTATAATAATAATAAGGGTTGGCAATCGCAGTAAGCGGTTGGCATCTCAATGTTAAGGATGACACACACCAACGCGGCGGCGGTGGCGGTGGTGGTCCATACATAAATCATTTACGGCAGTAGTGTTTTGTATGGACCGCCACCGCGTTTGTGTGTGTCATCCTTAAGGCCGCTGCCTTCGGGTCGTGGAGGAAAAGGCAGCGGGGAAAAAAAACTCCACTTTGACCACCTTTTCTCAAATAATCTTAGACCTAATACATCAGTTGTTGCCTGTATCATAAGATTCCATTTCCATCAATAACTTTAAATGCCAAAACATTAGTTTATTTTCTTACAAAAGTAGGAAAAACATTAATGCTGCTCTAGACACTTTAATATGGCGCAACAGTTGGTCTGCCTAATTAGAATTCTAATTTACAATTTATAACCACAGAATTTTAATTAATTGTTCATGTAAGAATTGCTCTGCTGTTGTGTGAACATTTAGGCAGCAAGGGATGAGATCTAGGTACTATTTTTGCTTTAGCAAGCGTCCCATGTAAAATATCGACGATATGCTCAGTTAGTCAGAAATCTCACATTGAGGAAACGTTAGTAATAAATAGACTAAAAACCTATTTAGAGGCTAAAAATTCCACCCATGCCGGGACTTGAACACGCAACCTCTGGCTAACCGTGCCAGCGCTCTCCCAACAGAGCTAATGGGCAAGTGCAAGCATCGATGAAATTTCGAGCCTCTTTACAAACTTTTCTGTATTACGTACAGGCATGGGTGGAATTTTTAGCCTCTATATTGATTTTTTTAATTGTCCTCAGCACGGGTTAGTGCAACAAAAAGAGACTAGTCAAAAGCTTCTTAATCAAAAAGGAATCTCAGCATTTTAGCTCGTGTTCATCTTAATCTTGTTTTTAACTCAAGTAGCTTAAGTTTATTTCGCTCGACTTATTTTATTTCAACTCAACCAAACAATAATACAAACTGTCTGAAAGATCATTCGCGCAGATTGCATCTCGTTCTTTAAAATTACAAAAGTTTCCTCCACTGACCAGATTGTCTCATTTTTTGCCCTCAAAACTCCGCGGCTGAGGTTTTGGGTCAGTGTTTGGGACCACGCGTTTTAGGCCGTGGTCCCAGTTCTGACTATATGATACTATGTAACGTGCGTGAGATCTAGCTTTGAATTGATGATAAGCAGTTACATTGTTGATTTCTTTTTTTTTTTTTTTTAAATCTTTATTTTAAAGAACTTGGTACACAAAAAAGCGACCATGTCGTCCTAGTAATGCTATACACAGTTTGTACAGTGACAGGTAAGTATCTATACAATTAAGTATCTATAGCTAATTATATCCTGGCTTTCAAACCAAATTTAACCAATTTGTACAATGTTTTGGCATCTTCTGAATTGGGAAATGCTAGAGCTACGTTACAACCTCCTACAGTCTTAAATATTGAATTATTATATATTAAGTTTCTTGCAATATTATTTCGAACACATTCCACTAAAATATGATGTACGTCTTCGATTACTCCACATTCTGCACAGTTCGGAGATGTCACTTTTTTCATCAGAAAGGCGAACTTATTTAGTGGGATGTGGCCGGATCTAATTCTGAATGCAATTACAAGTGAAAATCTGTCTAGGTTGGTAGTCTCAAACCAAGGGTAACGAAAAGGTTCGGATCGAATTGTCTTATACCAAATTCCCTTATGTTGCGATATACTATTGTAATATTCAGCCCAAGATTTATAGATATTTTCTTTTAACAGCGGTAAAACATCAGTATAAAATGGCAGCAGCTTTTGAGGAATCCCATCTGATACGGCCTCTCTCGCCAAACGATCCGCCTCTTCGTTACCATACAACCCCACGTGTGATGGTATCCATTGAATAATTACTTTTTTGTTTAATCTTTCTAATTGTCGTAGGGATTCCAGAATACTGTAGGCTATCGGTACTCCTCGAAAGCTCGAGGTGCATCGAGCCACGTGTTGAAGTGCGCTCCTAGAATCAGTCAGGATAACAAATTTTTTGCGGTTAACACTCATTATATACGAAAGGGCTTCTGAGAGCGCAAATAACTCAGTATACATTATGGAAACATCAGCCTCAATTTTAAATTTGATTTTTATCTCAGACTGTGGATCAAATATTGCAGCACCTATGTCACCCATTTCTTTTGAGCCGTCTGTATATATTTTGTAGTAATCATAATAAGAATTATTCATCAACTCAGAGCATTTGTCTCTAAGGTAATTGGGACCCAACACTTTTTTGGCTTTTGTAACTCCCTCTATGAAGCATTGTACCAAACTATTTATATTGATATTTTGAACCCATGTGTCTAGGGAAAACATTTCTAGAATTTTAGATGTATGAATAGGACAGTTTTTTAGCATTTCATGAATCTCGGTCAGAAGTGGCTTCTTTTTGTTACTCCAATAACTCAATTCCTTGCATTGATTAGTCAATTGAGAAATAATTTCTGTATTGCTAGTATTGTCATCTAAAGCCCGCGATCTTAACCAGAACCTTCCTCCTAAATACTGTCTGCGTAGATGGAGTGGATGTAAACACAATTCATTTTCCATCACGTGAATTGGAGTGCTTTTGATAAATCCGCCTATAATACGCATAGCCTGATTTTGTACTTTTTGGACTTTGCATAAATGACTTTTTACACTGTTATCATAAAGAAAGCTTCCGTAGTCCAGTCGACTTCGAATAACCGAAATATATATCTTTCGCAAATGTTTAGGATGTAAGCCCCAACTAGAGCCAGCCAATACTTTGAGTACATTCAAAAATTTTAAAGTTTTCTATGTAATTTCATTGATGTGCTTGCCCCATTTTAAAGATCTATCGAACCATATACCTAAGTATTTAACACAGTCCACTAATTGTAATTGTGTGCCATTAAGGCTAATATTGACTTCCTTTCTATTGAAACCTCTCCTAAATAAACATACTTTAGTTTTCCTCTCAGATACTTCTAGGCCTAGCATCTCAGTGAGTTTACACAAGAAATTCAAAGCTGATTGTAAATTTACACACCCTTCACTTATTGATTTATATGAACCATAAAGTACGAAATCATCGGCATACTGCGAAATAAAAACGTTTACAATGTCCTGACAAATATGCATAGTTACAACGTTAAATAATATTGGGGAAAGGGGATCACCTTGTGCCAGACCACGTCCCGTTGTTCTTGTCAAAGTAAAGGCGTCCGAATGTTTGACGGTTAGTTCTCTATGCTTCAAGAATTGCCAAAGATAGTTACATAGCCTATCTCCAACCCCAATATTATCCAAAGTGCTTAATAAGACATTTATATCTACATTATTGTAAGCGCTACTTATATCTACAAAACATCCCAATGTTATCAAATTAGAACCATATCCCAATTGAATATGTGAAACAAGTCGACTTAGACTGTCTAGACACGAACGAGACTTTCGAAAGCCTACAGTTTTTTCTGAAAAGACTTTTTTATGCTCTAAATACCATTCTAACCTGTGTTTCAAAATTGTGTGAAATACTTTACATGGACAGGATATCAAAGCTATGGGCCTTACTTCAGCGGAAGCTTGGTTATCGCAGCTTGTTTTAGGTATAGGAACAATTTTAGTTTTTCTCCATTGGAAAGGCACAAGCCCCTCTGCCAGAAATCTGTTGTAAATGTCAACTAAAATTTGCTTACCAATAGCAGGGACATGTTTCAGCATTGAAAAAGAGATACCATCATCACCTGGGGCCGTATCTTTAACTTTAATAGCGCAATCTAATTCATGCACCGAAATATCTTGATTGAGGCTTTGATTAAAAGAACTAAAGAATGGTCCAAAAAACTCTAGTCCCAAACAGCATTCGGTCCAAAAATTTTGATCGCAAATTAGGCCCCTGGCCCGTTGCCAGGAGGAGGATTAAGCCCCGCAGTGCTAGCACTAGATTAAGGTCGCTGCACTAATCTCGAGGGCTTAGGCTTTATTGTAGGAACATGACAAAAGACCACTTGTATTTATGAAGGGGTTAAGAAGGATTTAGTTAATTGGGCATGTACCGAATTTTGTTATAAGTGAGCTTGATTTGTTTAATTGTATAACATGTAATTTGACGTGGTGCTCGTTACTGGTTTTGCTTATTGGTAAGAAAATTAAATTATGTATTCTTTTTTTTGCACTAACCCGTGCTGAGGTCAATTTTAAAAACCTATTAAGAGGCTAAAAATTCCACCCATGCCGGGACTTGAACCGGCATGGGTGGAATTTTTAGCCTCTAAATAGGTGTTTTAAAAATAAAAATTTTTTAATTCACTTAACACGCATCTTTTGTACATTTTTGTTCTTTTTCCGTAAAATTAATTGAGTGATTGCACAATAAAAACATTTCTACATAGGCGAGCTTAATACCAATAAGTATTGTCTTCCAGCTGACAGTAACTAAATATATATACTAAGGGACATAGGGTGAATTAATGCTGTTACTCGTATTTCACCAAGCGTTATAATATTTCCTTCAGCCAAGTTACAATTTGATTTATTTTGGTGTTCCAAGTTACTTTTACATGGATAGACAACACTTAGATATTTTTCTCCACTACAAACTCGATCCGAAAGCAGCTGCTGACATTGTACAATAATATTTTAGGAAATTAATTGAAATTAATAAATTTGGGTTTTTTTTATTTAGGTACCTACTATTGCTAATTGTAGTTCTGTTTAAAAACAGTTTTGATTTCCATTAGATTAGATTTGATGGATTTGAGATATTGTCGGGCGTCTTAGCAAATCTAACAAGCTGACTTACTTACTATGAATATTAAACTGGCCAAGTGCGAGTCGGACTCGCACACGAAGGGTTCCGTACCATTATATATACAACATTAGACAAAGATCGAATTTGAAAACAGCGCCATCTATAGTAACCAACAAGAAGCGTTTAACATTGACATTTTATTTTAAGTGTTGATACAAATAAATAAAAAATAGAAATAAATGACATCGGCGCTCTGAAGATTACCTAGATTGCCGCTAGATGGCGAGCGCTGTCTTTAGACAACGTTTGTTGTTTTTAGCCCTTAAATATTTATTTGATTCTGTTTTTAGTATTGTTAATATTGTTATAGCGGAAACAGAAATACATCGTCTGTGAAAATTTCAACTACCTAGCTATCACAGTTCATGAGATACAACCTGGTGACCGACAGACAGACAGACAGACAGACAGACAGACAGACAGACAGACAGACAAACAGACAGACAGACAGACAGACAGACAGACAGACAGACGGACAGATAGACAGACAGACGGACAGATAGACAGACAGACGGACGGATAGTAAAGTCTTAGTAATAGGGTCACGTTTGGGACCCTTCGGGTACGGAACCCTAAAATGTCGACTCTTTGAGCTTTGACTTGCCTTAGGCCCGTGGCCGTAGAAAATACGACGCAGCAATAATTTTATTTCCATCTCTTGCATCGTGTTTAATATTTAGCGACAAAGTCATTAAGGCGGACGTCTCGAAAATTAAAATATTTAAAGGCAAAATCTCCGGGCAGCGATTTTATATTTCACTAATTAAGCTGGGGGATTTATTCGAACCGTTAAATCTCCAAGCAGTTTGAAAACAAAACGTGATTGCTCGACGACTTATAATTTAATGCAATTCTCTCTTTAAATGCGCTGGCACAAGTCAAAGGTGGAAGTGGAATCTTGGAAAATCATCCTTACGATAGGAGTCGAAGATTTGTAATTGGTTGTCACAATAATTTTGTATTCTGTAGCGAGAATATTTTGTAGACCGAAGGACCGCCTGCCAAGCTTGGCGATTATGGCAAAACCCCTCATGGTTAGAGGGAGGCCTACGTCCTGCAGTGGACGTCGGGTGGCTGATGATGATGATGATGAAGACTGCCAAGTCTAGACTTGGATTTAAGACCAAAAACCCTACTAAATTAGTAGATAAACATAGTTTGCTTCTAGTCACAATCATAACATTATCTCGGTACCGTGAATTTGCGATCGATTCACATACAAGTGCTGCAGTATGTGAACACCAAAGACATACAGGTTCCCTCACTATGACATCAATAGAAAAAAACAAATTTAAAAAAAAATATAAAGAAATAAATATAAAAAAGTAAATATTTAAATTAAACTACGCCTCTCTATTAGGTTTACTTACTAATATAGACTAAATCTTTCTGTTACTAATAATAATACTATTACATATATGGATTTCTGATATAAATACATAATAATTTTATTATGAGGCCGCCAATTGTCTTTATCTCTGTAAATATTTTATGTTTGTGTTTTTCTTGGTACAATAAAGAATATATATTTCCATCACTATTACTAAGTGTTATTGCTACACTTACCATTGTGTTATTACAAATGTATGCAGAAAAAAAGGCACTTGTACATTCATTCATCTCGCTCATCGGCTCAGGCTCAAAGGCGGTTTCTCGTACGCAAAAAATCTGTTAATCTCCGACGGTATGCGGTTTGCGTTTACCTATGTGTTACCTGTTTTGTTTAATTGTTGAAGTTCAACTGAACGTCGATGGGTTGAATGACGCTTCGTTTTATGCCTTGCGCCATCAGCACAGTAAGGGTGCAGAATCCTCTTATTGCAGCTCGCTGGGCCGAGAGGCAGGGCCCGGGACCGCGGTGCCCTAGTGGGTCCAGGGGGGGCCCGCTTCGTTAACGCTAATGCGCCCAGCGTGGGTGACGACTGCACTTTTTGACGGGCCTACATTGTGTCGCAGTTTATTTGAAGTGATTTTGACGTGTATTTTGGGCCTTTGAAGGTTTGGGGCCTCGAGAGAGCTTGAGTGTTATGGGAATTTAATCTATTGAGTGGCTGTTTAGGATGATTGCTCAATTGTCTACAAAGTACACGGCAATTTTGTAATTACAGATTTGATTGTTTGCTGTTCGTTAAGAGATATCAAGTGAGATTTTCTGGCATAAGCAGGATAGTAGATTTTTCTCAATCTTGTGATCACACTCCAGCTGATCTCTTTAAAACTAATGACGCAGGGTATAGTGTATATAGATCACATGATCTATCGACGGGCGCCACACTGTACTAATCGCAGTAAACAGAAGATTGATGTCCGAGCGAATTAGCATGCCGGCCGCGCGCTGGCGGAAAAATCCCATCCAACTTCTCAATAAGGAGAGCGTACTTTGACATTTACAGGACCTTCCTCTTTGATCATTTGTTGTAAGTTTAGTGAGTTTTAAAAATTGAGCATTATGTCTGATAAACAGTCACCATCATCAACCGGTTTATAGCTTATATACTACATTAAGCATGCATACAAATTTAAGTTAGTTATTTTTACCTTCAAAACTCAACCTTCGAAACTTAAAAATAACCTATTGTTACCTTATAATAGCCTACTAACCGCTTGGTTTTGATTTTATTGGTTCTTCTTGTATACCTAGTTTATCTTGATTTGTCTCTATTATTTTGCACTAATTTGCATTGTACTGTACACATATTTAAGTGAAGTCACTTGCTCCTGACGCACAGGTAATCCTAGTTTGGGAGCAAGGGTTTCAAATTGCACAGTGGCAAATTTGTATTTCTCAATAAAGATATTTGTATTTTTTGTTTGTTTGTTATATATCTAACGGGTCTAATCACGATTATTTATTAGGTAACCTTCATTACCTCAATTACCGACGTTTGGTCACGTTGCAGTTGGCTTAAGATAGGTAAGTTAACCTTATCCTTGCCTGGTTACCATAGAACAAGGTACCCTAGTTTAGGACCAGGACAAGTGATTGTGTTAAGTGGAATTTAATTACAAATAATCACGATTAGTCCAGCTAAACGTTCAACTGTATATTGAGTATCGAAAGTCATTGAAAAATACTATCTACCCGTTTGACGTTGGGTTAATGGGTTGAGATATGGTTTGAACATGAAATGGTCTATAGCCCTCTCCATTTTCACAGTATTTGAACTCCTTTAAGTTTTTAGATTTTATGGATTAAGGTTTATTTATGGATTTAGTCTGTCTTATTATTAAACACAGTTATCAGGCCATCATAACGATAGTCAATACTAGGCAGTATTATGCCGTTACGTATTTTGATGTGTGATAAAAAGAAATCGTTTATATGCCAGAACATGGCATACTACTTAAGTTCTTAAGTATTATGTCAAAATCCTTCACGATCTACCTAATACTGTGCAAATATATTAATAACACATCTAAAAACACAATTGATCAATTGAAGGTTCTTACAAAAGGACACTAATTTGTATTTTAGCTATTTACAATAATAATAGAAAAAAAAATATTAGAGTTGAGAAATCAATAATTTAGAGCTTATCAATATTAAAATCATTAACCTTATAATACATACGCAGCCTATACATATCCGTCCCACTGTAGGGCACAGGCCTTCTCTCAGGGAGAGTGTGGGCTTAATCACCACGTGTGCCCACCGCGGATTGGCGATTTCAAGCGCTGAGGTAGCTCAGACACTCAGGTTTCCTCACGATGTTTTCCTTCACCGTTAGCGAGTGGTATTGCTACTGTAACTTCACAAATATACATAACTTAGGAAACCAAGTCATAGGTATATGCCCGCACTGGGGATCGAACCTGGGTCTCTCGCTTCCGAGTCCGATGTTCTACCCACTAGGCTACTACCGCTGTTATCTTATAATATACAGCACATAATATATAATAAGCAAGTTTATGCAATATTCGTTTCATTGAGGGGTCTAGAAATTTGCGTCAATGAGTTCCAGCCCGCAGCACGCTTGCCTCTCCCGTCACGCACACAATTTCCCTTGTTTTAAACACCCCGGCATGGTAATCTCACTGATTATTGCACTATTTAATATTCATAACGGAATGGCCATTGTGACGGGTCTCCGTCTGAGGAGTGGAGGAGTCAAACAGTTGGGATTGCTGAGCTTACGGGACTTGTTGAAGGTTAGGGTGCGAGCTCACCGACAAGATCTGTAGACTTGCTCTCTCTGCAAATAGCTGCTAAAAAAATGTACACATCATTCGACTATAGTAACTCTGTTCAGAGTAGTTGGGTACTTAAAACTAAAAACATACTTGGAATAAGATTGTTAAGAAATATATAAATAAAATTAACAAAAATAATTTTAGCATCGTAGAGCAAAGTTTACATCGTAGAGTAAATGTAATTATAAGTACTTATATCCTTGTAATCTTTCGCTTTACATTATTTGTTACTTCACATACCATTATATTTCAGATTCTCTTATTTATGTACATCCATCTACCGACTATATTCTTCCTGCAATCCACTCCATCCAAAGGTTGTCTGGAAGAGATCGCTGTAAGCGATAAGACCGCCAATTGTATACCACTACTCAGATATAAGAAGTTATTTGTGATTCTTTCGCCTGGTTGCGCAATAAAGTGTCCTCTATCTATCTATCTAAATGACAAACTATAATTGACGTGTTTCAAGAATACATAAGTACATAACGAAATTAGAATTATTTTTATCATCATCATCATCTTCATCAGCCATTTGACGTCCACTGCAGGACATAGGCCTCCCTCGTGGTTTTTAACCATGAAGGGTTTTGCCATAATCGCCACGCTTGGCAGGCGGTTTATTTTTAAATAATTCTCTAAATTTTTTTGACACCAGTCATACAGCTTTCATAATTACTTACTAATATAATAGGCCGAATCAGAGTTGCTGGTGAAAATGCACCTTTATGTTCCAAGTTATGCATAAGGGTTGATTTAGAAGCTTCGGAAGATATTAATTCCATTCAAATCTGCCCTTCTGAGCACTGATTATAATGAGATGCATAGGTTTATGGAAACAATTGTGTCTTGGGGACTATTTCCTTTGTGATTGGGTGTTTATGGGGATGAAAAGGGGCTATTTTAATTGCTCTTCATGAGCCTTAAGGTAAAGGTGTTAAGTCTCAATTCAGTTTTTACATTTATAAACTAAGATTTGTGAAGTTTTTCAAGGAACTTACATCTTGCTTTATTTTCAACGAGTTAGAATTTTATAAAGTGCGTAACAAACTCCTCTTAACCATCACAAAATGAGAGGTTCTACTAGTCAACTTTTACTACGGAAAAAATGGAGAACTTGCGCTAAAAATGTTTTAATAGAATTAAACACGTTAAAAGATAAATAAACGTGGTACTTATTGTTTTTTCTCTGCGACTAATACTTTTTATAGTATAACCAGTCGAAAATAGTCACGTGGTACTAAAACGCGCCATACAATACAAATCGACCTTAGACTATGACGTCACTCCCTAACGTAACGCTTATAATGTATGAAGCGTTTGTCAATATTTGAGTTATCTCGTAAAATAATGTTTTATGCATGTACACCCTTATAAGAAAACGTTCCGAATTCAATGAAATAACGAAATCTAATAAGATTTATGTTATTAGAGTAATTTTATGGTCTCTGCCTACTTTTCCAGGATACAGGCGTGATTTTATGTAATTGAATGTAATTTTTATTTAATTTTATTTTTCCGTAATGTATTTATGCGTATATTTTTTTTTTCGAATACAAACTTTCCTGCACAGATACGACGTATGAAAGACGATTATTTTCAACGGAAAAGTTTAGTCGATAAGTTTGTTCGGCACCCTCAGGCTAGTTCGCCTTTTTCTATCACCTTTCCTTGGCTGCAAACGCTATCTTGAGAACCCAGCAAATATTTGCCAGGAGTCAACATTTTTAAGTATCGCTGGGACGGAAGGGATCCGTCCTTTTTAGGGTTCCGTACCTCAAAAGGAAAAACGGAACCCTGATCCTACACTTTGTCCGTCCGTCCGTCCACGTCGGTCTGACAAGATCCTGTATCTCGGAAACGCGTGGAGGTATCGAGTTGAAATACAAACTTATTCAAAATACTCAACTTTACAGTCCCTTGAGACTGTGAAAAAATAAAACTTCTAAATTAACGTAAAAAAAGATACGACCTTTTATGCCGCAAAAAATTGTATATTTTGACACTGAAGGGCATCAAAATCTAAAGGGTACTTTCCATTGACATAAAAATATGAAAATTGGCAAGTAATATAGTGTTATTTAACAATGGAAAGGGCTATGCTCGGAACTTCTCTACGAGATCGAATCAGAAATGATGAGATCCGTAGACGAACGAAAGTCGTCGACATAGCCCAGCGGATTAGTAAATTGAAGTGGCAGTGGGCGGGGCACATAGCACGTAGAACTGATGGCCGATGAGGCCGAAAAGTTCTCGAATGGAGACCACATATCGGCAAGCGCAGCGTGGGACGACCAGCCACAAGATGGACAGATGACCTCATCCAAGTGGCAGGAAGACGCTGGATGCAGGCCGCTTCCAAGCGGTCTTTTTGGAAAGCTATGTAGGAGGCCTATGTTCAGCAGTGGACTTCTTGTGGCTGAATGATGATGATGATGATTCTACAAGTACAGGAAACAATGTAAAAACTATACATTTATGATTAAATCATAAAAAAAAATTGTCTTTCTGAACTATTTGTAATATGTAACCTAAAATTTTGTACGGAACTTTTGGTGGACGAGTCCGACTCGCACTTGTCCGGTTTTTTGTCTTCTGGAGCCTTACGTTCTTTCCGATTTGTCATTTTATTTTACAGGTTTTTCTTTCTATACTTGAATAATGAATTTGTTTTTGAAGTCTGAACCGATCTGACTGAAATTATCAATTCAAACGCCCGGTGTCTCTTCCGCTTCATCAACATTCATCAGGCGCTCGCCATTCGTTTTGACTACTTCTTACCTTGCCCTTTGGTAATACATCCCCTAGTTGGTCTATTTACGTCCGCCTAGGACGTCCATTTGCTGCCCTTCCACTCAAATTCTGTATAAAAGCACTTATATGAGTCGTTTCATAGGGCAAAGGGCCGGCAAAGGACGCTTGGTTAGTCCTTCCATCGACATTCATTCAATACATTTCTATCGTCAGTCTTTGTCCCTTCATCCTCTCCATGGACATATTACGAGTATATCCAAACCAGTGCATCCCTGTCTAACGTCTGATCATGACATTTTCTTTCAGTTCACAACGTTCACTAATCGCTCTATTGCATATACTGTATCGGTTATTTACCTCAGTCAAAACGCAACCCTCGTTGCACGAAATTGTCCAACTTTTCCTACTACCACAGGGGCCGCAAGTTTTTCACATTTCATTGTTCATCAATCCTCGGAACAAAGGAGCGGGCAGCTTCTAGTTTGCTCGGTGGAGTTAAAATGCGTAGAATCGCAGCGCGTCTATGTCGCACGCGACGTTATGAAGGCGTTAGGTTGTGAAGACGCGCTGCACGCGTAAGCTTACGCCACGCCTGTGTCCTGGAGAGGTTTGCTACGGTTCTTATAAACCTTTTTTGCTTCATTGACATTCATTAGTCATTGCATGCTAACATACCGGTTACCTGACTTTTTGATCATTCTGTCACGCTGAATTCAATCCAACAATCGTCCACAAATTCCTATCAGCCTCCCCAAAGGACACCACAGTTTCATATCTTAGTACTTCTAACCAGTCAAGATTTAAAGATAGATGAAGATAGCCGAGACGAGCATCTCCCGCTGAGATGCGGGACCAACCGTCCTAAACAAATTGCAGGGGGTGGACGGATTTCAGTGTATTGGGAATGCTGGTGGTTGGCTGGATTCCGTTTATATTAGTCTATGGTTTGCCCCTTTCGGTGCTGTCAATTCTATGGTTTGCCGCTTTCGGTCCTGCGTTATAATTTACCCACGTCACTGCCTCGGACAGACCGATTACATCAGGTGTAAGCGCCCGACCACGTTACTCCATTTGCGAGGGCTCACTCTGTAAGATTCCTAAGGGCCTGGCTAGTTGCACATTTTGTGAATTTATCATTCACATACTGAGTAGAGTATCACTGAGGGTAATACTGGGAATATGCCCGAGGAGGGGCGTACCGTACATACGTCAGCGTTCTAAATTTTCTTTCAGTAGGTAATATCCATCGTAAGTGTGTCTGGAAGAGATAGCTTTTAGCGATAACACCGCTAGTTAATACCACTTAACTTAGATATTCAACATTTTTCATGTACTTACCTTACATAATGTATGGGGTGCAATAAAGTGTATTAATCTAATTTAATTGCCAATCAGGGATGGCCACTCTCTTTCTCTAAGACAAATTCCTTTATCCTGAACTTCATTAGTTATTGCGTTGTATTGAGTCTGGTTAACGATGCGGTTATTTCCCACATCGCTTGCGCTCCCAAATTTAAACATTTATAATTATTGTAAAAAGTAGTAGGTATAATTTTGACGAAACATTTGGTGCGGTAGAAAAACCATTTACTCACGTTCAAGAGATAGGTATTTTAATTTACTTATACTGGGTTTTTCTAAAAAAAATGTGAAACCTGCTACTTTCAAGCCAAGAATTGTATTTTTTTTTACGATAAAAATACATTTCATCCTTATTATCTAAAGATAGTAGGTGTGGACAATAACAGATATTAGTGACCCCACATATTAAAATACTTTTTAAAATAAGTATTCCCAAAATAGCCTTTCTCTTTACTCGAGGCATTATATGGTTATAATTTTAGGAGCGTGTTACAGAAATGGTGTGTCTATAATAGCACAAATAAAAGAAAATTATAATATGTCTGAGAAGGCGAAATGTATAATGTTCATACTAAAAATGTTGAAATGTTAATACAATGCTTTTTTAAACAGTCGTCAATTACAATTAAAGAATCTTGGGACAAATGGAACATAGCATAAACTTCAGAGTAGAGGTCCCATTTAGAAAAGGGCCGTAACGTAAATTGTTTCCGTAACATGGACGCCCGACATACCCTTTCCTTTCCTCCCAGTTTTTAGGGAGAATAGTTGTTTTCTCGTGTCGACGAGGCAGTTTAGTGCATAGTCTTGTAAAAGACGGTACCACCAGATTATCATTGACCCTTTATGCATTCGAAAATAGGACTAAAACCGCCTATTCTTGGAAGCAATACCTTCGTTTTTTAACATACACCTTTTCATCATCATCATCATCATCATCAGCAGCCATTTGACGCCCACTGCAGGACATAGGCTTCCCTCATAGTTTTCCAAGTTTCCCGGTGTATCGTCGCCCGCATCTAGCGACTCCTCGCCACCGTAACCAGGTCTTCAGACCATCTGGTGGGGGGCCGTTCACGCTGCGTCGTTCGGACCGCGGTCGCCAGGTCAGAACTTTTTCGCCCCAACGGCCATCAGTTCTCCGAGCTATGTGCCCCGCCCACTGTCACTTCAACTGAGCAATTCTTCGAGCTATATCAGTAACTCGGGTTCTTCTGCGGATCTCCTCATTCCTAATTTGATCACTCAGAAACTCCTAACATAGCTCTCCCCATTGCGACCTCGAGCCTTCCTATGAAGCCCATAGTTAGTGACCAGGTCTCACATCCATAAGTCATCACTGGCAACAAACATTGGTTATACATCTTTGTCCTGAGACGCTGAGGTATTTTGGACGCTAAAATGTGTTTTAGTTTCCCGAGCGCTGCCCATCCAAGTTGGTTTCGACGAGTGACCTCTTTCTCGAAGAGCCATTGAAGATATTTAATATTACAAGATATTTCAGACAAGCTTTAATTTTCATTTGAATTTGAATTGAAACAATAATGTAAAGAAATAAATAATGAAATTAAATGAAATAAAGATGATAATTCAATTACTAAAGTGCTGTCAATTAAACCAGTCATTTTAAAGATATTATTATGAATTATAGGTATTATTATAATTAAAAGCCAACTGTAATGCCAAAGCCGTCAAAGACGGAGAGTGTCAAGACACTAGTTCGACTATTACAATGCCTACACAGAACACACGTTCGACAAGACATTAGTTCGACAAAACAATAGTTCGACGACACACAGCTTTGAAAGGTTACTCCTTCGACAGAACTCTTCTCCCGACTGGCGCAAAAAGAAAACGCGCTTTATACTATTAGCATTGAACGTCAGTAACCTTTGTAAAATTCTTGATTGAATGTTTTCTCTGTAATCTTTTGGTAAATAAATAATAATGTATTTTTTGTGTTTGTATTGTTTTTTTTTTTCGGATGTAAAATCACCCTTAATGAGTCGGCATTGGAGATTTGTCGTGCAGTGAGCGAGTGATTGTCCTATCACAGCTCTTATTGCAAGTGCCATAGGTGCTAGTATCGTCTAACAGGTGTTACGTAGCTAGTACGCAAGATGGATGATGATGGTGCGCCTAATTAATTGAGTTGCCGTTGAATAGTTAACGCGCGAGATGCTTAATCACGTAGTCATTATTGTTTATTTTGTGTTTACTGCGGTGATATATAGATAGATAGAGAATACTTTACATACATGCATAAACTCACGCCTGAATCCCAGAGGGGTAGGCAGAGACTAGGCCACTTGCCACGACCCTGACAGATCACTTTCGCTTCCTCAACGTTCATTAGTCGATGCGTGCATGCACGCCGGAATATTTATTGCACACAAAAACGGAAATTACGCAGATAATTCTATTATTATACTTTATTGCACACAAGACTTTTAATAGGACATTACATAAGAAATTACATGTACAAAGGCGAGCTTATCTCTGTAAGAGATTTCTTCCAGCAAACCTTCGGGTATAGGAGAAGCAGTTGAAAAACGGGTCTATATATGTGCACAAAATAAACTACAAAAAGCCTAAATAACACAAAGTAAAAAGGAAAACAAAAACTACATAAACTAGATATCAGAATAAAAATACATACCTACTTAGATTATACATAAATAATATATAATATATAGCTCAATGTATATATATATATATATATATATATATATATATATATAGCTCAATGTTATTACAGGGATAGATAATGCTCTTTCAACCGCTTCTTGAAGGTACCAATAGTGGGACTGGCGCATATGTTCTGTGGCAGTGCGTTCCACAGCCTAACCGACTGGACCGTGAAGGAGTCACCGTAAGCTCCAGTATTGTGAGCAGGAATTTTAAGAAGATGGGAGTTAAGTGATCTTTTTGATCTTTCTCCGGAGAACAGGTATTGAAACCTTTCTCTCAGGTATGCGGGAGATGCGGGATGATTAAGGATTTTGTACAATAGTGACAGTATATGTGCATTCCGGCGAAGACGAATTGGGAGCCATTTTAACTCTTGTCGGAAACGAGACACATGATCAAATTTGCGTAATCCGTATATGAAGCGGATACCCAAATTTTGTAGACGTTCGAGTTTGTCTAGCAGCTCCTCATTGGCGTCCAAGTAGCAAACATCCGCATAGTCAAGAATGGGAAGAAGAAGTGACTGTACAAGAGTAACTTTAGTTTTAATTGGGAGAAAGCTTTGGAGACGCCGCAGTGAATGGAAAGCTGCAAAGACGCGCCGACTGACTTCACTGACATGCGTAGACCAAGAGAGATGGCAGTCAAAGAGCACTCCCAAGTTCCTGGCCGTTGTCGCATAGACAATGGGTGTGCCGTCAAAGAGGACTGCAGGAACCACTGTTTGCTTCATCAGCAACTTGTAGAAGTGCGGACTGCCAATAAGCATTGCCTGTGATTTTTTGGGATTCACTAAAAGTCCGAAATGCTGAGCCCAGTTTTGAATGCGCGCGAGATCAGTGTTCAAAGCATCGACAGCAGAGACAAACTCATCCACTTCAAAATGCCTGTAGAGCTGCAAGTCGTCTGCATATAGATGATAGTGAGACGACAGGGAGTCAGTGACGGAATTGATAAATATGGAAAATAGGAGTGGGGAGAGGACCCCGCCCTGAGGAACGCCCGCAGTGAGGTCACACCTCGCTGGCGACCCCGAAGATAGGTATCGAACCATTCTATTGCAAGAGGAGATACGTTAAGAGAATCAAGGATAGCAAGGAGGATATCGAAGTCGACACTGTTGAAGGCACTGCTGAAGTCGAGAAGTGTCAGCACTGTGAGCTGCTTATTGTCTCTGGCGAGGCGTATGTCATCTGTGACCTTCAACAGTGCCGTAACTGTGCTGTGACCAGAATGGAAACTGGATTGGAAGTGGTTAAGGAGGTTGTTATGGGACAGGAATGTCGAAAGCTGAATGTTGACCAGAGATTCGAGGACTTTGGATAGGAAAGGAAGTATAGATATTGGACGATATTCTGAGAACGAGGAGGGATGGGTAGTTTTGGGGAGCGGTATTACGTGAGCTTTCTTCCAGGCGGCTGGAAATGAGCTGATACCCAAGGAGAAGTTTATGATGTGCGTGATAATTGGAACCAGCCCATCAATGGCCAAGAGCAGCATTTGAGAGCTGACCTGGTCGTCTCCTACCGCTTTGGAAGAAATGGAGAGGATGGATTTCTTAACGTCACTCGTTGTAACAGATTTGAAAGAGAAGGGAACACAATCGGGTTTTCGCTGCAAAGAAAGATTTTGGAGAGTGACTTTTTTGGTGTAGTCTTCTAAAGTGACTGGAGGGATTGAGAAATGTTTATTAAGGGCGTCGAAATCAATATTTAAGGGGCTTCTATCAGGAGATTTGCCAATCCCGAGTGTTTTAAGAAATTTCCAAATTTCAGCTGGGCTGTACTTTTCAATTGACTCGTGAATATGTCGCCTTTTGGCATCCCTATACATCCGACTGCAACGATTACGCAGCATCTTGAAGCGGAAAAAGTTAAGCTCCGTGGGATCTTTCTTATACTTCCGTTTGGCTTGATCACGCTTAGCCATTAATTCCTTAATGGCTTGCATGAGCCAGGGTGCAGGTAGATGCCTGACTTTCACCCTTTTAACAGGAGCATGTTTGTCAAAAAGGGCCAACACAATGGAATTAAAGCGAATGACCATCTCATCACAGGTGATGCTGTCAGTGACAGGCGACCAGTCAATTGCAGCCTCCGCCAGAGCATCCAAATCAATCCCTTTAAAACTACGAAGAAGAAGATATTTTGCCTTACTTTTGGGGGGACGAACTTTATAAGAGAGAAAAATAAGGTCATGGTGAGAGAAAGGAGCATCAAGCTGGCCAAATTTGGCCACCTTCTGCAGTCGTGAGACAAACATGAGGTCAAGTAGTGAAGGTCTGCAATTAGGCGCATGATGAGTTGGAGATAGGGGCATGATATTCAGATTGTATGAAGAGATGAGGGACTGCAGTTTGGAAGTGCGGGAATCATTTTTAATAAGGCAAGTATTGAAGTCACCCATTATTAGGATATCGACATAAAGGGGACAAAAGGTTTCCAGAAGAGATTCAAAAGCACTGAAAAAAATTATATGGAGAGATGGGCTATAATAGACACCAAGAAGTAGTTTAGAATGGCGAAGAGTGATTTCTAAAAATAGGTGTTCGGGTGATTCAGTTGCCTGACTAACCGATTGGCTGATTATGGTGCAAGGTATGTCAGAGCGTAGATAGATTGCGACTCCACCACATGCCCTTACAGTCCTATCATTCCGGATAAGTCGAAAGCCAGGCAAACTGACCATCGTAGAGGGTAATGTGGGCTTAAGGAAGGTTTCAGATATTAGTATAGCATCTATGCGTAGTCCGCCAAAGGACGCCAAGAAGTCGGAGTAATGAGCCGGAATGCTTTGTGCATTAATATGCACAATATTAAGATTTGGGTGAACACCTTGGAACACTGAATCCAGTCGGTCGTGAAGTGTCAGCCCAGCCACAGAATCATCGCTGGCACTTTCAAAATCGTCGGTTGAAGAGCAGGAGAAAAAGCTATCATCTAAATGCTGGAAGCTATTCATAGACTATAAATTAATAAATATATAAAATACTGTAAAATAAATAGATAACCACTATAGTTAAACTAAAATAAACTAACCTATAAATAAACTTGTTTACCGCTCTACTCAGTCCCAGCAGCACCACTGTGCCTCTGGAAGAAATCTCGTACTAAAAGTATTGGTCTGATATTGGTCTTGCTTATTTGATGCGGGTTCTTGAAAAGGAAGTCCGGACCACAGAAGCTTTGCCATTTCACTATTTCAAAGGTAGAATCCTCACAACTTTAACAGGAGTAGGCAGGTAGTGTCGTTCGGTTAAAGTGGAGTGCGATAGTTTATTTAAGTTTTTAAGATTGTAGAATGTCTAGCTAGTTTATTTAAGTTCATGGGGTAGATAGGACTTATAATTGTGAAACTTGAAGCGGCGTTCGATGGTGTCTTCTCGGTTTTTTGTTGGGTTTTGCCGAGAGGGGGTCTGTCCGTTCAGTCATAGACCAATTTTCTTTTGCGTTTTAATTGTAAATAACTTGAAGTTTTTTATGGATGTTGACTAGATTGTCTTGATGGTCTTTGAATTGTTCTGGCACACTGACCGAATTAGTAACGGAGCGTCATGCGTTCGCAGGGATTGTACAATTTCCCCGACACTGTAGGACAGATGACTGACGTTAGGTTACCGAAGTGTGTTAGCTAGGGTAAATTTTAATTTTAATTGTAATTAAAATTTTATGATAACCGGGGGGGAAATGTAACGATTCCTCTTTATAGAAGCTGGCTGGCAGAGCCTTCTCGTCTTATTTTAAATATTTTGAAGGGAATCGTTACGTTTTGTTTTAGATGTCAGTCGATCCCGAGCTAGGCTAGGGAATCGATAAAAAAGAGTAATAAAAAGATATTTTCCCTTAATTTGAATTTTAATAAGTAGAGATATTACAGTAATATTATTAAACACATAAAAATTTCACAGTAATCTGTTTATATTTGACGTATTTATGCATAATTTTCGTAACAAAATGTTTTTTGCGTTTTCTGGAAAATACCTGTTTTCAAATTACTATGATTTGTCATGACACGGCAGAGTGTTATGTTGAACCTGTGGTTGAACTAAGAACTAAGGTGCCATCTTCGATTTTATCCAATCGATGTAGTTTCCGACTCGGGCGTATATGGTGGGTACATCTTCCGAGGCGCAGATGCGCGCCCCTCTGGAGACGATGCCGGCGATAATCCAGGCATTGCTAGGCCCGTGAGGCCCCATGAGGGGGCCCCCAGAGTCTCCGTTACAGGTGCCGTGCCCGTTTGGAGCGCTTACGCATATCTGACTGGTAGCGCTGATCTTTTTTAGTTTTTGCTTGCATTTTTTATATTCCACCACTCGCACTTTCAGCTTTTGCTTCACGTCGGATGGAATACCTGAAAAAAAAAAGGTAAGTTGAGTTTCACTCAAGGAGCAATTCCCATACAAACGTTGTTTGGTTTTTCTTTGCTAACCACATACCGAATCGCAATGAAATATGCCAATACGTTTGGTGGACACAAATCGAAGTTTGATCGTGCTTAGAATTGGAAATGAATTATAGCCTTGAGAATAGTTTCTATTAAAAGCTTTATGAGGCTACCATTTCTGTTCTATTCTGTTATTCTCAGTTGTAAGCCAGAGCAAACCTTGATTTGTGTTCTTTAAATATATTGGTAAAGTGTCATTACGATCGGGCTAGTTGTTAGTGAATTAAAACCAAACTACGTTTGTACGGGAATTGTTCTTTGAGGGGCCGCTTTAAAATAGAAGTTGGCAAGTATCTTTGGCTAACTATTATTATAAAAATATCGTTTATATAACACCTGCTCGTCAATGGCATATTATGTGTCATGCAAACTCAACTTAAAGCAAGTCATTTGTGTCCTATGGTCTAGCCGGGTCATTATAAATGTACTGAATTTCATAATCCCCTAGGGAATTATGACATTTGAATTTGGAATGCAATCAACATTGAATATACGAGCTCCTTGCAATCCATGACCAAACGTCAAAATTAGAATATAAACTTTTCATAGAGCCCTACACCAAGAAGAATTTATTCAAAATTAGAATGAAAACTTTTCATAGAGCCCTAAATCAAGGAGAATGTATTAAAAATTAGAATGAAACTTTTCATAGAAACCTGCATGAAGAAGAATTTGCCACTACAAAAAAAAAAAAACAAATAGAACGAAAAGACGCTAAACTGCAAATCTTTGTGTTATTTTGTATTTGTCTTCTTTCATTATTGTAAAATTAATAAAGTAAGTACTTTCTTTTTAATTGTATTATGTTTTATTGCCTCGCAGTGTTTATACCCTCTCAGTACCCTCTAAGCTAGACGTATCAGCTGCAGTAAATGAAGCAGGCAATACGAATGCAGCGCGCATACATATATATAGGCTTCAGCTAGGTGATGTGCAGTCGGCCCTAGCGCGACTCAAACCAAAAAGAGCATCGGGGCCGGATGGCATCCCTCCATACATATTTAAAGATTGTCGTTTTGTACTAGAAGAACCGTTGTTATATATATTTAACAAATGTTTAAAAGCCGCTGTATTTCCAAGTAGATGGAAAGTAACGCGGGTAGTACCAGTTCCCAAGGGAAAGGCTAGTGCGCAGGTGGACGGATACAGACCTGTAGCGGTGCTCTCGACCCCTGCTAAAGTGTTGGAGTCAGCTGTCCAAAAAGAAGTCCTCAGTCAGATTCAAGCGCAATTGTCAGAAGCTCAACATGGTTTTCGGCCAGCCCGTAGCACCAGTAGTAACTTACTGAACTACATGTCTAACGTGGTTCCGGTAGTAGACAGTGGGGGTCAAGCAGATACGGCTTATTTTGACTACAGGAAAGCGTTTGATTTAGTAGATAATGACATATTACTAAAGAAATTAGCTGGTATTGGATGTACACCGCACTTGCTGAGGTTTTTTGCCAACTATATGCAAGACCGAAGTCAATACGTAGATTACAATGGGAACTTATCAGAACCATACTTCACCAGAATCAGATCAGGAGTGAGTCAGGGAAGTAATCTGGGGCCGTTGGAGTTTATAATAATGGTAAACGATCTACCAAATGTTGTACAGGATGCAAATTGTTTGTTATTTGCAGATGACCTTAAGTTGAGCCTCACAATAAACGATTATAAGGATTGTGAGAAATTACAGAAAGACATTAATAGAGTAGTAGAATGGAGTACAAATAACCAGCTAGAATTTAATGTATCAAAATGTGCTGTAATTTCTTTTACCCGAAAACACACGTCAATAGCTTTTAATTATAAAATAGGAGATAGTAACATAGAAAGAGTAAACGAAATTAAAGATTTAGGAGTAGTTTTAAAATCTGATCTAAAATATAGTGACCACATAATTAATATATGTAAAAAGGCTTATCGGAATTTAGGGTTCGTTTTACGTGCCGCGCGTAATTTCACGAACGTTAATGCTATTGTTATTTTGTATAATAGTCTAGTGAGAAGCCAATTAGAATTTGGATCAGAAATTTGGGCTCCACATGAAGCTAAGTACAGTGCCATGGTAGAAAGAATACAAAATAAATTCGTACGTTTTTTGTATATGCGGTATTACGGGGTGTATCCTTTTTATCCCCTGATGTACCCCACTCTTTTTATACTAGGAATGGTGGGGTGCAACGAGCTAAGGGTAAGACGTGATCTCGCCTTAGTGTCATATATCTACAAAGTGCTCACTGGGAGGATACATAATCCAGAAATTTTGTGCAAAGTGGCGCTGTGTGTACCGAATGAATACGTGAGGCGCCGGCGGCGGCCGCCGCTGCTGCTGGTGCCGCGCGCGCGGACCAATCTGCTGGCCAAGGCGCCGCTGACGCGCGCTATCCTGACCCTAAACATTATCGCGGAGCGAATGGATATTTTCCGCGGTGCTCTGAGTGAATTCACAAGAATAGCATTACAAGTGCTATCGTACAAAGATTAGAAAGTTAAGTTTATTTTTATTAATTTTTATTGTAGGTGCGTTCGACGGCGGATCAGCCTTTACATTTCTGTTACAAGGTCACGTTAGGTCACGCAACTGAACAAAACGCACGTATGTGAGAGCTGATGTGCTGTCGACTGTAGGTACACCAGACAGGCAAGCATCACAGGGGTGGACTCGGCTCTGGTCTGACTTTATGGCCTGGTTTATCTTTCTACCCTACCGAAATTTAGCATACCATCTCGCTTAGAAAGGCAAGGGACTGTGGTCTACCTCTGCCATGTTGTTTTTTACGCTACATTTATGAAAATACTTTTAAATTGTTGTTTTTTCTATCGCATTAGGTTTAAGCCTGTAATGATAGATGAAAACTTGTAGAAATAAATAAATAAATAAAATATAAAGTAGAGTATGCATTTTGGGGATAAAGCAGTGTATTTGTCTCGGGCGTTTTTGAACCCCTCGGCCTCGGGATTCTAGCTTTAACTCCCTCGCTTCGCTCGGGAGTTAACTCTGTAACTCCCTCGCTTCGCTTGTGAGTTAACCCTAGGATCCCTCGTCCTCGGGGTTCAAAATATCGCCCGAGACATAATACACTGCTTTATCCCCTTAATGCATAATCTACTATTGTATACTAACATCACATTGTATAACACTAGAGTCCATTGCTGGAAAAAATCGTATCTTATTAAAGATCATATTTGCCAAAAGTGTCTGTACAATTTCTTAATCGTGTTGATAGTGATTTTTGGGACCCATGGCCGTGAACCTAAGGCAAGAAACCCGGGACTAGGTACCATTAAGGCCAAAAACGGCCGTTTTTTGGCATAAATGCTATCTAGTCCTTCACAGGTCCGTGATCCCAGGTTCCCGGTCGTGGGCCATCTAAAAATCACCATTGACATGATTGGGAGATTGTAATGTGACTTTAAGCAAATAGGTACGATCTCTAAAAAAGCTATGATTTTTAGGGCTACGTACCCAAAAGGGTTAGGGACCCTATTACTAAGACTTCGCTGTCCGTTTGTCTGTCTAGCTGTCTGTCACCAGGCTGTATCTCATGAACCGTGATAGCCAGACAGTTAAATTTTCACAGATGATGTATTTCTGTTGCCGCTATAACAATAAAATACTAAAAACAGAAAAAAATAAATATTTAAGGGGAATCCCATACAACAAACGTTGTCTAAAGAGAGCGCCATCTACTGGCCATCTATGTAACCTTCACAGCGCCGAAGTCATGTCGTTAAATGTGAATGTTAAACGCTTCTTGTTGGTTTCTATAGATGGCGCTGTTCTCAATTGTAATTTTCTATAAAACATTAAAAATAACGATAATTATGTAAGCTTATGTCTATATTTATGTACAAAGTGTGTTTTTGGCAATAAATGTAGTTCACTTTCAAATTCGATCTTCGTCTAATGTTGTATAGTCTTACCGTAGTCTTTAGTATAACCCCATCCGCATACTTCCATGTTGGTGTAGTTAGCGAAGTAAAAGTTTTTCAGGTTGTTTAAAGGAAGACATATGGGTGAGATGAAATCTGAAAAAAAAGCCGTTAGTAATAGTCAGAATTCAAAGAGGTAATTGACTTTTAAGTTTTCCTGTGAGTAAGGTCTAATTCTGTATTACTTAATTTAAAAAAATCGATTGTACTTATGTATAAGAAAATTGTGTTACCTTACTTAAAATATTGTATAAAAGTAATGAGCGTTTTACCTTTTTTATGATTAATGAAAAATCCTAACTGAGACGCCAATTCACAGATTTATTCTTTATCTGTGGATTTGTCTAAATCCAGTGGGTCCGAGGATCTGAGGTAGACATATTTTGACGCCCAAATACCCTACTCTGCGCGTGGCCGGTTGTTTAGTACTATGTGGCCCTTGTTACATTTTTGTTGCACTTAAACTAAATGTACAATACGGCGGATTTAATCCTTTTGGAACATCACCTCTCTCTTCGTAATAACAATTTAAGGAATTGAGATTTATCGCATTATCCACAAAGAGCGTGAATAATGCGAAGTAGCGCTGATCGCAAGACTATAAAAAGTCCTTTTTCCTTAGTGATAAAAAATTACGTCTTTCAGTTGAGTAGTAGGGGGTCACTTGCTACAACGACATGTCACCTCGGCGAGCGCTGTAATTCTGTAACTACGTGTCGTGTGTAATCCATTTTTATATAGTCGCGTAGAATACGGCAGCCATTACTGAGCTCTTATTGACTCGTGCCGCTAGATGGCACCAGTGCTACATTGCGCAGTTTTAGTTAAAAGTTAACGCTTACTTACAGAAGTTTCACGTTAAACCAACGGCCGTGTAATCCGACACAGCCCCACCCGCTTTTAATAGTTAATAGTTTAGGACATTTCCGCTTTGTTTCTAGTATTTTACATTTTAATTATATAACATTAATCACTAATATTTTCGGATATTACTTTAAGTGTTGGTCGCCATTGTCGATGTCATCAAAGTATGCCAGTCGCTGGTTTTTTAGTTGAAAATGTAACTAATGTAACTAAGTAAAACCTTTTTTTATGTAGTCTAGGTACGTCCCGCAGCAGGGCACAGGCCTGCTCTCAGAGAGATCTTACTGACTACTGTGCTACTGTGATAGCATACTATCATTTGGAAAAATTGCCCTTACCATTATAACTGACTTTTTTAGCGAGACGAATCAAAGCGATATCGTGGTATTGGTACAATTGTTTGGGGTCGTAATCCTCGTGAGGTATGACTTTCTCTAAGCGCACATCCTGAGCAGGCTCGTTGCACACATCCGGACAGTCAATCCTGCTTGAAATATTGTATTCGCCTAGGCGAACATGTGTACTGTAATAAAAAAAGAGAAAAGAAACAAATGTAATAAAATCAATAAAATAATCTCTGCCTACCCCTCTGGGATGCAGGCGTGAGTTTATGTTATGTTATGTAATAAAATAATAGCCACCATTTAAATAAGTAAAAAATGCAAGCACATAAAAACAGGCCAAGTGCGACCCACGCTACCGTACACAATCTACACAGGATTATTTCCGAAAAGTGCAATAGTTCCATGACTGTCTATTAATATTTGTTACATACATACATAAACTCACGCCTGTACCCCAGAGGGGTAGGCAGAGACCAGGGACTTGCCACCATCCTGAAAGATCACTTTCGCATCATCAACATTGATTAGTCGTTGCATGCACGCACGCCGGTTTCGGGTTCTTTTTATCTTGCCCTTTACCAATATATCCCCTATTTGGTCGAAGTACGTCCCCCTGGGATGTCCCTTACCGGCCGTTCCACCCACATTCGCTGGATATTATTAGTTTCGTCAATCTTTCTTCCTTCACCCTCTCCACATGTCCAAACCAACGCAACAATCCTTTCTCAATAATGTTTGTTATTCATAACATGCACATTTCTACATCAAACAAAACTGGTTGTAAAACACAAACCTAATTGGTGATTTTCCAGAATTGCGATCTTTTGGAAATGCATTATGCGATCTTGGTAATTCTCACGATGTGGCATCTTTTGGCACGGAATACTAAAAACCCACCAAGTGCGAGTCACATTCACGCACTGAGGCTTCTGGTTACTTTTTCCGATTCGGGTATAACTTTCTTTGTATTTTTCGTACCCGAATGGTGCCATCGGAACCCTATTAGGTACTCGGGACACATCACAGTAGATCGACACCATAGGACCTACTCGAACGAATCGAATGTTAGAACCCACTGTAGAACCTACTCGAACGAATCGAATGTTCGAACCAACCTCCTCGAGCATAGGGATCTCGAATTACTAAGTATCTAAAAACAAACTGGTCAAAACAACAATAAACTCGCGAAACATAAATATTGTTTGTACCTAACAAAAATATAAAGTGCTTATATTTTCAGCCGTTTGCCAAATGATGTAGTTTGCTTTGCTATAAACTCACGTGTGTATCCCAGAGAGTTGGGCAGAGAAAAGGGACTGCAACTTGCCAGGATCTTGACAGATCACTTTCACTTCCTCAACATTCATTAGTCGTCGCATGCACGCACGCCGGTTTCGCCTGGGATACAGGCGTGAGTTTATATATGTGTATGTTTGTATGCTTTGCCATAATTCACACAACCAACCGACAAATTTTTATTATTTTTTCATAATAATATCCGATAAATATTTTTATCGCGTAAACTACATTTATTGGGTAATTTATGTAATTTTCCGTAAATCATATCTTCGGCCATATTTCGTGAAATCGAGTCCCAACAGGAAAATAGTAGAGGTTATTTCTTTAAAGTTAGTTAGATAAAACATTGAATAGCATAGTTTTAAACCCCTATTTAGAGGCTAAAAAATTCACCCATAACGGGATTTTAAAATTGTCCTCAGCACGGGTTTGTGCAACAAAAAGAATATAATAGCATAGTTTGTTCTGCCATATTCGACACTTGGTAATTTGAGACAGACGGACAGATAGCGTAGGCATAGTTGTAGGTTAAGAGGCTCCAGGAACTAAAACTAGGGCCACCGAGGAAAAAAGTCATATTATCCTTTTTTACAGATCGAACTAGCAAAAAGTGTCTGTACCATCTCTCAATCATGTCGCATCAATAGTGATTTTTAGGACCCATGGCCGTGAGCCCAAGGTGAACAACCTAGGACTAGATATCATTAACGCCAAAAACGGCCGTTTTTGGCATAAATGCCATCTAGTCCTAGGTTCGCTATCCTAGATTCTTTGTCGTGAGTCCTAAAAATCACTGTTAACGTGATTGAAAGATTGTTCAGACAATTTTTGCAAATACGATATGTAAAGGAAGATATGATTTTTTTTTTCATAGGCTGCGCTAGCTAGCCCACTGGAGCCCCTTAAAGGTAAAAACGACCTTATCTGTGGGTGAAATACCCACAGAATCTCTGCGGACGCCCTCTATCGAAAAGGTTTCATAGCTCGCCACAGTTTTGTTGTGGCATAAATAAACAAATTGTAATGCCTATATTCTTTGTTGCACTAATCCGTGCTAAGGACAATTTTAAAAACCGCTCAGTTGCGAGAGCGCTGGCATGGTGAACCAGAGGTCGCGGGTTCAAGTCCCGGCTTGGGTGGAATTTTTAGCCACTAAATAGGTTTTTAAAATTGCCCTTAGCACGGATTAGTGCAACAAAGAATATAATCATGTGAGTACAGCGATATCATTCCGATGTAAAACCTAACTGCAAAGTGGGTACTCGGGGCTGCAAGTGATGCAAATTACTTCAGCCAGATGTCGCTGCCTGTACGTAATACAGATAATTTGGTAGAGGTTCAAAATTTTGCCAATGCCTGCACTTGCCCATTAGCTCAGTTGGGAGAGCGCTGGCAAGGGTCGCGGGTTCAAGTCCTGGCATAGGCGGAATTTTGAGCCTCTAAATACGTTTTTAAAATTGTGATGCCTTACAGTGTTCCTGGTAAAACACCGGTGACGCAATGTGCCGCTGTCAAGACGTATCTGGACGATATCAAGGTCCCACCACAGTCGAATGACGACTTGCCAGCTGTAAATTGGTATCAGTAGCTTAATTCAGTTACAGTTACAGTTGTCCCCTAGAACTTGCAGCGGGATACCGCCGTTTAGCCAAAGTATTTTTCGCCAAATTTTACTTCCCAATAAACTTATGGCATCAGTTTCATTTCCCAAATGAAACTTTAGCAAGTTTTCATTTCGCATTTTATTCATTTGGTCAAATTATCATTTTGCATAATTTTACTGCGTCAAGTTTTATTAAGACAAACGTTTATTATGCTAACGTTTTATTTTGGCAAGTGTTATATAGCAAATAATTGTTTGATTAAATTTATATTTCGCATTTTGTTCATGTGGTTAAATACTATTAGGCATAATTTTACTTCGTCAAGTCTTATTAAGACAAACGTTTATTAAGCAAACGTTTGATTTGGGCAAGTATTAAATAGAAAAAAAAAATTTTGTTCTAGTTTACATTTCGCATTTTATTAATTTGGTCAAATTATTATTTGGCATAAATATAGTTGACGATTAGGTACTAATTATTAAACATTTACTTTACCGAGGGGCGCTGAGCTAGCTACTATTTTTTATTTGAAAATATTGAGTTCTTTTTAGTTATATTATAGTTATAAATACTTATGAGCACCATTTCATTTAATTTTGAACCAAAAATAGATAAACATCAATTTATTGGTCACTTTCATTATATACTTACATGGATTTATTTACCTTTACTCTTCATAAATTATACAGGAATTCGAAGAAAAAAACGAAAGAATGGCAAAATAAGGAAGCATTTATTGAATAGGAACAGGAAAACATAACAATTTTAACACACTTTTTATATTTATACTAAAATCGCTTTCATAAGTTTCGTAAACGAAAGAACGACAAAATAAGGAAGCATTTATTGCCAACATAAAAAAAATATATAATTAATTTTCGCTTCTCAGTAATTTTAAACACACTTTTTACACCAAATTGCTTTCGTAAGTTTTTTTTTAAATCAGAATATAATACTACAAATATGTATCTTAAGCTTAAATTTTTAAATTACTTGCAATACACATGAGTAATTTAACCTCGGAATATTCCGTTTTGTGTTGCAAAATTGTTTTAATCCTTTCGTCTTTATCTGCATATTTCTTTCTCTTCTTTTGTGGCGGTGCACCTGAATATGTTCCTTCTATGTCACCCGAGTTTGCCAAAGACTCTTTGATTAATGTATTAATCAAGCTATATACTCCCGGATGGTGTTTATCAATTATGTAATTTATTTTATGGTGCCAAGATTCAGCTGAATTTGATGTTCTGGGTGTATTCATTTGGTTACTGTTATGGCAAGTCCAAAAACTTGGTGCATATTTTGGTTGAGTGTTCCAAGTGCCGCTGACGTAGTTTTCTTCAAACCAAGCGGCTACATCTTTCCAATCTTGATCTTTTATATACTGAAAGATCTTATTGAAATATACAGGGATTTCTTCTTCTGGCAAATAGCTGAGTGCCAAAAGACATTTTACTTGCTTGTTGAAAGTTATGTTTGATTCGTACTTTTTTTGGTGACCCTGGGCTTGAACTTGCCTGAAAAAAAAATAGGCTTTTTATTAGTCGTTGCCAATGAGGGTTTCCGCGATTGAGATTTTCACTAGATGGCAGCACCGTGACGACAGGTCTTTTTGGCAGTAGCTGTCAAAATCCATCAATCAAAAAATATATGGTTAAACATGATTGGTGAATTGTGACAGCTAGACCTGTCGCCACGGTGCTGCCATCTAGTGAAAAACTCGATCACGGAAACCCTCATTTAAATAAATTGCAGAAAATTCGTTTATTTTAGGTTAATAAGGCTAGATTACGAAAAAACTGCTATTAGAAAAGTGGGTTAGGTTAGAACTGCGACCCCCACAGACACGAACTGTTACCAGAAAAGTGGGTTAGGTTAGGTTAGAACTGCGACCCCCACAGACAGAAAAGTGGGTTAGGTTAGGTTAGAACTGCGACCCCCACAGACACGAACTGTTACCAGAAAAGTGTGTTAGGTTAGAACTGCGACCCCCACAGACACGAATTGTTACCATAAAAGTGTGTTAGGTTAGAACTGCGACCCTCACAGACACGAACTGTTACCAGAAAAGTGGGTTAGGTTAGAACTGCGACCCCCACAGACACGAACTGTTATCAGAAGTGGGTTAGGTTAGAACTGCGACCCCCACAGACACGAACTGTTACCAGAAAAGTGTGTTAGGTTAAGTTAGAACTGCGACCCCCACAGACACGAATTGTTACCAGAAAAGTGTGTTAGGTTAGAACTGCGACCCCCACAGACACGAACTGTTACCAGAAAAGTGGGTTAGGTTAGGTTAGAACTGCGACCCCCACAGACACCTACTGTTACCAGAAAAGTGGGTTAGGTTAGGTTAGAACTGTGACCCCCCACAGACACCAACTGTTACCAGAAAAGTGGGTTAAGTTAGATTAGAACTGCGACCCCACAAAAACGAACTGCGACAAAAACCGAAAGTAGGTTAAGTAAGAAATTTTTTACCTGTAAATTATTTGTCCCAGGTGAAACAAACATCCATGCAGTGTAATATTTTCGAAATTGGATCGTAAGCTTGAAATACTAGCTTTTTCGAAATCCAGTATGCAGACATTCGGGCTAATATTCAAGTTATGTTCCTGTCCGTATTCTACTATTAATTCAAACATGACGTCATACGTCCGTTTGTCCTTGTTTGTACTTAAACAAAAACATAATGGAAACGTCTTTGGGTTGTCATTGAAAATATTACCGTGTATGGTGTAAAGTTGTGTAAATAATGCAGGTGCAATTTTAAAGGTACCATCTAATATCCAATAAGCAGATTTGCTTAAAATGGTCATCAAATTCAATGTAGACATTAGTACAACTCGTTTGGTTTCGTCAAATATACGGTCTTTTAACACGAAATTTTCACCGTTAATTGATGTTAGTGACTTATCAAAAATATATCATCGGGTTCTTTTATATGGTCATTATTCCTTCTGTGACGGTAAATTGTTTGCTTTAAAGCCGAAGTCGATGGTAAACATTCCACTACATAAGAAGGAGCGCTTGCTTTATTAGTTTGTATTATATTACAAACATTCATTCCGGACTCAGCACATTTTTTCATGTTTTGGATAAACTTCTTTACAGATTGTTTACTAGGATCTGGACCGTGATTGTGATTTTCGCTGCATTTCTGTACTACATGCTTTTCATCCTTTAATATAGTACTCATAGATGCTCTGCAATGATTGACTTTATCTCGCCGTAATTCACAATACCAGTAATATTTATCTTTGTGATGTGAACTACTTTCATAAATAAAACCATTCCTACACAACTTTATAGGCCCTTTGTTAGAAATAACACTTTCACACTCGTCGTCACCTTCAGATGCACTCATTGTTAGCACTTAAACAGAAATATGTAATTACTATAACTATGATAACAATAATAATTATTACGCTATTAACTAATCAATGCGTTAAAGAATGCCACATACAACCAAATGACCAGCGGTTATCCCTACTATGTGACAGCTACTCACTTAACAATTTAAAAAGTCTACCCTCATCACGAAATATAATCAAACTCTAATCTGTATTCTATGTTCTATTAAATTAGGACGCAAATCATTTGCCACTCAATATTTTGGGAAAAGTATTTGTTGCCAAACGATACATTTGACTAAATGATACTTGGTAAAATGAATTTTGGTCATGTACTTATTTGGTAATCAAATGGTATGCCATTCAATATTTTGGGAAAGGTACTTTTTGCCAAACGATACTTTTGACTGAATAATGCTTGGTAAAATGAATTTTGACCAAGTATTTATTTGGTAAACAATAACTTGCCATAATAACTTTTGCTAACTGTTTATTAAGTTGTTTTGAGAAATGTTTTTTTGCCAAGTGATAATTTGCGGAAAATAGTTTGGGAAGTAATACTTTGGGAAACGATTTTTGGCAATACATTAGTAAACCACTTGCAGCTGGTGGTATGTGGTTATTACGCGTGTATGTAACTGGCAAACTACGTAAACAAATCGAGGACTTCTGTTTTAACCTACTTCTAACTGTCATTGTATGAATTTCAAAATTTTCATGTGTGCGTTTTTTCATAACGTTCAATCAATTTAGTGCTTCTGTATTTTCATTTTATTTAGGCACCACGTTTTTAGCATATTTAGAACATCATGAAAGTGAAAGCGAAAGCGAGCTACATTTATTGCCAAAAACACACTGTATACATAAATAAACACATAAGAATACATAATTAAAACGTCTTTTTTAACATTTAATAAATAAATTAAAAATAAAAACCGACTTCGAAACACTACAGCACTAAAAAGATAGAAATAATTTAAATTATTAGAAGTATTTATACATTTAGGTATTGTAGAAGTATAATTTGAAGTCAGTGCCCAAATATATGTGCTGGTCATGAAACTGGGCACTTTTATTTTTAAGTTTTTAGTGGAGAAGCGGGAGAAAAATAAACAAGTCCCTTATAACCATAATTTACCGTACATGATTCGTTCCTTTAAAATTTGATGTTAACTTGGGACTACTTTTACGCTATTTTATGAAACATACGGATATGACTAAAGGATGGGCCCCATTAGGGCTTATTTACTGCTGTCCATTGAAGAGTTCCGTTCTCCATCTCTGAAAGTATTCATCACATTTTCACCAAATTAAAATGGGACCAATGGGACGTTATATCTGTTCAAACAAAAAAAGAATTGTCGAAATCGGTTAAGATTTGACGGAGTTTTGGAGGAACATAGCCAAATAAAATAATAAAAAAAAAATGTATTAGAAAATTATTTCACCTGTCACTTCGAATTTTCCTGGTTCTTTTTAAGGATTATTATTATTATTATTAGGAATTGATAACCTCCTCCTTTTTTGAAGTCGGTTAAAAATTACAACATTCTAGGTGATGTTTTATGTTGTATACAACCAAGAAAATTCGAAGTGACAGGTGAAATAATTTTCTATAAATAATATAGCTCAACGACAAAAATGTGTTGTTTAGTTTTAGTACATAATTATTTACACAAGTCACTGTTGACAGTATAGTCTCAGGTTTTTCAACTCAGATTAATTAGACAAACTTTTTACCCTATGTTTTTCAAAGGCACGCAGATAATAACAATGCGGTTTCGATGCTTTTATTTCTATTTATGTCAACATCGAGGAATGATGAAAGGAACCACCTACGAAATCAGGACATCTTAGAGCCGCCACAATTTTTGTATTTCAAAGCAATTAAATGATTAATTAATGTTCCGTATCTATTAAATCAATCAATAGTAAACAGAACAAAAGTTATTAAAAAAACTAACTAGCGGTTCAAATTGTTGGCAAAATTAAAAGGAAATCTGAATAATAGTACTGGCTATTTTTAAAACCTACAGCCTAAAAGATGGTTGTTTTTGCAAAAACTAAATTTTTGATGTGACTCTTCAAAGGCACACGAATATTTTGCAGAAAACTGGTCTAACCTACAGTTTCTAGAATATCAACAAGCTCTTATTAACTGCATATTAACAAGTACCGTTGATAGTTGGCAAATTTTTGTTGTATGCTTATTGACCAATATTTGCACGCCACCTTCTGGTAAAACATGGTGAAGTGAAACTAACATGACAATGTTAGTAAAAGTGTCTGTACAACCTCTCAATAAAGTTAATAGTGATTTTTAGGACCCATGCTCGTGAACCGTAAGGTAAAAAACCTAGGACTAGATAGCGTTAACGCCAAAAACGGCATAAATGCTTTCTAGTCCCAGGTTCGTGATCCTAGGTCCTTTGTCGTGGGTCCTAAAAATCACTGTTAATATAATTAAGAAATTGTACAAAAAATTTTTGCAAATACCTACTTACAAATACAAATAAAAAAATCTGTAAAAGATATGATTTTTTGTTGGTGGCGCTACTTAGCCCATTGGGTGCCCTTAAGAGAAATTCAGTGTTTTAAATTAATTGTTATTTTTGACTATTATTTTAGTCAGTATACGAAGTCAGTGAACGTCAATATCTCAAGAAATTTAAAAGTTTCAAAGTTGCAATTTTGCAGGTTAATAAAATATTGAGTTATGGGGTTTCGAAGTCTTGTTAGAAAATTGGCTCCCAGGTATGTAGTTTAATTACAGTGAAACTACGGCTATATTTATTTTACAAAATGGAAAATTGATAATATTAATATTATGCGTTAATTAAAATAATAGTGTTAAATAATAATTCACTGTACAATACGCAATACTATACACACTATAATACACCGGTAAACTTCACCCAATAGATAATAATATCACTTAGTTATGCTTAAACTTTATACTTTATTGCACACATAAAATTACATGAATAAAACAAAACATTTACAGAATTAAAAAGTGTACATGGCGAGCTTATTTCAGCAGAAATCTCTTCCAGATTTATTTTCGTCACAAATCTGTAATTTTATGGTTATCATTTGCTTGTATTATGCTTTATGTGTATGCATCTCAAAGCGCAAATAAACTTTTTATCTATCTATCATCTATCTTAGTTTCCGGTTTATGAAGAACACGTTGGTACTCATAGGTACTTACAATATGTGTCGTACCGCAACAGAGCCATCCAAGGATGCTCGTCGATTTCAACATAGGAACCGCCAATGATTCTGTTTACTTTCTGCTTACCGCACTGGCCGGGGGGCGGGAGGAGAGGGGAGTAGTCACCTTCGCTGTTATAGACGCCGGAGGCTCCTTGGCGGAAGTCCAGTGAAATTGGACAGCACACCTGCACAATTGTTTTTCGTTCTTATATTCTTTTAAGATGCTAATCAATATGTAAAATTGCAATATCTAAGCTAACGTAGCACATAGCCCTTTTGGGTACTTCAAGTGCGTCCGAGAGTTTAGTTCTACCGTCACATTAATAAACGATTCCAATTCCAATAAAAAAATTATAGGCATTTCATTGTGTAGACCATGAAACAATTTTCTTCTAATTAAAACAGTATGGAATAAATGGGAAAAGATTAATAACAAAATAATAATACTTTGACACCACACAATCACTTGACCTGGTCCCAAACTAGGATACTCTGTGCTATGGCAACCAGGCAAGGACATTATGAACATGAAAATACACCCAGAGTGAGGCCATTTGTACAAATGTACGGCGGCCCCCAGTGGGAATCGAACCCACGACCTCTATCGTGGTAGTAAGCGCCTTAACGGCTAGTCCAACGAGGCAGTAAAGTTGAAAGAAACCTTGTGAGATCTTGTCTTGAAGGAACAGTCCAAAAAGCTGACCTAAATATAACTTAATCTGATTGGCTAACAGGTTAAGATGGGATTTGATTTGCCGCTCATGGTTTGAAACATGTATTATTTGCAGATTGTCACCTTTTTATACATCTCTAAGTATATAATTTATATTTTATTTGGAGGGTCAACTGCGGAACCCTACACTGCGCATGGGCCGACACGCAGTTGGCTGATTTTTAACCGACGTCAAAATCGGAGGAGGTCCTCAATTCATCGCATATATGAGTTTGTATATTCAAAGATAATTCTCTACCACGTTGTCTAATATCATTCATTCGTGTTTAGAAAGGCGGTATCGCCATACGAATGTAATCGAGCTCCTCTTTTTAGTGCATCTTTTGTTGAAGTTATTTGGTTTTTGTTAAAAAAATTGTTATTATATTATATTAAATGCTACACGCACCATTCGTGTATTGAATTGGTAGCCACAATATTTAAAGCTTTCCATCGGCTGATCTCGCTGCCAGCCGGGAAACCGAAGATAATTTTGATCGATGCTGTGAACGGCCGTAGGGCACTTCTCTTGCGGTATGCACTGTGAGTCATCGCTGCATATATTCCCTGAAAAACAATAACGAGAAGTTTCAATTCAATAGTTTTGCCGATGACCAGTACACTAAACAGCACGTCAACATTTACATTTTAGTTGTAAGAAGGTCCGTAACGTAACTGTGTGGAGTGCACGGTTGCCAAGGCCGATGAAATGACTGTAATCCAGTGGAAATAACAGTAGGTGGGGCTGTGTTGGGTTACATTTGGTTGGGTTATTATGATTTTATCTGAAACGTCTGTAAGTAAGCGTTTATTTTTAGCTCAAACTGCGCAATGAATCGAGAGGATCTGAGTAATAGCTACCTTGTTCTACTCAACGATATATAAATGAATTGCACACAACATGTAGTTACAGAGTTACAGCCCTCACCGAGGCGTCTTTCCATTGTACACAAGGTCAGAACGCAGGTCAAAGTCAAAGTCAATAACACATGATCGTATTTCCTTTAATGATTGGAGATACGATCTAGCTTCTAACACCCTGGGTAAACAAATGGTAGAATACCACTCGGCATTAACACTATTTTGATCTTCAAGTGGAATAGTGCAGATGAGACCCGTAGCTGAGAAAAAAAACCGCGATCATTTTTGTACCAACATTTCTCGCCTGCCTCACTTTTGTTGGCCTGTTCTCATTTTCAAACACCCATTCACAAGATTGCTGTTTTTTTTTCGGGCTCAATGAACAATAAATCCACGTTTCGTCTCGAGGGATCCAAAACGACGACAAAGTTTCCAAACTTTTAATTCTTCGTATAAAATTTTGGTTTGGTTTGGACATGTGGAGAGAATGAAGGAAGAAAGGTCGACAAAACAAATATATCGAGCGAATGTGGATGGAAGAGCCGGTAAGGGATGACCCAGACGGACATACTTCGACCAAGTAGGGGATGTATTAGCAAAGGGCAAGATAAAAAGTACCCGAAACCGGCGTGCGTGCATGCAACGACTAATGAATGTTGAGGAAGCGAAAGTGATCTGTCAGGATCGTAGCAAGTGGTAGTGCCTGGTCTCTGCCTACCCCTCTGGGATACAGGCGTGAGTTTATGTTATGTTATGTAAAATTTTCTGATTTTGGCTCATACGAATCCTCTAATTGTCTCATAGGTAATCCGCGGGTTTACTTCAATTAGCCGCTTAACAGTAGCCACATTATTTTCGTTGACGCCAGTTGAAGGCCGCCCCTCACGAAATTCATCACGTAAAGAAACCCAACCTCTCTGAAATGGTGGCGCGGTAATATGTAAAGAGTCACAGACCAAGAGCGACCGCAGAGCAAGGACTGTGGTCTGTGACTCTAAACATATTACCGCGCCCTCACCCCACGTCACATCTATGTGTCTCGCACCTGAGGCTCTGCCTGGTTGGACGTTGGTCTGACCTACGGCACCCCTACTTTCTAGCCAGGATTTCTGCATTAATGGGCCTCTGCTTCGACAGTCTTCACAACTCTGCGTTTGGGATGGTATGGTGGCAGAAAATTCGTAGAATCCGACTGAAGCGTTTATTATATAATATATATGTTACAGTCATAGTGATTAAATAGCTATTATACATAATGACTGGTCATTATTAAAAGCCAAATTCACTAGACAAAGTAATAAATTCATCACTTTATCTGGATATTATTCATAATAGCGTGTCAAAGTTAGCCAAAGTAATAAATACGGTCGGTTTTATTTTGGCAAGTGTTATATAGCAAATAATTGTTTGATTAAATTTATATTTCGCATTTTGTTTGTTAGGTCAGTACACATAAGCAAAAATAGGTTCGAAGTAATAAGAAATAGTCTGAAACTTCGGGTGTTAGTTCTTTTTTTTTATATAAAAGCGAAAAAAAAATATTTCGCTAAAAAACTTAGTTTTGTGTTAAACTTAAACAAGGTTGGTGCATGGAAAAGTCATAGGTACCCTACATTATGATATGGCAAAACGTGGGATACCGCCGTTTTTGCCAAACGATACTTTTGACTGAATAATGCTTGGTAAAATGAATTTTGACCAAGTATTTATTTGGTAAACAATAACTTGCCATAATAACTTCTGCTAACTGTTTATTTGCTTTAAGTTGTTTTGAGAAATGTTTTTTTGCCAAGTGATAATTTGCGGAAAATAGTTTGGGAAGTAATACTTTGGGAAACGATTTTTGGCAATACATTAGTAAACCGTTTTATTACATTATCCAAGTCTTCAAAGATATTATATAAAATTGCTAGTAAAAGTGATTAATTTTGTGTTAATTATCACTTTATCTAAACTGAGTAGACATTATATATAATGACTAGACAATATATATAATATCCAGATTTATTACTTTGGCTGTAACATATATAAAGCTACAATCCGGTATACTCACTCACTGATTCATCCATACGTTTTCTCGGAAATGACAAGTTTTAGAGGAAAATGATGTATGAAAAAGTTGTAGGAATTACTAATATATATAGCTACAATGCGGTATACTCACTCACTGATTCATATGGACGTATGGACGTTTTCTCGGAAATGACAACTTTTAGAGGAAAATGATGTATGACAAAGTTGTAGGAAATGTATGAATTACAGCCATCCTATGAAGCCGATTTTTTAATTTCGAACGCCTTCTCCTATACAAATGGGCTAACTTTTTAGTTAAAAAGCAAAGCGGGCACAATGAACCCCGCCGCGGCGAGGCCGAAGGCCGAGCTCCGTCCAGGCCGAGGCCGAAGGCCGAGACCATACCCACTTATCAAATCCCAACCCCTAAGTGTCTAGCGAGGCCCTAGGCCGAGCACCGCGGAGAGCGAAGCTCGGAGCGGCTGGGGGTTGGCGCGCGTAAGCGCGCAGGGGGTTCACCCTCTAGTTTAATTTATAAACCTGCAGCTTGCTGGCCAGATTTTTCCGGACGAACCACGTTTCGCATCCGTACAGCAGGATCGACTTGAAATTGGACTCAAATATCCGCAGCTCAGTACCTACGACGTTATTCATAAAAACACAATTTCTCTGAAACACTCCTCAAATGCAGTTTAAATAGAATAAAGGGAAAGACCATTATGGATACAGATAATTATAGGTAGATAATTCTTTCTTGTTTTACAAATTTCATTGTGATTTTTATCTGCGTCGTCTTTTAATAAATACTTATTAGTTTAGGTACTTTAATCATTTTCCTGTATCAGATAAGAAATGCATTATATACGAGCTGCCTAATATTTTGACGCGAAACGTCTTTCAGTTGGGTAGTAGGGGGTCACTTGCTAAAACCGTTGGTATGCAACGAAAACATGTCGCCTTGGCGATGCGTCTTTCCATTGTATACAGTGCCAGAACGCAAGGGTTTGTAACTGATCGCGTATACTTTTGGAACGCACAATTTCAGTACCGTATTCCGAACTATACACCGCCAAAACTCAACTATCGTGTATGTTTTGGAATGCTTTAAATCGAATTTGCGGTTTCGTTACATGCATGGATTTTTCATGCTGGTCGTGTATACTTCGTAATGCATGCGAGGAAATTATTTGTTCCAAACTGTACAGTGCCATTTGTACTATATACAACTGATTAATACTTCATACAGATACCTATGAGAGTTGATGAATATATGAAAGGGCTACATTGGTAATGACTTACTTCGGTATAAAGGAAATAAATAAAATACAAATAAATTTAGTAAATTAAGAGAAACTACGAATTAATAAAGAAAGTAATTTTGAGAAACGTTAAGTACAATAGGTTACCTGTCCTATTTTCTTCATTCACGAATAACGAAAAGCTTAAATATTACTGACCGATACTTACATTCTGCCTGAACTGTAATCAAAAGCAAAGCTGCAAGCAACAAGTTACAGAAATGCTTCGGAATCATGTCGGTATGTCATCTAGATCAGCCACTGTTTTTCGATGATAACAATTTATTCTTCCAACTTGTTTTAAATGAATTAGCACTCAACACATCCTTTCGACACTAGCACTGCTATGCTGGCACTGCAATTACTGCCGGTCTACATACCGTGATGACTTAAAATGTTGGGATACAAGGATATTTTAAACAAATATCCTTGTATCCCAATCTGATGAATGCTCATATACAAACAAACACATCCACGTGCGCACTCACACAAACAATTTCTTTACGCCTTTTGGGTTTTTTTTATTATATTTCCGCCATTAACTCTCGTACACAAGGAGAATCTGAAACGATTATTATCTACGTCTCCATAATGTTTAACCGTTTAACTAATAAACTTTCCGAATTTGAACAACTCAAAATCCTTCTTCGCAACATTCGGCCAAGTTATTCTGTATTCGTAGCTCTTAACGAAATTACTTCTATCGACTCTCTTATCTCTGCTTGCCGGAACTATGAACACATTTTAGACAGGGACCGCAATTTCAAAGAACCTAAACCAACCGAAAATTCCCTTGCACTCGAATTTAGTTATTCGCCTGCCCCTAAACCTTCCTCTATTTTGAGCGAAAAATCACCCCACACCCCAGGATTCTGCAAACCTAACTCCTACAAAAGACAGGTGAATTCCATCTCGAAAAAACTCACCTCTAACTTATTTTGTCTCCGCTGCCGTACTAATGGCCACTCATTGAGTTCTTGTCCTGAACCTCGTTTCCTAGTTTGCTTCAAATGTGGCCTCAAAGGTTACAAAGTCTCTGACTGTCCGAAATGTAACAGCAATACTTATGAAGGCTCTCCTAACACTTCAAAAAACTAATAACGCACGACTTAGATAAGCCCTCCAACTTTGATCCCGAAGATTGGCAGAACTGGCTTCATAGCCTCAGAAATTTCTTTCAACTCTACAAAACCTCTACTATTCTCTATGAAAACGAGGACTTTGATAGGCCCTTTCTTAAAATTCTCTTGAATAGTTCTCCTTTCTTCGGATTATTGGATAGCGGCAGCTCACTTTCAATACTTGGTAACAATTCTCATCTCGAAATCTTAAAATTGGGCTACACTTTATCCAAGTCGTGCTCTATTTTTGTTGCTACAGCTGATAACCATAAGGTGAAATCGCTTGGCTATATTGATTTACCCATAACATTTAACAATCAATTGCACATAATTAGATTTCATGTATTTCCCGAAATACATCCTTCTATTATCCTTGGGGTAGATTTTTGGAAAGAATTTAACCTTGTTCCCAACATTCTTAGCCCCGCCTTCTCCCAACAACTACAGTGCAATGTAGTTACTTCTGTAGATAAGAAAGTTTTACCTTACAATTTCTTAACTGCTGAACAAAAAAATATCGCTGACGATATTATTGCTCGATTTAAATTAATTTCATTCGAACAAATGGGCGAACTTGGACGTACTGATCTGATTTGTCATAAAATCGATACTGGTGACAATCTTCCAATTAAACAACGATGTTAAAGACTTTCTCCTGAAAAACAAAAGGCACTTATTAACGAAGTTGATAAAATGGTGAGCTGGAAGGTCATCGAACAATGTGAAAGCCCTTGGCTATCTCCTGTCCTCATAACTCCAAAGAAAAATGGAGAATGGCGTTTTTGCGTAGATAGCAGAAAACTAAATTCTATTACTCGCCGCGATGCCTATAGCCTCCCTTTTATGAATGAAATATTAGACCACTTAAAAAATGCTAAATATCTTTCTAGCGTTGATATTGCTAAAGCCTTCTGGGAAGTTCCTTTAAATGCCGCTGATAAGGATAAAACTGCCTTTTATGTTCCCGGTAGAGGAATGTACAGATTTACAGTCATGCCCTTTGGTCTGACGAATGCTCCTGCTACTCAACAAAGACTCATGGATACCTTGTTCACACCTGAATTTGAATACAAGGTGTTCTGCTATTTAGACGATATAATTATCGTTAGTTCAACTTTTTAAGAACATATCTCTCTCTTACTCAAAGTCCTCGAGAAACTAACTCATGCTAAACTCACAATTAACTTTGAAAAAAGTAAATTCTTCAAAAAAGAACTTAAATATCTTGGCTACGTAGTCGATGAATACGGTTAACGTGCCGACCCTGATAAAATCCGTGCTATACTCGATTTTCCAACTCCAACCTCAAAAAAATAAGTCAGACGATTCCATGGCACCTGTAGTTGGTTCAGACGCTTCATTCCTAACTTCAGCACCTTAGCCGCTCCTCTCAATAAACTCTCGGCAACTGGAAAGAATGCCCCAAAATTTTGTTGGACTCCTGAAGCTAACGCTTCTTTCTTAAAACTAAAGGAGTTGTCAGTAACTACTCCAGTTCTCGCCTGCCCAGACTTTAATTTACCTTTCGCTGTTCACTGTGACGCATCTAACTACGGCATAGGCGCAATGCTAACTCAGATGCAAAATGGTAAAGAAGTTGTTATTGCTCACATGAGTAAAACTCTTAATAAACATGAACAAAACTACTCCACTACCGAAAAAGAGACTCTAGCTGTCATCACTGCCCTTGAACATTGGCGATGTTATCTCGATAATGGCAAAAAATTCACTGTCTTCACTGATCATGCTGCCTTGAAATGGTTTCTCAACTTATCTAATCCTTCCGGAAGATTAGCTAGATGGGCTATTCGTCTCTCAGCCTTCAATATTGATCTTAAACATAAGCGTGGGAAGGAAAATGTTGTTCCAGACTTACTCTCACGTGCTAATAATTCTAATTCTCCACTTAAATCGATTGCCCCAATTTCACTAGATGATGCTTCTTCTCCTGAAGATTACTACGAAAGACTTCTTCTAAATTGTCGGAATAACCCGGACAGTTATCCAAATTATACCGTCAGAGATAATAAATTACTTCGCTGCACTCACTCTCCTTACTCTCTTACTGACGATTTTATTTGGAAAGAAGTTCCCCCTCCATCTGAAAGAGAGGCACTTATTAGAGAACATCATGGTTCACCATCAGAACCTCATTTAGGAATTTTCAAAACTTATAAGAAGTTATCCTTACGATACTATTGGTCAGGGATGTTTAAAGATATATCTAACTCTATATCTAGCTGCGAACAGTGTTTAGCTTACAAACACTCCAATCATTCCCCTTACGGCCCTATGGGCAAACCCAAAATCTGTTCCAGACCATTCCAATGTATATCTCTAGACTTAATAGGCCCTTTACCGATGACCAGAAAAAGAAACCAACATATCCTTGTAGTGAATTGTTGTTTTTCAAAGTGCTCTCTAATCTTTCCTATAAAAAGAGCTACAGCTTCTAACATTATCTTCTACTTAGAAAACTTTGTCTTTCTTGCACATGGTGTACCACAAACTATAATCATGGATAATGGTCCACAGTTGCAATCCAGGGAATTTCACAACCTGATAAGAAAATATAGCATTCCTTTTGCTAACTTTAATCCTAACTACTGCCCGCAAGTCAATCCTACTGAAAGATATTTTATAACAAAACAATACTCACAGCCTTAGCTTCTCTTGTTGGTGAAGATCATAGATCTTGGGACTTACATTTACCCGTAATACAGTCCGCTATGAACAATTCGGTAAATGCCGTAACAGGTTTTACTCCCTCCTTTCTTGTTTTTGGTCGCGAACCAGTAACTTCCGGTACATTCTTTTCACAAGCATATGATCTAAATGAAATTACTTTCATGCCTAGAGACATATATGTAAATAATATTGGACTACTTGCCTCAATATACGACAAGGTCCAGGTAGCTCTTCACGCAGCCCATACTAAAAATGCGGCTCGCTATAATTTGAGACATTCCTTTAAAGAATTTGACGTCGGTGATACGGTCTGGCGGAAAAATTATGTACTTAGCAATGCAGGCAATTACTTCAGTGCCAAACTTGCCCCTAAATACATAAAATGTAAAGTTGTACAAAAATTATCTCCTTTAGTGTACATATTAGAAAACCCCGATGGTACTCAAAGCCGTTGGCATATAAAAGACATTAAAGTGTAAATAGTAGCTTTATTAAATTTTTAATATTAGATTATTTCTTTACATAAGCTCTTTAGCTATTTAAAGCTCCTTATCTTAAACTTAGTAGTTAACATCTAAAGTTAACTACATACTCCTAGTCCTCCCTATACTAGAGAAAACTCGTATTCTACTCTAAACACTTTGGTGTTTCTTTTCTCTTGAGGTTGATTCCTCTTAATTGTAGCTCGAGTCTTCAGATAGAGCGGATGACGACTCTTAAAATAAGCCAATGTCATGAGAGTGTGACTCCATAATAACTTCTCTGGAGTTTGTGTCATTGAATGTGAACCCTACCCCAACGTACGTTTGCGAGATGTATGAATGATAGAACTATGATAGATGCGTTGAATGGGTAGAGATAGTTATTATCTAATTATTTGTTCTTTATCAAATTAGGACAAATAAAATGTAAATATTTTATCATTACAAAAAAAAATAAAAAATTTTTTGGATTTTTTTTTCCGGGGTTTTTGGGGTATTGTAGGGATTAGCTTACGCGTCTAGCGCGATTCTATTGCCTAGCACCCTACTCTTTCTATCAATGCAAAAAAGACTTACGTTTTGTCCAAGCTGAACCACTGAAATCCAATTTCACAACACTTTCATGTTATCACGAACGAAAACATAAGATTGGTTCACTATTATTTCAAAGCTAATACGTATTTCTAATTATTTTTCCACTTTTCACATTGTAAATATTGTATTTTGCTTTACTGTCAACGATTCAACTGGTAGTCAGATATTTCTTTTATTTGAATATTCTTTATTTTTCTAAATTATGTCAAATAATCGTCATATTAAGAAGGTCGAATAAGGAAACTTCTGGCCTATGGAGACTTCTAGAAGACTACTCGCATTCTAAATCGAAATTATGAATTTAATGCAAGAAAGAGAAAGAATTTCTAGAATTTGAAATTATGGATTTGGAACAGGATCCAGAAACTTCCAGAAGAATTCTGACGCAGATTCAGATCAAATTTGAATATCGGCTTTCCGAGTCAGTCTCACTTCAGTTCTACTTGAGAGTCTTACTTGAGCCCTACTTGAGTCTCACTTCAGTCCTACTTGAGAATCTCACTTGAATCCTACTTGAAGAGTCTCACTTAAGTCCTACTTGAGAGTCTTACTTGAGCCCTACTTGAGTCTCACTTCAGTCCTACTTGAGAGTCTTACTTGAGCCCTACTTGAGTCTCACTTCAATCCTACTTGAGAATCTCACTTGAGTCCTACTTGAAGAATCTCACTTGAGTCCTACTTGAAGAGTTACCTGAGTCCTACTTGAAGAGTCTTACCTGAGTCATACTTCAAGAATCTTACCTGAGATACCTGAATTCCTGTCTACCTCTCCACGGCCTGTCTCCGCCACTTACCTGTCCGTCTCCACGGCCTGCCTTCGCAATTTGCCTGCCCGTCTACACGGCCTGCCTTCGCAACTTGCCTGTCCGTCTCCACGACCTGCCTGCACAACTTGCCTGTCCGTCTCCACGGCCTGCCTCTCCGATCTGTTTACTCTTCTGGGACCTAAGGTTGCTTTTTGTACTTATTTTGATGTTTTTATTATTATTAAGTTTTTAGTTTAATTATAGGTTAAGGGGTTTTGATGATTACATTTTTACATCTCTAAATCTCTCTTTTTATTTCTTTAGCTTCCGTTACCAAGGGTTGTGCCTTCACACAACCCTCGGTAACGTGACAATGTATTTTTTTGTCTTTGTATTGTTTTTTTTTTGTTTTTCGGATGTAAAATCACCCTTAATGAGTCGGCATTGGAGATTTGTCGTGAAGTGAGCGAGTGATTGTCCTATCACAGCTCTTATTGCAAGTGCCATAGGTGCTAGTATCGTCTAAGAGGTGTTACGTAGCTAGTACGCAAGATGGATGATGATGGTGCGCCTAATTAATTGAGTTGCCGTTGAATAGTTAACGCGCGAGATGCTTAATCACGTAGTCATTATTGTTTATTTTGTGTTTACTGCGGTGATATATAGATAGATAGAGAATTCTTTACATACATACATACATAAACTCACGCCTGAATCCCAGAGGGGTAGGCAGAGACTAGGCCACTTGCCACGATCCTGACAGATCACTTTCGCTTACTCAACGTTCATTAGTCGATGCGTGCATACACTTACACGCCGGAATATTTATTGCACACAAAAACGGAAATTACGCAGATAATTCATGTGACAGATGAACTTATCTGCCTGATAGATTTATCGCCGGTATCTGAATTGGTAATTTCACTAAGTAGGGCAGGTAGAGTAGGGAACACTTATAAGAGTAATTATGTATTGTCTGTCTAGTTCTTTTTTGAGAAATCTGAAGGGGCAGAGCGATACTGAAGTATCAACTTAGCGAAATTCCAAATTCGGAAACATACACTAAAAACATAAACTCACGCCTCTATCCCAGAGGGGTAGGCAGAGACCAGGGACTGCCACTTGCCACGATCCTGACAGATCACTTTCGCTTCCTCAACATTCATTAGTCGTTGCATGCACGCACGCCGGTTTCGGGTACTTTCGGGTAATCCGGATCATCATCAGCCACCCGACGCCCACTGCAGGACACAGGCCTCCCTCATGGTTTTCATATCCATCAGGGGTTTTGCCATAATCGCCACGCTTGGCAGGCGGGTTGGCGATCGCAGTACGCGGTTGGAATCTCAGGAAGACGCTGCTGCCCGTCTCCTGGTAATTTATTTCCTTAGTCGCCTTCTATGACATCCACGGAACGAAATGGAGTCACGCTATTCTTGATCCGGCGCCACACGAAACGGTCCGGATACCCACCGTAACTAATTTCGTTACTTACACATTAAAATATCTCTACATTCTGCCTGATGACATGACTGCCTCGTTGGTCTAGCGGTTAACAAGCTTGACGACCAAAACTGAGATCGTGAGTTCAATTCCACTAGAGGTCGCCGTACTTGGCTAGTACAAATGGCATCAGCCTAGGGGTATTTCCATGTTAGTGATATCAGTTTCTGGTTGGCACACCACAGGGCATCCTAATTAGATACTAGGCCAAGTAATCGTGTCGTGTGATAGTTAACCATAATAATAACTTCCACATAGTACAATCTCTTGACCCAGTCTCAACTTAGTCTCAAAATAGGATACCGTGTGCTATGGTAACCAGGCAAGGACACATGAAAATACACAAAAAAAACAGTAGTTATTGTTATTATTCAGCTCTATACCTACATATTTAAACATATTTAGGACGTTCAGGTACCTACTGTAAGTGTTGTCTTTCTTTCTGTGTTTAATGTATTAATATGGGTCTTACAACCTGATGAAAATGCATTTTATTTATTTTATTTTATACGATTCAGCGTCACTGACTCAAGAATTGCATTCAAGGCTTGTACATTATAAGTGTGTTCATACTTTTTCGGGTTCCGTACCCGAAGGGTGCCAAAGGGGACCCTATTACTAAGACTTCACTGTCCGTCTGTCTGCCTGTCCGTCTGTCTGTCTGTCTGTCTGTCTGTTACCATGTTGTATCTCATGAACCGTGATAGCTAGGCAGTTGAAATTTATACAGATGATGTATTTCCGTTGCCGCTATAACAACCACTGTTAAAAACAGAACAAAATAAATATTTAAGGAGGGCTCGCAAACAACAAACGTTGTCTAAGGACAGGGCTCGCCATCTAGCGGCCAATCTATGTAAACTTCACAGCACCGATGTCATGTCGTTAAATGTCAATGTTAAACCCTTCTTTTTGGTTTCTATAGATGGCGCTATTCTCAAATTCAATCTTTGTTTATCATCATCATCAACCCATTATGTCCCCACCGAGGGGCACAGGTCTCTTCCCTGAGGAAGGTATAGGCCATACTCCACCACGGCGGCCAAGTCCGGATTGGTGGAGGCTTGTAGACTAGAGGCTCGTCTACTGTCAGAAGTTGTCAAGCCGCCCTAAGGCCTCTGACTTGGCTTAACGACTGCCATCTATCGACGGCAGCCGGCACCAACAGCTTAACGTGCCTTGCGAAGCACGGAACCGCTCGGAAAAATGCCACTAGCGTTAGGCATAGACGGCGACCCATCCATGCACTGAACGCGCCCAGTGTTGCTTAACCCTCGTGATCGTTTAAGATCACTCAGGCAGCCGGGGCTACGAGCGATCTTTGTTTATACTTAGCTTGTTTTGTGTCTTACTGCTCGGAAAATTCCCATCTACTTTCCCTGTCCTATAAGCTAGAACCGGCATCCCGGTTGTTGCTCCTTTATAGTTAGAAAGAAGGAGTTTCACAACAACCCGGTGTAGGTATTTGTACGGCAATCCCCAAATTTCCCTAACGAAATGGCAGTCGTGTTTTGTCTATAAACACTTCTCCACGCCGCCTATCGGCGAGAGGACAGAGTCAATATTGTGCTAAGCTTTCTCGGCGTCTTCGGGTGCGGTGGGCGGAACGCCGCGTTTGGAACGCTTGTGTGTGATAATTTTACAGCCAATAGTAATCATGAAATCACAAAACAATCGGTGTTAAAAAAAATTGTTTCATCGTAAAGAATTTTCATTCTGTTTGCTGAATGTCAATGTACAATGCCTAGTTACGTCCCACTGCAAGACACAGTCATTCTCTCCGAGAGAGAGAGAGAGAGAGTATGGGCTTAATCATCACTCGTGCCCACCGCGGATTGGCGATATCAAGCGCTGAGGTATTTGAACACCTCACATACACAGGTTTAATCACGATATTGTCCTCCGCCGTTAGCGAGTGTTATTGCTACCACAAATTCACAAATGTACGTAACTTAGAAGACAAAGTAATGACTTAACGGTGTTCGAACCCTCCTGAAGACCTCCTGAATGTGAGTCAAGTGTTCTACCGACGGGTCCAAAGGTCTTGCCAAAGTTTGCCAAAGGCCATTCGAATCGTGGCGTCGTGGCCGGGTCGCCTGGCTCCGTCTAATTTGGTTGAGATTGGCCATGGCTGACCCTTTTGTCATGCTCGTAAATGTGTGCTGTTTGTGTGTCTGGCAGCAGCATAATGTTTCTTGCCTTTTCTACTTTTTTTTTAATAAATAGGGTTTCAGATTTATGTGACACCAAAATTTCAACTGTGTGTTTTTAAATCACTAGGTCATCAGTGGTTTGCTATGTTAAATGACAAGATGTTCTTGTTATTCTCTTGGGTTGATAGTTTGATAGAGTTAGTGATAGCACAAATTGGAAAAAAACTGACATCAATGTGAATTTTCCCCAGCCCATATGGTAAAACTTTACAACTTAATCGATTCCGAATGGAATGGAACCTAACAGTCTGAAAAACATAAATTTTCATAGAAAGAAATGACATATTTACATATTTAAGTGTGTTTTTTCACAAACTGAGGCGTTAAAGTAACGTTCCTTCGCCAACAGCCCGTGTGCGCCGCCAAAGTGCCTGAGTAGAAACACTAGAGGTAAATGTTAGTTCAGCAACGAGCCATTAAATCAATAGATTTAGCTCTCGACAGATCTGCATAAGCTTTCACTATTGTCGACTTGTTGGTTCGCGGAGTTGACTTCTTGAAAAGAGGTTCGGATGGAAATAGGATGGAACGAGTGAATAAAGGTGCATAAGCATTGTACTCTGAAAGCGGTGGTAGCGGAGCGGTTGGACGCCGGCCTCACATTCGGAAGGTCGTGGATTTGAATCCCGGCCTGTAACAGTGACTTTGTTCTGCAAGTTACGTACATTTGTGAAGTTACAAGAGCAATACCACTCGCTAATTGTGAAGGAATACATCGTGAGGAAACATGAGAGACTGAGGTGTTAACATATCTCAGCGCTTGAAATTGCCAATCCACGGTGGGCACACGTGGTAATTAAGCCTATACTATCTCTCTTGGCGGATCTTGAAGCGACGGGGTATACCAGGCAAGATCATCGATATAATTAAATCTCTTTACTATGGTTCCTCGTGCCGCGTATTACATGGAGGCCAGCTTACAGAACCGATCCCAGTCACTGCCGGCGTGAAACAGGGCTGTCTACTATCTCCGCTACTATTCTTAATAGTCTTGGACGACGTGATGCGCAGGGTAACAAGTGCAGGAGAAAGAGGACTCCCGTGGATGAATGATAAAACTCTGGAGGACATCGACTTCGCGGATGACCTCTGCTTGCTTGCGGTATCACGTGACCAACTGCAGTCTAAGACGAATGACCTCGCCGATGTCGCTGCGAAAGAAGGACTACGCATTAACTGCGCTAAGACGAAAGACATGCGACTAAACACTCACGACGTCACGCCCATTGTCGTAAACGGTGAGAATGTCGAACAAGTCGAGAAGTTCACCTACCTCGGAAGTGTTGTGGACCGTCTAGGAGGTGCAGAAGCTGACGTGGAGGCGCGCATCAACAAAGCGCGTGCAGCATATGCGCAGCTGAAGCCCGTGTGGACTTCCTCAGTCATTACTCGGCGGACCAAAATCAGCATGTTCAACTCCAATGTCAAGTCAGTTCTTCTGTACGGATGTGAAACGTGGCTGGTCAAAAACGACGTAACTAATAGACTGCAAGTGTTTTTAAACAAATGTCTACGGCGCATACTCGGTATACATTGGCCACGAACCATATCTAATGCAAGATTATGGGAACTGACAGACCAAAAGCCCATCAATAAGGAAATCCTGCAAAGAAAATGGCGATGGATTGGACATACCTTGAGAAGACCCCACAACCAGCTGGCCAAACAGAGTCTAACGTGGCAAACTTCTGGCAAGAGACGGCCGGGCCGCCCTCGTACTACCTGGAGGCGTTCCGTTGAGAAAGAGGCTGCTTCAACGGGACTCAATTGGAACGAGTTAGAAGTTGCCGCACAAGACCGCGAGAAATGGAGATCCCTTCTACGAGCCCTATGTCCCTGATAAGGGATAAGAGGAAATCATCATCATCATCATCATCTCTCTGAAAGAAGGCCCGTGCCAGGCTACATAAAGACAAAGTATTTTACTGTACATAGTTCAGTTTTTTTTTTGGATGTTTAAAGCGGTACTGTTCGAGTATTTTGGAGAAATATGTATACCTACTAGTTGACTCAGCAAACATTGTTTTGCCATATTAATTAGCCTACAACCTATTCCTAGACCACCTAAATATAGACAAAAAAGTCCTAAAAATCGGTGAAGCCGTTTCACGAGATTTTTATATGTTAGATAAATTATTATTATTATTATTTATTAGCTACTTCAACAGTATTTTCAAATTTCATTTCAAAAACTACTTTTTCTAATGTTTTAGATATCCTGATTTAATGTATATTAAATCAACTAGTATAGTACAATTTTGTCTACATTAGAGTTCCATGATAAATGTTACTTATAACCAGGCTATACCTGCCCTAAGGTAGACTAGGTTGATAGTTGCAGCGAACCCCTCGCTGCAAATTACTCTGAACTTTTTTTCAAATGGAATTAGTTTTCCCAGTATCCACCTATATCAACCTTAACATTCATCGGTACGAAATCGAAGGGGTATGTCATTATCGATTAATACACCGTGCACACTTAAACATAATTACCAAACACCCATAAACCTAACTTCTCTCAATTTTCCTCATTTATTGGGGAATGAGAAGAAAATTCGAACAATTTCTGATTAAACTTATAGGTAATACAAAGTCGAGACCGCGAACGTATGTGTGATAAGCTGAGTTCGGAGGGTGGCGTGTCTGAAATACATTACGACGAGGCGGGCGAAACTTGGACTGAATAAATGGTTAGAGTATATTAATTTATTTAGTAGATACAGCCAACCGATGTTATGTTAAACAGCATCACAGAAACATTATAGAACATAGAATCTAGCCTAACTCCCAATAACAGGCGTGCAACAATACTCTCCACACAATACAATCACTTAACCTGGTTTCAAACTAGGATACCTACCCTGTGCTACGGTAACCAGGCAAGGACGTCACAAACATGGAAATACATCCAGACTGAGGCCATTTGTACATTTGACAGTTACTTACAAAACCAATTCTTAATTATCTGGCTTATAACGATGAGACAGACGAGATATTGTTAATGCATCCGCGTTAGAGGTATGTTGCGTTAGATGAGGCTGTCATGCTGAAAGTTTTATCTGAATCTGTTCAGCTGTTCTGGCGTGATTGAGTCATAAACATCCATCCGTCCAATTTTACGTATTTATAATAGCAGAAAGTTGGAGCACATCATGTATCGCTCATTGCATTCATTCTGATGAGATTCTGTAAGCCGTGCAAGACAAAAATAAAAAACTGAAATAAAAACTAACAAACAACCCAACAGCTATTAACTACTAAGCAGACTTGACTCAAATTAAACATTGTGACTGAGTCAGCTTGGTCCCGTCTGCTTAGTAGTTAATGCTCAGCAGTAGGGTTGTTTTTTTTATTATAAGTGAATCTGCTGTCTCCTAAAATAAAAATAAATTAAAATTTATTTGTAGGCAAACATGGTACAATAAGTTCTTAAAAGATTACAATTCAGTAGTTCACACATGTCTGCGCCAGACTCTGGCATACAAATCTGTATTGCAGGTTTAGATCTTTTAAGATCGTATTTAGAAGGAAGGGTCCAAAAAGCAGACGTAAATCATATTAAATCCTCGGGTTCACTTGTAAAAATAGGAGTCCCGCAGGGATCTATTTTAGGGCCGCTCCTTTTCCTAGTCTATATAAATGATTTACCGTTTATGGTACAAAAAATGTCTGAGATAGTGTTATCTGCTGATGACACGTCACTTATTTTTAAAATAAGGAGACAAGAAAATAATCTTGACGATGCAAATAATGCTCTCTCGCAAGTACTAGATTGGTTCACAGCAAATAATCTGCTGTTAAATTCTAAAAAGACAAAATGTATAAAGTTTTCCTTACCTAACGTACGAGTAGTTGAGAACAACATAGTAATTGGACATGAAAAACTAGAATTTGTAGATGATACTGTATTTCTGGGCATCACAATCGATGCAAAACTACAATGGGGTCCACATATTGTAAAATTAGCACACAGACTTAGCTCTGCAGCATATGCAGTGAAAAGAATTAGGGAACTCACTGACGTTGCAACTGCTAGGCTTGTTTATTTTAGTTACTTCCATAGTATTATGTCCTACGGTATACTACTATGGGGCCGGGCAGCAGACATTGAGACTATCTTCATCTTGCAGAAGAGAGCCATCCGATTTATTTACAAGTTAGGTAGTAGGGATTCGCTAAGAGATTTCTTAAAAGAAACAAACATCTTAACAGTTGCATGTCAATACATTTATGAAAATATTATGTACGTTAGAAAAAATATCAAAGACTTCGAAAATGTTGGTGGCCACCATAATGTTAATACTAGAAATAAACATAAATTGTCATTTCCACTATTTAGACTTGCAAAAGTTAACACATCCTTTATGGGGCACTGTATAAGGTTCTACAACAAAATTCCTCAAGATATATTAGAGTTACCTCCAACGCGATTTAAAAAATGTGTTAAGCACATTTTGTGCAAAAAAGCTTACTATAACATCAAGGATTATTTAGAAGACAAAGATGTTTGGCATTAAACAGTAGATTAATATTATTTAAAGGACGATTGTGACTAGTGTTCAACACATTCATGACTAATATTTTAAGTTGAAAACTCTGTTAATTAAGTTAAAACGTGTTTTGAAAAGAATAAATGTGGAGTTTCTTTGTTAGCTTCTTCTCCACATAATCCATTAATTGTGAAACTAACAACTTTGACGTTCATTAAGTAAACATTCTGTTTTTACAATGAATAAAAATATTTGAATTGAATTGAAAAAAAAAAATGTCGGTAGATGGCTTATCAATAATTACATTATATACAATGTGATGTCAATTTAAATAAAATTACATAATTAATAAAAAAAGAAAATTTAAGAAATTAATGCCATGTCAAGTACCTAATATTTAAAAAAATACTGCAGTGCTGCCGTGGTATGACAAAACACTGTATCTATGAATAATTCGATTCTTCGCTCTTTGGTACATGGTATGCCATAAAAAAATATTGAAAATGTCTTAATAGTACGGAAATTAGCCATGGTAATTAAGACTGTATTCCCAATTTTATAGAGGCCGGTTTTAACAAAACACTGCTTCTATAGATACAGTGTTTTACCATAACAAGCTCAGTGTTTTTTTATGTCAGGTAATTGTAGATGCAATGTTTTGTCATAACAATCTCACATCGTGCAGCCTACCAGAGAGAGAGTGCGAGAGGTCCCGGGTTCGAATCCCGGCTGGGGACAAAAAAAACCCAGGTCTTGGATGTTTACATGTCTGTGATGTCGTTGTTTCTGGTTCCCACGACACAGGGTATCCTAGTGTGGGGCCAGAAGCAATATGTATGTAAATGTTTATGCAATATGTATGTATGTATGTGCCTGTATGTAAATGTTTATGTTTATGTTTACCTCTTTCTTTACCAACTCTTTGCACATAACACTACATATGTAGTTGCGGTGTTTTAGCTGGGCCTTTACGTCATAACATAACACGTTTTATGCTGTACATTAAATAAATAACATACTTTCTTTATTTCTTGTTACGGCATAATTATGTGTACTATTATTAAACACATATAAAAAATTCACAGTAATCTGTTTATATTTGACGTATTTATGCATAATTATCGTAACAAAATGTTTTTTGCGTTTTCTGGAAAATGCCTGTTTTTAAATTACTATGATTTGTCATGACACGGCAGAGTGTTATGTTGAACCTGTGGTTGAACTAAAAAACTAAGGTGCCATCTTCGATTTTATCCAATCGATGTAGTTTCCGACTCTGGCGTATATGGTGGGTACATCTTCCGAGGCGCAGATGCGCGCCCCTCTGGAGGCGATGCCGGCGATAATCCAGGCATTGCTAGGCCCGTGAGGCCCCATGAGGGGGCCCCCAGAGTCTCCGTTACAGATGCCGTGCCCGTTTGGAGCGCTTACGCATATCTGACTGGTAGCGCTGATCTTTTTTAGTTTTTGCTTGCATTTTTTATATTCCACCACTCGCACTTTCAGCTTCTGCTTCACGTCGGATGGAATACCTGAAAAAAAAAGGTAAGTTGAGTTTCACTCAAGGAGCAATTCCCATACAAACGTTGTTTGGTTTTTCTTTGCTAACCACATACCGAATCGCAATGAAATATGCCAATACGTTTGGTGGACACAAATCGAAGTTTGATCGTGCTTAAAATTGGAAATGAATTATAGCCTTGAGAATAGTTTCTATTAAAAGCTTTATGAGGCTACCATTTCTGTTCTATTCTGTTATTCTCAGTTGTAAGCCAGAGCAAACCTTGATTTGTGTTCTTTAAATATATTGGTAAAGTGTCATTACGATCGGGCTAGTTGTTAGTGAATTAAAACCAAACTACGTTTGTACGGGAATTGTTCTTTGAGGGGCCGCTTTAAAATAGAAGTTGGCAAGTATCTTTGGCTAACTATTATTATAAAAATATCGTTTATATAACACCTGCTCGTCAATGGCATATTATGTGTCATGCAAACTCAACTTAAAGCAAGTCATTTGTGTCCTATGGTCTAGCCGGGTCATTATAAATGTACTGAATTTCATAATCCCCTAGGGAATTATGACATTTGAATTTGGAATGCAATCAACATTGAATATACGAGCTCCTTGCAATCCATGACCAAACGTCAAAATTAGAATATAAACTTTTCATAGAGCCCTACACCAAGAAGAATTTATTCAAAATTAGAATGAAAACTTTTCATAGAGCCCTAAATCAAGGAGAATGTATTAAAAATTAGAATGAAACTTTTCATAGAAACCTGCATGAAGAAGAATTTGCCACTACAAAAAAAAAACAAATAGAACGAAAAGGAGCTAAACTGCAAATCTTTGTGTTATTTTGTATTTGTCTTCTTTCATTATTGTAAAATTAATAAAGTAAGTACTTTCTTTTTAATTGTATTATGTGGTGTAGTGGGGCGTCTAGTGGTAGTACCTTTCAGGTTCCTACAGCCGGCCCTCTATCCGGAGGGTGTATACCACACTGGTCCACAGGCGTTCCACAAAACCCTCTCACCAGTGGCTCCAAGAAGCTGTTATGCACACAGCGGCCACACCACGGCAAACCACGTCGGCTCGTGGGCTAAACCTGGCCGAGGGGAACCTGGACGCTTCGGCAGAAGGGTCAAAGCGCGGACACCTATCGCGCAGTGCATGAAGACTGTTCCGGTGACGAAGGCAAGCCACAGCTGATAAGCAACGGTTATTGGCGGAGTTGGCGGAGTAGCAAGGCATGGTGGAAGGCCAAGGCGACAGCGGGTGTCTATAGAAGCTGTCGGCAAACACTGCATCCAACTCTTCTCTGGTCGTAGCGGTCTCCGCTCCATCGGGTACAGAAGAGGATGGACGAGAGAGTGCATCTGTGGCTGCGCGTCCACTTATGCACTTAAATATATCCTGCGTACATGACTGCTTCCGATTATTGGACTCCGAAAAGACTGAAAGTCCTATGGCGATGGATAATAGTAGAGAGGTCTGGTCATGATGCTGACTGGTCTTTGTCTAGCATCTACACATAGGCGGCTCAAGGAGAGTGGTCGCTTCTGCACTGCACCGGGGCAACAGTGTGGATTCGGCAGCACTTTGAGTGACGAAGCAGCCCTATTCAGGGTGGCACTGCTTCCCTCGCCCAGCCGAGGAGGGGACTAGAAAAGGTGTCCCAAAAAAACGCTTGCTCCAAACCCATAGGGTGGTAGTGACCACGGCTGCCACTGCATCTTTTCTCTCGTGGTCGAAGGAACACTTATAATAAAACAAAAACACAAACAATGACATTTGGCGCATGGAACGTGCGCACTCTTCTGGATCGCGCCACCAACCTCTGCCCTGAGCGAAAAACCGCTATAGTAGCCCGCGAACTACGTCGCTATAATGTGGAAATAGCTGCGCTCAGCGAGACACATCTTGCGGACGAAGGGGAACTAGTGGAGCACGGCGGTGGATACACCTTCTTCTGGAAGGGCACTGCTGCCTCGGAGCCCAGGCGATCTGGCGTTGGATTTGCAGTTAAAAACAACATCGCAAAAAAGTTGGAGGAATGTCCTGTTCATGTCTCGGACCGCGTCACCTCGCTGCGTCTCCATCTGAGCAACGACAATTATATCAATGTGATTAGCGTTTATGCACCGACTTTAGACAAGGATGATGATGTGAAGAACAAGTTTTATGAAGAAGTAACTCAACTACTCTCTCAGATACGACCCAGAGAACAAGTTTTACTTCTAGGCGACTTCAATGCAAGAGTTGGACGGGACCATGAAGCGTGGCCTAAAGTTCTTGGAAAGCATGGGATCGGCCATATGAACAGTAACGGCCAGCTTCTACTTAGTCTATGCTCCCAGTTCGAACTAGCCATAACTAACACTATGTTCAGGCTACCATCAAAATACAAAACAACCTGGATGCACCCAAGATCCAAGCATTGGCACCTAATTGACTTTGCTATAGTCCGCCAAAGAGATGTCTCCCAGGTGCACATCACTCGCGTCATGCGTGGAGCAGACTGCTGGACGGACCACAGACTCGTCATTACTAAGCTGCGACTTCGCCTACATCCACCGCGTAGGACCGAAAAAGTTAAAAGTATTGGCTTAAACCTACATCATCTGGCCAGTAAAGAAACGCAGCAGCGGTACGTCTCTGCAGTGAACCAGGCGCTGAGTACACTTGACGTTGAAGGCGGTGATTTTCAAGCCAATTGGAGCGTTCTTTCTTCTCACGTGCTAGAAACAGGTACTCAGATCCTGGGTCTTAAATCTCGGAAGAACGAGGACTGGTTTGACGAGAGTGAGGGGATGCTATCGGAGGCAATTAAAAAGCACCGAGCTCTTTTGCGTCAACAACATCAGGGACCCCAGCACCGTAACATCACAGATGAGCTAAAAAGAAGTGGAGCTGAGCTCCGAAGACTGACTAGGCGAACTAAGGATGCATGGTGGAAAGATAAGAGCCAACACATGCAGTGGCTTGCCAATACTAACCAACTCGGTGCCTTCTACGCAGAACTGCGGAAGCTGATTGGTAGTACCCAGCGATGCAACGTACCTCTTAAATCCTCGGATGGTAATCAGTTGCTGAAAAGCAGGGAAGATGTGTTGAAGAGATGGGCCGAGCACTTTAACATCTTGCTCAACGTGGACCGTTCTGTGGACATGCAGCACATCAGCTTGATCCCTGCGCTACCACCTGCTGCCGGGTTGGACGACCCACTGTCTTTGAAAGAGGTAGTTAGGGCCCTAAAAGAACAAAAGAATAAGAAAGCGACAGGGATTGACAACTTACCAGGAGAGCTACTCAAATATGGAGGCGATGAGCTGCACACAAAACTCTGGAAATTGTTCGGGCAAATGTGGGATGAAGAACTTGTACCAGCAGACTTTAGAGTCTCTCGCATCTGCTCGCTATACAAGAATAAAGGCGACCGTTCTGACTGCAATTCGTACCGTGGCATAACACTCCTCTCTGTTCCTGGTAAAGTGTTTGCCCGAACACTACTGAACCGACTGATGACCCTCTCGGAGAGGATTCTACCAGAAACCCAGTTCGGATTCCGACCAGATCGAGGAACTTGTGAAGCTATCTTTTCCGTTCGTCAAATACAGGAAAAAAGCAGAGAACAGAGTCAAAATCTGTATCTCTGTTTTGTTGACCTAGAGAAAGCTTTTGACAGTGTGCCTCGTGAAGCCCTTTGGAAGATTCTGGAGAAGGTCGGATGCACTGAGAAAATTGTCAGACTGATTAGACTCCTGCACGATGACATGGAATGCTTTGTGTCAGTCAATGGTGAACGAACAGGGTTCTTCCCTGTAAGCTGCGGCGTGAAACAAGGCTGCGTGCTCGCGCCCACTCTGTTTGCCTTGTATTTTGCAGTTGTAGTCCGTGATGCTCTGCAACATATCTCGGAAGGTGTTAGAATCCGTTTTCGCACAGATGGCTCTCTTTTTAACCTAGCTAGACTGAAAGCCCACACCAAAGTGTCATACGCCACAATAACAGACATAATGTATGCCGATGACTTGTGTTTTGTAGCTGAAACCCAAGAAGATCTGCAAAGGCTAATGACCAACCTCGACGAGTCATGTAAGAAGTTTGGTCTTAAAATCAGTGTGAAGAAAACCGAAGTGATGGCTAACACACTCTACGAAGAACCGCTAAATATCAAACTCGGAAAGGAAGTTCTGAAGCAAGTGGAGAAATTCAAATACTTGGGCAGTACTATAACATCAAAGTGCGACCTTGACCCTGAACTAAACGGGAGGATAGGTGCTGCTTCTGCAGCTTTCGGTAAACTCCGCAGCAAGGTCTTCAGCTCCCATGACATCAAGCTGGGCACAAAAGTATCTGTCTACATGGCGGTCGTCCTCCCAAACCTCCTCTACTCGTCAGAGACATGGTGCCTATACCGAAGGCACATTCGTGCCCTTGACAAATTCCACCTTCGATGCCTCCGCGATATTATGAACATAAAGTGGTCGGACCGTGTCAGGAATACGGAAGTTCTTCGACGTGCCAAAGTCTGCGGCATAGAGGCCTACATTATGCGGCGACAGCTGCGGTGGTGCGGACATGTCTCCCGTATGGCTGAGGAGAGAGTGGCGAAACGCATCTTTTACTCTGAACTTAAGGACGGCAATCGGAAACAAGGCGGCCAGCTCCTTAGATACAAGGATGTTCAGAAGAGGCATATGAAAAGGTGCAACATTGAGCCCTCTCAGTGGGAGCGTAAAGCGGAAGATCGCCCAGCGTGGAGACTACTAGTGCAGGGCAGTGTAGACGAGTTTGAAAGGAGGAGACTGCTCGACTTAGATGCCAAGCGCGACGAGCTAAAGGCCCGACCACCGGCGGCCATACAATATAACTATGTCAATGGTGTCTTGACATGCGCCCAATGTGCTCGCACTTTCCGAGCCAAGATCGGCTACACCAGTCACCTGAGGGCACACCAGCGAAACCCTCAACCATAAAGAAATGAGAGTCCTGTATGCGGTCGCTATGGCCGAACACGGCTAGGAGGATATATGTTTTATTGCCTCGCAGTGTTTATATAAAGTAGAGTATGCATTTTGGAGATAAAGCAGTGTATTTGTCTCGGGCGTTTTTGAACCCCGAGGACGAGGGATCCTAGGGTTAACTCACAAGCGAAGCGAGGGAGTTACAGAGTTAACTCCCGAGCAAAGCGAGGGAGTTAAAGCTAGAATCCCGAGGCGGAGGGGTTCAAAAACGCCCGAGACAAATACACTGCTTTATCCCCTTAATGCATAATCTACTATTCATACTACATCACATTGTATAACACTAGAGTCCATTGCTGGAAAAAATCGTATCTTTTTTAAAGATCATATTTGCCAAAAGTGTCTGTACAATTTCTTAATCGTGTTGATAGTGATTTTTGGGACCCATGGCCGTGAACCTAAGGCAAGAAACCCGGGACTAGGTACCATTAAGGCCAAAAACGGCCGTTTTTTGGCATAAATGCTATCTAGTCCTTCACAGGTCCGTGATCCCAGGTTCTCGGTCGTGGGCCATCTAAAAATCACCATTGACATGATTGGGAGATTGTAATGTGACTTTAAGCAAATAGGTACGATCTGTAAAAAAGCTATGATTTTTAGGGTTACGTACCCAAAAGGGTTAGGGACCCTATTACTAAGACTCCGCTGTCCGTTTGTCTGTCTAGCTGTCTGTCACCAGGCTGTATCTCATGAACCGTGATAGCCAGACAGTTAAATTTTCACAGATGATGTATTTCTGTTGCCGCTATAACAATAAAATACTAAAAACAGAAAAAAATAAATATTTAAGGGGAATCCCATACAACAAACGTTGTCTAAAGAGAGCGCCATCTACTGGCCATCTATGTAACCTTCACAGCGCCGAAGTCACGTCGTTAAATGTGAATGTTAAATGCTTCTTGTTGGTTTCTATAGATGGCGCTGTTCTCAATTGTAATTTTCTATAAAACATTAAAAATAACGATAATTATGTAAGCTTATGTCTATATTTATGTACAAAGTGTGTTTTTGGCAATAAATGTAGTTCACTTTCAAATTCGATCTTCGTCTAATGTTGTATAGTCTTACCGTAGTCTTCAGTATAACCCCATCCGCATACTTCCATGTTGGTGTAGTTAGCGAAGTAAAAGTTTTTCAGGTCGTTTAAAGGAAGACATATGGGTGAGATGAAATCTGAAAAAAAAGCCGTTAGTAATAGTCAGAATTCAAAGAGGTAATTGACTTTTAAGTTTTCCTGTGAGTAAGGTCTAATTCTGTATTACTTAATTTAAAAAAATCGATTGTACTTATGTATAAGAAAATTGTGTTACCTTACTTAAAATATTGTATAAAAGTAATGAGCGTTTTACCTTTTTTATGATTAATGAAAAATCCTAACTGAGACGCCGATTCACAGATTTATTCTTTATCTGTGGATTTGTCTAAATCCAGTGGGTCCGAGGATCTGAGGTAGACATATTTTGACGCCCAAATACCCTACTCTGCGCGAGGCCGGTTGTTTAGTACTATGTGGCCCTTGTTACATTTTTGTTGCACTTAAACTAAATGTACAATACGGCGGATTTAATTTGGAACTTCACCTCTCTCTTCGTAATAACAATTTAAGGAATTGAGATTTATCGCATTATCCACAAAGAGCGTGAATAATGCGAAGTAGCGCTGATCGCAAGACTATAAAATAGTACATTGTTCACCGAGAGGAGAAAGTGACCGATTACCGTCGAGGGTGTCGTTTGAAGCCCGAGCCGTAGGCGAGGGCTTTAAAACACCCGAGATCGGGAATCGCAGTTTCTCTCGAGTGATACATAGTGCTTTATACTACACCTGCTTGATAGTTTTATTTTACTTTCTACGAAAACTGAATCCTCAAACAACACACAAATTGGAAATGGCGCCAATGGCGTCTGCAATTTTCACATGTTCTTTTTCAAATTGTTTATCCTGCCGCCGCAGGGTCGCACTGCCAGCCCGACACCATCCAACACACAGCTAGTGGCCAGTGTCATTTTGCGAACTTGGAGATAAAAACTCACTGTAAAAACTTTTTGGCTTTTGATATTTAGGTTACCGGCGCATAGTCTTACCCAAAATTAAAAAAGAAAAACCACGTAAGAAATGGATTTTCATACACTTTTCTCTCCCGCTCAGATGCGTTTTCTCCCCGCATATTTGTTCGATATGCAATGACGTACTTTCTACCGTAAATTTGATAAAGTATCAAGGTACTTTCCAAGCAGGTGTAGTATAAAAGTCCTTTTTCCTTAGTGATAAAAAATTACGTGTTTCAGTTGAGTAGTAGGGGGTCACTTGCAAAAACGACATGTCGCCTCGGCGAGCGCTGTAATTCTGTAACTACGTGTCGTGTGTAATCCATTTCTATATAGTCGCGTAGAATATGGCAGCCATTACTGAGATCTTATTGACTCGTGCCGCTAGATGGCACCAGTGCTACATTGCGCAGTTTTAGTTAAAAGTTAACGCTTACTTACAGAAGTTTCACGTTAAACCAACGGCCGTGTAATCCGACACAGCCCCACCCGCTTTTAATAGTTAATAGTTTAGGACATTTCCGCTTTGTTTCTAGTATTTTACATTTTAATTATATAACATTAATCACTAATATTTTCGGATATTACTTTAAGTGTTGGTCGCCATTGTCGATGTCATCAAAGTATGCCAGTCGCTGGTTTTTTAGTTGAAAATGTAACTAATGTAACTAAGTAAAACCTTTTTTTATGTAGTCTAGGTACGTCCCGCAGCAGGGCACAGGCCTGCTCTCAGAGAGAGAGTATGTGCTTACTACCTTACTGACTACTGTGTTACTGTGATAGCATACTATCATTTGGAAAAATTGCCCTTACCATTATAACTGACGTTTTTAGCGAGACGAATCAAAGCGATATCGTGGTATTGGTACAATTGTTTGGGGTCGTAATCCTCGTGAGGTATGACTTTCTCTACGCGCACATCCTGAGCAGGCTCGTTGCACACATCCGGACAGTCAATCCTGCTTGAAATATTGTATTCGCCTAGGCGAACATGTGTACTGTAATAAAAAAAGAGAAAAGAAACAGATTTAATAAAATCAATAAAATAATCTCTGCCTACCCCTCTGGGATGCAGGCGTGAGTTTATGTTATGTTATGTAATAAAATAATAGCCACCATTTAAATAAGTAAAAAATGCAAGCACATAAAAACAGGCCAAGTGCGACCCACGCTACCGTACACAATATACACAGGATTATTTCCGAAATGTGCAATAGTTCCATGACTGTCTATTAATATTTGTTACATACATACATAAACTCACGCCTGTACCCCAGAGGGGTAGGCAGAGACCAGGGACTTGCCACCATCCTGAAAGATCACTTTCGCATCATCAACATTGATTAGTCGTTGCATGCACGCACGCCGGTTTTGGGTTCTTTTTATCTTGTCCTTTACCAATATATCCCCTATTTGGTCGAAGTACGTCCCCCTGGGATGTCCCTTACCGGCCGTTCCACCCACATTCGCTCGATATTATTAGTTTCATCAATCTTTCTTCCTTCACCCTCTCCACATGTCCAAACCAACGCAACAATCCTTTCTCAATAATGTTTGTTATTCATAACATGCACACTTCTACATCAAACAAAACTGGTTGTAAAACACAAACCTAATTGGTGATTTTCCAGAACTGCGATCTTTTGGAAATGCATTATGCGATCTTGGTAATTCTCAAGATGTGGCATCTTTTGGCACGGAATACTAAAAACCCACCAAGTGCGAGTCACATTCACGCACTGAGGCTTCTGGTTACTTTTTCCGGTTCGGGTATAACTTTCTTTGTATTTTTCGTACCCGAATGGTGCCATCGGAACCCTATTACTCGGGACACATCACAGTAGATCGACACCATAGGACCTACTCGAACGAATCGAATGTTCGAATCTACTGTAGGACCTACTCGAACAAATCGAATGTTAGAACCTACTGTAGAACCTACTCGAACGAATCGAATGTTCGAACCTACTGTAGGACCTACTCGAACGAATCGAATGTTAGAACCCACTGTAGAACCTACTCGAACGAATCGAATGTTCGAACCAACCTCCTCGAGCATAGGGATCTCGAATTACCAAGTATCTAAAAACAAACTGGTCAAAACAACAATAAACTCGCGAAATATAAATATTGTTTGTACGTAACAAAAATATAAAGTGCTTATATTTTCAGCCGTTTGCCAAATGATGTAGTTTGCTTTGCCATAAACTCACGTGTGTATCCCAGAGAGTTGGGCAGAGACAAGGGACTGCAACTTGCCAGGATCCTGACAGATCACTTTCACTTCCTCAACATTCATTAGTCGTCGCATGCACGCACGCCGGTTTCGCCTGGGATACAGACGTGAGTTTATGTATGTGTATGTTTGTATGCTTTGCCATAATTCACACAACCAACCGACAAATTTTTATCATTTTTTCATAATAATATCCGATAAATATTTTTATCGCGTAAACTACATTTATTGGGTAATTTATGTAATTTTCCGTAAATCATATCTTCGGCCTTATTTCGTGAAATCGAGTCCCAACAGGAAAATAGTAGAGGTTATTTCTTTAAAGTTAGTTAAATAAAACATTGAATAGCATAGTTTTAAACCTCTATTAAGAGGCTAAAAAATTCACCCATACCGGGATTTTAAAATTGTCCTCAGCACGGGTTAGTGCAACAAAAAGAATATAATAGCATAGGTTGTTCTGCCATATTCGACACTTGGTAATTGGAGACAGACGGACAGATAGCGTAGGCATAGTTGTAGGTTAAGAGGCTCCAGGAAGTAAAACTAGGGCCACCGAGGAAAAAAGTCATATCCTTTTTTACAGATCGAAGTAGCAAAAAGTGTCTGTACTTACCATCTCTCAATCATGTCGCATCAATAGTGATTTTTAGGACCCATGGCCGTGAGCCCAAGGTTTTTGGCATAAACGCCATCTTGTCCTAGGTTCGCTATCCTAGATTCTTTGTCGTGAGTCCTAAAAATCACTGTTAACGTGATTGAAAGATTGTTCAGACAATTTTTGCAAATACGATATGTAAAGGAAGATATGATTTTTTTTTTTCACTGGCGGCGCCAGTTAGCTCACTGGAGCCCCTTAACCTCTGAACTGCCCTAGCGGAATGGAACGTATAGGTGGCCCATACTAAGTTGGACACAGATCTGTGTCGCGGCAGACGAGTGGTTAATGGTAAAAAGGACTGAATCTGTGTGTGAAATACCCACAGATTCTCTGCGGACGCCCTCTATAGAAAAGGTTTCATAGCTCGCCACAGTTTTTTTGTGGAATAAATAAACAAATTGTAATGCCTATATTCTTTGTTGCACTAATCCGTGCTAAGGACAATTTTAAAAACCGCTCAGTTGCGAGAGCGCTGGCATGAACCAGAGGTCGCGGGTTCAAGTCCCGGCTTGGGTGGAATTTTTAGCCACTAAATAGGTTTTTAAAATTGCCCTTAGCTCGGATTAGTGCAACAAAGACATCTTACTCCGAACAACAAAAAGCTTTTTCAAGCCTGTAAGACCCAAGCAAAAGAAGCTTCATATGCCTTCGTATGGACAAAAAACTGTCGCATTTATGTGAGGAAAAACGAAAAATCCCCGCAGATCAAGATCGTTTCGGAAAACGACCTCAAAAAAATAGTTGCCTAGTTGTGTTTCTCTCATTACTTACAGTTAAATTTATTGCAATAAATATTGTGAGCTGTTTATGGCCATATCATGACTTGCAGACAAACACACGTCAAATTCTTTCACAAATAACACACACACAGAACACTCTACACTTTATACACACACACAATTCATACATTAGACATACAACCAGTGAGCGCTTCCCAGGTCCGTACCAAGTGTTCAGACTCTACCAGTTTGCCTTCGTTGAGAAATATTTTCACTATCTAGTATCTTTACACCACCTTATTAGTAACATCTTATCTGTTAAGAGACTGCCTAACGCCCCTCCCTAAAACTCTCCGAATCTTTTACCAAAATGTTAGAGGTTTAAGAACGAAGACAACTGAATTTTTTAACAATGTAGCCTGCCTTAACTACGAATTATTTCTAATTACCGAGACCTGGCTTTGTAAAGGTATTCTGAATTCAGAATTAGCTGATTTAGATAACTACGATATGGTAAGAGCAGACCGCGGCTCGTCGACTGCGGGAGGTGGTGTATTTATCTTGAGCGCACGGGCTCTACATGCTCGGCCTAGACCGGAATGGAGTCGAAATGACTTAGAGTGTGTCTGGCTCACCATACCTGGTTCTTCAATAGGCTTTACACAGAACATTCACACAGCGGTAATATATATACCTCCTGACCATAAACTACCAATGCGTGTGCAACTCTTTTTGGACTTGATGGGTGACGTTGCGCGAGAAAATCCAGATGATAACTTTTTAATAAGTGGGGATTTTAACCTGCCTTGTCTACGGTGGGACTCTAGCGAAGCGATCTATTTAAGAAAAGGTTCAGTAGAGGTGCAAAATTCTGCATCGAATTTGTTGAATCTCATGCAATTTATTGGATTGGAGCAATATAATAGATTTGTAAATTGCAGTCATAATACTCTGGACTTAATTTTCTGTAACTTTCAACTCAGTGTTATTAAGGCAGTTTTTCCATTAGTAAATGAGGATCCTTATCATCCTGCCATTGAAATGGAGTCCAACGACATCGGCACCCAAGTTATAACTCCTCTAAAACGCTTAAAATACCAATTCCGGAAAGCAAACTTTAACGAAATAAATTCTGAGCTATCTGGATGCAATTGGGAATGTCTTCTGGAATCCGTTACTATTGACGATGCGGTGGGTGAGCTTTATGTACGGTTGAATGACTCTATTAATAAACATGTCCCTAAAGTCACAGTAGGAGGATCCCATCAATATCCAATTTGGTACAGTCGAGCTCTAATTAATATAATTAAAGAAAAATCAAAGTACCATGCTAGATGGAAAAAATACAAAAACCCTTGCGACTACGACAGTTTTGCACTACTTCGCTGCAGACAAAAGACTGTACAGGATGAATGTTACCAACGGCATATCATAAGAGCTCAGAAGAATATAAAAAAGAATCCCAAATTGCTATGGTCCTATGTTAAATCAAAGCGAAAGAATCCTACAGGGTACCCTAAGTCAATGACGTATGAGGGCAATACTCTACACACTGAACAGGAAATATCTACATCTTTTAGTAAATATTTTAAGGAAATGTTCAGTATTCCAGCAGGTTCATATCCAGATCATAATCTTTTGGAACCCCCCTACCCAAACATTCTGAGTAGCATAACGGTCGATGAGTCTCAAATCCTCAAAATTCTAAAGGGTTTAGATAAAAATAAGGGCTCAGGCAGTGATGGTTTTTCACCTGTTCTGATAGTGAATTGCGCGGAATCGTTAACAAAGCCCCTTACGATAATTCTAAACCGGTCTTTTCATGAGGGGCTGGTCCCAACTGTCTGGAAAACTGCACATATTGTGCCTGTGCATAAGAAGGGTTCTAAAACTGCTGTTGAAAACTACAGACCAATCTCTATATTAAACATCTTCAGTAAAGTTATGGAACGCGTTGTACACACCCACTTCTATTCGAGCATCTCACAAAATATTCCCGATGAACAACATGGGTTCTTGAAGGGTAAGTCCACCACTACTAATTTGGCGATCTTTACCAACTATCTTCTTAGGGAAATGGATAACCATGGACAGATTGACGTTATATATACAGACTTTGAGAAGGCGTTTGATAGAGTGGATCACGTCATTTTGTTACGCAAACTGGAAAAGCTAGGTATCAAGGGTGACCTTCTAAGATGGACTAAATCATATATTGAGAATAGAAGTCAAGCAGTTGTTGTTGGTGGCCACAAATCAGACTTCATTTTGGTCCCCTCAGGCGTACCTCAAGGCTCTATTCTTGGACCACTCCTCTATGTGGCTTACTTATATGACATTGGCACATGTTTCCAACATGCAAAGTTTCTCCTGTACGCGGACGACAAAAAAATTTACTTGAAAATAAACTCTGAACTCGACTGCGTCCGCTTACAGGAGGATCTCAACAGACTAGTTATTTATTACAACAAAAATAGAATAAGGGTCAATGCTTCGAAGTGCAATCATGTCACATTCACAAGACGTACGAAACCCGTAACTCACGAGTACCACTTTGAATACAAGATCATCCAGAGAGCCGAGGTAATTAAGGATTTAGGAGTTCTACTGGATTCCAAACTTACATTTAGAGATCACATCGAGGCTATGACAAATAAAGCTTACAGAAACCTAGGTTTCATTTTGAGAGTTAGTAAACCCTTTGAAGATTTGGATTGTATCCGTATGCTCTACTACTCCTATGTAAGAAGTATATTAGAGTATTGTAGTTGTATATGGAACCCACAATACATGATTTACAAGAATATGATAGAGCGTATACAACGTAAATTTGTCCACCATTTGAATTTCCGCACAAGATCATATAGTGACAATTACGAAATTTCATGTCAACAACATAAGCTCCTGAGTCTTGAACAACGCCGTATTTTAATTGACATGTATCAGTTTTCTGACATCTGCCGTGGGATCATTGACTGTCCTGACCTGACAAATGAAGTTTTGACTCTGCGTACACCTACCACTCGTACTCGTCACACAAAATTATTTGATGTTCCACTGGTTACTACAAATTATGCGCAAGGCTCCTTGAGCTGTCGCTTGCCTGATACGTATAATAAACTTTTTTCAAATTTAGATATTTTCCATTTATCTAAGTCAGATTTTAAGTGTTCACTTCTACGTTCCCTTGGGGAAGAAAAATGAGTTCTGGTTCACACATACAAACACTCACACGGTACACACACACAAACACACCCTCACACGCACGCATACACTATGCAATCATGTAATTTAGTAGCACTCTGTCCATAGTTATATACAAATAAGTCTTAAAATACGTAAGGCCATTGCCTGTTTTTCTTCTTTTCCATTGTAAAATTTGTTTTTATAACTTAAACTTGAATTATTTAACTTTACTTCCTGTCCAATACTGTGTTCCAGTCTACTAGTTAAGTCAACATAATGTAAGCCCTTAATTGGCCTATGGTTGGATATACTTAACATAACTATACTCTAGAAGTTAACTTGTGCTGTGGGTTTTGTATTAAAATAAAATAAAAAAAAAAAAAAAATAATAAAAAGAATATAATCATGTGAGTACAGCGATATCATTCCGATGTAAAACCTAACTGCAAAGTGGGTACTCGGGGCTGCAAGTGATGCAAATTACTTCAGCCAGATGTCGCTGCCTGTACGCAATACAGATAATTTAGTAGAGGTTCAAAATTTTGCCAATGCCTGCACTTGCCCATTAGCTCAGTTGGGAGAGCGCTGGCAAGGGTCGCGGGTTCAAGTCCCGGCATAGGCGGAATTTTGAGCCTCTAAATACGTTTTTAAAATTGTGATGCCTTACAGTTTTCCTGGTAAATCACCGGTGACGCAATGTGCCGCTGTCAAGACGTATCTGGACGATATCAAGGTCCCACCACAGTCGAATGACGACTTGCCAGCTGTAAATTGGTATCAGTAGCTTAATTCAGTTACAGTTGTCCCCTAGAACTTGCAGCTGGTGGTATGTGGTTATTACGCGTGTATGTAACTGGCAAACTACGTAAACAAATCGAGGACTTCTGTTTTAACCTACTTCTAACTGTCATTGTATGAATTTCAAAATTTTCATGTGTGCGTTTTTTCATAACGTTCAATCAATTTCGTGCTTCTGTATTTTCATTTTATTTAGGCACCACGTTTTTAGCATATTTAGAACATTATGAAAGTGAAAGCGAAAGCGAGCTACATTTATTGCCAAAAACACACTGTATACATAAATAAACACATAAGAATACATAATTAAAACGTCTTTTTTAACATTTAATAAATAAATTAAAAATAAAAACCGACTTCGAAACACTACAGCACTAAAAAAAATAGAAATAATTTAGAAAATAGAAGTATTTATACATGTAGGTATTGTAAAAGTATGATTTGAAGTCAGTGCCCAAATATATGTGCTGGTCATGAAACTGGGCACTTTTATTTTTTATTTTTTAGTGGAGAAGCGAGAGAAAAATAAACAAGTCCCTTATAACCATAATTTACCGTACATGATTCGTTCCTTTAAAATTTTATGTTCTAAATCTCCGAAAGTCTTCATCAGAACATCACCAAATTAACTTGGGACTACTTTTACGCTATTTTATGAAACATACGGATATGACTAAAGGATAAGCCCCTTTAGGGTTTATTTACTGCTGTCCATTGAAGAGTTCCGTTCTCCATCTCTGAAAGTCTTCATCACATTTTCACCAAATTCAAATGGGACCAATGGGACGTTATATCTGTTCAAACAAAAAAAGAATTGTCGAAATCGGTTAAGATTTGACGGAGTTTTGGAGGAACATAGCCAAATAAAATAAAACTAAAAAATATGTATTAGAAAATTATTTCACCTGTCACTTCGAATTTTCCTGGTTCTTTTTAAGGATTACTATTATTATTAGGAATTGATAACCTCCTCCTTTTTTGAAGTCGGTTAAAAATTACAACATTATAGGTGATGTTTTCTGTTGTATACAACCAAGAAAATTCGAAGTGACAGGTGAAATAGTTTTCTATAAATAATATAGCTCAACGACAAAAATGTGTTGTTTAGTTTTAGTACATAATTATTTACACAAGTCACTGTTGACAGTATAGTCTCAGGTTTTTCAACTCAGATTAATTAGACAAACTTTTTACCCTATGTTTTTCAAAGGCACGCAGATAATAACAATGCGGTTTCGATGCTTTTATTTCTATTTATATCAACATCGAGGAATGATGAAAGGAACCACTTACGAAATCAGGAAATCTTAGAGCCGCCACAATTTTTGTATTTCAAAGCAATTAAATGATTAATTAATGTTCCGTATCTATTAAATCAATCAATTTAGTAAACAGAACAAAAGTTATTAAAAAAACTAACTAGCGGTTCAAATTGTTGGCAAAATTAAAAGGAAATCTGAATAATAGTACTGGCTATTTTTAAAACCTACAGCCTAAAAGATGGTTGTTTTTGCAAAAACTAAATTTTTGATGTGACTCTTCAAAGGCACACGAATATTTTGCAGAAAACTGGTCTAACCTACAGTTTCTAGAATATCAACAAGCTCTTATTAACTGCATATTAACAAGTACCGTTGATAGTTGGCAAATTTTTGTTGTATGCTTATTGACCAATATTTGCACGCCACCTTCTGGTAAAACATGGTGAAGTGAAACTAACATGACAATGTTAGTAAAAGTGTCTGTACAACCTCTCAATCAAGTTAATAGTGATTTTTAGGACCCATGCTCGTGAACCGTAAGGTAAAAAACCTAGGACTAGATAGCGTTAACGCCAAAAACGGCATAAATGCTTTCTAGTCCCAGGTTCGTGATCCTAGGTCCTTTGTCGTGGGTCCTAAAAATCACTGTTAATATAATTAAGAAATTGTACAGAAAATTTTTGCAAATACCTACTTACAAATACAAATAAAAAAATCTGTAAAAGATATGATTTTTTGTTGGTGGCGCTACTTAGCCCATTGGGTGCCCTTAAGAGAAATTCAGTGTTTTAAATTAATTGTTATTTTTGACTATTATTTTAGTCAGTATACGAAGTCAGTGAACGTCAATATCTCAAGAAATTTAAAAGTTTCAAAGTTGCAATTTTGCAGGTTAATAAAATATTGAGTTATGGGGTTTCGAAGTCTTGTTAGAAAATTGGCTCCCAGGTTTGTAGTTTAATTACAGTGAAACTACGGCTATATTTATTTTACAAAATGGAAAATTGATAATATTAATATTATGCGTTAATTAAAATAATAGTGTTAAATAATAATTCACTGTACAATACGCAATACTATACACACTATAATACACCGGTAAACTTCACCCAATAGATAATAATATAACTATAGTTATGCTTAAACTTTATACTTTATTGCACACATAAAATTACATGAATAAAACAAAACATTTACAGAATTAAAAAGTGTACATGGCGAGCTTATTTCAGCACAAATCTCTTCCAGCCAACCCTTGATGTGGTGATACGAACATCATAAACAAGGGAGGAAAGTGTACAATAATTATTACGTACTGTATGTAATATATATAATTAACCCATAGCAAGAAAACAAATTGCTATGGGTTAATTTGTTGATCTATTTAAGGAAAATATTTGCTACATGAAAGCGGGTAGTTATATAATGCTAAGATACAGCCATTTTGGGCTGCTGAGGCACACCCACATTTGGCCAAGTAGTGCCATATAATTTCATGAACTGTAACATTATGTAATTTGATAGAATGTAATTGGAGAATTTTATTTTTATTAATTGTTATGATTTAAGCTGAATGTAACATAAGAATTCTTGTTCTATTAGAAAGAAAGAAAGAAAGAAAGAAAGAAAGAAAGAAAAGAAAAATATTTTTATTATTAAAAACTAAAACTACAAAAATTACCAGGGGTCCTCGCACTAGGCAATTAATTGTTATGATTTATTTTCGTCAGAAATCTGTACATAATTTTATGGTTATCATTTGCTTGTATTATGCTTTATGTGTATGCATCTCAAAGCGCAAATAAACTTTTTATCTATCTATCATCTATCTTAGTTTCCGGTTTATGAAGAACATGTTGGTACTCATAGGTACTTACAATATGTGTCGTACCGCAATAGAGCCATCCAAGGATGCTCGTCGATTTCAACATCGGAACCGCCAATGATTCTGTATCCATTCTGCTTACCGCACTGGCCGGGGGGCGGGAGGAGAGGGGAGTAGTCACCTTCGCTGTTATTGACGCCGGAGGCTCCTTGGCGGGTGTCCAGTGAAATTGGACAGCACACCTGCACAATTGTTTTTCGTTCTTATATTCTTTTAAGATGCTAATCAATATGTAAAATTGCAATATCTAAGCTAACGTAGCACATAGCCCTTTTGGGTACTTCAAGTGCGTCCGAGAGTTTAGTTCTACCGTCACATTAATAAGCGATTCCAATTCCAATAAAAAAATTATAGGCATTTCATTGTGTAGACCATGAAACAATTTTCTTCTAATTAAAACAGTATGGAATAAATGGGAAAAGATTAATAACAAAATAATAATACTTTGACACCACACAATCACTTGACCTGGTCCCAAACTAGGATACTCTGTGCTATGGCAACCAGGCAAGGACATTATGAACATGAAAATACACCCAGAGTGAGGCCATTTGTACAAATGTACGGCGGCCCCCAGTGGGAATCGAACCCACGACCTCTATCGTGGTAGTAAGCGCCTTAACGGCTAGTCCAACGAGGCAGTAAAGTTGAAAGAAACCTTGTGAGATCTTGTCTTGAAGGAACAGTCCAAAAAGCTGACCTAAATAGAACTTAATCTGATTGGCTAACAGGTTAAGATGGGATTTGATTTGCCGCTCATGGTTCGAAACATGTATTATTTGCAGATTGTCACCTTTTTATACATCTCTAAGTATATAATTTATATTTTATTTGGAGGGTCAACTGCGGAACCCTACACTGCGCATGGGCCGACACGCAGTTGGCTGATTTTTAACCGACGTCAAAATCGGAGGAGGTCCTCAATTCATCGCATATATGAGTTTGTATATTCAAAGATAATTCTCTACCACGTTGTCTAATATCATTCATTCGTGTTTAGAAAGGCGGTATCGCCATACGAATGTAATCGAGCTCCTCTTTTTAGTGCATCTTTTGTTGAAGTTATTTGGTTTTTGTTAAAAAAATTGTTATTATATTATATTAAATGCTACACGCACCATTCGTGTATTGAATTGGTAGCCACAATATTTAAAGCTTTCCATCGGCTGATCTCGCTGCCAGCCGGGAAACCGAAGATAATTTTGATCGATGCTGTGAACGGCCGTAGAGCACTTCTCTTGCGGTATGCACTGTGAGTCATCGCTGCATATATTCCCTGAAAAACAATAACGAGAAGTTTCAATCTAATAGTTTTTGCGATGACCAGTACCTACATTAAAGAGCACGTCAACCTTTACATTTTAATTGTAAGAAGGTCCGTAACAGTTATGTGTGGAGTGCACGGTTGCCAAGGCCGATGAAATGACTGTAATCCAGTGGAAATAACAGCAGGTGGGGCTGTGTTGGGTTACATTTGGTTGGGTTATTATGATTTTATCTGAAACGTCTGTAAGTAAGCGTTTATTTTTAGCTCAAACTGCGCAATGAATCGAGAGGATCTGAGTAATAGCTACCTTGTTCTACTCAACGATATATAAATGAATTGCACACAACATGTAGTTACAGAGTTACAGCCCTCACCGAGGCGTCTTTCCATTGTACACAAGGTCAGAACGCAGGTCAAAGTCAAAGTCAATAACACATGATCGTATTTCCTTTAATGATTGGAGATACGATCTAGCTTTTAACGTTTCTCAAAATTACTTTCTTTATTAATTCGTAGTTTCTCTTAATTTACTAAATTTATTTGTATTTTATTTATTTCCTTTATACCGAAGTAAGTCATTACCAATGTAGCCCTTTCAACTCTCATTTCATCAACTCTCATAGGTATCTGTATGAAGTCATAATCAGGTGTGTATAGTACAAATGGCACTGTACAGTTTGGAACAAATAATTTCCTCGCATGCATTACGAAGTATACACGACCAGCACGAAAAATCCATGCATGTAACGAAACCGCAAATTCGATTTAAAGCATTCCAAAACATACACGATAGTTGAGTTTTGGCGGTATATAGTTCGGAATACGGTACTGAAATTGTGCGTTCCAAAAGTATACGCGATCAGTTACAAACCCTTGCGTTCTGGCACTGTATACAATGGAAAGACGCATCGCCAAGGCGACATGTTTTCGTTGCATACTAACGGTTTTAGCAAGTGACCTCGTACTACCGAACTGAAAGACGTTTCACGTCAAAATATTAGGCAGCTCGTATACAGGTATACTAAAAGGTTTTAAGAATCCGCTAGTGGATTAAAAGAGGGTTTGACAGTTTTGAAAGTTTTGTGGGCTGAAATTTTGCTATGGCTTTCAAACCACCCAATATTCATGGCGTGTACAGGAATAAGAATTGTTTTTGTAAGTAATATAATTCTGCAGAGGTTTCATGACGACGCTCAAATTTCAAACCATAAGACGCGCTACTCGCACTGTCATGCTACGAGTATCTACCTGAACAAATAAAGGCGTTCTATCAGCGGAGCCAGTTTTGAAGCACGTTTTGACATGTAGGTACTTACCTAAAACGTCAACTTTTTGGTTTACATTCTGAACGTCGCTCTGGCGGCGGTAGGGAGATCCTTTAGTATAATGCTGGTTTTTCGAACCGTCTACTTTTTGGTTTACATTCCAGTCGTTGTTCTGAAAATGAAATTTAAAAGAAGAATAATTTGGAGTCGGTGCCCAAAATATATGTGCTGGTCATGAAACTGGGCTCCGACTACAAATTATACTTCTACAATACCTACATGTTTAAATACTTCTAATTATTTAAATTACTTCTAACTTTTTAGTGCTGTAGTGTTTCGAAGTCGGGTTTTATATTTAGTGAATTTTTTTTATTTTGAGTGGGGGAGCGGTAGAAAAATAAACAAGTCCCTTATAATTTACTCTATTTAATTCTTTGCTTTAAAATTTGATGTTCTAAATTCCCATGTCCGAAAGTCTTCACCAGAACATCACCAAATTAACTTTGGACTACTTTTACGCTATTTTATGAAACACACGGATATTAATAAAGGATGAGCCCCATTAGGGCTTATTTAATGCAGTCCATTGAAGAGTTCCGTTCCCCATCTCTGACAGTCGTCATCAGATCTTCACTAAATTAAAATGGGACCAATGGAACGTTATATCTATTCAAACAAAAAAGGAATTGTGTATATATATATCAAAAACTAGGTACAGGATAAGAAAAAAATATGTCTTGAATGTCCGTTATTTTTAACCGAATTCAAAAAAGGAAGAGGTTATCAGTTCGACGCGTATATATATATATATATATATATATATATATATAACCACTTGCCCTGGTCCCAAACTAGGATACCCTGTGCTATGGTAACCAGGCAAGGACGTCACAATCATAGAAATACACCCAGAATGAAGCCATTTGTACAAATATACGGCGTTCCCCAGTGCGAAGCGAACCTACGAACTCTGTCTTGACTTTCACACAACGCAATCACCTGTCCTGCTTCCAAACTAGGATCCTGCTCCTAAGCCAGTCAAGGACACGACAAACATGGAAATACACTCTGACTGCGGCCATTTGTACAAATGTGCGTCGGCTCCCAGACGAAATCGACCCCACGACCACCGGCATAGTAATCATACGTCAAAGACGAAGCGGTCAAAATTTCAAATAAGAGCTAGGTTTTAAAACTATATTATACATATACATAAGAAGCCTATATACGTCCCGCTGTAGGCCACAAGCCTTGTCTCCGGGAGAGAGCATGGGCTTAATCACCACGCGTGCCCACCGCGGATTGGCGGTTTCAAACGCTGAGGTATGTGAATAGCTCAGACACGCACGTTTCCTCACGATGTTTTCCTTCACCGTTAGCGAGTGGTATCGCTACTATAACCGATATATGTTCACCAGTGGACTTTTGATGATGATGATGATGATGAAAGTCTTCACCAGAACCGCATGCCTATAAGTTATGTGTATGCATGTCTGTTATCATTAATTACAGAGCTCAACTTAATATAGTTGAAGTATGTAAAGCAATGTTCAATTTTAAATAATATTAGACGCCTACAAGACAGGTTTGTTGCCTAGCGTAGGTGTCTAAGATATAATAATTAATGAATTTCAAGCCTTTATAAATCTTAAGTCTGATTTAATGCAAGAACTTTGTAATATAATTGCAATAAATAATTGATTATTATTATTAACGTATAAAAGGAACACTTGTACAAATTCAATTGAAAATTACTTCGATGAAGTTGTTAGTTCTGTAAAGCTGGTAAAAATCCCTCCTTCTACTGAACACTACACTGCGCGTGGGCCGACACGCACTTGGCCGGGTTTCATCATCATCATCATCATCATCAGCCACTGGACACCCACTGCAGGACACAGGCCTCTTTCATGGTTTTTATTCCATGATGGGTTTTGCCATAATAAAGCTGAGCCCATTCCTTTTTACCACAAACATTTGTGAATGAAAAAATAATTGTTACTTATTATTTTTGTGTGGTAAATAAAATATTTTCACTTTCACTTTCGCTTTCATAATCGCCACGCTTGGCAGGCGGGTTGTCGATCGCAGTATGCTGTTGAAATGTCAGAAAGACGCTGCTGCCGGTCTCCTGGTAATGTATTTCCTTAGTCACCTTCTACGACATCTAGGAGGAAATGGAGTGACGCAATTATTAATCCGGCGCCACACGGAAGGCCGGTTTGAAATGCTATTTATGTTATAAATTTCAAAGCTCTAGCTTAATTAGAAGTACCTTAGACTTTTAATGATCCATCAGTGAGTGAGTGAATGAGTCAGTGAGTGTCGGAAATTGCCATTTTTGGAGTCTCACATCTTTTAAACTATACTAGCTGGATGCCTGAACTTTGAAGCAATGTTTCTTTTTGATCTTCAAGCTTAATTTCCTTTACAAATTTTCAGTCCTGCGACATACTTGGCTTCGAAGACAGAAGGGCCGGAAAGTGCTCTAATGGGTACGTTCCTAGGGTTCTTGATAAAGATTAAAAATATTATATTACGACTTCCAGAAAACTGTATTTATTTTACTGTAGCGAAACTTCGATGAATACAGGACAATACAGAATAGAAATGAGGAACCAAAAAATTAATCACAAATCGAAAAAGCGGTAAGCGACAGTGGTAAAGTTCCGCCCGAGAGGTGGGATTCCTACCACTCCCACTTAGTATTTATCCGCCTGAGAGTATTTACTGAGTAGGAAGTTGCCATGACCCCATAATCGAAGGGTCTGCTGTTATTCGTTGAAGAGACCCTGTGCCTACCGTAAAATTTTACATGCAAACACAAACACACACACACACACACACACACACACACACACACACACACACACAGACATGCACGAACGCATGCACGAACGCACGCATGCACGCACGCATGCGCACACACACACACACGAACTCTCTCTCACACACACACACACACATACACACGAACTAACTCACGAACAAACAAACCTAGCTAAGTACACACACATAGACTGCTAAAATCATAACCCTTCCTATTAACTCTGGCGTAGTAGGGTGAAAACATTGCAAGAAAATAAAATTCGAGCAAAATTAACTCACCTTAATTTGATTTGAGACAAACGAGGACAAAGGTTGGGCCTTCGACTTCGGACAGCACACCTGAAAATAGTCGGCTTATGAAAGAAATTGGTTATATCTAGGCTCTGTTTCACTCAACCTGGCATATTTGTATTTTTAGTTCCATTTATCGTTTTTCCCTTCACCGTCGTGAACATCCATCGCGAGGAAACCTGAATGTCTGAAGTACGCACATCAACATTAACGGTCAGACATACTGTTACTTAATAGTGCATATAAAAATGCCGGAGATAGGTATAAAGCACATAAAGTGCATATAAAGCGGTGGTAGCAGAGTGGCAGAACGCCCGGCTTCTCATTCGGGAGGTCGTGGGTTCGAATCCTGGCTTGTACCAATGACTTTATTTTCTAAGTTACGTATATTATAAGTTACGTAAGTTTTAGTAGCAATACCACTCGCTAACTGTAAAGGAAAAAAATGATAGGAAACCTGAGTGCTTGGGGTGTTGACATACCGTTCACATAGCGCTGAGCTTTAAATTACCAATCCGCGGTGGGCACGCGTGGTAATTAAGCCCATACTCTCTCTCTCTTTCTCTCTTTCTCTCTCTCTCTCTCTCTCTCTCTCTCTCTGAATAAGGTTTTCTTCTTATTAAAATAGTATGGAATAAATGGGAAAAGATTAAATTAAAGCTTGTGAGATCATGTCTTGAAGGAACAGTCCAAAAAGCTGACATAAGTGAAAACAGGTTAAGATGGGATTTGGTTGCCGCTCATGGTTCAAAACAAATGTCAGAAAAAACGTGCATTATTTGCAGATTGTCACCTTTATTGTACATCTCTAAGTCTATTATTTACATTTTATTTGGAGGGTCAACTACGGAATCCTACACTACGCATGAGCCGACACGCACTTGGCGGATTTTTAACGGACGTCAAAATTCATCGCATATATGTTTTGAATCATTATCATCATCAGCCCTTTGACGCCCACTGCAGGACATAGGCTTCCCTCATGGTTTTCATAACCATGAAGGATTTTGCCATAAGCCATTGGCGATCCCAGTATGCGGTTAAAATCTCAGGAAGACGCTGCTGCCCGTCTCCTGGTAATTTATTTCCCTAGTCACCTTTTACGACATCCACGGGAGGAAATGGGTTTTGAATATTCAAAGACGTTCTACCACGTTGTCTGATATTAGACAATCCATTCGTGTTCAGAAAGGCGGTATCGCCATACGAAGTTGGTCAAGATCTGTAGGTGTGGTCTCTGTAGGTGTGGTCTCTGTAGGTGCGGTCTCTGAGAATGTAATCGAGCTCTACTTTTTAGTGCATCTTTTATTGAAGTTATTTGGTTTTTGTTAAAAAAATTGTTATTATATTTTATTAAATCATACACGCACCATTCGTGTATTGGATTGGTAGCCACAATATTTAAAGCTTTCCATCGGCTGATCTCGCCAGGCGGTAAACCGAAGATAATTTTGATCGATGCTGTGAACGGCCGTAGAGCACTTCTTTTGCGGTATGCACTGTGAGTCATCGCTGCATATATTCCCTGAAAAACAATAACGAGAAGTTTCAATTCAATAGTTTTTCCGATGACCAGTACACTAAACAGCACGTCAACATTTACATTTTAGTTGTAAGAAGGTCCGTAATGTAACTGTGTGGAGTGCACGGTTGCCAAGGCCGATGAAATGACTGTAATCCAGTGGAAATAACAGCAGGTGGGGCTGTGTTGGGTTACATTTGATTGGGTTATTATGATTTTATCTGAAACGTCTGTAAGTAAGCGTTTATTTTTAGTAATGGCTACCTTGTTCTACTCAACGGTATACAAATGTTACAGCCCTCACCGAGGCGTCTTTCCATTAAACATGAGGTCAGAACGCGCGTCAAAGTCAAAGTCAATGACTCAAAGTATTTTCCTCCATGATCGTATTTCCTTTGATGATTGGAAATACGATCTAGCTTTTAACGTTTCTCAAAATCATTTTCTTTATTAATTCGTAGTTTCTCTTAATTTACTAAATTTATTTATATTTTATTTATTTCCTTTATACCGAAGTAAGTCATTACCAATGTAGCCCTTTCATATATTCATCAACTCTCATAGGTATCTGTATGAAGTATTGATCAGGTGTGTATAGTACAAATGGCACTGTACAGTTTGGAACAAATAATTTCCTCGCATGCATTACGAAGTATACACGACCAGCACGAAAAATCCATGCATGTAACGAAATCGCAAATTCGATTTAAAGCATTCCAAAACATACACGATAGTTGAGTTTTGGCGGTATATAGTTCGGAATACGGTACTGAAATTGTGCGTTCCAAAAGTATACGCGATCAGTTACAAACCCTTGCGATTGTCCACACCTAGAAAGGGTTGATTCAATAAGATACTTGGGAGTAATAATTGACAAAAATCTTAACTTTAAAAAACATGTAGAATCCCTATCTGCTAAATTAAGAAAATTAATTTATATTTTTAGGTGCCTTAGGAATATACTGGACCCAATACTACTAAAACAAACTTATTTCGCTCTGTGCCAGTCCCTTATATCATATTGTATCTCCTCTTGGGGTGGGGCCTCGAAGACAGTAATTAAGAGTGCTGAGATTGCTCAAAGAATAATACTAAAGGTTTGTACATTTCGACCATACTTTTTCCCAACCTCCTCTTTGTACAGTTATTGTGAAGTCTTAACCGTAAGGCAACTTTTTATATTAAGTATTATTGTAAGACAACACAAGTCAACCAACTTCACTCCACCCTTGAATACCCGACGTCAAAATACAGTCATAAAGCACAATCGATGCCCTCGCACCTCTTTTGTCAGAAAATTCTATGCATTTCTCGGCCCGTACCTATACAATAAAATAAATAAAGTATTAAATATCTACCCTCTCGTTAAAATTACCTGCAAGCGCGTAGTATCCAAATGGTTACAAAATTTAACATACACAGAAACAGAAAATCTTCTCTCGGTTGTTGAATAAAAAAAAAAAAAAAAATTGCATTCGATATACTTATTCCATACACACCCTCTTACATACACTCACACACTTTTCACACATTACACACAAAGAGGACCAACACACTATACATGTTTTTATTTTTTAGTTTAGTTAAGTGTTTTGTATTTTTCTCTTACAAAAGTAATATCGGAATGTGTTTCAAATATTTACTTACTTGATAAACTATAAAGGCATAACCTAATTTGATTGCGCCATTCCTACCAGAGGGGTGCGGCACTGTATGCTGAAACACAGGCTCTGCCTAGTTCAGCAACAGAAGCTCGCCACTTATTTTAAAATGTCATCTTTAGGTTGGTCTTTTCGGCTAAGTTTTACAATAAGTGGAGATGTGAACCAGAAATTGTTTTATGAAATAAACTATTTGTATTTGTATTTGTATTTGTATTCTGGCACTGTATACAATGGAAAGACGCATCGCCAAGGCGACATGTTTTCGTTGCATACCAACGGTTTCAGCAAGTGACCCCCTACTAACTAACTGAAAGACGTTTCGCGTCAAAATATTAGACAGCTCGTATATAGGTATACTAAAAGGTTTTAAGAATCCGCTAGTGGATTAAAAGAGGGTTTGACAGTTTTAGAAAAACATTATACCTTGTCTTCCATATAATTATGTCGCTGAACGGACTATATGGCGCAATGAGACATCATTATGAATGTTATTCCGGATACACTTGTCGGGATTTCGTTGTTTTCTCGATCTTCGATTTTTTGGAACGAGGTAGGTTATAAGTACGGATATACTGGATGGATATGGATAATTTATACATTTAAAGTACCAGTGATAATATAAATCCATGCGAATTACATGCGGATGAAGCGGATCTGGATTTTATCCGTACATTTCAAAGTACCTGGGCGAACGAGTTTAGCTCGTTTACTCTTTTTGTATAACACTAACATTTTAGATAAACTCTACTATATAGGGATAAGACCGCCAATTGTAAACCACTACTTAGATATAGGAAACTATTTGTAATATCTTTCACCTGGTTGTGCAATAAAGTGTTCTCTATCTATCTATCTATCTATCTACTACTTTATGCGCAGAAAAATGCGAAAGCCGTTTCTAAGCGAGCGCTATTTGCTCTCACGATAGTAATATTGTGCAGCGCCATCTGTTGGAGAACTTTCGGACTACTGAATAATAAAATATAAATTTCCATTCCTTTATTATTTTTGCAATTAAATAACTAAATGAAGAATACAAAAAAAAATAAACGCGAGTAAAATGATTTCAAACAAAGGTTTCGAAGACTCGTGATTCCTAACTGAGCTATTATAACGTTATCGATTATGGAGAAATATTCTTTCTATCCTGTTATTGCGTAGCAATATATACGCTGAAGTCTGGATGGTTTGAAAGCCACGGTTATGTAATTAGTAATAAATATAGGCATCCATTTAAACTATTACTTTCAAGCATAGATGTAAATAAAAAAAACCGGACAAGTGCGAGTCGGACTCACCCACCGACGGCTCCATACAAATTTGTAGGTTTGTTGTTATTACGTATTACTACAAACCTACAAATAAACCTACGACTAATTTAATTATTTTTCTAGTTTTAAGTGAGTAATAATGTTTAATGCTGAAATGGCAGTGGGTGGGCCGGCCATATCATCTGAAGAACTGATAACCGATGGGGTAGACGAGTTCTTGATGGAGTCAGCGGATCGGTAAACGTAGTGTAGGACGTCCTCAGACTCGGTGGAGCGATGATCTTCGCAGGGCGGCTGGCAAGAGCTGGATGAGAGTAGCCGAGGACCGTGCTCAGTGCGTTTTTTATAAAAACAAACTGCTGTATTCGATAGCTATTATTAAGGTACCTACGTTAATTTTAATATGGCTTTCAAACCACCCAATATTCATGGCGTGTACAGGAATAAGAATTGTTTTTGTAAGTAATGTGATTCTGTAGAGGTTTTTTCAGAGAAATTTCAAACCATAAGACGCGCTACTCGCACTGTCATGCTACGAGTACCTGTACAAATAAAGGCGTTCTATCAGCGGAGTCAGTTTTGAAGCACGTTTTGACTTGTAGGTACTTACCTAAAACGTCAACTTTTTGGTTTACATTCTGGACGTCGTTCTGGCGGCTGTAGGGAGATCCTTTAGTATAATGCAGGTTTTTAGAACCATCAACTTTTTTAGTTACATTCTGGGCGTCGTTCTGGCGGCTGTAGGGAGATCCTTTAGTATAATGCAGGTTTTTAGAACCATCAACTTTTTGATTTACATTCTGGACGTCGTTCTGGCGACTGTAGAGATATCCTTTAGTATAATGCTGGTTTCCGGAACCGTCAAATTTTTGGTTTACATTCTGGACGTCGTTCTCGCGGCTGTAGGGAGATCCTTTAGTATAATGCTGGTTTCCGTAACCGGCAAATTTTTGGTTTACATTCTGGACGTCGTTCTGGCGGCTGTAGAGAGATCCTTTAGTATAATGCTGGTTTTTGGAACCGTCTACTTTTTGGTTTACATTCTGGACGTCGTTCTGGCGGCTGTAGGGAGATCCTTTAGTATAATGCTGGTTTTTTGAACCGTCCAATTTTTGGTTTACATTCCAGTCGTTGTTCTGAAAATGAAATTTAAAAGAAGAATAATTTGGAGTCGGTGCCCAAAATAAATGTGTTGGTCATGAAACTGGGCTCCGACTACAAATTATACTTCTACAATACCTACATGTATAAATACTTCTAATTATTTAAATTATTTCTAACCTTTCAGTGCTGTAGTGTTTTGAAGTCGGTTTTTATATTTATTGAATTTTTTTTATTTTTCAATTTTTAGTGGGGGAACGGTAGAAAAATAAACAAGTCCCTTATAACCATAATTTACCCTATTTAATTCTTTGCTTTAAAATTTGATGTTCTAAATTCCCATCTCCGAAAGTCTTCACCAGAACATCATCAAATTAACTTTGGACTACTTTTACGCTATTTTATGAAACATACGGATATTAATAAAGGATAGGCCCCATTAGGGCTTATTTAATGCTGTCCATTGAAGAGTTCCGTTCCCCATCTCTGAAAGTCGTCATCAGATCTTCACCAAATTAAAATGGGACCAATGGAATGGATAGTTGATAACCTCTTCCTTTTTTGAAGTCGGTTAAAAATGGCAAAAACATCACGTTTGTTGTATGGGAGCACCTTTAAATATTTATTTCATTCTGTTTGAGCATTTGCTGCTATAGCGGCAACAAAAATACATCATCTAAAAAAATTCAATTGTCTAGCTATCACGGTTCATGAGATACAGCCTGGTAATAGACGGACAGTCGAGCAAATTTTTGTTGTAATAAGGCGCCCCTCCCATCCCCACCCCCCATCTCCCGACTAAATGGTTTATTGTTGAAATGTGAAAATATTCAGAGCTGTAGCACATTATAATTAACTTATGGGGAAAACTATTACGGCTAAATAGGCTTTTCAAGTTAACGAGTGATAGGCCACCAACTTCTACTACTTACGCAAAAATAAACAAATATTATCACGGGAATTTGTAATTTCATAAAAATTCAATTAATTTAAGATTATATGCGACACTTTAATTGTAATTTTGGTATTGACTATAATATTTGATATAATGTGTTATTGCATTATGCCACATAACTTATACCGGATGCCTATAATTTATGTGTATGCATGTCTGTTATCATTAATTACAGAGCTCAAGTTAACATAGTTGAAGTATGTAAAGCAATGTTAAATTTTAAATAATATTAGACGCCTACAAGAAAGGTTTGTTGCCTAGCGTAGGTGTCTAAGATATAATAATTAATGAGTTTCAAGCCTTTATTAATCTTAAGTCTGATTTAATGCAAGTACTATGTAATATCATCATCATCAACCCATTATGTCCCCACCGAGGGGCACGGGTCTCTTCCCTGAGGAAGGTATAGGCCATACTCCAACACGGGGGCCAAGTCCGGATTGGTGATGTAATATAATTGCAATAAATTATTATTATTATTATTAACATATAAAAGGAACACTTTGTACAAATTCAATTGAAAATTACTTCGATGAAGTTGTTAGTTCTGTAAAGCTGGTAAAAATCCCTCGTTCTACTGAACACTACACTGCGCGTGGGCCGACTCGCACTTGGCCGGTTTTCATCATCACCATCATCATCAGCCACTGGACGCCCACTGTAGGACACAGGCCTCCTTCAGGACACAGGAGGAAATGGAGTGACGCAATTATTAATCCGGCGCCACACGTAAGGCCGGTTTTAAATGCTATTTATGTTATAAATTTCAAAGCTCTAGCTTAATTAGAAGTACCTTAGACTTTTAATGATCCATCAGTGAGTGAGTGAATGAGTCAGTGAGTGTCGGAAATTGCCATTTTTGGAGTCTCACATCTTTTAAACTATACTAGCTGGATGCCTGAACTTTGAAGCAATGTTTCTTTTTGATCTTCAAGCTTAATTTCCTTTGCAAATTTTCAGTCCTGCGACATAGGTACTTGGCTTCGAAGACAGAAGGGCCGGAAAGTGCTCGAATGGGTACGTTCCTAGGGTTCTTGATAAAGATTAAAAATATTATATTACGACTTCCAGAAAACTGTATTTATTTTACTGTAGCGAAACTTCGATGAATACAGGACAATACAGAATAGAAATGAGGAACCAAAAGATTAATCACAAATCGAAAAAGCGGTAAGCGACAGTGGTAAAGTTCCACCCGAGAGGTGGGATTCCTACCACTCCTACTTAATATTTATCCGCCTGAGAGTATTTACTGAGTAGGAAGTTGCCATGACCCCATAATCGAAGGGTCTGCTGTTATTCGTTGAAAAGACCCTGTGCCTACCGTAAAATTTTACATGCAAACACAAACACACACACACACACACACACACACACACACACACACACACACATATACACACACGAACTAACGCACGAACAAACAAACCTAGCTACGTACACACAAATAGACTGCTAAAATCATAACCCTTCCTATTAACTCTGGCGTGGTAGGGTGAAAACATGCCAAGAAAATAAAATTCGAGCAAAATTAACTCACCTTAATTTGATTTGAGACAAACGAGGACAAAGGTTGGGCCTTCGACTTCGGACAGCACACCTGAAAATAGTCGGCTTATGAAAGAAATTGGTTATATCTAGGCTCTGTTTCACTCAACCTGGCATATTTGTATTTTTAGTTCCATTTATCGTTTTTCCCTTCACCGTCGTGAACACCCATCGCGATGAAACCGGAATGTCTGAAGTACGCACATCAACATTGACGGTCAGACATACTGTTGCTTAATAGTGCATATAAAAATGCCGGAGATAGGTATAAAGCACATAAAGTGCATATAAAGCGGTGGTAGCGGAGTGGTAGAACGCCTGGCTTCTCATTCGGGAGGTCGCGGGTTCGAATCCTGGCTTGTACCAATGACTTTGTTTTCTAAGTTACGTATGTTATAAGTTACGTAAGTTTTAGTAGCAATACCACTCGCTAACTGTGAAGGAAAACATTGTGAGGAAACCTGAGTGCTTGGGGTGTTCACATACCGTTCACATAGCGCTGAGCTTTAAATTACCAATCCGCGGCGGGCACGCGTGGTAATTAAGCCCATACTCTCTCTCTCTCTCTCTCTGAAGAAGTTTTCTTCTAATTAAAATAGTATGAAATAAATGGGAAAAAATTAAAATAAAACTTGTGAGATCATGTCTTGAAGGAACAGTCCAAAAAGCTGACCTAAGTCGAACTAAATTGTTTGGCTAACAGGTTAAGATAAGATTTGGTTGCCGCTCATGGTTCAAAACAAATGTCAGAAAAAACGTGTATTATTTGCAGATTGTCACCTTTATTGTACATCTCTAAGTCTATTATTTATATCTTTATTTGGAGGGTCAACTACGGAATCCTACACTACGCATGGGCCGACACGCACTTGGCGGATTTTTAACGGACGTCAAAATTCATCGCATATATGTTTTGAATCATCATCATCATGATCATCATCAGCCCTTTGACGCCCACTGCAGGACATAGGCCTCCCTCATGGTTTTCATAACCGCCTTTTACGGGAGGAAATGGGTTTTGAATATTCAAAGATAGTTGAGTAGAATATTCAAAGCTCTACCACGTTGTCTGATATTAGACAATCCATTCGTGTTCTGAAAGGCGGTACCGCCATACGAAGATGGTCAAGATCTGTAGGTGTAGTCTCTGTAGGTGCGGTCTCTGTAGGTGCGGTCTCTGAGAATGTAATCGAGCTCTACTTTTTAGTGCATCTTTTATTGAAGTTATTTGGTTTTTGTTAAAAAAATTGTAATTATATTTTATTAAATGCTACACGCACCATTCGTGTATTGGATTGGTAGCCACAATATTTAAAGCTTTCCATCGGCTGATCTCGCCAGTCGGTAAACCGAAGATAATTTTGATCGATGCTGTGAACGGCCGTAGAGCACTTCTTTTGCGGTATGCACTGTGAGTCATCGCTGCATATATTCCCTGAAAAACAATAACGAGAAGTTTCAATTCAATAGTTTTGCCGATGACCAGTACACTAAACAGCACGTCAACATTTACATTTTAGTTGTAAGAAGGTCCGTAACGTAACTGTGTGGAGTGCACGGTTGCCAAGGCCGATGAAATGACTGTAATCCAGTGGAAATAACAGCAGGTGGGGCTGTGTTGGGTTACATTTGGTTGGGTTATTATGATTTTATCTGAAACGTCTGTAAGTAAGCGTTTATTTTTAGCTCAAACTGGGCAATGAATCGAGAGAATCTGAGTAATAGCTACCTTGTTCTACTCAACGATATATAAATGAATTGCACACAACATGTAGTTACAGAGTTACAGCCCTCACCGAGGCGTCTTTCCATTGTACACAAGGTCAGAACGCAGGTCAAAGTCAAAGTCAATAACACATGATCGTATTTCCTTTAATGATTGGAGATACGATCTAGCTTTTAACGTTTCTCAAAATTACTTTCTTTATTAATTCGTAGTTTCTCTTAATTTACTAAATTTATTTGTATTTTATTTATTTCCTTTATACCGAAGTAAGTCATTACCAATGTAGCCCTTTCAACTCTCATTTCATCAACTCTCATAGGTATCTGTATGAAGTATTAATCAGGTGTGTATAGTACAAATGGCACTGTACAGTTTGGAACAAATAATTTCCTTGCATGCATTACGAAGTATACACGACCAGCACGAAAAATCCATGCATGTAACGAAATCGCAAATTCGATTTAAAGCATTCCAAAACATACACGATAGTTGAGTTTTGGCGGTATATAGTTCGGAATACGGTACTGAAATTGTGCGTTCCAAAAGTATACGCGATCAGTTACAAACCCTTGCGTTCTGGCACTGTATACAATGGAAAGACGCATCGCCAAGGCGACATGTTTTCGTAGCATACCAACGGTTTCAACAAGTGACCCCCTACTACCCAACTGAAAGACGTTTCGCGTCAAAATATTAGGCAGCTCGTATATAGGTATACTAAAAGGTTTTAAGAATCCGCTAGTGGATTAAAAGAGGGTTTGACAGTTTTAGAAAAACATTATACCTTGTCTTCCATATAATTATGTCGCTGAACGGACTATATGGCGCAATGAGACATCATTATGAATGTTATTCCGGATACACTTGTCGGGATTTCGTTGTTTTCTCGATCTTCGATTTTTTGGAACGAGGTAGGTTATAAGTACGGATATACAGGATGGATACGGATAATTTATACATTTAAAGTACCAGTCATAATTCATAAGTCATAAAGTACAGTCTGGATTTTATCCGTACATTTCAAAGTACCTGAGCGAGCGAGTTTAGCTCGTTTACTCTTTTTGTATAACACTAACATTTTAGATAAACTCTACTATATAGCGATAAGACCGCCAATTGTAAACCACTACTTAGATATAGGAAACTATTTGTAATATCTTTCACCTGGTTGTGCAATAAAGTGTTCTCTATCTATCTATCTATCTATCTACTACTTTATGCGCAGAAAAATGTGAAAGCCGTTTCTAAGCGAGCGCTATTTGCTCTCACGATAGTAATATTGTGCAGCGCCATCTGTTGGAGAACTTTCGGACTACTGAATAATAAAATATAAATTTCCATTCCTTTATTATTTTTGCAATTAAATAACTAATTGAAGAATACAAAAAAAATAAACGCGAGTAAAATGATTTCAAACATAAAGGTTTCGAAGACTCGTGATTCCTAACTGAGCTATTATAACGTTATCGATTATGGAGAAATATTCTTTTTATCCTGTTATTGCGTAGCAATATATACGCTGAAGTCTGGATGGTTTGAAAGCCACGTTTATGTAATTAGTAATAAATATAGGCATCTATTTAAACTATTACTTTCAAGCATAGATGTTAATAAAAAAAACCGGACAAGTGCGAGTCGGACTCACCCACCGACGGCTCCATACAAATTTGTAGGTTTGTTGTTATTACGTATTACTACAAACCTACAAATAAACCTACGACTAATTTAATTATTTTTCTAGTTTTAAGTGAGTAATAATGTTTAATGCTGAAATGGCAGTGGGTGGGCCGGCCATATCATCTGAAGAACTGATAACCGATGGGGTAGACGAGTTCTTGATGGAGTCAGCGGATCGGTAAACGTAGTGTAGGACGTCCTCAGACTCGGTGGAGCGATGATCTTCGCAGGGCGGCTGGCAAGAGCTGGATGAGAGTAGCCGAGGACCGTGCTCAGTGCGTTTTTTATAAAAACAAACTGGTGTATTCGATAGCTATTATTAAGGTACCTACGTTAATTTTAATATGGCTTTCAAACCACCCAATATTCATGGCGTGTACAGGAATAAGAATTGTTTTTGTAAGTAATATGATTCTGTAGAGGTTTTTTCAGAGAAATTTCAAACCATAAGACGCGCTACTCGCACTGTCATGCTACGAGTACCTGTACAAATAAAGGCGTTCTATCAGCGGAGTCAGTTTTGAAGCACGTTTTGACTTGTAGGTACTTACCTAAAACGTCAACTTTTTGGTTTACATTCTGGACGTCGTTCTGGCGGCTGTAGGGAGATCCTTTAGTATAATGCAGGTTTTTAGAACCATCAACTTTTTTAGTTACATTCTGGGCGTCGTTCTGGCGGCTGTAGGGAGATCCTTTAGTATAATGCAGGTTTTTAGAACCATCAACTTTTTGATTTACATTCTGGACGTCGTTCTGGCGACTGTAGAGATATCCTTTAGTATAATGCTGGTTTCCGGAACCGTCAAATTTTTGGTTTACATTCTGGACGTCGTTCTCGCGGCTGTAGGGAGATCCTTTAGTATAATGCTGGTTTCCGTAACCGGCAAATTTTTGGTTTACATTCTGGACGTCGTTCTGGCGGCTGTAGAGAGATCCTTTAGTATAATGCTGGTTTTTGGAACCGTCTACTTTTTGGTTTACATTCTGGACGTCGTTCTGGCGGCTGTAGGGAGATCCTTTAGTATAATGCAGGTTTTTAGAACCATCAACTTTTTTAGTTACATTCTGGGCGTCGTTCTGGCGGCTGTAGGGAGATCCTTTAGTATAATGCAGGTTTTTAGAACCATCAACTTCTTGATTTACATTCTGGACGTCGTTCTGGCGACTGTAGAGATATCCTTTAGTATAATGCTGGTTTCCGGAACCATCAACTTTTTGATTTACATTCTGGTCGTCGTTCTCGCGGCTGTAGGGAGATCCTTTAGTATAATGCTGGTTTCCGTAACCGGCAAATTTTTGGTTTACATTCTGGACGTCGTTCTGGCGGCTGTAGAGAGATCCTTTAGTATAATGCTGGTTTTTGGAACCGTCTACTTTTTGGTTTACATTCTGGACGTCGTTCTGGCGGCTGTAGGGAGATCCTTTAGTATAATGCTGGTTTTTTGAACCGTCCAATTTTTGGTTTACATTCCAGTCGTTGTTCTGAAAATGAAATTTAAAAGAAGAATAATTTGGAGTCGGTGCCCAAAATAAATGTGTTGGTCATGAAACTGGGCTCCGACTACAAATTATACTTCTACAATACCTACATGTATAAATACTTCTAATTATTTAAATTATTTCTAACCTTTCAGTGCTGTAGTGTTTTGAAGTCGGTTTTTATATTTATTGAATTTTTTTTATTTTTCAATTTTTAGTGGGGGAACGGTAGAAAAATAAACAAGTCCCTTATAACCATAATTTACCCTATTTAATTCTTTGCTTTAAAATTTGATGTTCTAAATTCCCATCTCCGAAAGTCTTCACCAGAACATCATCAAATTAACTTTGGACTACTTTTACGCTATTTTATGAAACATACGGATATTAATAAAGGATAGGCCCCATTAGGGCTTATTTAATGCTGTCCATTGAAGAGTTCCGTTCCCCATCTCTGAAAGTCGTCATCAGATCTTCACCAAATTAAAATGGGACCAATGGAATGGATAGTTGATAACCTCTTCCTTTTTTGAAGTCGGTTAAAAATGGCAAAAACATCACGTTTGTTGTATGGGAGCACCTTTAAATATTTATTTCATTCTGTTTGAGCATTTGCTGCTATAGCGGCAACAAAAATACATCATCTAAAAAAATTCAATTGTCTAGCTATCACGGTTCATGAGATACAGCCTGGTAATAGACGGACAGTCGAGCAAATTTTTGTTGTAATAAGGCGCCCCTCCCATCCCCACCCCCCATCTCCCGACTAAATGGTTTATTGTTGAAATGTGAAAATATTCAGAGCTGTAGCACATTATAATTAACTTATGGGGAAAACTATTACGGCTAAATAGGCTTTTCAAGTTAACGAGTGATAGGCCACCAACTTCTACTACTTACGCAAAAATAAACAAATATTATCACGGGAATTTGTAATTTCATAAAAATTCAATTAATTTAAGATTATATGCGACACTTTAATTGTAATTTTGGTATTGACTATAATATTTGATATAATGTGTTATTGCATTATGCCACATAACTTATACCGCATGCCTATAATTTATGTGTATGCATGTCTGTTATAATTAATTACAGAGCTCAAGTTAACATAGTTGAAGTATGTAAAGCAATGTTCAATTTTAAATAATATTAGACGCCTACAAGAAAGGTTTGTTGCCTAGCGTAGGTGTCTAAGATATTATAATTAATGAATTTCAAGCCTTTATTAATCTTAAGTCTGATTTAATGCAAGTACTATGTAATATAATTGCAATAAATAATTGATTATTATTATTAACATATAAAAGGAACACTTTGTACAAATTCAATTGAAAATTACTTCGATGAAGTTGTTAGTTCTGTAAAGCTGGTAAAAATCCCTCGTTCTACTGAACACTACACTGCGCGTGGGCCGACTCGCACTTGGCCGGTTTTCATCATCATCATCATCATCAGCCACTGGACGCCCACTGTAGGACACAGGCCTCCTTCATGGTTTTTATTCCATGAAGGGTTTTGTCATAATAAAGTTGAGCCCATTCCTTTTTACCACAAACATTTGTGAATGAAAAAATAATTTTTATTTATTATTTTTGTGTGGTAAATAAAATATTTTCACTTTCACTTTCGCTTTCATAATCGCCACGCTTGGCAGGCGGGTTGGCGATCGCAGTATGCTGTTGAAATGTCAGAAAGACGCTGCTGCCGGTCTCCTGGTAATGTATTTCCTTAGTCACCTTCTACGACATCTAGGAGGAAATGGAGTGACGCAATTATTAATCCGGCGCCACACGTAAGGCCGGTTTTAAATGCTATTTATGTTATAAATTTCAAAGCTCTAGCTTAATTAGAAGTACCTTAGACTTTTAATGATCCATCAGTGAGTGAGTGAATGAGTCAGTGAGTGTCGGAAATTGCCATTTTTGGAGTCTCACATCTTTTAAACTATACTAGCTGGATGCCTGAACTTTGAAGCAATGTTTCTTTTTGATCTTCAAGCTTAATTTCCTTTGCAAATTTTCAGTCCTGCGACATACTTGGCTTCGAAGACAGAAGGGCCGGAAAGTGCTCGAATGGGTACGTTCCTAGGGTTCTTGATAAAGATTAAAAATATTATATTACGACTTCCAGAAAACTGTATTTATTTTACTGTAGCGAAACTTCGATGAATACAGGACAATACAGAATAGAAATGAGGAACCAAAAGATTAATCACAAATCGAAAAAGCGGTAAGCGACAGTGGTAAAGTTCCACCCGAGAGGTGGGATTCCTACCACTCCTACTTAGTATTTATCCGCCTGAGAGTATTTACGGAGTAGGAAGTTGCCATGACCCCATAATCGAAGGGTCTGCTGTTATTCGTTGAAGAGACCCTGTGCCTACCGTAAAATTTTACATGCAAACACAAACACACACACACACACACACACACACACACACACACACACACACACACATATACACACACGAACTAACGCACGAACAAACAAACCTAGCTACGTACACACAAATAGACTGCTAAAATCATAACCCTTCCTATTAACTCTGGCGTGGTAGGGTGAAAACATGCCAAGAAAATAAAATTCGAGCAAAATTAACTCACCTTAATTTGATTTGAGACAAACGAGGACAAAGGTTGGGCCTTCGACTTCGGACAGCACACCTGAAAATAGTCGGCTTATGAAAGAAATTGGTTATATCTAGGCTCTGTTTAACTCACCCTGGCATATTTGTATTTTTAGTTCCATTTATCGTTTTTCCCTTCACCGTCGTGAACACCCATCGCGATGAAACCGGAATGTCTGAAGTACGCACATCAACATTAACGGTCAGACAAACTGTTGCTTAATAGTGCATATAAAAATGCCGGAGATAGGTATAAAGCACATAAAGTGCTGGTAGCGGAGTGGTAGAACGCCTGGCTTCTCATTCGGGAGGTCGCGGCTTTGAATCCTGGCTTGTACCAATGACTTTGTTTTCTAAGTTACGTATGTTATAAGTTACGTAAGTTTTAGTAGCAATACCACTCGCTAACTGTGAAGGAAAACATTGTGCGGAAACCTGAGTGCTTGGGGTGTTCACATACCGTTCACATAGCGCTGAGCTTTAAATTACCAATCCACGGCGGGCACGCGTGGTAATTAAGCCCATACTCTCTCTCTCTCTCTCTCTCTGAAGAAGTTTTCTTCTAATTAAAATAGTATGAAATAAATGGGAAAAAATTAAAATAAAACTTGTGAGATCATGTCTTGAAGGAACAGTCCAAAAAGCTGACCTAAGTCGAACTAAATTGTTTGGCTAACAGGTTAAGATGGGATTTGGTTGCCGCTCATGGTTCAAAACAAATGTCAGAAAAAACGTGCATTATTTGCAGATTGTCACCTTTATTGTACATCTCTAAGTCTATTATTTACATTTTATTTGGAGGGTCAACTACGGAATCCTACACTACGCATGGGCCGACACGCACTTGGCGGATTTTTAACGGACGTCAAAATTCATCGCATATATGTTTTGAATCATCATCATCATGATCATCATCAGCCCTTTGACGCCCACTGCAGGACATAGGCCTCCCTCATGGTTTTCATAACCGCCTTTTACGGGAGGAAATGGGTTTTGAATATTCAAAGATAGTTGAGTAGAATATTCAAAGCTCTACCACGTTGTCTGATATTAGACAATCCATTCGTGTTCTGAAAGACGGTACCGCCATACGAAGATGGTCAAGATCTGTAGGTGTAGTCTCCGTAGGTGCGGTCTCTGTAGGTGCGGTCTCTGAGAATGTAATCGAGCTCTACTTTTTAGTGCATCTTTTATTGAAGTTATTTGGTTTTTGTTAAAAAAATTGTTATTATATTTTATTAAATGCTACACGCACCATTCGTGTATTGGATTGGTAGCCACAATATTTAAAGCTTTCCATCGGCTGATATCGCCAGTCGGTAAACCGAAGATAATTTTGATCGATGCTGTGAACGGCCGTAGAGCACTTCTTTTGCGGTATGCACTGTGAGTCATCGCTGCATATATTCCCTGAAAAACAATAACGAGAAGTTTCAATTCAATAGTTTTCCCGATGACCAGTACACTAAACAGCACGTCAACCTTTACATTTTAGTTGTAAGAAAGTCCGTAACGTAACTGTGTGGAGTGCACGGTTGCCAAGGCCGATGAAATGACTGTAATCCAGTGGAAATAACAGCAGGTGGGGCTGTGTTGAGTTACATTTGGTTGGGTTATTATGATTTTATCTGAAACGTCTGTAAGTAAGCGTTTATTTTTAGCTGAAACTGCGCAATGAATCGAGAGGATGTGAGTAATGGCTACCTTGTTCTACTCAATGATATATAAATGAATTGCACACAACATGTAGTTACAGAGTTACAGCCCTCACCGAGGCGTCTATCCATTGTACACAAGGTCAGAACGCAGGTCAAAGTCAAAGTCAAAGTCAATGACTCAAAGTATTTTCCTCCATGATCGTATTTCCTTTAACGATTGGAAATACGATCTAGCTTTAACGTTTTTCAAAATCACTTTCTTTATTAATTCGTAGTTTCTCTTAACTTACTAAATTTATTTGTATTTTATTTATTTCCTTTATATCGAAGTTAGTCATTACCAAGGTAGCCCTTTCATATATTCATCAACTGAATGAAGTATTAATCAGGTGTGTATAGTACAAATGGCACTGTACAGTTTGGAACAAATAATTTCCTCGCATGCATTACGAAGTATGCACGACCAGCACGAAAAATCCATGCATGTAAAGTATACGCGATCAGTTACAAACCCTTGCGTTCTGGCACTGTATACAATGGAAAGACGCATCGCCAAGGCGACATGTTTTCGTTGCATACCAACGGTTTCAACAAGTGACCCCCTACTACCCAACTGAAAGACGTTTCGCGTCAAAATATTAGGCAGCTCGTATATAATGCATTTCTTATCTGATACAGGAAAATGACTAAAGTACCTAAACTAATAAGTATTTATTAAAAGACGACGCAGATAAAAATCACAATGAAATTTGTAAAACAAGAAAGAATTATCTACCTATAATTATCTATATCCATAATGGTCTTTCCCTTTATTCTATTTAAACTGCATTTGAGGAGTGTTTCAGAGAAGTTGTGTTTTTATGAATAACGTCGTAGGTACTGAGCTGCGGATATTCGAGTCCAATTTCAAGTCGATCCTGCTGTACGGATACGAAACGTGGTTCGTCCGGAAAAATCTGGCCAGCAAGCTGCAGGTTTATAAATTAAATAAACGCTTCAGTCGGATTCTACGAATTTTCTGGCACCATACCATCCCAAACGCAGAGTTGTGAAGACTGTCGAAGCAGAGGCCCATTAATGCAGAAATCCTGGCTAGAAAGTAGGGGTGCCGTAGGTCAGACCAACGTCCAACCAGGCAGAGCCTCAGGTGCGAGACACATAGATGTGACGTGGGGTGAGGGCGCGGTAATATGTTTAGAGTCACAGACCACAGTCCTTGCTCTGCGGTCGCTCTTGGTCTGTGACTCTTTACATATTACCGCGCCACCATTTCAGAGAGGTTGGGTTTCTTTACGTGATGAATTTCGTGAGGGGCGGCCTTCAACTGGCGTCAACGAAAATAATGTGGCTACTGTTAAGCGGCTAATTGAAGTAAACCCGCGGATTACCTATGAGACAATTAGAGGATTCGTATGAGCCAAAATCAGAAAATTTTACATAACATAACATAAACTCACGCCTGTATCCCAGAGGGGTAGGCAGAGACCAGGCACTACCACTTGCTACGATCCTGACAGATCACTTTCGCTTCCTCAACATTCATTAGTCGTTGCATGCACGCACGCCGGTTTTGGGTACTTTTTATCTTGCCCTTTGCTAATACATCCCCTACTTGGTCGAAGTATGTCCGTCTGGGTCGTCCCTTACCGGCCCTTCCATCCACATTCGCTCGATATATTTGTTTTGTCGATCTTTCTTCCTTCATCCTCTCCACATGTCCAAACCAAACCAAAATTTTATACGAAGAATTAAAAGTTCGGAAACTTTGTTGTCGTTTTGGATCCCTCGAGACGAAATGTGGATTTATTGTTCATTGAGCCCGAAAAAAAAACAGCAATCTTGTGAATGGGTGTTTTAAAATGAGAACAGGCCAACAAAAGTGAGGCAGGCGAGAAATGTTGGTACAAAAATGATCGCGGTTTTTTTTCTCAGCTACGGGTCTCATCTGCACTATTCCACTTGAAGATCAAAATAGTGTTAATGCCGAGTGGTATTCTACCATTTGTTTACCCAGGGTATTAGAAAAAGTTCGCGGAAGACGACCAAAAAGCCGCGTTCTCCTACATCACGACAACGCTTCTTCACACACGGCCAACAAAACAAAGTCATTTTTAGCTTCCGAAAAAGTACAACTCGTCACCCATCCTGCACATAGCCCCGACCTAGCACCCTGTGATTTCTGTATTTTCCCCAAAGTCAAAGATTTGATGAGAGGTTTCACTTGTTCCAACTCCGAAGAGGCAGTGATAGCGTTCAATCAGCACGTAGAAAATATGCTTTCAAATCTGTGGTCCTCCTGTTTTAGAAATGGTTCTATCGCTTGAAAAATATTTAAAATATAAAGGAGAGTATTTTGAAAAGCAATAAACATAATATTTTGGTTATAACATGTTGTTTTCTTAAGTTACGCAAAACTTTCAGTGTGACCACGTAGGTATATAGGCTGCTTATGTAAACTAGTCGTTAGCAGGTTACGTATGAGAAAACTGAAGATGTAACAAATAGATTATTCTTTGTATCCTCCTGATTTATTTGTGATTTTTTGGCCCATAAGTAACTCTGAAATTTTCCGGTGCGGAGAAGGAAAACCACGTGAGGAAACCATTAAATAAAAAATAAATCATTTTTGTTCCAGCCAAAGCCATATTAAATAACATAACAAACAAATTAAGTAAACTATCTTACAAAAATTAGTTTGAGTTGGAAAATTAAGCTAGTTTAAACAAAAATTTAATTTAAAATAATTAATAAAATAAAATTGCATTTTATGCATTTAAGCATTTAAGCCCATACTCTCTCTGGCTGAGAGAAAACATGTGCCATGTATTAGAAGTGAAACATATGTACTGCTTATGTATTCGCAGTATTCGATATTGCGATAATATTCCTTAATTTCATATAACATAATATTCCGCGGTGGGCACGCGTGTGGTGATTAAGCCCATATTACTCTCTCTGTGAGAGAACGCCTGTGCCCTATATAGACTGCATTTTTATAATTATCTAATACTAGCTGACCCCGCAAACGTTGTTTTGCCATATTAATTAGCCTACGACCTATTCTAAGACCTGCCAAATACTTAAACACAAAGAAAATTCATAAAAATCTTGTCACAGCAGTTGTTGTCCAACTCCTCCAAAACGGCTTCACCGGTTTTTAGTATTATATTTGGTCTGAGAATAGGTCGTAGGCTATTTAATATGACAAAACAACATAAGCAGTATTGTCAGCCAGTATTACATAAAAATATACCTAATAATGCAGCCTTTAAACGTCCTAGGGTAGGGCTCAGGCCTTTTCACAGAGCGAGAGAGAGAGCACGTGCAATCATGCCTACCGAAGTCAAAGTAAAAGTCAAAAATTTTATTCACTATTTTTATAGTTTTTACAAAAGGTTTACTGAATGAACTTCAAAGCTGTTAGGATCGATCCCAGGATCGGCAATTAGGTACCAACACCTCTGACACTCAGGTTTCCTCACAATGTTTTCCTGAATATCATAATAGGCATTGATAATTATTCGATGAATTTTACTCAACGCATACAGGTCACTAAACCGCTGCGCATTTTATGTACCTGTTTATTACTTTTTGTGTGGTTTAGTGTATTAACAGATACAGGATAAACCGCAAATTTTTTACTTAAAAAGAACACTCGTCACATGTGACCCAAAATCGACAATCGCCGACGCAAACGAAAAATAATGACATGTTTGTCAATATATAAAATATATTTATATATTTTTTCAACTTCAATGGTTAACATGGAAAATTTTAACAAAAACATGCGAAATATATGTGATTTTTTTTTCAACTTTCTTTTTTATCTGTAATGGGTTAACAAGTTGCTAAATAGTGTAAGCAATGTGTAAAACACCATATTCATAGTTCATTAGTTTTTAGGGTTCTGTACCCAAAGGGTAAGGAACCCTTTTTCTAAGACTCCACTGTCCGTCAGTCTGTCTGTCACCAGGCTGTACCTCATGATAGCTAGACAATTGAAATATTCACAGATGATGTATTTCTGTTGCCGCTAGAACAACAAATACCTAAAAACAGAAGTCGAAGTGCCAGAGTGCGCTGACCGTTGGGGCCAGCAACATCATATCGTCCGCATAAATGATATTATTGACGCTGATATTGTCAATACGGCAACTCACATGCATGTTGCTGAGCCCGACGATCAGCGCATTACCATACACGTTAAATAGTTTTGGTGAGACTAGCCCTACCTGCCTAACGCCATACCCAAGCTGGTACGGTTCAAATACCGCACCCGCCCATGTAACCTTGTTAATCCGGTTCGTATACCAATATTTAAACAAGCCAATTAACTCACATGGTGTTTTTTCGGCCTCTATTTTATTCCATAATTACTTCGTAAACAGAAGTGTCCTCGCCCTCTCAACGAACTTCAAATAATCCTAGGATATCCCAGTGTAACCTACCCATTTCTTCTTCCAGTTTAATTAGCTTTTCGTCGGCCCTCAATGTGTTACCAGGGCCAGTCGTTTTCGCTGTTGGGGTGGTGGCTGGATCTCTGCCAAAGATTCTTAGCGCACTTTGCTCCGCCGTTGCCGTGGCCGCGACTGTAGCCAGGAATAGTGGAGCTGCCGGGGACTGGGGGCCTGGTTTTTGTTTGTCTGCCATGAGGGTATTATCCATACTCATCACGCTTGGCATGCGGATTGTGAGCGCAGTATATGGCATTTCCGCAGAAGGCCCTGCTGCCACCTCCTGGTAATGTGTCCCTTAGCCGGTTTTTACGGCACTGGGAAGAGATGGGGGGGTACTATTCTAAAGCCGACACCCCACGGTGCATATAACCGTGGGCATGTAAACACATAATATAACAACGATTGGCTGACTACGGGTCTTTACCCTAATACCACTTATACGCGGATTATCACACTGTATCACCATTACCGCAGGAAACACACTCTTTCGCCACAACATCGCTGTTCCACCGTGCGGGCACCCCCGCAACTTACTCGACGTATCCACCGTCGAACTACCAGTGCAGCCTAAGTCAGAGTTGATAATGCCGAGGTATGCTGGGTCATGGGAAAAAGGCATGTCTCCTGCAGCGCTATTATGTCTAGAGTATCAGTGAGCTCCTTTGCAGCTATGGCAGACTTCTTTACATTTTTGCAATTGGAGTTCGCTAACTTATATCTACTCTACTGCTTTTATCATCGCCTTCTCTTTATTTCTTTATAATTTGTTGCACAAAGTACTTTGAAAGGAATTTGGTTTAATTAAATTGAATGTAAATAATACAAAACCGGCCAAGTGCGAGTCAGGCTCGCGCACAAAGGGTTTCGTACCATTATCTATACAACAATAGACAGATATCGCATTTGAGAATAGCGCCATATATAGAAACCAACAAGAAGCGTTTAATGACTTGAAATCGGTGCTGTGACGGTTACATAGATGGCCGCTAGATGGGCTGTCAAAGTTTGTTGTATGGGAGCCCCTCTTAAATATTTATTTGGTCTGTTTTCAGTATTTGTTGTTATAGCGGCAACAGAAATACATCATCTGTGAAAATTACAACTGCCCAGCTATCACGGTTCATGAGATACTGCCTGGTGACAGATAGACAGACAGACAGACGGACAGTGAAGTCTTAGTAATAGGGTTCCGTTTGGCACCCTTCGGGTACGGAACCCTAAAAAAACGAAATGGAGCTAAGCTCTCACGGTGCTATGATAATGCCGCTAATTCAGTTAAAGGGGTCTTTATGGGCATATTACGCAAGTTTTTGTTAGAGTAGGGCGTCACCCCCACCTCTCCCGGCTAAATGGTCAACTGTAGAAAAATGAAACAATTCAGGGCTGAAGCTCACACAGTAAACTTAAAAGGAGAAATCTCAATGCTAAGTAGGCTTTCAAAGTTACTTGTAAAAGTAACTGTACAGCTAATAATAATACTAATATTTATAATTTTTTTTTTTTACGTAGCCTCGTTTGTGTCCCACTGCTGGGCAAAGGCCTCCCCCAACTCAGACCAGATGTTTCTGTCTTGTGCCACCTCAGGCCACTCCGGCATGTGTCGGTCGAGGTCGTCTCGCCAACGTCTTCTTGGCCTACCTCTCCTGCGACGACCGCTTTGTGGCACCCACTCGGTGGCAAGTCTCGCCCACCTATCCACCTATCCTAATAAATATAACTTCTAATTAAGTTTACATATTTACAGGTAAAAAACTTGCCCCAGGTTGGTGTCCCGTGGCAGGGAGCCCAGGATGCTGGCAGGTTCGCCGCATTGTACGATTTTTTTTAAGTGTAATAAAAGTATCAATAAATAAATAAATAAACATTACCCCATTTCTATTTAAATACATTGTATTTTGCGGTTTTTCTACTTGTAAAAGGAAAACCTCGTACAAATTCCATTGAAAATAACTTTGATGAAGTTGTTAGTTCTGTGAATGATGTAAGAACCACTCCTTCTACGGAACCCTACACTGCGCCGGACCCGACACGGAGTTTGGTTAAGTACAATAGGTTACCTGTCCTATTTTCTTCATTCACGAATAACGAAAAGCTTAAATATTACTGACCGATACTTACATTCTGCCTGAACTGTAATCAAAAGCAAAGCTGCAAGCAACAAGTTACAGAAATGCTTCGGAATCATGTCGGTATGTCATCTAGATCACCCACTGTTTTTCGATGATAACAATTTATTCTTCCAATTTGTTTTAAATGAATTAGCACTCAACACATCCTTTCCACACTAGCACTGCTATGCTGGCACTGCAATTACTGCCGGTCTACATACCGTGATGACTTAAAATGTTGGGATACAAGGATATTTTAAACAAATTAGGTAGTCCCGTAATCTGATCAATGCTCATATACAAACAAACACATCCACGTACGCACTCACACAAACAATTTCTTTACGCCTTTTGGGTTTTTTTGATTATATTTCCTTGTCCCGGATAACACGGCGATTGTCAGTATTTTCTACTTTTATCATCATCATCAACCCATTATGTCCCCACCGAGGGGCACGGGTCTCTTCCCTGAGGAAGGTATAGGCCATACTCCACCACGGGGGCCAAGTCCGGATTGGTGGAGGCTTGTAGACTAGTGGCTCGTCTACTGTCAGAAGTTGTCAAGCCGCCCTAAGGCCTCTGACTTGGCTTAACGACTGCCATCTATCGACGGCAGCCGGCACCAACAGCTTAACGTGCCTTGCGAAGCACGGAACCGCTCGGAAAAATGCCACTAGCGTTAGGCATAGACGGCGACCCATCCATGCACTGAACGCGCCCAGTGTTGCTTAACCTTCGTGATCCTTTAAGATCACTCAGGCAGCCGGGGCTACGAGCGATTTTTTTGAAGTCGGTTAAAAAATTATTCATGGCCTCGAACCGAAGACAGCTTCTAACATTGTACATTGACATTCAGCAAACAGAACGTGAATTCTTACGTGGAAATAAATTTCTAATTTATGAATAGCATAGAAAAAAAGAAACCTGACCAGGCCAGTCAAGAAATAATAGATACCTAGACTCGTTTTATAAAAGCTAAATAAGTTTGAATAATTTAATTACAAAATTATATACTTAATTTAAATAACTTTCCGTGTGGCGCCGGATCATTACTGCATCATCATCATTACTGTAGTAAATTACTGCAGCGGCCAGCAAAAGGGGTGGACGAACGTGAAAATGTGGTCCGAGGCGAAGCCGAAGCACACATACGTGAGTCCATCAATGCTTAGTTGTGGCCAAGGCTTGTATATGATTTTTCTCAAATAATGCGCGGAAATTAAAACTAAGTAGTACTAAGGCAGAACTTTTTATTTGAAAAATTCAATAAACTTTCAAAATCAGACGAACCACGAACGAACAACAATAATTTTTGCCGCGTTAAAGTGTTCTTTTTTTTTCAATAGGTAGGTATATCCAGCTTTCTATCGCAAGCCAGTTCGAAATTTAAATAAAACCTCTGATAAGTTACCTCCTTGGTTGTCATTGTTCGGAGTAAAAGATCGTTCCATTTTTAAATAACACGACAGATATGAGTTTAGTATGTAATTTATTTGGCCGCAAAACACGACAGTTATGAATTTTCATAGAACTTTTTCCGGCCGCTGCTCGCGTGTAATTGGCCAGTACAGCAATTTCGATTTATCTCGAAGAAGATTGTCGAAATAATGCTCAAATTTCCAAGCATGTTTGAAAAAAAGCTGTTTAAAAAAAAATTAACAGTTTAGAGGTCATCCATAAAGTACTTCACACACCTCCCTAGTGTGACGTGACATATTTGCAAATTTACATGTAGAAATGCTATGTAGAAACGTATGTAGAAATGTAGAAACTGCTGTCATAATTTCATTTCCATTTCAATGCATTAGTTTTATTTTCATTTCAATGCATTTCAATTATTTTTTATACTATCAACATCATATTAAAAATTTGAAAAAATTAACAAAACAATAAATTCTTAATTATATTGTATTTTTGAAATTATTAGTTATACTGCATTTTTTAAATGTGACGTCACGAAACTTAGGACCCCTCCCACCCCTTGTCACACAATGTGACAATTTGTCGTACAAAGTACCAAGTAATTATAATTATGGTAGGTACATTGGTCTATCGGTATGCGTAGTAATAGTTGCTTGGTATTCATAGTAGGCTACAAACCTTTGTTATGAAATACCATCATCTTCCTTTGAACAGAATAAGTTCGTCATTAGAATTAGTACGAGGCACTAAACCGTCTAACCGCCCACGGTTCCCAACAGAGCCTGCCAGCTCGCTGACTTACTTAGGATCCCTAAAAGCCATCAGTCACTTGCAAGGCGGTGTACTCGTCAGGACGTGCCGGTAAGCCAACCCGGACCTATTTATTCATGAGCCTGTGATCGATCTTAATCGAGGCGTGCCGGAGAATGTAAGGAGACAGCACATAGCAACAGCAGACAGAATGACTGGTAGTTGGTGATTTTCTACGAGCAAATCTCAAGCCTGAAATCTACTGCCACGTTGGACTAGCGGTAACCCGCTTGACTATTATAAAATAGTTTAGATTCCCGCTGAACAGCGCCGTTTTTGATTTGTTTATACAATTGGCCTCGGTTTGGGTGTGTTGCCATGCTTGTGATGTACTTGTCTGGTTACCATAGCACAGGGTATCCTAATTTGGGACCAAAACACTCGATTGTGTAGTGTGTAAGTTATTATTAATTTTTTTATAACCACCTGGGCAACCGAGATTCGCGCTTTCACTTTTTTTGTTAAGCACTTTAGAATTTAGGTAAATTCTACATACTAAATAAAAAAAAAAATGCTTGTTTGGAATTGTTCAAGTTATTGAATGCGAATGCAAATAATGTTAACGGGGACAATAGAGAAGTTGCGTGATTTTGGTAACATTATATTTCCAATGAATGGGATTAAAAGATAGACCAAAACTAACAAGTTCGTGAAAATGTTTTTGAAATCCATCAACAAATGGCTCGGAAGTAGAATATTGATCTGCACCACTTCTTCCTTTTTCGGGTTCCTTAGTCGACAAGGAACCCTTATAGTTTCGCCATGTCCGTCCGTCTGTCTGCCTGTAACCGCTGTCTTTATACAACGTTTGTTGTATGGGAGCCCCCTTTTAAATATTTATTTTATTCTGTTTTTAGTATTTGTTGTTATAGCGGCAACAGAAATACATTATCTGTGAAAATTTCAACTGCCTAGCTTTCAAGGTTCATTAGATATAGCCTGGTGACAGACAGACGGACAGTGAAGTCTTAATAATAGAATCCCGTTTGGCACCCTTTGGGTACGGAACCCTAAAAAAGATTATTTAGATGACAAATATGTCTAGAGTTAAAGCCAGTTTAATGCATGAGTTCTAGGTGGCAGTCGCTAGCATGGCTGGCCTACCCCTCTCGAATATGGATGTATTCAACATCTAATCCACTGTAAGGAAACCAAGTGACTGAGGTGTACATATGCCTCAGCGTTTGAAATCGCCAATTCGCGGTGGGCACACACGGAGCCCATAATCTCTCTCTCTCTCTGCGAGAAAACCTGAGAATAGTAAAATCTGGAACAGACAATCACTTACCATGATCCTGATAGATCACTTTCGCTTCCTCAACATTCATTAGTCGTTGCATGCACGCACGGTTTTGGGTACTTGTTGTCTTGCTTTTTGCTAATATATCCCCTATTTGGTCGAAGTATGTCCGCCTGGAACGTCCCTTTCCGGCCCTTCCACCCACATTCGCTCGATATATTTGTTTCGTTAATCTTTCTTCCTTCATCCTCTCCTCATGTCCAAACCAACGCAACATTCCTTTCTCAATTCTAGTACATCATCTTTCAGTCCACAACGTTCTCTGATCAAACTATTGCGTATCCTGTCATTCAAAGTAACACCAGAAATAATTCTCAAGTACCTCATTTCTACTGCATTAATCCTACTTTCTTGCTTCTTTGCCATACCCAAGTCTCGCTACCATACGTAAGTGTTGGAACCAGTACTCCATTATGGATAGTCAATCTACGAGTAGCTCTTTTGGAGATGTTTTGGCCGCTCACTAAGGAGTGCAATGCACCGTTTACAAAATTTCATGCTCGTCTTTCTATATCACCTTCACACTTTTCATCCCTCGCAAAGAGGCTCCCAAAGCGACAAGTTCTTTCACTTGTTCCACCCTTTCACCTCTAATCTTTATCTTCACTCAGTCATTTCATCATCTTTTTCGAACACCATTACTTTCGTCTTACTCACATTAATGTTCCTTCCTTTCCTTTTAAATGCCTCATCCATTACTGTTACTTGTGTCTGTAGATGTTGAAATATTTTTTTATCTACTGCGAAAAAAAAGGATTGCAATCATCTTGTTCTTATTGGTCGGTACGCTTTTGACAGAGCAGTCATGGTCTTCATGAAGAGGCTTTATTACGGGCTGATATTGCGTGCGTCAAGACGTCTCGCCATTCCTCTACATCAGCGGCCTGCCCACAGTGGACTTAACCTGGTCGGTCCATCGCATCGATGCTCCACCGCGTGCTCTGGTGCCCTCTACCTTTCCCTGTGTTTCCATGGTCAATGGATTTCAATAAATACCACATTAGTGAAACGTAACGTGATATCATATGCTTCGGTATATTAATTCATCTAGCAGTCAGCGGTAGTCACCCTCTGAGCGGACATTAGGAGAGGCGACGTATTGGGGGAGTCCCACACTAATGGCTGTTTGTACGGATTATTGATACCTCAGTCTTGATGATTGTTTTGATATCGGATACCTATTTTGTTTTCGGAGAAAAGGAGATTTTCTTTAAGAATATTCCGGTCTTAAGTTTGCCTTAAATTGTACATGAATTTAGTTTTCCATTATAGGCCTTCGCTAACGATAAATAAAACGACTTCGTTTTCTAAGTTACGTACATTTGTGAAAATACCATACCACTCGCCGGTGGTGAAGGAAAACATCGTGAGGCAACCTGAGTGTCTGAGGTGTTCACATATCTCAGCGCTTTAAATTGCCAATCCGCGGCGGGCACGCCTGTCTTTATCTCTGAGAGAACGCCCATGTCCTGCAGTGGGACGTATATAGGCTACATAAAAAAGACCTTTTTGTCCGTTACCGACGACTTACCACCGGTTTCTCGTACACTAACAAGCTGTTAATCTACTGTTAACAGCTATCAGTGGTTTTTGATTAACAGCGTGTTAGTGTACGAGAAACTGGGGGTTAGACTGTGATTAAGAGCTACATTTTTTAAAACAACAAGTCCGTTTCGGGAGCGGCAGAACCTACTGCCTATAGGTAAAGTAAAGTAAAGTAAAGTAAAGTATAAGAAACATAAAGTTAGACTCCGGAGTCGAGTCGGCACGGATTTAGTGCCTCCAGGACCTTAGGAATCCGTGTGGCGCCGGATTAAGAATAGCGTCACTCCATTTCCTTCCGTGAATATCGTAGAAGGCAACTAAGGAAATACATTACCAGGAGACGGGCAGCAGCGTCTTCCTGAGATTCCAACCGCATACTGCGATTGCCAACCCGCCTGCCAAGCGTGGCGATTATGGCAAAACCCCTCATGGTTATAAAAATCACGAAGGAGGCCTATGTCCTGCAGTGGGCGTTAAATGGCTGATGATGATTATGATGATGAGGCCCTTAGTCCGATGGTGCCGAGCACTTCGTCGCAGGTCTTGCAGCCCCTTTGGACTTCTTCTCTCCAGGCGAATCTGTCCACAGCAAGCTTATTGATGAGATCCCAAAAGCTGCCATGTTACGCGTGACGCTTTCCTCAAAGCATAAAAATGGTTTTCCGACACGCATCCTGGCACGCGCTAAACATGCCGCTTGTTAAAAAACATACATAAACTCACGCCTTTATCCCAGGGGTAGGCAGAGACCTGGGACTGCCACTTGCCACGATCCTGACAGATCACTTTCGCTTCCTCAACAATCATTAGTCGTTGTGCATGAATGAAAACATCTGTTCACAGGTAGCTTAACCCAGCTCCCGTGAGATCCCAAAAGCCGCCATGTTACGCGTGACGCTTTCTTCAAAGCGTAAAAATGGTTTGCCGACACGCATCCTGGCGCGCGCTAAACATGCTGCTTGTTAAAAAACATACATACATAAACTCACGCCTGTATCCCAGAGGGGTAGGCAGAGACCAGGGACTGCCACTTGCCACGATCCTGACAGACTCGTTTGCTTCCTCAACATTCGTTGGTCGTTGCACGTACGCACGCCGGTTTCGGTTTTGTTAAAAAAGTTAGGGACATTTTTATCTTGACTCATTATTGTTCTGTAGAAAGTAGACAAATACTTTGTCTGAAATATGTTATTAAGTTTACACAAAAAATACCTGGAAATTATTGTACAAAGGTGTTTAAGCTTGAAGTCCTCGAACTAAATGTCCTACCTCTCTTTAATTTAATTTTAAAACTAAACTTTTGTAAACTTTTGTAAACTTAATAGTATATGTGGGTGCGTATACGTCAAAGTTATTGTTTACGCCATATGAAAAACCTAATGCAATATAAAAAAATCAGACAAGTGCGCATCGGACTCACCCACCGAGGGTTCCGTTGAAATTTGTAGTTACTTACATTTTATAAATAGTTCAGGAATCGAGTTTAGCAATTTTTTCAGGGCTTTTCCCGAACTTCGAAGACTATTTTTTATGATTTAATTAATAATGTTAAGTTTTCAGATTTTTCCTTTTACTTGTAGTATAAGACAGTAGTATTTGCCAAATTTCATAGTTCTAGGTCAAAGGAAAGTACCCTATAAATTTGGATTTCCTTGACAATTAATGTACCTACTGGAAAGTCGCGACTTTTGACTTTTGACATGCGGCAGAGGGCTGGCGCATACCTTGGCCAGAGGTTAAGCCCTGGTCATCCAAAGAGGCAACGTCGCTCTGGGCACATTGCAACGGAACAGTGACCTGCGGCAGGTGTTTTATTTTTAAATACAGAATTTATGACATTTATATATTATTATAGTTTAGTTAAGTCCAGCATTTTATTTCAATTTGTTTTTTTTTTGTTGTGATATGAATAATATTATATTTAAAATCGGTGTTAGTAAAAAAAATTACTTCAGGTACCCTGCAAAATTAAAAATTGACCCCTCAGCAAGTACTCATCCACTATGCGCCTCCATCGTGTTCCTAGAATGAAGCTTACCTTCAAAAGGTTCTTTCAAGCTCAACACATGTTTTCATTGTCAGCCATACTGATTCAACCACAGCACTTTAGATAGATAGGTAGATGGAGATAGAGAACACTTTATTGAACAACCAGGTAAAATAATTACAAATTCATCTATTACATATTCTGCGAATTCAACCGCCATCATATAATGCAGATTGTTAAGTCAACATTCTAGTTTGCCGGAGGAAATCCAAGACACATAGTTATGAGAGAGAGCGTCACTCATGCCATCATGCTACCCATGCTGGTCTCCCGATGCGTCGATTAGGCGCGCCGCCAGGTCTTGGAACAGCAGGCGCGCCTCTGGGTGCTCGTCGTTTCGACCCCAAACGGCGCAAATATTTAATTGTCGCCAATTGAGCCGTACCGGCGCCGTTTGAGGTTTTCGGCAACTTACATTACTTTCCAACTATCATCATCATCATCATGATCATCAGCCATTTGATCAGGCGGGTTGGCGATCGCAGTATGCGGTTGGAATATCAGGAAGACGCTGCTGCCCCTCTCCTGGTAACTGATTTCCTTAGTCGCCTTCTACGACATGCCCGGAATGAAATGGAGTGCCGTTATTCTTAATCCGGCGCCACACTTTCCAACTCCATTCCAATCCATCTATAATTTGCTTGTAGTTCCTTCTGCACTGGATCGACAGCAGCGCTATATTGTTCGTCTTCTGCCTCACAATAAGGCTCAAAATTGCATGCCAGAGCTTTGCTCGTTAAGTCATCGGTCTTGCGGGTGATTCGTCAAGTTTGACTGCTTCTGTTATTAGCTCAAGTGGGTTACTTTACTAGAGTTTACTTAGTTCCACGGTGAATGCAGTTTATTGATTTTTTAACCTCGACTGTTTGTTAAAGGAACTGAGTGGTAACTGAAATTGCACATACGATTTAATTAATAGCAACTTCATACGCAGCCTATATAGCAACTTCGCTTGGGGTTTATAAACAAAGAAACTAAAATATTGGCTTATTCTGGATAACCCCTGCGTTATGCTCGTGAACGGGTGCTGTTCGTGTGTCTGGCCGCAGCATTAATGTTTTTCCTACTTTTGTAAGAATTGTTATTTTGGCTTTTAAAGTTATTGGTGGCTATCACGGAATCATATCATATAGTCTTTGATGTATAAGTTTAAGATGATTTCAGAAAAGATGGACCGGGTGGAGTTTTCTTTTCCCGCTGCCTTTTTCTCCACTACAAATACGGCCCGAAGGCAGCGGCTAACATAGTAACATAGTACATTGACATTCAGCAAACAGAACGTAAATTCTTTACGTTGAAATAAATTATTGATTTCTGATTTCTGATCCTAGGTGCACGGTTGTGGGTCCTAAAATTGACTATTAACATGATTGAGAGATTGCCTTTGCGGTCACCAAATTCGGGATCGGTTCAATCCTGACTTTTCCAGTTTCTTATTTAGTCAACTTCTGGGTAGACCGTGTGGTAAAGCTCTCGTGTTTGTCGTTTTCAGTCTCCTCTCCTTCCTTCTGCTCCTCTGTCCTCTTATAATATTGATGTGCAGGCTGACTTCGGGGTAAATAAATGCCTTTTATTCTCTCTTCAAAAAATCGTTTATTACTCGACAATAATCAAGATGCGAATGAATCAATACTGTTCAATACTTAAAAACAAAAAACCAGTACAGGTAGCAGCACCATCTCTACAGCGCCATCTGGTGACGTATGCCTGAACCTTTTGTCTTGAAGGGTCATGGGTTCGACGACGTTCCTTGCCATGAAGATATATGGCGTTAACACCATGTTTTTATAAGGCTGGATTCGGAGTGAGTCAGTTTTTACAGACATTGAAGATATTTGAAGTAGATTTTAGACATTTTTTTTTTGAAAATACGATCTGTAAAATAAAAGATATGATTTTTTCTCTTGGTGGCGCTGTGTTACTCTATGAAGCCCCTTAAGGAGATAAAGCCCAGACAGACCGACGGACAGACGGACGGTTTTGGTACGTTATTGACTTTATTCCTAATTTAATTAAAATAAAACTTTGGCCTTTGCATCTACGTAATGAGCTGATGTACGCAGCGTCCAGTGGCACCTTCACTCACACTAGATGGGTGAAGGGACCACTTGGACGCTGCAGTGCCTGGGACATGTTTTTTAAATTGAGTAGGCTTGTCCAGCACCTATACCATCCTGACAGCTTAGTCAGCCTAGCCCGCAGGAAAGACAAGTCATTACGTGCGGAGCCGACCAAACTGGGAAGGAAAAAATCATGAGGAAACCCATGATGTTTTCCTTCACAGTTAGCGTGTGGGCGTGTTTAGTTAAAATAATAATATGGTGTAGGTAGTATTTACCTATGCTAATATGCCTACCGTATTGTCAAAATTCACTGGCTGAGTACACTAAATGGTTTCAAATCAAATTAAAGTGTTTTTATTCAAAGTTACACAAAAACTGTGATTTAATGAACGTTATAAGTAAAACTAGGTATCCATTTCAAAATATTTAAAATGGACAAAAAAAAATATTCAAACGTTGATAACATGATGACATCATCATCATCATTACCCATTTGACGCCCACTGCAGGACATAGCCTCCCTCATGGTTTTCTACCCATGAAGGGTTTTGCCATAATCGCCACGCTTGGCAGGCGGGCTGGCGATCGCAGTATGCGGTTGGAATCTCAGGAAGACGCTGCTGCCCGTTTTCTGTTAATTGATTCACTTAGTCGCCTTCTACGACGTCCACGGAAGAAAATGGACTGACGCTATTCTTAATCCGGCACCACACGGAGCTCGGGACATAGCTCAATCGAAAGTTTAGGTAGCGAGCAGACCAAAGCGATTGGGCACCTGAATATCAATCGCGTCACGAGTGTGCCGAGATGCACCAGTGCACTGTTATGCTCACAACAGTTGTTAGCATCAGTAAACCCCGAATTAGCCTATCCATACAACACAGATCGCCCTCCCTCCATGAATATGCATCAGCCTACTGTATTAGTGACCTAAGCCGAAACTACGGTATGACAATAATAATCTCGGTAGTTAGTCCACCAGATATGTCTTAATTTGACGTTAGTGCTTTAGTGATAGGGTTGAGAGTTGAGATATAGCTTAGTAGAGCAGCCAATAAGCGCCATAAGTTTCTCACAGCTTATCAGCGTTTGCAGTTTATAAAACGAGATGGTTATATATTCTTTTTGTTGCACTAACCCGTGCTGAGGACAATTTGAAAAACCTATTTAGAGACTAAAAATTCCACCCATGCCGGGACTTGAACCCGCGACTTCTGGCTCACCGTACCAGCGCTCTCCCAACTGACCTAATGGGCAAGTGCAAGCATCGATGAAATTTCGAGCCTCTTTACAAACTTCCCTGTATTACGTACATGCAGCGACATCTGGCCGAAGTGAATTACATCACTTGCAGCCCCAAGTAACCCACTTTGCAGTTAGGTTTTTGCATCGGAATGATATCGCTGTACCTACATGATTATATATTCTTTTTGTTGCATTAACCCGTGCTAAGGACAATTTAAAAAAAAACCTATTTAGAGACTAAAAATTCCACCCATGCCGGGACTTGAACCCGCGACCTCTGGCTCACCGTGCCAGCGCTCTCCCGAGTGAGCTAATGGGCAAGTGCAAGCATCGATGAAATTACGAGCCTCTTTATCTTTATCATTTAATCGATGCTTGCACTTGTCCATTGGCTCAGTTGGGAGAGCTATAATAATAAATGCAATTAAACACCTCAAACGATCAGGTTTTTTCACAACTTTTTCCTGCAAGATTAGCGAAGTTGCATAAATTTAGGGTTGTTTCATGACAATAATAACTTCCACATAACACAATCCCTTGTCCTGGACCCAAACTAGGATACCCCATAAAAACAACAATTCATACAATATTTTCTTCTTTCACAGGTAAGTGTCTGCAGCTGCCTACACATTTTGGTCGAGAACTAAGGTACGGTGGTATGGGTCCATTAAAACCAAATGAATGGGGCGTTAACGCGATACCCATATCAGAACTGCGGAGTGGCGAAAAACAAAATGAGCGCGACCGAAATCAATCTTAATAACGAGACGATTCATTAAGGTACAACATGAAATAGATCCGGCAGAAGTTCAGTTTGGATCACCTAGGAAGACTTGCATGAAGTCCGTTAACTTAACATGTTTAGCTTTATAAATTCATTTAGCTAAATAACGACTTGATGCGCGGTGCACTTAAATATAGTTAAATTTTAAACAAGTCTAAGCGCGATTATTTATTAGGTAAAATCACCAATAATTTTATTGACTTCAGTCAGCTGCAAGTGCTGCAACTGTAATTAAATTATTAGACCCGTTTAACTATAATGAGCATCGCGAGTCGGTAAAAAATGTTCTTGCACACAAGTTTTTAATATTATTTAAAAAAAATTAAATTAAAAACTTATAAATTGTTTTTGATACAATTTATAGATATAAAATTAAAATAATGCGAGATTTGCGATTTCATGCGATGGTGAACATGTACCCGTGAAGTAACTTTTTGACCGTTGATATTGAAAAGTGTTATCTCTGTAATAGTCTGCCTTGATGTCAGATTGATAGCTTCATAAAGCAGCCTATATACGTCCCACTGTAGGGCACAGGCCTTCTCTCAGAGAGAGAGTTGCGTGGGCTTATTCACCACTCGTACCCACCGCGGATTGGCGATTTCAAGCGCTGAGGTATGTGAATAGCTCAGACACTCAGGTTCCCTCGTGATGGTTTCCTTCACCGTTGGCGAGTGGTATTGCTACTATAACTTCACAAACGTACATAACTTAGAAAACAAAGTCATAGGTATATGCACGCGCTGGGAACCTGGGTCTCTCGCTTCCCAGTCCAATGTTCTACCCACCAGGCTACCACCGCCAATAACCCAGGGTTAGCTGGAAGAAAATACTTACAAACACCTCTTGTGCAATAAAGTATTTTTGAATTTTGAATTGAACATTGATAGCTAGTTGGTCAGAAATTTCGTTATTTTCGTTTGTCTTTATAAGATTTAGGCCAACTTGCACCACTTCCTAAATGTCATTTAAGTCGCCATTTAAATCGACCTCTGTGTTAAGAATTTTAGCTAAATGCTGTTCAAGCTACATTGAAGAATATGGTGTAAGTCGGCTTTATCTCGTTAAATAGCCGATTTGTACCCAGTTTGACGGTTCTTATTCATTATTAAAGCAGATACATTTTATGGTGCAAGACCAAATAAAAATTATGTTTTTAATAAAGTTAAATTATATTAAGGCCAGTCATACAAGTGATTCAAATCATTTTTAGGGTTTCGTAGTCAACAAGGAATCCTTATAGTTGCGCCATGTCAGTGCGTCTGTTTCTCTCTCGCTGTCTGTTGTCCGTCTGTCTGTCCGCGGCTTAGCACAGAGACGATTATTTATTTTACCTAATAAATAATCGCGATTAGACCTGTTTAATATATTACTATGTATGAGCATCGCGAGTCATTCAAACATACTATTCCAGAGACGACAAGTACTAGAAAGCTGAAATTTAGCACATATATATGTTATAGTCAAAGTCCGATACACAGTCTCTTCGCGGAAAGACTGGTTTATCCTAGGTTTGGCCAAAGCCATCAGGCAATCCCCGAAATACATTTCAATTTCGCCCTTTGCCTGAAGTATTTTTAGTCAAACCCAGGAGCTCCTAACTTTTCAGTCAAACGTCGAAAGTAAATTATTCTGTTTCGGTTTTGGCCTAGTCAATCCTAGAAGCGACTGCAAAACTCGGTCAAACGTTGATCTGAACATGTTTCGCATAATTTTACTGCGTCAAGTTTTATTAAGACAAACGTTTATTATGCTAACGTTTTATTTTGGCAAGTGTTATATAGCAAATAATTGTTTGATTAAATTTATATTTCGCATTTTGTTTGTTAGGTCAGTACACATAAGCAAAAATAGGTTCGAAGTTCCAGGATGGAGCGGAGCGCAGCGACGCTCCATTCTGAAACTTCGGGTGTTAGTTCTTTTTTTTTATATAAAAGCGAAAAAAAAATATTTCACTAAAAAACTTAGTTTTGTGTCAAACTTAAACTTACTCGTCAAACCCCGATTTAATAAAATTGTGTTTTGACGTTTGCCTGACCAAATTAGTCTCTCCCAGGTTTGACGAAAATTGTTTAGTCAAAGGCCGAAAATTTACATTTGTTTGGGCTTTGACTAAGTCATTCAGTCTGACCTGAGGATTGACCAGTCCAACCTAGGAGCGCCGGAGCTTCGGAGTTTGCCTATAACATATACATATTAATTACGCGAACAGAACGGTAGGATAAAATCTTAACAAAATTTTTTTTTTACTGTACCTCCCCTACACCTAAATTAGAGATGCATTTTTTTCCCGCCTACACCATATTGTGGGGTGTCGTGGAATAGTTCCTTTAAAAATATTGTGGATGTAGAAAGGTCATTTTTTTATTTAGGGTTCCGTTTGTGAAATATTAAGCTTTAAAGCGCAAATTTTTGTCAGAGTAGGGCGTCCAATTGTAGAAACATGAAAAAATTCAGAGCAGTAACACATATAATGAACTTAAAAGGAAAACTATGACGACTAAGAAGGCTATACAAGTTAACGAGCAATAGGCGACCAACTTATAAAAGGAAAACTATTATTATACTCTATTGCACACGAAAAACAGCACAGGAAATATAAAATAAGAAATTTCTCTCCTATCTCTGCTTAAACTTGGTACAAATTCCATTGAAAAATATTTTGATGAAGTTGTTAGTTCTGTAAAGCAGGCAGAAAATGGAACCCCACACTGCGCGTGGCCCAGCCGATTTTGTCGAATTCAAATTTATCGAATGAGTCAATGAATCACTCTTTGGTCAGTAAGTGATTTTACAAACCCTCTGTTTGTCGTATTCTCTGTTGGAACCGCGTGTCTAAACAGAAGTACTTGCGAAGCACGCATCGGTTTTTGGGTTATTCAGTTTATTCAGTCGCTGGAGTGAAACTTGCTAATTAAAATTAATAACTCCCGTGTTGGCTTTGAGGGAATTACACAAACAAAATTAAGTATTCAAATAGTGTGGTGGGGACACACTGAGTCGTAAGACGAATTTAAACGGTTCACTTTTTCACGGTCTTTTGTTCCCAATTTTTAACTCGTAATGAATCATCTGAGCACAGAATAGCTTTCAAATGCCGAAGTGAATAGTGACCGATTAGTATAAAGTAGAAAATTAATTCTTGCAGTTGCAAAGCGCGCTATGCAACCCTTCTGCAACCGACGAAGCTCTAACGAGGCGTCTTAAAGATCTCGAGGATGGAAGGCCCCTAAGAGCTGCCAAAGAGTTGCATAGCGCGCCAGTTATGTATAGTCACTACTCGACTTAAGACGTAAATCTAGTTTGAATCCTTACTAATATTATAAACGCGAAAGTTTGTATGTATGGATGGACGTTTGTTACTCTTTCGCGAAAAAACGGCTGAACGGATCCGGATGAAATTTTGCACAGAGATAGATTATAGTCTGGATTTAGTACATAGGCTATTTTTTATCCCGGAAAAATACACATCAAAATTACCGCGCGAACGAAGTCGCGGGCAACAGCTAGTCATATGTAAAACCAGCACAACACGATGACATGTCCGGTAACAAACTAGGATACCTTGTGATACGGTAATCAAAGAAGATCTTAGCGAATATGAAAAAAACCGCCAATCTGAGGACTTGCGTGCGAATTTCAATACAGCAGTCCCGAGCGGGAATGGAAATTACAACCTCTGTGTAGTTACTTCGATTCCGCTATGTAAATATAAAAGGACACAATCTCTGTTTGCTAATGATTGATTGTTAAAAAAGATAAATTACAAGTCAAGCTAATAAATATTTTTGGCCATCCAACTATCTAAAATCTAATCTAACCTGTGTATTTTATATGTAAGCAGCTAATCAAAAAACAGAGTCAAATTTTATACATAAAACGCTAACTAAATATTTCAAAGAAAAAGTAAAAGGAAATGTAATAGTTATTTTTACATGTCCTATTGATTTTTAGGGTTCCGTAGTCCGACTAAGTTTCGCCATGTCCCTCTGTCTGTCTGTCTGTCCGTCCGCGGCCTAGCGCGAAGACCGGTGGTACTAGAAAGCTGTAATTTGGTATGTATACATATTTATTACGCCGACAAAGTTCAAGAATAAAATATTGGAAAAATATTTTTTTTACTGGACCTCCCCTAACACGAAAAGTGGGGATGATTTTTTTTCTCATCTACAACATCATGTGGAGCATCGTTGGATTGGTCGTTGAAAAATATTGTGGGTCTTGGAAGAACATTTTTTGATTTTTAGAAAATATTAAGCTTTAAAGCGCAAATTTTTGTCCGAGTAGGACGCCCCCCCCCCCCCCCCTCTCCTGGCTGGATTGATTGTAGGAACGTGAAAAAAATCGGGGTAGTAGCACATATTTTATAATGAACTTAAAAGGAAAAGTATCATGGCTAAGTAAGCTTATTCAGTTAACGAGTAATACTCAAGCAAGTTATAAAAGTAAAATTGCGTATAAAATCCATTGAAAATGACTTCGATGGAGTTGTTAGTTCTGTAAAACAGATAAAAAACCCTCTTTATACAGAACCCTACATTGCGCGTGGCCCAACACGCGCTTGGCCGGTTTTTATTTAAATACATTATAACGGCTAATTTCGATTGTTTTCGATTACTTTACAAATCTCTTGTCGCTCCCAGTGCACCCCGGGCTTAAGTCAAAGAATACAGTAACAGAATCTCTTCACAGTCTTTAAAACTTATCTGACAGCTCCCACGGCTCCGCATCTTCACGGCTCAGCCTGCCGGGGGTAGACAGGCCGTCTGAACTGGCCTCTTGACGCTCAAGGGGCCTCGTCTCGTCTTTGAAGTTGGGTATGACATTTTTGATGAGTTGAAAAGGGGATTGTACCACTAAAGAGATAAATACACACTAATACAATTAGAAAGCAAGTCGACAATATTTCTTAATGACTCCCGAGATAGTCATTAAAAAATATTGTGAAATTTTATTACCTTAATTCCCATGTTTAACCCAAGATAGTTAAATATGGGAATTAAGGTAATAAAATTTTACCTAATAAATAATCGCGACTAGACCCGTTTACTATAAAGGATTTACCTTTATAAATTTAGAAAACACTTTGTCGTACATAATGATATTACACAGATATTTCTTAACCGGTTGGAATCTCAGGAAGACGCTGCTGCCCGTCCCCTGGTAATTGATTTCCTTAGTCGCCTACTCGACATCCACGGAAGGAAATGGAGTGACGCTATTCTTAATCCGGCGCCACACGGATACGCTATTCTTATTCCGGCGCCACACGGAAAGACATAAAAATATGTAAATATACTTATTAATTTAATATTTGTTAATTTGTCCCAATAAATGTCTTTCTTTCTTTCTTATATGCAATGACTGAACTTATATCACTGAAAAAAATTGTTTGATACTCTTTTTAGTCCCAATCCGTGTAAAACTAAGTGAATCAATTTATAAAATAAAACTGATATGGACTCCTAAGTAAATCACGAACCACACAAATAAAAAGTTATATTTCCGGTACATAACCAGCCGTCAAGAAAATAAAAACCCTTCGTTACGACATAATTTGCGTCAACGGCACTTCTGACGGGGCTTCAATTTAATAAGAGATATTTGAATGACCCTCCCTTGTCCCCTCCTCGTTGCCCCGGGTCAGCTTGAGCCCCTCTGGGGCCTTAAAGACCCCATGAACCGATGGTAAGGAGATTCCAATCGTTGGCGAAACAAAATGCGCTGAGGTTGAAGTCACAGTAGGGCAATGTGTCGAAAGTATCGAAAGAAAGAAATAGTCTGAATAAAGTAATGAATATCGTGACTAGTTATTTCTTACTTTATTGTATAATATAACTTAGATAATATGATTGCCAATTCCGTTGCCCATATATTTTTTTAAACTTCAGCAAATTGGTAATTGTAATAATTTTTTTCTGGTGGACCAATTAATCTATCTATCTACAAAAAAGTATACTATATTGGCATAATAATACATCTTAATATAATATAACATAAGTAATAAAATTAATCGTAATATATACAATAAATATTTACATTAATATATATGTACAATAATTAATTATATTGTAAAACTTTACCAATTTACTGAAGATTGAAAAAAAAATGGGCAACGGAAATGGCAATAATATTATCCATGGGCTATGCGATTGTGATACTCGTCGAAAACTTTAAATTGTATTGTGTACAACGACATTTTAAACAAATCATTTTCTCCGATTTATAAGAAAGCGAGCATTAGAATTTTTTTTTTCGATCTGATCGAATGGAAGTTTGAAGGAAGCTCCAATCTATCACGATTGTGACACTAGTGTGTCATGAACCTGGGTTTGTTTCATAAAATTATGGAGCCATCGATTCCTGCAGATTTTGCGAAACGGTATCATTAAATTGTATCCCACGGAATTCAAGGGGTTCAGCGACAAATTTACTTTTCCAAAAGTCCCTTTTATCGATCGTTGCGATTTTTTCTTTTTCTGTCGATTGCATAAATTAGTAAGTATTTGGTTTAATTTTCATACTAAATATTAATTTGTGTCCCTACATACGGACATATATTATAGTGTAGGCTCTGTTATAAGTTTTAAAATGATTTGTTTACAATTAATTGAGAACATTGCTATATCGTATAAATGGCAATTAACATGTCGTTATTGAAACGACAAATAATACTCCAGATATAGCTCGGTTTAATTAAGATCAGAACTTAAAAAGTATTTGCTCGTCGCTCACAATAAGGCACTGTTCACGCTTTTGATACCGGAGCAAGCTTCACACACGCATGACACAATGTCAACGTCGACATATTATTATGTCATATAAGAAGATCACGTCATTTTGGACCAATCAAATGCACGAAGGTGCCGTGCTGTCAATAGGATAGCCAATAGAAGCGCGCCAACGATCTATTTTTCAATAGAAGACTTTTAACCTTCATTAACCTCTACGTGGCTAACGAACTTTCACACATGAACTTGTTGTAACTTATTTTCCGAATTAAATTTAAATTTAGTAATCGCAAAGCCGCTGCATCATTCATCGACTGCCTTTCTCGTCTGCATCCTCATCACCGTGTCCGATCGCGGACAGGCACAATATAACAAAACAAAATAAAAAAAGTCGCGGGTTTTCTGCTTTTTTAGTGACTCTGTTTCTTTTGCTTGTGTGCCATTGCAAAGAATGAAATCTAAATAAAAAATATTTCAGCGTAAAGAACTTACATTCTGTTTGTTGAATGTGAAGGCGCAATGTAAACCGCTGCCTTTGGATCCAATTTGCAGTGGAGAAAATGGCAGCGGGAAAAATGTCTCCAAATGGCGGTCGCCAGGTCAGAATTTTTCGACCCAACGGCTATTGATTGTCATCAATGACTTTAAATACCAAAACATTAGTATTATTAGTTCTTCTATGTAGGAAAATGAATTATTGAATGCTAAAACATCGGTAGAGCGTATAAAGCGCGATTGTGCGAAAATTATGTAAACCCTAAAGTCGTGATGGCAGAGCGGTAGAACGCCGGCTTCTCATTCGGGAGGTCGTGAGTTTGAAACCCGGCATGTACCAACGATTTTGTTTTCTAAGCTACGTACATTTGTATAGTAGCAATACCACTCGCTAACTGTGAAGGAAAATATCGCGAGGAAACCTGAGTGTCTGAGGTGTTCACACAACTCAGCGCTTGAAATTTCCAATCCACGGTGGGCACCCGTGGTGATTAAGCCCGTACTCTTTCTCTCTGAGAGAAGGTCTGTGCCAGTAGCCAGTGGGACTTATACAGGCTACATAAAAAATGTAAACCCTGACCTTTCGAAAAATAGAAAACCTGAAAAAAAACTCATAGTACAAACGTTGTCGCAGGACTCTAGCTGGGGTATTTCAAGAATGAAATTTTAGAAATAACTCTGTTTATATGGGGTTTTCACTGTTGGAATGCGATACATCAGGTCATTTCAGCAAGTGAGGCATCGAATAGGCAGTACTCAAAATTCAGGAAATAGCAGCAAGCTCCGTAAGCATCCGTAAAACTCTCCGCTGTTTTTTTAGTCCCTATGAAGTAAAAGCAAATTCCCAAAGCGAATTATCGCTCAAAGCCTTTCATGCGCCATTTTTGGTGTGTTTTTTTTTCTTCTGAAGGGTCTCTTTTTACCCGACCGCGGCGGAGCCCAAAAGGAGGGTAATGTGTTTAGCTCGTACGTATGTATGGTCAGATTTTGAGAAATAAGGTCTCAATCGATTCGTCATCCTTGCGCGAGTGTCATTGGCTACATTAAATTAGCATTAATGGAACAGAAAAGTAACAAAAGCAAAAATCGCAATTAAGTAACATTGTAGTACAACCATGAGTCACTACATGGCGCTGTTATATTTAATTAATTATACTGGGATTTTAATTTTATTTAACTACGCCAATCACGTGTAGAGTCTGTAAAACAACGGTACGCGCGGGTCTCATAGGCTACATACAAATCAGCATTTAAAAATCACTACAAACATAAAAACAAAAAAACTGAAATACAAAACCGGCCAAGTCTGAGTCGGACTCACACACGAAGGGTTCCATATCATTATAATATATACAATATTAGACAAAGGTTTAAGGCTGTTCTCAAACAGCGCCATCTATAGAAGCCAACAAGAAGCGTCTAACATTGAAATTTAACGAAATGACGTCGGTGCTGTGAAGGTTACATAAATGGCCGCTAGATGGCGAGCGCTGTCTTAAGACGACGTTTGTTGTATGGAAGCCCCCATTAACTATTTATTTTATTCTGTTTTTAGTATTTGTTGCTATAGCGGCAACAGAAATACATCATTTGTGAAAATTTCAACTGCCTTGCTATCACGGTTCGTGATATACAGCCTGCTGACAGACAGACAGACGGACAGACAGACGGACAGTGAAGTCTTAGCAAGGTCCCGTTTGGCACCCTTCAGGTGCGGAACCCTAAAAATAACTACTAAGCAGACGCGACCCAGATTCAGCAATATAACCTTTTAACGACTAAACGCTTCTTAGGTTGGTCCCGCCTGCTTAGTAGACTGCTGAGCAGTCGGGTTGTTGGTTGTTTTTTTTATTCTTCTTTTTTTTCTTTTATACTTCGCTCGCCCTCTCAGACTGACCCTGGACGTGCTTTGTGGTATAATTTAAGTTTATTTTAAAATCGTTATAAGTACATAATACTGACGTTTCTCGTTTCCGTATCCATCCAACAAAGGAGGATTTCAACTCGTCACTTAGAAAACTTCAGCAAATATACTAAAGATACAAGTGCCGCCTGCGGCATTAAAATACAAATAGTTTGTTTCGTAAAAAAAAAACTGTAAATGTATGGAACATATTTTTTTCGCATTTTCATATGTTAATCTCTGTATTAGACTAGCAAGATCCGCTAAGGTCGTTTTGTGCCAACGCTATCTGACAGCACTCTGTTTATCTGTGGATAAGCTTTGACCAGTGAAAAAGTACAAAGACGTCTTGCACCAATGACAATGTCGAGTTACCCATGGAAAGTTACTATTATTTTATTCAGCCATTTTCGTCTGTTTAACTGTGGTGTAAATCTGCCAATCGGTAATGATACATATCTATTTATTTTTTGCTCACTTATCCAAGGACTTGGTGCAAGACCTGCCCAATTCCACTTAAACTATGACCCACGAATACTGGAAATAGGCCAGACAGCGGCAATTTTAACGCCACTGAGTGTATACGGTCTACGTAATCTGCCCAATTACGATGAACTCTATGCGTAATATGGAATGTAAGTACCATAATTTAAGCAAGCCTACTTGCGCCAAGTCTCTGCATAAGTAAGTAAATAGGTAACAACATAGTAATATCCACGGACGAATGAACAAATAGATGATCTGCAGGGTTGTCAGTCATTCAAATTATGTATGAATAGCCCTGCAAATGTTATTATGCAAACGTTACGTTTCACTGGGTAGAGCTTATTCCTGGGTTAACAGACTGTCAGATGTCGTTGGCGCAAGCTGGCCTTAGAAATATGAGGCAATACTAAGCAATCCTTCGTCTTCCGCATACCTCACAGAAAGGCCAATTAGACTCCCTGCTCACAACACTGGTGCTTTCGGTCATTCTTCACCGTCAATTCGGATACGCTGTGGAACGCACTGCCACAGAAAATATGCCCTACTCCCACGATTGGTACATTTAATAAGCAGTTGAAAGAGCACTATCTTTAACTATGTAACCAGTTTTTATTTGCCTCGGTGTATTATTCTTGATGATAATAAATATTTTACCACTTCTCCGACAGTCCAAGGTTTTCTAGAAGAAATCTCTTCCTGAAATAATATCGCCTTTGTACATGTTACTTCTTATGTAATTGCCTGTTCGTTGTTTCTTGCGCAATAAAGTATAATTAAACCATGATGAGATCGCAATGAACCAATCACATCCCAATGCAAACGAGCTATCTACATATAGCCATCTGTCGCTCCACATAGGCCAAATCGGATTAAGTCGGCGCGTCTGACAGTCTGTCATAGGGGCGGACCGTAGCCCGGAATGCTGCGGTGTAAACAACAGAGTATTCTCTCACTGGTGTGACAGTTTGAGACTGGTAGCTTACCGTCGAAAGCAGATCAATCTTTACGATTTGGTTGCGTAGTCACCCGTAAAGTAACCGAGCAGAGTTTACGGGTGAAAAGGTTGTTAGTCTCGAGTTTTAAAAACCTATTTAGAGGCTAAAATTGTCCTCAGCACGGTTTAGTGGAACAAAAAGAATATAAACTCTCGAGTGTACAGCCATTACATCCTACTTACTAACATGTGAAAGTTTGTGAAGATGTTCGGGTGTTTGAAGGTTTGGATGTTTGGGTGTTTGTTACTCAATCACGCAATAACGGCTGAACGGATTTTCATGAAACTTGGCGTATAGATAGACAAAGACCTGAATTGAGACATAGCATACTTTATATCCCGGTAATGCGTTCTCGCGGGATAACATTTATTTTATGTTTAAAATAGATGACGCTGTGCAAGCGAACGTTGTGTTTTCAAAAATAGATGGCGTTGTGCAAGAATCGTATGAACGGATTCTGTGGCGGTACGAAGTTCGCCGGGATAGTTAGTAATAATAATAAAACTTGGTTCTTCAAAGCGCAAATTTTTGTCTGAGTAGGGCGTCGTCGTCGTCGTCGTCGCCCCAACCTGCTTCCTCTTCTGGCTAAACGGTTCATTGTAGAAACGTGAAAAAATTCAAGATACCTAGTAGCACATATAATGAACTTAAAAGGAAACCTATCACGGCTAAGTAGGCTATACAGGTTAAATGAGTCAGTCTTATGACTCCATTGGTCCACAGATCTAGAATGTTGAAGGTGACTGGGTGGTAATACCATGAATGCGTACACCGGTCCTTGGACTAGTGTCAGCGCTCGTCATTGTTCGCTTTTGATCGAGTTATTTTGTGTCAAATCGAACTGCGGGCGCCGCGATATCGCCTCGCTGCAGTTTGTTGTAATTAAGTTGAAAGTTAATCATTAAACCATTTTTGTTGGATATTATTACAGTAATAACTTCGACAAAACACAATCACTTGTCCTGGTCCCAAACTAGGATGCCCAGTAATATGGTAATCAGGTAAGGACATCACAAACATGGGAATTGAACCCATAACCTCTGTTTAGTCAAGCAAGCAGTAGGTACATGCTTGTAACTACTAGACTAAAAACGCAGTCTGTACAAATAAAATACAGCGGCCGCATTAATTTAGCAATAACACAAATGATTAAATGGGCGAGGAAAATAATTAAATAATTAGTTTATAATACCCTATGTTTTATTTATTCGTCTGTTTTGGCTGAGCGAACAGATATACCTATTCTGCTATAGTCTTATAGGAAAGAGCGGGTGATATATTTATGGTATGGCATGTGAAACATTTTGCTTGCGCGATGTAGGAATGTTGGAGTTTATAGTGCGCGCGCAGAGTTGACATGTGCTCGCCACAGTCTGAACGACTTTCAGAAGGCCATAATTCTGATTTCAAGCAAGAACTTGTTTCTAATGTACATTTCTGTCATTGTAAGTAACACATTTCACCCCCATTATGGCCCTCTTGAACCCATTCAGGTTCAGTTTTATTTTTAAAAGTTAAGGGCATTATAGAAATAATCAAAAAACAAAAATGGCAATGGGCAGGACACCTGGCTAGGTTGAAAGATAACAGATGGTCCCACCTCACAACGGAGTGGGTGCCCAGAGATGGTTGGCGAAGACCCGGAAGACCACTCTTAAGATGGATAGATGGGCATTCAGCCCACTCTGGTGGAGGCGTGCCTCAGACAGGCACAACTGGAATGGTATGATGAGAGCCTATATGTTTTCACACAAGAAAGAAGTAAAAAAGGACTTTCAAGAAGACATACAAAGACAAGATAAAAACTTATCCAGAATGAAAACAAATTATAACTGCCTAAAAAGAAACCTATAAAATCACCCAGTGAAGCTTGGTCAGCCAGAGTGATTAGACCACACCCCACAAGCCACATGGCTTGTGGGAGGCCAAGCATGTCCTGTAGAAGGCTACCCTAATCACACGTGCATGAATTGTGCTGAAAAAAAAACGGATAAGAAATGTTTCAAATAAAATAAATTTATTCAATAGCTAATCTAATATTCAATTATATTCATTTCATGCATGTAATTAATTAGTATTTATAAGAATCTAATAAAGGCTTATATTATTAATAACCAACTTCTTTTATTTGTTCCTATACAATGTACCATACTGATTCATCTCATATAGTACCTATTCAATAGCAAACGATACTTATTCAACACTTGAACCTGAAAACTCCTAATTTTCATTATTGTCATGACGTTGCTTAACCTTACTCTAAATATTGACGAAATCAATTTAACATCCACATTTAATATAGAAATTAGATTCAATCTTCAATCTTTCTACTTAGCTTCGATATTAAACGGTGTTAACTTGACCTTTACTTTCGACCTTTATTTGTTAATTATGTACATACTTTTTTAGCTCAATCATTTGCTTTCAACCTCAAATAACTTAAAAAGGCTAGGGTTATGTAAATAATCACAACGCAGGGTTCTAACACTTAAAACTAGACGATCACATTTGGCCAAATGATTTGAATATCCTGTAGGTATGTCTCGAATTTAGGGGTACGTAGTAGTTTTGCACATGTGGTGTTCGGGTACTAGGTTCCGTAATGTAGGTTAGCTAGTTAGGCTATTTAGTTTTCCCTTAAGGCACGTTTACACGTTTTAAGTTGTTAAGGAGCTATATAAATTTTAAACTATTTAATGCGTGTAAACAACGAATTTAGTAATAAGTTGCAAGTTAAAATTTAGCCTGCAAGTAAACAGTTGGTGGGCGTTGCTAGTCACTTGACACGTTTGAACAGGTACGATTTAGTTTATTATTAGTTAAATGCACCAGCTTGGCAGTATGCAATTCTTCTGACATCCGTAGTACTTTGAAATACTCTTGTTTGTCTTCTCCTGCTAGTTCATGAAACAAAGTTGCACATGCTCCGTATTCATTTCTCCTGGTTATCCAGTTTCTCACCCACAGACTCTTGGGGATTTTCGTTTCCCTGACTATTTCATCCGTTACTTCCTCTAAACCTCACTTATTACGAATTTAATTACAGATTTGAACTCTCTGTTGATTGTCCATCTTGGGCTAACTAAAGAGCTTAACTAGTATTTAGTGCATGTGACGTGTAAACACTTACTTAAAATACAGTCCCTTCATATTAATTTAAAATTTAGTTACTACTTAATACATGTACTCGTAAACATGTTTATTTATTCTTGAGTATTTAACTAAGTAATAAGAGCAGGAGTAGGGAGTTTACACGACGTAGGTATAAATTTATGAGAAAAAAATATGTTAGGACTGTACGACTGCATTTTTATAAATAGGTATTTTATAAATAAGCCTCTAATTATTGAAACCAAAACGGGAAAATAATGAAGGAAATTATTAGTAACAAATTATCACCTTTGTAGGACTCAGTACCATAAAATCATAAAACTTACGAAGCTTACGAAGCCTTATAGGATCATTAATTCATAGTCTGTCTATCTGTCTGTCTGTCAGTGAAGACCCTTCTTCTCAGGCGCGCATGGAGGTTTCAAGTTAAAATTAATATCGAATACTCTAATCTGCAATACCTTATTAGGTTTAGGATAATTTGAAAAAAAATTAAATAAAAAAATTAAAACCGGCTTTGAAACTCTACAGCATAAAAAAGTTAGAAATAATTTAAATAAAGAAGTATGTATACATTTACGTATTGTAGAAGTATAATTTGGAGTGCCCAAAATATATGTGCTGGTCATGAAACATAAAAGCCTGCATTCAGACTCGCGCTTGTCGGTAGTGCGACAACAACGTTATTCCCCAAACATCTATTAAGAAATCCATAAACAAATGATTACTTCTTCAAAGTACAACGGTTTTGCGTGCTTCCAATCCATTAACACTCTGTTTATTAGTTCAAAAATATGATAAATAATACGCGACCGCCCTTAGAAAATGGGACAGAAGTTCGGCCTTCTTTACACTATTGTGAAGTGCCATGGGAAAAGATATCTTGTGGCCGGATTGTAATACAAATAAACTGTGTATCCCACTAAAACATATAATGTAAAAAAACTGGCCAACTTCTTGTCTTCAGTTCATACTTGGCAAGTTTTCATTGTAAAATTATTCAACATCATTCAAAAACTAGCCAAGCTCGGGCTGTAAATTTAAAAGTTTTACAACTTTTCCTTGTCTATTAAATTGCTGCAAATCCCGTGAAGATAAGGAACTTGGCAAGTTCTTATATATCAAGTATTTTTTTTAAGACGAGAAGTTGGCCAGTTTTTTTAACTTTATGTTTTGGTGGGATTCATGACTTTTTGTTAAGAATGTAACCTAGAATGAAGAATGATGAAGTGAATAGTAACCTAGAAACGAGTAATGTGATCAAAAATGTCAACCATAGTGAGAAAATAACTTGAATTTATTTTTTGCAAATCACGTCTCCTGACAATGCTTTTTTTATGTACCTGCCTATAACGGATTACGTAGTTCCCCGTAATACGCCGCCTTAAATTACGACCATGCATAACCTGGTCAGCTGGTCACCTTTCTTGTAGACTTGGGTTTTGTTTTATTGATCTTCATATGTCGTTTTGAAAGTAAGTTGTTGTAAGTAAGTAAGTTGAAAGTGGTTCTATTGCTGACAGTACCTTTTTTAAAAATCTGTGAATGCAAATATACTTAACTTTATTAATTATGGTAGGTCTCTTAACTAACTTTTTACTACAGACAACAGATTAGGTAGTTCCCCTTAATCGCTCTCTAAAACTACGACACTGTATAACCCGGTCACCTTGTATATTTTTAATTATTTTTCTCATGGCATACTTACTCATTGAATACTAGTTATGCTCACAATTTCAAAGCTCTAGCTCAATTGAAGGTACCCTAGACTTTTGATGATGCATCAGTGAGTCAGTAAGTCAGTGATTGCCGGAAATTCCCATATATTGTAAACTATTCTAACTGGGTGCCTTTTTAGAGCAATGTATTTTTCGGTAACCTGAATTCCTCTGCAAATTTTTAGGCCTGTTACATACCTAACTGGTTTCGAAGATAGAGGGGGGTCGAAAAGGGCTCGAATGGGTTCGTGTAAATATATGCACAGTACGGGCCGAGAACTTGGCCAGGCGCACTCTTTGTGCATTGATCTAGGTCAACCTTGCATAATATTTAATTACGGAGATTGATCTTTTGGAAATATTTATCGAAATTATGAATTTTTACGAAACAATGTTTTTCAATAAACTTTGAGACAACTTTCGGGCTCATGCATAAAATAAAGTAGGACTCATATTTCAATATCGTTTTGATTCGGCCTGTGACTTGTTCAATCGAAAGAACACCTAGGTACCTTAAGACTTGCCAATCTTAATAAATTCAACTTCATGCCTCGCCATAAGAACAGAATTATAATACGTGGACTGTTATAATTTAGTTTATTAACTTTAATCCTAGATTGGCCAACCTTCTGTTCTCATATCTCATTGCATTGTATTAGGGTTACAAATAACCAAATTAAATCATCCCCCATGGCAGATGTCAATGTTTCCATTTTGAGCTTTACGTAGATGGTGATAAAGAAAACGAGGGTGTCCGGCCAAAACATAGGCACAGAGACCCGCGCCAGATGGCACCCGCCCGCAAAATGGATTATTCGATACCAATCGTACAATACGTGAAACTAGCATACTTTATAGGAAGTCGGGTTATTTTTTATGAAGTGGTCAGTATAGCATTACTTAGATAACAGTGAAACACTTGTAGTGACTATTTTCTGGTTGTGCATTAAAGTGTTCTACATCTAATCATCATCAGCCATTTGACGCCCACTGCAGGACATAGGTCTCCCTCATGGTTTTCATTAACCTCATGGGTTTTGCCATAATCGCCACGCTTGGCAGGCGGGTTGGCAATCGCAATATGCTGTTGGAATCTCAGGAAGACGCTGCTGCCCGTCTCCTGGTAATTGATTTCCTTAGTCGCCTTCTACGACATCCACGGAAGGAAATCGAGTGACGCTATTCTTAATCCGGCGTCATCTAATAAGAGAACTTATTATGTCTCTTATGGTTAGTTTACACAGTGCGAGCTGCTGCCTAGCCAGGGCCTTTATTATAAAAATGCGACATTATCGGAAGTACCGAGATGGTCGCATGTCAGTGTCAAAATCTGTATCTGAATTCGTAAAAATTGGTATTGTCGCTGTGCATTTCTAGCGTTCATTACTCAGTGGGAGGACATTACGAAACTATTCAAAAAAAGAACCGCATTTGTCGCTAGATTCGAGTGAATTGTCGGGCCCAAGCGCGACGTTGACGATCCTTCCGAAGATATCGCCGCTTCATAATAAGGGCCCTAAACAGCTTCTCGGCTTGTCTACTGGTACGGCAGTAGCTCGGCTCAACTTTGATGTCTAGATGACATATAGTAGCTGCTACCCAGTCTTGCCAGTTCCACTCACAACTGTTCGACTAGCACTGGCGAGCTGCTGCCGAACGGGTCCAAACGATGACCAAGCTGCTGCCATGTATGAGTTGCTGCCGGGCAAAAGGCGACTGTAAACAAAATATTTTGAAGTAACTCGGATGCGAGCCACTGTCCAGCTCGTACCTACGAGTTACTCGTAAGTTACGTCCAAACAGTACGAGTTACTGCAGTGCAGTTATTCGGCCGGCCGACTCGTATGCTAGCTCGCACTGTGTAAACTTGCCATTATTCTGAATAATCTTTAGTAAGACGTGAAAATCTATAATTGGCCTTAATATTTCCGTTTAGTGTCTTCAGTCTGGATGTATTTCCATGTTTATGATGTCCTTACAACAGCACAGGGAATCCTAGTTTAGTACCAGGACAAGTGATTGAATTGTGTTGAAGTGATTATTATTATATAAGTAGTTACGTGTGTAGTAACATTTTAGCTGTCGCAGTTGATTTACCTATCAACAAGGAAATTAAAATAAACTATACGCCTAAAATACAACTTTTACCTATTGTACAGAGTGTACTCGCTGCATTTTTCCTTAGTGACATCAACAGTGCCTTCGAGTGCATTTAAATTTGAAGATAAACGGAAATCAGAAAATAAAAAAATATCTCAACGTAAGGAATTTAAATACATTCTGTTTGTTGGATATTTGTACAATACTCGACTGGCTCGTTGGTCTAGCGGTATCACGTCTGATTACCGTGCCGGAGGTCGCGGGTTCGATTTTCACTGGCAAATGGCCTCTGGGTGTATTTTCATGTTTGTGATGTCCTTACCTGGTTACAATAGCACAGGGTATCCTAGTTTGGACCAGGCAAGTGATTGTGTTGTATGGAAGTTATTTATAATTATTATTTATTATTATAATGTTAGCCACTGCCTTCAAGTCATGTCTATAGTGGAGAAAAATGCAGCGAAAAAACTCCACTCTGACCATATTTTAATTTTTTATAATAACTTCCACACTTGTCTTGGTCCCAGACTAGGATACCATACCATATGCTATTGTAGCCAAGCAAGGACATGACAAAGATGGAAATTTTTCTCTTAACGTGCCTCGTTGGCTTAGCGGTATCACATCTGATTACCATGTTGATTAAAACAGAGGCGGTGGGTTCCATTCCCACTGGGTGCCGCCGTTCATCTTTATAAATGGCCTCAGTCTGGGTATATTTCCATGTTCTTGATATCCTTGTCTGGTTACCATAGCACGGGGTATCCTAGTTTAGGACCAGGACAAGTGATTGTGTTGTGTGGAAGTTATCTGGGGCTATGGCAGTGCCTCCGCCAAGTCGAGCAAAGTTAAAGATGAGTAACGTAGTTATTTGTTTATTGACACTTTCACAATGATACGTTTTGAATACTCCAAGGTTATTTCGTCACTATAATATATTAAACCGGTCTAACCGCGATTTATTAGGTAGAATTTTATTACCTTTCCCAACGTTTCGGCTTTGCGGCTGACGTTGATGTCCATACTATGTATGAGCATCGCCATATTATTATCATTATAACAAAAAATACTAAAAACAGAATAAAATACGTATTTAAGGAGGGCTCCCATACAATAAACATATATTTTTCCGTTCTTTGCTTGATATTAATAACACCATTAGGTAGACGCTTGAAATATTTACAAAGATAATGGTTGTATAGATAATGGTGTTTTTTTTATTTACAAGTGTGTGAAAATGTGCGGTTAAATAAGTTAAATCGAATTGTAAAATTAACAACTGAAAGTTCGGTAAATACTGCCGGTGACATAAAATTTTTAATCTTCCGCACTACACAATCACTTGTTCTGGGCCCAAACTGGAAAACCCAGTGCTATGCTAACCAGACGAGGACATCACAAACACGGAAGTAGGATTTAAACTTTAACATAACAATCGAAGCCATATTCATGTACCTTGACAAGGTGAAACGCTATTGGATTTGACACCGCGATAAATCTACACCCGTCTAACAGCCGAAATTCTCTGCTGCAATTAAATTCCCGGCCGTAATTTATCTCCCGAACTGCGCGAAAATATGAAAGTAGAATGACGACGGATTTATGGGTTCCTAATGAGATTCGCCATTGTGCCAGCAGAGGTGTCAGTCTCGGTTCCTTCGCTCCTCCTGTAAATGTAAAGAAATTAATATTGGATCAGCATCAAACATTACCAATTATCGGCCAATCATCTATTTTATCACTATCATCATCATCATCAGCCATTCAACGCCCACTGTAGGACACAGGCCTCTCTCATGGTTTTCATAACCACGAGGGGTTTGCCGTAATCGCCACGCTTGGCAGGCGGGTTGGCGATCGTAGTATGCGGTTGGAATCTCAGGAAGACGCTGCTGCCCGTCTCCTGGTAATTGATTTCGTTGGTCGCCTTCTAAGACATAGACGGGAGGAAATGGGGTGACGCTATTCTTAATCCGGCGCCACACAGAATTATTCTGAATTATTCAGAATCTATTTTATATTAAGTACTTTTTATACCGTAAATTTTAAGACTACATAGCATTTTCCCTAAGAACAGCCGCTTTTTCTCAGGATTTGAATCTAGATTCTGGGTCATGTGTTCTAAAATATTAATTACACGATTGAGAGATCTGTAGGACACTTTACAAAAACGATCTGTAGAGGAAGATATGTTTTTTTCTCATTCGTGCCACTTTAATCTGGTGGAGCATAATTACACGGCGTTCACTAACTTAAAATGGAAGTATCCAGAATGACCATTAACTTTACTACCAGCAACTTATTTGCAGTGAAAAATGGTTTCTGTACAGCGCGGAAACTAATTTGTACTTACTTCGCTCTGACCTTGAGCAGGACATTACCGGACTCTTATTACTCGGAGTATCACCAACTGCTGACTGTTCCAACCAGGTCATAGAATGGAGTGATTATCTCTTGAATACTTCTAAGTAATTTTCTCGGCTTATTCGTCATTTTGGGCAGCAAAGTACTCGGTTACTATTAAATTTGATGTCGTCATTTCGGCAACTCTCGCCCTTATGATAGTAGTAAAATGACTCAATACATTTATGAAAATGATGACCTCGTGGCGCAGCGGTAGTGCATCTGCATACCATGCGAGAGGTCCCGGGTTCGAATCCCGGCTGGGGACAAAAAAAAATCCCCAGGTCTTGGATGTTTACATGTTTGTGATGTCGTTGTTTCTGGTTCCCACGACACAGGGTATCCTAGTGTGGGGCCAGAAGCAATGTATGTGCCTGTATGTAAATGTTATGTTATGTTATGTTAATGTATGTTAGATAAAACATCAGCAATTTCGAAATTGTTGGTAGCCATCACAATATTGATACTAGGAGTAAACATAAATTGTCATTTCCACGTTTTAGACTTGCAAAAGTTAATACATCCTTTATGGGGCACTGTGTACGGTTCTACAATAAGATTCCTCAAGATATATTAGAGTTACCACCGACGCGGTTTAAAAAATGTACTAAGCATACTCTGTGCAAAAAAGCCTATTATAATATTAAGGATTATTTGGAAGACAAGGATGTCTGGTATTTAAATAATGTTAACAGGAACGATTGTATCTAGTGTAGTGTAACTTTAAGTTAAAAACTCTGTAATTAAGCAAACCTGTTTTGAAAAGAATAAATGTGGAGTTTCTTTGTTAGCTTCTTCTCCGCATAATCAATTAATTGTGAAACTAACAGCTTTGACGTTCATTAAGTAAACATTTTGTTTTTATAGTGAATAAAAATTTTTGACTTTGACTTTGACTAAATCCATCACTTTATAACAAAGGTATTAAGATTGATCTTACGTGGAGCATGCATGTCTCGCTCAAGTTAACGTTTTCAGTGATTGTCATAAAATGAGTACACTTTTGATGAATGTGGTCTGAGGATTCCCTCAGACCAGGGTTTGATCGATAATTAAATTGCGGATATTCAAGGCATATTTTTCCTGTCACTTTTTGATTGAGAAAATTTGTTTACAAAATTAATAATTTTGGAAAGAACTTTTCTTTATTAAAAACTACGTATAGGAAAAGAAAAATATGTTCAAAATGTCCGTAATTTAATTATACATCAAACCCTTAGACCACATTTATCAAAAGTTTACGCATATTATTACAATATTAAAAAATGGTAAATTGTGCGAGCAAGAAGTAGAGTAAGAGTAGCCTTAAAGGTCACGTGATAAATTTACTCATTTTATTCCCATCTTTCCGCAGGGCAAGAGTTGGCCGAATAGACGAATATCAACCTTTTTGAACGGTTTTTATCAGTCGGGGTTTTTTCTTTTTAAATATATAGTTTTTATTTCAGTAGCTTTATTTCTTGCTAGCCTTACTGATACAGGGTGGAAGTGACTTTTTAAAGTGAGTTTCTTGCTGTCCGAGTTGACGCCTAAGTTATTTTCTCGGCGTAATTCATCCGAACAAGGGGGGTTCTCCGGTATACTTGTTTTTCAAATAAAAAAAAAATTAAAGATCGCAAAAAAAAATTGCTATCTCATACGTTTTTGGATGTATACGGAGATTTTGTTGCACTCTGTATATTAAACTTTGCTTAGCTTTCGAATCGACTTAATGCATGAAGGAGCTAAATAGGAGCTAACCGTCCTCGGCCAGTGGAAGACGATTTAAAACGATTAAAATGTACAGTCAAGTACAGGGCCGCGTTTAATGATACTACAATTCATACTTTTTTATGTACGGTCCACTACAGGGCAGAGGCTTCTCGCAGAGAGAGAATGGGCTTAATTATCACGCGTGCCCACCGCAGATTGGTAATTTCAAGCGCTGAATGCTACTTTATAATATTTATTCATGCTTTACTATTCGATGTATATTGCGTAGGTAGCCAAGTGTTTCTACTTGTTAATCTATGGGTTATACGGCTTTTCAATGGACATCGAATTGTCATTGAAAACTATGAATTGTAGTTCTATGAAATAGAGCCCAGGTTGTCTCAACATTCAACATAAAGTAACTCCGTAAGGCGTGCACATTTAAAGGTCGATTTGCGGTCGACAGTCCACTCGCAGTGCAAATGCGAGAGGATTTCGTTACTCGCTAGAAAAGGCCGTCTCGATTTTCGGGACAAAAAAAACTTAATTCGAGGACGGTTTAAATGGTTTCCTTTACCTTGCTTCGCAGCTTTCATTATTCTGTGATTGGTAAGTTGGCAGAGGTAAGTTTAAGTGATTATATGTGCCCAAATATATATGCTGGTCATGAAACTGGGCACCGACTTCAAATTATACTTCTACAATACCTACATGTATAAATACTTCTAGTTATTTAAATTATTTCTGTCTTTTTAGTGCTCCAGTGTTTCGAAGTCGGTTTTTATTTTTTATTAATTTTTTTTTTTTTTTTAGTTTTTAGAGGAGGATCGGGAGAAAAATAAACAAGTCCCTTATAACCATAATTTACCGTACATGATTTGTTCCTTTAAAATTTGATGTTCTAAATCTCCGAAAGTCTTCACCAGAACATCACCAAATTAACTTTGGTAGTCCCAAGTTACGCTATTTTACGAAACATATTACTAAAGGATGGGCCCCATTAGGGCTTATTTACTGCTGTCCATTGAAGAGTTCCGTTCTCCATCTCTGAAAGTCTTCATCAGATCTTCACCAAATTGGGGACAATGGGACGTTATATCTGTTCGAACAAAAAAAGAATTGTCGAAATCGGTTAAGATTTGACGGAGTCATGGAGGAACATAGCCAAATAAAAAAATATATATATACGAGTCGAATTGATAACCTCCTCCTTTTTTGAAGTCGGTTAAAAAGGAACTTCATGGTTGTGCTTCAAAAGTTAAATGAACGGTTGGATCTATTATAACATGGCCAAAGTAATAATAATAACAATTAAAAGCTTTATTGATAGTTACAGGGTTTATTTGATTTCATATTATTTAATAGGTAAACCTAAAGGGTTGATTAACTTAACTGTTTAAATATAAATAGAAAAACGTGAACGAAACTGGTAGGTATCTGCTGCTATACGAGTAGCTAGGTTACCAAGTAGCCTGTATCAATGGCAGCAGGCCCGTGCCTCTTACGAGAAATTTTATTTAATAGTTAAACAAGAGGTGAAACAAAGTTTGCTTAATATTAATTATAAAACTAACATGCATCGTGAATCCTAAAAACCTACATTTCATACTGACAAATAAGGAAAGAAAAAAAAAACTCACAGGAATACGGAGTGAAGAGGACAAAGTGAGAGCATACATCGTGTGGTGTGTCTTAAGGCATGCATTTATTTTTGAAAGGAATGTTGCGTTGGTTTGGACATGTGGAGAGGATGAAGGAAGAAAGATTGACAAACAAATATATCGAGCGAATGTGGATGGAAGGGCCGGTAAGGGACGACCCAGACGGACATACTTCGACCAAATAGGGGATGTATTAGCAAAGGGAAAGATAAAAATTACCCGAAACCGGCGTGCGTGCATGCAACGACTAATGAATGTTGAGGAAGCGAAAGTGATCTGTCAGGATCGTAGCAAGTGGCAGTCCCTGGTCTCTGCCTACCCCTCTGGCCTCTGGGATACAGGCGTGAGTTAATGTATGTATGTATGTGTATTTTGACACACCAGTGACTGAATGTGACCCCTTAGCGCTGGTTTTCGGTCAGTGCCCGCGGTAATTGACATGTATATTAATAACAAAATATTTGAATAAATATTGCGAATGTATCGCAGCCTGATGTCAAGTGGCTGATGATGATGAGTGTCCTGCAGTGAGTGTCAAGTGGCTGATGATGATGAGTGTCCTGCAGTGAGTGTCAAGTGGCTGATGATGATTCGCAGCCTACATACGTCTCACTGTAGGGCACATGCCTTCTCGCAAGGAGAGAGTATGGGCTTAATCACTACGCGTGCCCATCGCGGATTGGCAATTTCAAGTGCTGAGGTATGTAAACAGCTCAAACACTCAGGTTTCCTCACGATGTTTTCCTTTACGGTTAGCGAGTGGTATTGCTACTATCACTTCACAAATGTACCTAGATAACTTAAAAAACAAAGTCATAGGTACGTGCACTGGGAATCGAACCTGGGCCTCTCGATTCCGAGTCCAATATTCTACCTACTAGTCTACCACCGCTCGTACTAGGCTACCACCGCTCGCGCTCGAATAAATATAATAAGTATTATTGTTAAGGAGTGACCAAAATCTATAGCACATAATACATTAAGGAGAACTACGGTAAGGTCACAAGGGCCCTCCGTCCAAGGACCCCTAAACCGTTATGACTTACTGGGAGCTCCTGAGATTATGAACGGACGTAACATAGAAGGTTTATTCCCTGTTTCTCGTATCCTAAAAATCGCGCAATCTAATATAAGCAGCTGTCAGTTGGTTAAAGTGCATACAAATAAAATTAGAAACAATAAATAACCAACAACCCGACTGCAGCATTAACTAATAAGCAGGCGAGACCAACCTAAGTACATTATTGAATTCGTGTCCCGCCTGCTTAGTACTTAGATAATGAGTCGGGTTGTTGGATATTTTTTAGTTCAGTATTTTATTTTTGTCTTCTTAGTGTTTTCTTACTTTTGTTCGATGTATGCTGATTTTATATACACGCGATGACACTCGCGCAAACACGACGAATCGATTGAGATCTTACTTTTCAAAATCTGACCATTGGTTAAGAAGTTATGAGGGAACACAAATCGGACATACTCACAATACATACATACAAAAGTAGCTGACATTTCAATTGTATACTTTTTAAGACTTCGACATTAACAATTAATAACATATATACAAGCCAAATACATTTTCCACCTTCCTTTTGCGCTTCACCGCAGTCGGGTAAAAAACAACTGAGCTGTTAACAGTAGATTATCAGATTGATAGTGTACTAGAAACCGGAAGTTTATCTCGCAACAGTAATGTTGGCCGTCCGCTGGATTTAACTACCTACGCTCGCTCGATCGGAGCAGGCGCGACAGGGTTGACTCGCTTGAGTTTCGAATTAGATACTGCCACATTTAAATATTGTCGTCTCATTTACCAGGTCTTTCGAGAGTTGTAGGTAGTGATTTATATTATGTGCTTATTTAGTAAAAGTCAACTAAATAAGTTGATCCGAAATAATATGACTAGTTTTTACTCACAATGTAACAGAAAGACGAAGTTTGTAATACACTCTCATGGAAAAAGAGCAGGAAATTTAAAAAAAGTTATCTCTGGTCTTGATACTGTCGAGTTCAGACATCCGTACACCGAGCAATATACCTAGTCCACGTAATTTCGACATTTTCGTCTAGCTAGCCGATTCGACGCGTCGCCCGTTTTACTTGACACCTAGTTTTACTTGTAACGTTCAATTTCTGTGTTACTTTGAATAATTTTATTTTTATTTTTTTATCGTTGAATTTTCAAATAATATAACACGATATAAGATGATACAGTACATAACAACTTGCCAAAACGTTACCTACGTTTGATGGTGTTACATCTGCTACCATCACGTCAAGCCACTACATTAACGTTTTTAGGGACCCGTAGTCAACAAGGAACCCTTATAGTGTCGCCATGTCCGTTCTTCTGTCTGTCTGTCCGTCCGTCGGTCCGCGGCTTAGCACTTTAAAGCTGAAATTTGGGATAGATATACATAATTTATTACGCCGACAAAACGGTAGATTTTTTTTTCCCCCACCTAAATTAGGGATGCAAATATTTTTTCTCATGATATTTTCCTACTTTTGTAAGAAATGTAACTAATTTTTTGGCATTTATGTTAGTGATGGCAATCACATCATGTATCATGGAATGATATTAGGTAAGTAAGAATTGGCTTATTATGTTTAAGATGATTTCAGAAAATGTTTTAATTTAATTTATTTATTTCCTCCAATACATACCATTATGAATCCTACTTACAAGTAACAGTGATATCTTAATTCCAATATAATACTTACACAATAACTACTTTAACATGATGGTCGGAGTGAAGTTTTTTTCCGCCTTCGTTTTTCTCCACTACAAATTCGGCCCGAAGGCAGCGGCTAAGATAGTACATTGAAATTCCAATACTTGTCGGCGAACCCTCTGGCCATCCACTACTTGGAGGGACGCGTTAATCCTGCGTTCGTTCATTGCGTCGCCTGCCGATCGCACGGTGCGCCGGCCTTCAGATTCCAAACCAAATCGGCTTTGTCTTTAAGTACTTGTCTCAGAGATTTATGAAGACTTAAATTGATTGTTTTTTTTTTTCTAATAATAGTGAACGTATGCTCTTTCTGCTTATATAGTTATGTAGAAAGTGTTGGAACATTTCTTTTTATGTAAATGAATACGACGTATCGCTTTGGACGCATCTTTGTATAAGTAATACCTCAATGGTTGGACCGTGTCAGAAACACAGAAATACAGTGAGGCAATGAGGCGTCAACTGCGCTGGTGCGGCCACATATGACAGATGCCGGAGGAGGGAATGGCGAAACGCATCCTTTATTGTGAACTGTTCAATGGAAAATGCAAGAAAGGCGGGCAGTTCCTTACTTTAAGGACGTGCAGAAACATCACATGAAACGATGCGAAATTGACCACACGACATAGGATGAGAAGGCAGAAGACCGAGCCGTGTGGCGGCGTACAGTTGAAACTAACATCATTGATTTCGAGGCTAAACGAAGAGCTGCTCTTGACGCCAGACGTGATGGAATCAGATGTAGACCACCAGCTGTCGTACAATACTGCTGCTCAAACGGGAAACTTACTTGTAGTCGGTGCAATCGCACCTTTAAAGCCAAGATAGGCTACATCAGTCATATGAGAGCATGTGACCGGCGCTCACCCTAACCGTATCAGTCGCCACAACTGAACCCGGTCGGAAAGAATCGTCATCATCATCATCACCTCAATACTTAAAAAAACATTTTAAATGTCCCCGGAACTGTGGCAAAAACGTAGAAAACGGAGAATTATTAAGCGTAAGCAAAGACTTGATATTATCTATGAAGTTTATAATGGTACAGCTTTATGGCTTTATCTATCAAAGCCAAACCCTATTGACAGAAAAGTTTGAAACTTTGTTTCTGTAATAGGCACATTTCAATTCTTACCAAAGATAATTAAATTGCGGCTTTTGTTGAAGGGTTCTTCCATTTATGCCCGGAGCTATTGGCGCTAAATTGAGTTATTTTCGTCGACCCTCTTACATTGAAAAAGGGCAATAATGGTTTTTTGTATGTTTTGGGATAGTTTGAGTTTATAGCGATTGATAAATATTTACGTTAATATTGTTTATACATATTTTAAATTAACAATCATACTTTTAAGCACCGTTGCATAGGGCAGCCTACTTCTCTACCGAGTATGGCCTTTTCCCTTTCAAAAATGTTGAAGTATGACGAAGTTAATCCTGTATTTGTGTCTTTATCGTGTTGTTCAAATAAGAGTATAATAAGCCAGCGACAAGCGAAGTAAACCCATAGACGCACCCCAAGTCACAAAGACTGCATCGCAAAGTTTCCACTTAATTGGAAATTACAGAAATACGCCGTGGCAAGACCCTCGCTCGCTTTCATATAAATTAATCCTGAGGCGATGTTATTTATTCTATTCGAAAACTTCGACTTAGGTAAAGTTTTGAGTGTCGTTCCAAGCGACGAGTCAGGTGAAAATTTGGAAATTTAATGTTAGTGATTTAATTTACTTATTATTGTGGAAAGGATGAAGGAAGAAAGATTGACGAAACAAATATATCGATCGAAAGGGCCTGTTCGGTTTTCAACCTTCGTAAACGCTTCGTAGCTGTCATCTGTGCTCTGACAGTGACAGCTACTCACTCTTAACTTTACGTTTTTTGCGGCTACGCGCGAGCGCAGGTGTCTAAAGAAAAACGCGGTTTTCGGATAGTGAAAGTTGTTTTGTTATCGGTCTTCTTTCGGGACATTATACACTCACACACCCTAAACCAACTCAAAGTGGCACCAAGCTGAAGACGCGCAGTGGAAGCGAGCAGGGCCCTGCAAGAAGCGGCGCAGTGAAAGCAAGGTACACCTCTTCACCTTTATTATATATATGTATTTACGCCCAATCAACTCTGCCTAGCGCAGATCTATACAATTTTTGGTAGCAGAGCGTGGTTTTTTCGTAGTTATTTGGTCGGATTTACCATATTTCGGTTTCACATTCCAACGAAGGAATATAGGTACCTACCCTCGAATTTCGTTTCGTTTCGTTTCAAGTTTCTTATTACATTCTGAGGTTGGTACTTGGGTGTGTTCGGGTTCACAGCAATAAACGCTGTCGTTCGGTTACTCAGATTAATTTGAGGTCGGTTAGTTCGGATTTGTGATTTAGTCTATGGTTGTTCTACGTGAACTTGATTGTGACGTTTGACGTTTGACAACTCTTATCACTTGTTTTTTACTGGTTACTTTCGTATATCGGTGTTTACTTTTCGTTTTAAATAAGTTTTTAAGTTAAATAGTGAAGTTTAATAAGTGAATTTCGGTTTGCGTAATACTTAGAAGATTCGGTGTTGTGATTTAATTACTTAATTTCGGTGAGTAAGTGACTAACTTTACGATGTCGTTTAAGTATAACTTTTCGGTATTCAAAGTTAAATTACAATGGTTACTCGATAGTGCGGACCTTATTGCGCGTTCGGAGCATGCGGGTCGGTTAAAAATGCGACTTCTGACTGTGAATAATGAATTCATAAAATTTGAAGAGGCGTTTCAACGGATCATAGAACTTGCGGATTCGGACGTAGCGGCCCAGGCTGAAATTCTGTCTGCTTGTCGCCTTGAATATACGCGCGGTTTGGAGGCTTTTGATAAGCTTATGGAGGCGAACCTCCAATATAAAGACGTCGTAGACGGGTCGGATACCAAATCGGATAACGGAAAGTCGGATTCGGATGGTCTGTGGTCGCGGTTGCCCCCCTTACGCCTGCCGTCCTTTGCTGGAGAACTGGATCAGTGGGTGGGGTTTAATAACCTCTTCGATAGCCTAGTCGATTCTCGGGTAGATTTGTCGGGGGCTCAGAAGTTGGCTTACCTGATGTCTTGCCTCTCGGGGGAGGCACGTGGTTTGGTACAACATATTCGGATTTCAGATGAGGGCTACAAGGTAGCACGGGAGCTTTTAATGAAACGTTACCAAAACACCCGTCGGCTTGCGGATGTTCATGTGGACCAGATTCTGAGCCTGCCCACCATTTCCCCCAGGTTGGCAGGTTTGAGGGCACAGTTTCTCAATCCTTTGGTTATGGCGGTCAATTCGTTAGAACGGCTCGGTTTCCCTGTACAGGAGTGGTCCTTCCTTCTCCTTCACATCTGCTTGGCAAAATTGCCTACGGCTTTGAAGACACGGTTCGAGCAGAAGTGTGGGAGTGAGGCGGAGATCATCCCGACATTTTCGGATTTGCAGGATTTTCTTGAGGTAGAATGTCGGTTATTGGAGAGTGCCAAGGCGGACCCTGTGCATCTAGTTCAGGAGCCAGTGGCAGGACCATCTAGGCCACGTCGAAGGTCACCACCGGTCACAGCTTTGACACTCAACCCGCGCTGCTTTTTTTGTGGCGATCGTGAGCACCAGGGTCTGTCAAACTGCTCGGAATTTAAGGCTTTATCTCCACATGCTCGGAAGGATTATGTGGATAAGAATCGGTTTTGCTTCTTCTGCCTCGGACCACATGGATACAAATATTGTCAGCGGGTTCCCAATTGTGTATCGTGTGGAAGTAGGAAGCATCATCCTCTCTTATGCTTCAATCGGTCAGGTTTGCATCAGGGCCACCCTAACCAGCGGCATTCGGCTGAGCGGTCACCGGCCCGTACGGGCGGGGGTCATACCGCTTCAGATCCACCACGGTCACACCGTGGCTCTCCTTCTCGGTCTGGACAGAGAGTGAGTCCGCCTCGCACTCAACCTCGGTCTCCGCCTCATGCTCAGCAGCGGAGAGGGTATGACCAGGCTGAGACACAGGATCGGCATGTTCGTGACCACCGTGGGCATGGTGAAGGGAATGCTGCTCGTCGTTCTGACCAGCAATATACTAGACCATAGGATACGGTTTCTCTTGGTCATACTGCCCCGGGGCTCCTTCCAGTAACAGTGCTACTACCCACGACATTAGTTAAAGTTTATATTAATTCGGATTCGGATAACGGCATTGTAGTTCGGGCGTTACTGGACGTAGGCTCGCAGGGGTCTCTAATAACTTCGGATTTAGCTCGCAGGCTAGCATTACAGCTAGAGCCATCGGACAACCGTATTCGGGGTATTGGTAATGCAAAGGCTATCGGTATTTGTGGGAAGGGTTCAGTGACCTTTTCTCCGGTCACTAATCGGTTTCCTATGGTTACCACTCTGGTGGTTGGTATGAAGAATATAATTGGTCACCTGCCTCAACTTACTTTAAATAATTCGGTTATCCGGCTTACAGAAGGTTTGACTTTAGCTGATCCACATTTCGGTTCCCCTGCACCTATCGATTTATTATTAGGTTCGGATGTTTTCGGTGCTCTAGTCGGAGGGGACAAAATAGTATTACAGCCTCATGGGCTGACTGCTTATAATTCGGTTTTCGGTTACGTCTTGCTAGGCCCGGTGTTCGTGCAGCCGGCTGCCTCAACTATAGATGATTCGGAGTTTTTTGGTGCTTCAATTTCGGATACTTTAGAGAAGTTTTGGAAAGTGGAAGAGCCACCGCAAGCGTGCCCGTCTAATCCGTTAGACCAGGAGTGTGAGCTTCATTATAGAAATAATACGGTACGGTTGAATGACGGACGGTTCATGACTAAGTTGCCATTTATATCATCGCGACCGGTTTTGGGAGATTCCCGCGCCATCGCGGAGAAACGGTTTCTGGCTTTAGAACGTAGACTTAAGGCGAAGCCTGCCGTACGCGAAAAGTACGTCAACTTTATGCGGGAATATTTAAATCTCGGTCACATGTCACTCTCAACGTTTGACTTTCATTCGGGTCAGGAGTTTTACGTCATTCCTCATCATGCAGTGTGTAAGGACGAACAATCGAAATTACGGGTTGTATTCGACGGGAGTTGCGCTACATCGTCGGGCGCATCATTAAATAATTGTTTACATGCGGGTCCTAAACTTCATAAGGACATCACGGAGATTTTGATGCACTTTCGAAAGCATCAGATTGTTTTCGTGACGGACATTAAAATGATGTTCCGTCAAACTTGGATCGACCCTTCTGACAGGCGGTTCCAAATGATTCTATGGCGTGAGTCGCCTCAAGAGCCGCTACTTGTTTATGAATTGAACACAAATACTTATGGTTTAAAATCTAGCCCCTTCGTTGCTATTCGGACTTTATTAGAACTCGCAGATCGAGAACGCGAACGGTTTCCTAAGGCTGCGGCCACACTAGAACAGCATATTTATGTGGATGACATTTTGACGGGCGCGGATTCGGAAGAGGACGCTCTCTTACTTCAACGAGAATTAATTCAAATAATGGATTCGGCGGGATACGAGTTACGTAAATGGATATCCAATAGTCCTGCACTCCTGAAGGACTTCCCCGAAGATCACTTGCAAACTCCACACTTGTTCGATAATCCTGAAGTGGATAATTCAGTTTCTGTTTTGGGTGTTCAATATAATCCTATCGCGGATAATTTCTCATATCGGACGACTTCAACTTCGGATAACTTGGTTACAAAAAGACAAATATTGTCTACCGTTGCGCGGATTTACGATCCTACAGGTTGGATCTGCCCGGTTTCATTTTGGGCAAAGTGTTTACTCCAGCGTTTGTGGCTTGAACAGCTAACCTGGGACGAAGAAGTCGGTGGAGGTCTCGCAAGAGACTGGATTCGGTTCAAAATGGATTTATGTAACCTCGCTCGGATTGCGGTTCCTCGTTGTATGTTTCCCAAGTCAACGTGCCAAGTTTCGGTACACGGCTTTTGTGACGCATCGGAATTAGGGTACGCAGCAGTGGTCTACTTGCGTACCATCACTGAGGATGATTCTTCTTTGGTTCACTTGATCATGGCAAAGAGTAAGGTCGCTCCCATCAGATCTCGGCTCACCATTCCAAAGTTGGAATTGTGTGGAGCCGTGCTCTTAGCTAAGCTCCTGCATCATGTTTGTCTTTGCTTGCAAAGAACCATGGATGTCTCGGCGGTTTACGGATGGACGGACAGCTCCATTGTCCTCTCGTGGCTTAAAACGCCACCTCATACTCTGCAGGTATTCGAAGCGAATCGCGTCTCACAAGTTCAGAATTCTGCGGTACACATTTCGTGGCGGCACGTTCCGGGCCAGATGAATCCGGCTGACTGTGCCTCCCGAGGTTGCCCGTCATCGGAATTGGTTTCACATCCTTTGTGGTGGGGTCCGAAATGGCTCCTGGAGCCTGAATCCCACTGGCCTGTTTCGGTAGTACAAGCGCCTGCTGTGCTGCCCGGTTTACGATGCTTAGTAGCAACCAGGGCTGAGGATCAAACGGTTTCGGATTTTGACGTTATGAATCGGTATAGTTCTCTCGGTAAATTAATCGGTGTAGTAGGTTGGTTACGGAGATTTTCTCATAACTGTCGGAACAAACACAATAAAATCAAATCGGATTATTTATCGCCCGAAGAGCGAGAAGAGTCGTTGTTGGTTTGTGTAGCTTTGGTACAAAGGCAGAATTTCGGTGACGAACTAGATACTTTGCGGAATAATCATAGGCTTAAAGGCCATTGGAAACGTCTAACTCCCTTTATAGACTCTAAGGGGCTGCTTCGAGTAGGTGGTAGACTACAAAATTCAGATTTGCCTTATGATGCGCGACATCCTTTAGTACTTCCTAAATCGGGTCACTTTGTAACTATCTTGCTTCGGGATTTACATTTAAAAAATGCTCATGTTGGTCCGAACACGTTGCTTGGCATTCTGCAGCGCAAATATTGGGTATTATCGGCTCGACGAGCGGTTAATAAGGTCACCACTAACTGCATTTCGTGTTACAAACTAAAAGGATCCACGACTCAACCGTTAATGGGTAATTTGCCTCGCGATCGGGTTGTAGCAGCCAGACCCTTTGAAGGTGTTGGCACAGATTTTGCAGGGCCGTTCCTTGTGAAATCACATAAATTACGGAAACCGAAAATCACAAAGGTTTATTTGTGCGTTTTTGTTTGTTTGGCCACTAAGAGTGTCCATCTTGAGACAGTTTCGGAACTTACTACAGAAGCGTTTATAGCATCTCTTTCTCGGTTTGTGTCTAGGCGTGGTCTGCCTAGTATCCTTCGTTCGGATTGCGGTACTAACTTTAAGGGTGCTAACAATCATTTACGAGAAGTTCAAAGTTTTTTGACTGAGAATCAAAGAAAAATCGGCCATGAGTTAGCTTGTCGTGGAATTTCATGGATATTTGACCCCCCCGCATGTCCTTCATGGGGAGGTTTATTCGAGGCCGCTGTAAAGTCGGCAAAAACTCATCTCAAACGCGTTATCGGAGAGACCATTCTCACTTTCGAGGAGTTATGTACCGTATTTTGTAAAATAGAGGCCGTTTTAAACTCACGACCTCTGTGCCCCCTATCGTCGGATCCTAACGACCCAGAGGTTCTGACCCCGGGTCATTTCTTAATCGGGCAGCCTTTAAATGGCGTTCCTGAATACCCCCTTCAAAATGAGAAACTGCATAGGTTAACTCGGTTTCAGCTGTTACAGCAAATTTCTCAACGGTTTTGGCATCGCTGGCATCTAGAGTACCTCCATACTCTACAGCAGAGGGTCAAGTGGACTGATCCCGCCATCCCTCCCAAGGTGGGAGACCTGGTCCTGTTAAAGGAGGATAACGCACCTCCCCTGCATTGGCGTCGAGGACGCATCGTTCAGTTATACCCAGGCAAGGATGGCGTGGTCAGAGTCGCTGACGTTAAGTTAGCTCAAGGCACGGTCTTGCAACGAGCGGTTGCTAAGCTTTCTCGGCTGCCAGTGGACTAGGTTTCGGCTTCTTCTATTCGGATTGTTTCGGTTTAAGCCATTAGAAATGGCTTGGGCGGGGGAATGTTCGGTTTTCAACCTTCGTAAACGCTTCGTAGCTGTCATCTGTGCTCTGACAGTGACAGCTACTCACTCTTAACTTTACGTTTTTTGCGGCTACGCGCGAGCGCAGGTGTCTAAAGAAAAACGCGGTTTTCGGATAGTGAAAGTTGTTTTGTTATCGGTCTTCTTTCGGGACATTATACACTCACACACCCTACACCAACTCAAAGTGGCACCAAGCTGAAGACGCGCAGTGGAAGCGAGCAGGGCCCTGCAAGAAGCGGCGCAGTGAAAGCAAGGTACACCTCTTCACCTTTATTATATATATGTATTTACGCCCAATCAACTCTGCCTAGCGCAGATCTATACAGGGCCGGTAAGGGACGTCTCAGGCGGACATACTTTTACCAAATACGGGATGTATCAGCAAAGGGCAAGATAAAACGTACCCAAAACCGGCGTGCGTGTATGCAACGACTAATGAATGTTGAAGAAGCGAAAGTTATCTGTCAGGATCGTGGCAAGTGGCAATCCCTGGGTCTCTGCCTACCCCTTTGGGATACAGGCGTGAGTTTATGTTTGTATGTAATATTAGCATGACAGGTTAATAATAATGGAGACTGAAACTATGCTAGTAACAATAGGTATGCTTTATATCAAAACAGAGGTCGTGGGTTCGATTCCCACTGGAGGCCGCCGTGCATTCGTAAATTATTTAAAAGAAAATTAACGGAATACTTATTAGAGAAATGTATTTACAAGCTGAGTGAATTTTTGACTGTCAGATAATCGCGATGTCAATAGAAACTACGCAACTCATTTTGATGGAGTGACTTTAATGCTAAATTCTATGATAATTTTAATATATAATAATTCTATAAATTATATAATAATAATAATAATTTGTTTTTATAATTTTGTATTGACTAATCATTGACCATCTACCTAAGTGACATCGATCTAACAGTTTATTTGACATTGTACATAGTTTTGTTTTAATATTTGTACGCCACAAGGTAATATATGGAGCACTTGTCACGTTTTTTCTACACCTGTACGCATCATTATGTTTGTACCTACCCATATTTCACAAATAAAATATATTTGTATTTGTATACAACACATACATACAATCTGATATAACTACCCACCAAAAGCCTTCTTTATACCAGGTTCAAAAATATTATTGTGGTTCTTACATGATTGGGAAATTGTGATATTGAAGAAATGAATGAACACAATACAAAAGCTTAAAAAGAAAAAAGAAATGTGTAAAGGTCACTGTTTATTATTTACTATTTGAATATTTAGGATATTACGTACTTACCAACAAAATTGTCATAATGTATTAATAAAAGAAAGTTTAATATGTTTGAATTTCTTATAGACAACTAACTTGTTAGTTTGTGGAATCCTATTATTGGCTTTAGAACATTGTTACTGCACTACATTAATCTACTATTGTTAATTAAGCTGTTGGTTTCCCTAATAAACTTAAAATAAAAATAAAATAAAGTAATATCCTTGCCTGGTTACCATGGCACAGGGTGTCCTACTTTCAGGAACAAGTGATTGTGTTGTGTGGAAGCTATCTATTTACTTTTACGGTGCTTGTGTCACCAGTTGGGGCAGTGGACAGGCTTGCCGTAGTCTCTTGCGTGGTTTGATATTGTTTTGCGCACCAATGCAGTCGCGTCGCAACTTTCCTCCATTGTGTCGCGGCATGTCAGATGCTCAAATGCTTTAGCAAAAACTTGTGAGGAAAACAACAAACTCCACCACTAAAAAGTCGCAAATAACGCTGATACCCTGTGCTACGTTAAACAGGCATGGACGTCACGGTCATGGAAATACACCCAGACTCAGCCCATTTGTAATTGAATCCTCCGGCATGGTAATCAGACGTAATACCGCTAGACCAACGAGGCAGTAATTAACAAATAAGGACTAAACGAGTCCTTTGAATTTTGAGTCTCAGGAAACGGGAATGAAAGGCATTCCATTTCCTGCGGATTAGTTTGAGAAATCAATACACATTTAGCTTTGTTTATGATTTTTTTTAGTTTCGGATGTTTTGTTGATATTCGAAATTGTGACGTAATAATATAACCAGTAACATTTTTATGATGAATATCTGTAATTTAATACCTCTTATTACATCAAAAACCGATAAAAAGTACCCGAAAGCGGCGTGCGTGCATGTAACGACTAATTAATTTTGATGTTGCGAAAGAGATCTGCCAAGTAGCAGACCTTGGTCTCTGCCAACTCCTCCAGGATACAGGCGTGAGTTTATGCAACTATTCAAAATCGGTCAAGCCGTTTGGCCTTTGCGTGGTCATAAGACTAAGATTTAGTTTTTTATGTAGCCTATATACGTCACACTGCAGGGCACAGGCCTTCTCTCAGAGAGAGAGAGAGTATGGGCTTAGTCACTACGCGTGCCCGCCGCGGATTGGCAATTTCAAGCGCTGAGCTGTAGAACACCCCAGACACTCAGGTTTCCTCACGATGTTTTCCTTCATAAGACTAACAATAAGATTTTTTTATTGATAAAATAGGTGCACAGTTATATAAATACATACCTACACACGAAAACCATGACCCTTTTTGCAGTCTGGTAAGAATAAGGGAAGCTATAAATAGCAGAGAGATAAGAGATAAGAGAGATAAGTTACGTACATTTGTGAAGTTATAGTAGCTAACCGTGAAGGAAAACATCGTGAGAAAACCTGAGTGTCTGAGCTAATCGTATACCGCTTGAAATCTCCAATCCTCGGTGGGCACGCGTGGTGATTAAGCCTCTCTCTGAGAGAAGGCCTATACCCTACAGTGGGGCGTGCATAGGCTGCTTGTGATATGAGGTAAGATAATGGTTTATTTGAATATAAATTTATTTAAAAAAAATCTGCAGGGATGTGTTGCTAAAAGCCACAACCACTTTATTTTTGCTGGGAAATTGATGTTTCCATGTCCAGTTAATATCAGTTTCTGTCATATACAGTTAAGGGCATCCAGTGCGCTAACTAGCGCCAGCAATGGAAACAAAATCATATCTTCTTTTAAAGATCGTATTTGCAAAAAGTGTCTGTCATCATCAGCCATTTGACGCCCACTGCAGGACATAGGCCTCCTTCGTGGTTTTCATAACCATGAGGGGCTTTGCCATAATCGCCACGCTTGGCAGGCGGGTTGGCGATCGCAGTATGCGGTTGGAATTTCAGGAAGACGCTGCTGCCCATCTCCTGGTTGATTTCCTTAGTCGCCTTCTACGACATCCACGGAAGGAAATGGAGTGACGCTGTTCTCAATCCGGCGCCACAAAGTGTCTGTACAATTTCTCAGTCATGTTAACAGTGATTTTCAGGACCCACGACAAAGAACCTAGGATCACGGACCTGGGACTACAAAGCATTTATGCCAAAAATGCTTGTTTCTGGCGTTAATGCTATCTACTCCTAGGTTTTTTGCCTTAGGTTCAGGGCCATGGGTCCTAAAAATCACTATTAACATGATTGAGAGATTGTACAGACACTTTTTGCAAATTTGATCTCCTCGTTGGCGCTAGTATTTTGGACAAGTTTCAAATATTTTGTAGTGAAGTCTCGGAGACTTGGGTATGGCAAAAGAAGCAAGAAAGTAGGATTAATGCAGTAGAAATGAGGTCCTTGAGAAGTATGTCTGGCGTTACTTTGAATGACAGGATACGCAATAGTGTGATCAGAGAACGTTGTGGACTGACAGAGGATGTAGTGACAAGAATTGAGAAAGGAATGTTGCGTTGGTTTGGACATGTGGAGAGGATGAAGGAAGAAAGATTGACGAAAAAAATATATCGAGCGAATGTGGATGGAAGGGCCGGTAAGGGACGACCCAGACGGAAATACTTCGACCAAATAGAGGATGTATTAAGAAAGGGCAAGATAAAAAGTACCCGAAACCGGCGTGCGTGCATGCAACGACTAATGAATGTTGAGGAAGCGAAAGTGATCTGTCAGGATCGTAGCAAGTGGCAGTCCCTGGTCTCTGCCTACCCCTCTGGGATACAGGCGTGAGTTTATGTTATGTTATGTTGAAATCTCTCATTAAATACTGCACTGAATACAAGCGAGGCCATTATAATTTCTCGGACCGAAAACTAGATTTCAACGAGAAAATTCTAGCTATTACGCTGAATCTTCAAGTGAGTATATAAATTGAATCAGAACCTGCACAGTGGTCTAAAGGAAATGAAACAAAACACTAATAGAAGGCCAGCATTTGGCCTTTGCATCTACGTAATGAGATGATTTATACAGCGTCCAGTGGCACCTTCACTCACACTAGATGGGTGAAGGGACCACTCGGACCAGTAGTTCTGTGAAATGGGGCCCAGACATCACGCCAGAACACGATGAATCTCTTGGCAATGTGTGTGTCTTGGTCTGGTAGGTGGTCACTAGACACGGTCTAAGCCTACCGTCAGGGACTTGTTTCATGGAATTACAATACTTGGTTTACTATGACAATTCAATGTGCATTGCAAAGTCGATCAATCCACAGAGTAACAAGTAGCTAGACTAGGCTACGAAACGTACTATCAAATTGTCGTAATAAACTATGAATTGTACAGTGTGACTTCGAACTTGTTCGACAAATTTAAATGATTTAGAAACATAATATGGCACTAGTTTTTAAAAAATGGCGCGTCAAGTAGTTTTTTTTTTTCGTTACTCACTTAACACAAAAAATTTCAGGGCAAAAAATTACAAAAATGAAAAAAGAAACTCTGATTTGAGCTTGCTTTGGTCAAATCAACGCATATCGGACGAAGGAATGTTTAACATTCAGCATATAGAAAACATTTTTCAATGTTAAAGTACTTCCTACTACTTTAAATTTGAATTCACAGTCTCGAGCCAAAGGTCGAAAATCACGAATATTTACAATTATGTTATACCATTACTGATAGGTTCCGTGTGGCGCCGGATTAAGAATAGCGTCACTGCATTTCCTTCCGTGGATGTCGTAAAAGGCGACTAAGGAAATCAATTACCAGGATACGGGCAGCAGCGTCTTCCTGAGATTCCAACCGCACACTGCGATCGCCAACCCGCCTGCCAAGCGTGGCGATTATGACAAAACCCCTCATGGTTATGAAAACCACAAAGGAGGCCTATGTCCTGCAGTGGGCATCAAATGGCTGATGATGATGATTACTGATAGATCATGAATAATACAGCTGAAAATTCCCTCAAAATATAGCTGACGGTTTCATAATCACTCTGTAGTTTTGGGAAACGCGGTCCTGTAATGCTACTCGTTTGGTACCACCTGGGGGTGAAGCACAGGGTAGCGGGGTAAACCTACGGATGAGTGGTCTCATTTTGTCTTTCTGCCCAAATTGTTTCGCAGCCGCACCGACGGACATAACGCGCTGCGAACTGCTAACTCCATTTGCTGTTCGGATAAAAGTTTAATATGTTCCCTGTAAAAGTTGGCACTGTGTTAATACAATCCCGGCAGCGTGTGTGTGGGGAGGAGTAAGTTTTAAATAATGTGCGGTTAAAGTGTGCAGTTCTTCTACACTCCGCGATGCAAGGCGGCTGCAGGCAAAATTAAATTGTGGCAACCGTTGTAATGACTTAGGCATTGTTGACGTGAAAAATAATGGTCGTTAAGTCTAATGTCGCGATAGCTCATTGACATTTTGGAATTGACCTTTAATTAAACTCGATGACATTTTATAGGTCATTGCTTTGATGCTATTAGAAGGTCATTGCTTAGATGTCACCAAAAGTATCTCAAAAGTGATTGGAGACAAAGTCGACTGCCACGTAACTATAAGTTTTATGTAACATAAAAATATTCTTTTTGGCACACAACAAACAATAAACATAAATAAAAGTTACAATGAAAAAGTACCTTATTGCTAACAGCAATTTCTTCCACACAACCTTGTGACGGAAAGGTTTAGTTGCAAATATAGATTAGTTACGAAGTCCTCTAATACTTAGATGGTTCTCAAACATATGCTCAAATAGTAATAGTTAAATTACTCAGAGATGAAACCGCCGTCTGTACTCCGTAAATAAATATTTATGTAAATTTAGTTTAGTAAAGTATTCTGTACTTTAAATTAACAAGAACTGAGTGTACCATCATTTCAGTTATAACAAAAACAAATTAAAAAAGTGAAATTATTTTTTTATCGTATTTTGCCTTTATCCCTTTTAGTATGTTGGGTATTCCCTCCTCGAGATAAATGAAGTCGTACCCATGACTCCATTTATAATAAAAAAGTATCAGGATGACACAGTTATAACATGTCATATAAGATAAGATAAGAATATTCTTTATCGTATACCGGAAAAAATGTTAAAGAAACAGCAAAGACAAAAGAAAAGATACAATTGGCGGCCTTATTGCTAATAGCAATTTCTTGGGTCCCGATTAAAATCAGCGCTGCAGGCCACTGCCTTGCAATATCTGAAGCATATTATCATGGTGAGCTCGTGTACCCTTTTTATTGTCATAGCACATAATACGCAACCGATTATTAATTTTAGGGTATATGTACGTACTAATCACTTAACACGGACAATCTCCTTCGTGTTACGATTGACTATGTTGTTTCATTCGCTTATATTGAATTTTGTTAGCCTACTATGCGTGTTAATTTTTTTTTTTGTGTCGTGGCAATTTAATAAATGATTTATCTATCTATCAATTTCATCTCCTTAACGAGACTAATCTGCGGCAATAAAACAATAAACACAACACACAAATACACCTTAACTACAACTTTCTCTAAGAAACTCGAGTTAGGAAGACAAGTGTCTCAGCAGTGAGATTAACTTGTCTGTGATACTAAACAAAAGTTAGACAGAAAGTCTGCTCTACAACAAAACTATTTTTTGTTATTTGAACGATTTTAACATAAACCTATTCACAATCGAACGGCATCAATCATTCAGACTATACATAAAATGTTAGTGCTTACAGTAGTGTTATTATAAAAAAATGTGATTTCACTTAAAAAAAAAACTGAATAAAAAGGTGTGATTGCAGTCTAACCTCTTGAAAAAAAACGTGAGGACAGCAATGTATGATAATTACTCAATAAATTTGCCTTGCTAGAACTAGCATGCCATTCGATGCTTCTTCTACTTCTTTCAAAGCGTCAAGAGTCTTTGAACACAATCACTTGTCTTAGTCCAAAACTAGGTTACCCTGTGCTGTGGTCACCAGGCCATACCAAACCAGGGAAGTCGTTCTGAACGTACCTTGATGCTCAGTTTCTCTGATAGATATTCCGCCATCTTGCAGCCCCGTCAGCGTCGGCGACTTATTCTGTTATTGGACTGTCCGCTCCCAAGTGTTGGCGCTTCACTTAGGCTCTAAGTTCTCGTTGTTTCGCTGAGCGTCCACGAGGAATTGAAAGAAAATGTCTTACTTTTTTAGTTGAAAGTTACCTAGTTAGGTTTGTTAGAACCGCTTAGGACAGAAGCTGAAATTGGAACAAGCTACAACTTTCTCGAGAAAAGCAGCAGTAGGTTTTAGTGACGGAAATAAATAAATCTATTCGCAGACTTTCTGTCTAAGTTCTTAAGTTTGTGAGACACCCACGACGACTCTGTCAAATAATGTCTGATTGATAAAACTCAAGTAGTAGTTAAACCATTTATCATTATAATGTTAACACTGTTAACTCGTATATGTTAGACGGTAGGTACCGTATCGCATCATACTTCCAAACATGAATAATGCAGCAAATTAGATCAAATTTTACCCCCCCTTGGAATGTAGCACAATTACTTGAGCCTAAAGTAAGCAAATCAAATAAACTAACTCAGACGCGTGGAGTGGAATTCATCCCACTCTAGTAATATATACGTAGTTTGCGTCACAGTGCAAACGCTCCGCCGCTTCCAAAGCGACAGCTCATCGCTTAAGGGTTAATTTCGCAACGCCAACACTAACTAAGGTCATAGATAACAGAAGTTTGGTTTCAGGAGTAAAATTTTTCGATGTACCACACCACGAGCACATAATGTTTTTAACTTATTTTTCAACATGTGTTTCATGTTGTACTTGGTAAACAATTTCACTTCTTTCTATGCTAGATTTACTCAACAAGACTAAAAAAAGAAGGAGTTGTTCGTCGGTTCCTGATGTCAAAAAGGATACGTTTCGCCAAGCTGCATGTCACCTTTTTGGTGAAAGTGACACTTGATTAATAACATAACATAAACATGAAACATAAACGTTTACATACAGGCACATATATTGATTCTGGACCCACACAAGGATACCCTGTGTCGTGGGAACTAGAAACAAAGACATCACAAACATGTAAACATCCAAGACCTGGGGTTTTTTTTGTCCCCAGCCAGGGTTCGAACCCGGGACCTCTCGCATGGTATGCAGATGCACTACTGCTGCGTCACGAGGTCGTCAATAAGTAAATAAGATTAGTATTACATATTCATTTGAAATTAAAACTAAGGAATTATCTGCGTTATTTATTTCAAACAGTGTCGGCAAATATTTTTAACATTTATATATTTATACATTTTTTATTTCCTGGTGTACATGATCGCCATAACTTTCTCGTGCAGCGTCTTAACGCCGTGTCACACAGCTCTAAAGCAGAGCGAAGAGTCCAAGGGAGGCAATCATCTCCCCATCTGTTCAACCTGGTCAGTCAACTTATGATGAAAAGGGTTTTAGACCCAATGCACTTGGATAGGAGGAAACTCAGAACGAACTTCGTTTTACCGATGACACCACCATGATGAATGCCTCGGAAACTGAGCTGGCTGAGCTTCTAGAGAATGTGGATAGCATCAGTAAGGAATACGGACTTTATACCAAAAGAAGTAAACAAACGTAAAAGTGAAAAAATATTTATTGCCACCAACAATAAAGTGGTTGAAAATATTTAAAAAGTAAATGAACATTCACGGTTTTACAAATTAATCTTAGCGAGGTAACAATTTATTATGGTCTCATTGGCACTTTTTATATGGCATATAAAAATAGTAGCCAATGAGATCAGCCTGCTGTTCATATAGTTGGTATCAAAAGAAATAGTGCTCAACGCGTGCCGTCAGACCGGCGGGGTGCGTTTCACGCCCTCTAACGGTGCAAAGTAAGACCAAGTTAACAATCATTGATAGAACAACCACCTAGATAGAACATGCACACACGCACATACCTACACACCCTTTACTTGCTCACTCTACACACAGGAACTCTACTCTACACACGTGGACACTCCCTAATGTATATATATATGTATGTGTATATATGTGTATTTTATGTATATGTATGCGTAAGTGTATTGTATGTATTCTTATTATAAACATTATATTTATTCATATTATATAAGCAGTAGTATATGTATATTCTAAATTATTTTAGGTACAAATTTATATTGTAAGTTTGTTACCTTTCTCTTACATGTAAGTTTAGTTTTTAGTTTTTTTGGGTAGTGGCTGAAAATCAGCGCTGCCAAGATCACTGCGTTGACTTTGTTGCATAATGCTGAGCCTCGACCCTTTGTCGTAATATGACAATAAATGCTTTCTAATTCTATTTCTATTTCTATTTCTTACCTTGTAACGAACCAACGATCTGAGAGACCTTGATGGTGTGCATGCATAGTTGCATACCTTACATTAATGTACTTATGTCAGCAATCTAACAATGCTGAGGACTGCGAGCAAGAAGTAGTCAGAAGATAGTTGCGTCTGCAGGGTTAAGTGTTGAGAAGATTTGGAAAATAAAAGCATCGACTGTAAGATGAAAAAAAAAGAAAACTTATTGTTAATTTTTATGCGGTATGACATAGCTTCATGATGATGTGATTAGTTAAGTCAATACGTTTCGCTTGAAAAGTGAGCGAAATTGATTTAGTTTTAGTATCTTGCCCTTTGCTAATACATCCACAATTTGGTCGAAGTATATCCGCCTGGGACGTCCCTTACCGGCCCTTCCACCCACATTCGCTCGATATATTTGTTTCGTAAATCTTTCTCCCTTTATCCTCTCCACATGTCCAAACCAACGCAACATTCCTGTCTTAATTCTAGTCACTACAACGTAACACCAGACATTCTTCTCAAGGACTTAATTTCTACTGCATTAATCCTACTTTCTTGCTTCTTTTGCCATACCCAAGTCTACCATACATAAGTGTTGAGACCAACACTCTATTATGGACAATGACAACGCATATTGAGTACCGACCAGTCACTTTGTGTGTTTGAGTTACCCTTTTCTGTTTTCAAACTTCTGTTTTTGTTTACTTAGTGACGAAAACCCCGAGCAGCCGCGTCGCTGCAAACACTGCAGTATTTGTTCCTGACATTGATTGCCGGAAACCACTGTGCACTTGTTATTCATTGTTTACTGTTAATACATTGCTAAATTGATGCCATTTTTATTTTCCTTTCTTTGTACGGTTCATAAAAATAATTGTGTTTCCTTCAAAAATTATGGAAGATGATGGTGAGCTTATTTTAAAAAATTATTTATTTCTATTTTGGCAATAGCCAGTCACAGTTTTAAAAATATGTACAATGGAAAGTTTAAGTTTAATGAAAATACGAATGCCAAGAATAAAATTTAAGGCTTAGCCGTTAATGGTAAGTAGTACACGTTTTTATATTAATATTCTAATGTCACCAATAGATAGGTACTTACTGTACCGTATAATGTGTCAAGTTGTTATGTTTCCATGATTTATGTACCTATGCTTCTATCTTGTCAATGTTTACACTGTGCCGTTACTTCGTGACTTTTTGTATGTGTGTGTTTTGTGGAAATAAATCAGTTATCTATCTATCTATCTACACAAGTCGAGTCATGTTTATGATTCATAAATTCAGTAACATTTCGAACAAAAATTTTTAAGAATACATTTTAAAGAAAATATCACAAAAATATGTTGGTGTGTTTCCTTCAGATAGCAAAAAAATAACTAAATAAAGAGTGGATAAATAGTTTTGTATTCAAGAGCTTTGATGAACAATTTTTCGACATTTTCAATTCTATTTTTGTGACAGGCATACTGAAGAGACCAAACTGTATTATTTATAGAAACAACAATTTGCTGTAATATACACTATTTATTAGTTTTATTAGGTTCTAAGATTTTACAATAGAAACGTATGTGTATATCCTCTCGTTGACATCTTGGCCGGGGGATCAACAATATAGAAATCATAGTGTTGGGCCCTATTCCGCCACTAATACACACACAACACTGCCCAACTAAGAGTGATTGAACGAAGCTGAAATAAAGAGTTTATACGTGATACTGTGATTAAACGGTTGACATACTGATTGAGCTAGCATTCTGATTGCTTTTTGTATTATCTTAAGTTTAAGTTCACCATCTTAATAAGAATAATAATTCAACTTGCCAATGTCAACCACTTCTACTAGAGGAAAACATTTAAATTTATTGTGACGTTAGCTTCCTTCCTTCAATTGGTTTGTTATGTTTTTCGCAATTTAGATTTTTTTCCATGAATCAAGCAATCAGCATGTACCCAGCGATCGGCCTCAAATCATCGCTCCAATCAGCTGGTGGGTTTTTTCACATTATAAAAGTTTTTCATATTAGAGGTAACGAGTAAAATCCGTCGCTTTTGGATGCAAATTGATTTAATAATTTCTTACACCCTGTATATCATCATCATCATCATCATCAGCCATTTGACGCCCACTGCAGGACGTAGGCCTCCTTCGTGGTATATTTACCCTGTATACCTACTTATTTTTAAAAGTTCACCACTGGGTCTCATGAATCAGATCATGGGCGCAAATGAATAAAAACAGATTTCTTTTAATTGGAAAATTATTACGAATGTGGCTGAAACGGTAAAATATTGCGCTCTGAGCGAACAAAAACGAATTATGGCCATTACCTTTTGTTCGTCCTGCGCGCCACTGGGCTATGATTTAGCTTAGCGTGCCCGGCAAGCGATTCTAGGCACTATATTTATGGCCATAGAAGTTTTTAAGCGAACGGAGTTGAATAATAATGCATATAAAAGAGCTATGATTTAGTGCACGCATTTTGTCGGCTAAAAATTGCGGTTAACACCAGTGGGTGCGTGTTATTTATGTTCCAACCCGCTGAGGTTTTCATAAATTCATATTTTAGTACTTTGGGGGCATTTAATTTTATTAGACTTACTTTCTTCGAATGATTTCTGAAAATCACATATTTTGTTGCATTTCATATTGCCTCTTCCAAGAAATTTTCTTGGAAGAGGCCAACAATAATGGTTTGCGTGTAAAAAAGAGGCTTTTCCTCAACAATAGACTTTATTTGTATCTTGTATGACATTTTGCATAGGTATTCATGTATAAAATAGTGTAAATGTTATTAAAATTCTTTATTGCACTTATAAACATAAAAGTACAAAGGCGAACTTTATATTCAAATTATTAACTCAATTCCGGATCCCTTTACTTGTTTTCCCGTTGGAATAGTCCGATCAGGTAAGTGAAACCGGAATTAAGTTAATAATGTACAGTGCTTACGAAAGTTTTAGTTTAAAAAATGTTCAAATTCTGAACAGTAAAATGACAAGCAAAAGTCGAGATTCTTCACTCTCAATTAAGTCTCTCAGGTAAGCCTATGCCTTTTAGAGAAGGAAGGCATGCAACCGTACGCAAGGCAGCTCCTTCCCAATTACCTCTAAGAAGTCTGTCGTGACGGACAGACAGACAACAATCTCGTTATGCCAAGTATAAACAACTTTAGCTTAAATTCAACGTCAAATATGCCGCAGACAACTTGCGGCGTACCAGTTTCGGGTTGCTCGCGTGTCTTTAGGTTAGAAAAGGAATTTCATTATCGCATTTGGGGAAATCGTCTGTTCGAAAGTTTGTTGATTTGGTTTAAATACGATGTTAATTTCCGAAATCGAAAAAACAATCAAAATCTAAGAGTGTTATTTATAATACATCCTGCCCACTAAAACACTCTTAAGACATAGTTGAAGTCAGCTTATGAGAGGAATTTCTGTTATAAGCCAGGTTGAATTCCGTTTTTTAGTGTGATCGATTTTTTTACAAATAAGACGTTAAATACAATTTAAATTACAAGTTAAATAAACTAGGTGTCGATTGCGAAATTTAGATCACTTAAAAAAAGTGGAAAATAAAACTCCAAACTTACGGCCTTATTACCTGACTTCAAAAAAGGAGCAGGTTATCAATTCGACGGATGTTCTAGTTCTAGTTCGACTGGAGATTTCCTCACTTAGCCTCATAGTTGGGCCATTGTACGTAGCAAGTGCTGAGGTATGTAAATACCTCAGACACTAGGGTTTCCTCACGATGTTTTCCTTCACGGTTAGCGAGTGGTATTGCTACTATAACTTCAGAAATGTACGTACCTTAGAAAACAAAATCATTGGTACATGCCGGGACTTGAACCCACGACCTCCCGAATGAGAAGCCGGCGTTCTACCGCTCCGCTACCACAGCTCTCAATTCGACGCATATGTTTTTTTTATAAGAACACGATTCATCTAAAACGAATCTGTATTATTACATTAAAGCAAAATGTACATATAAGTACATTTTGCTTGTAAAATCTCTACCAAAGATTATTTTAATCGGCGTTTTTGAAGTGTTTTAAGCAATTGTGTTTTTATAAATAAGACCATTAGTCTTTTCACCGAAACACGTTTGGTTAGATTTGGTCATTTCACTTGCACCAGGACGATTGATTGCTTTCTATTCCTTTTGAAATATTTTTCTCGCTCTCCGGTTATTTACAAGGGTACATAAGGGTATCAAAGTTGTTAGACAGTTACTTTTAGCAATATGGCTTCCCGTTTTATTTTTTCTCTTTTCTCTGTTTTTTCTTTCTTGTATGCAACAAAGAATTTCTTATCCTATCTATCTTAAATCTATCTAAAGTAAGTACAACAAAGCATTTATTTTTCTTGAAATTGAAATTGCTAATCCGCGGTGGGCACGCATGGTAATTAAACCCATGCTCTCTCTCTCTTAGATAAGGCCTGTGTGCCCTGCAGTGGGACGTATATAGGCATCATAAAAAAAACGAAAAATAAGTCTGATCAGCACCGGTCAACTCAACTATTATTTTATTTGTTCATTTGCATATCGGACGACAGACTCTTAAGCATTAACATAAAAAAAAATCTTTTAAAACGGTACGTCACTTCCTACCACTTTGTATTTAGATTCACAATTTCCTACTTAACCACGGAAATCACAAATATTTACAAATATGTTGCAGCATGACGTCGTAATAAAAATAATATTCCCTAGAAATATTGCTACCGATTTCAAAATCACGTTGCATGTGGGTACATTCGACACCACACCAACCTTCACACATCATCATCATCATCATCATCATCATCAGCCATTTGACGCCCACTGCAGGGAATAGGCCTGCCTCATGGTTTTCCAAGCCTTTACACAGGTGCTCTCTAATCTGGAGTACCTACATAATGTTTTCCTGCTTTCAACTTAATTTTGTTTATAGCTTAATCGTAGATTTGTAAAATTAGACATAAATTTTAAGTTAACTTAATCACTAGCAAAGGTGCATGCTGTGGCAACCTTAAAAGGCTAGGCACTTACCTTATAACCCTTTAATTTTTATAATTTATAATGTATTTGTGAACTAGCTACTGGTTGTCCTCATCATCAACCCATTATGTCCCCACCGAGGGGCACGGGTCTCTTCCCTGAGGAAGGTATAGGCCATACTCCACCACGGGGGCCAAGTCCGGATTGGTGGAGGCTTGTAGACTAGTGGCTCGTCTACTGTCAGAAGTTGTCAAGCCGCCCTAAGGCCTCTGACTTGGCTTAACGACTGCCATCTATCGACAGCAGCCGGCACCAACAGCTTAACGTGCCTTGCGAAGCACGGAACCGCTCGGAAAAATGCCACTAGCGTTAGGCATAGACGGCGACCCATCCATGCACTGAACGCGCCCTGTGTTGCTTAACCTTCGTGATCGTTTAAGATCACTAAGGCAGCCGGGGCTACGAGCGATACCAACAAGATACATCACAGAAACAAAATAAGCACATAAGTAACATAATATGCACAACAACAGAAAGAAAACTAAATACACAACAGACAAAACGAATAATGGTTGTCCTAATTAAATGAAATAAATAAAATCAGTTACGTTAAAGGCAACTTGGTGACAGAAATGTAAAGGTTGAACTGCTACCGTCAGTACATTATCGTAGGTTTTTTCGTCGACCCTCTCGCGATTGTCTCAGGCCTCATAATCTTAGACTAAAGTACTTCATTTTCTCGATGTGGTCCAGGTTTCACGATAGCTACAAAACCCGATTGTGTAATTGTTCCACATGCCCTTGACCGCTTTTTAATCCTGCCGCGTAAATGAAAAAGCCTTGACAAAAAGTGGCAGCTCCAAAAAAATTCTCCTGCAATTTAATTAATGTTGACCAAAAGTATTCAGCAAATAGCTGAGCCCGATAGAATTTTCCAAATCAGATGATTTTAGAGGTAAGTGTAAATTGCTCATTAGTACAGATTATCAAAGGACCGGAAGGGGGGAAGGCGGATGAACTTGGGAAGCAAGAGGCCTATGTCCAGCAGTGGGCTCTATTTAGGTATTGGTTTGTGAGGAAACCTTAGTGTCTGAGGTGCTCACATAAATTTCCAATCCGCAGTGGGCACACCTAATGATTAAGCCCAAACTATCAGCTCTCTCAGAGAAGAGCTCTGGACGCCTGTGCCCTGCAGTGAAACGCATATATGCTGCTGATGCTACGGGTTTGGTTGACAGATCGCGATGATTGCTAAATTAGAACATTGAAACTGTCGCAGTTTCTTCAATTTCAAGTGTTTACTTTTTAACCGATTTTAGGAAAGGATGAGGTTAATTCGACATGCATTGTTTTTCTTATGTTCTCTTATAAATTCATAAATCCGTCAATTCTTTTTGTAGTTCTACTTTTGCGACAGTTAAAAAAGCCCCTCTTATATTTACCTAATCCAAAATCAAAGGGGGAACACGAACATAACTCACGAGATATTTAATTTAACAATGACAAAAATCAACATTCCTTGCTCCCCTCGATAAAATTGCAATCGCGATGCATCCCCTATGCGCTAATTCATTTAAGGGCGCCCCCTGGCGGTTGGCTAACAAAACAAAACGGTGTAGCAGACCCTCATTTAGGATAGAACGGACTATTTGGAGCATAGTGGAACCAAGGATCCGAGTGGTCTTGCCATACCCGACAGTCTAGCACGATAAAATATATATTCATAAGGATTAGTCGCAAGGATTTGACCACGACCGGAATTGGATAAAATATCTAAGAAAAATAACAAATTCAAGCGAGATTTTAAAATGAGGTCTTTATTACTCAATTTTTCTTTAATGATTAGGTCCCTGGGCTGCCCCTATATTAGCGCACCAAATCCTGATCAATTCCAATCATCTAACTGTCAAATTAGTATGGTATATGACAGTTAGACGATTGGAATCACTCAGGATTTGATGCGCGTAATATGCCCCTGTGGCGCCCCCATCCGTGTGGCGCCGGATTAAGAATAGCGTCACTCCATTTTCTCCCGTGGATGTCGTAGTAGGCGACTAAGGAAATAAATTCAGAGGAGACGGACAGCAGCTTCTTTCTGAGATTCCAACCGCATACTGCGATCGCCGACCCGCCTGCCAAGTGTGGCGATTATGGCAAAACCCCCTCATGGTTATGAAAACCACGAAGGAGGACCATGAGGGAGGCCTATGTCCTGCAGTGGGCGTCAAATAGCTGATGATGATGAGATGATGAATAGGCCCCTGATTTAGTGAAATGGCAGAATACAAATTGCGAGGTGTTAATAGTATTAATTTTTTTACCAGCTTTATTAAAATGTTGACTATTTAATAAGGCGCGCAACCTTATTTACATAATCTTAAGGTATTTGAAACATATTATCTTTGCGCTAAATTGCATTCAAATTTTTCTTTTGTTCAGTAAAGTTTTCTTAGCTAAAAATTGTGAGTACACAGCATGCTCGGGTAGCCGTTCTGTATTTCTGTACTATTATGTGTAATATTACAGTCAAATTCTAATTGCATACGTCACAAAGCCCTAATCCAATGTCAGTCGACAATCGAATTATTTTGTGTTCTTCGCGGTCTGCGGCGCCTGATTAAATAAACATGCAGATGAATAGGGGTTGTACTTTCAAATAGCATTGTGCTTGCTTATCCTATTCAATGGCGTAATTTGGTCATAATTTGACTATCTTTATGACCCGACTGCGAAGGCAAGGGTTATATTATAGTTATATTTTTCTCGCATATGACTGGATGGATGTAAGTAACATATATGTCTACATATTATTATATTTGTTTGCCATTTGCCAAGATTCTGACGAACCACTTTAGCGTCGTCAAAATTAATTACCTAGTCGCTGCATGCACGCTACTTTTACTAAGACTCCGCTGTCCGTCCGTTAGTCCGTCCGTCTTGCACCGTGATAGTTAGACAGTTGAAATTTTCACAGATGACGTATTTTTGTTGCCGCTATAACAACAAATACTAAAAACAATAAAATAAATATTTGAGCGGGACTCCGATACAATCATATTTTTTGCCTTGTTTTGCTTGATATGATAACGGCAACAGGTAGACGCTCGAAATATTCAAATGTTATATGATAATGGTACGGAACCCTTCGTGCGCGAGTCCAACTCGCAGTTGGCCGGTTTTTTTTTTGTTTTTCATTTATTAACGCGCAAGTGTCGGCTTAGTTACCTACCTGGACGAATTCTGATGACTGGCAATGTAAGATAAAATTAATTGTAACTGGGAGTGTCACTGTTTATATGACGTTACGGATAAGCCAAATGGCAGTCGTATAAAACACTACAAAATAAGTCAGCAGACGCAATCGGGTTTTAAGCAGGCGGTTTTTTTTCTTTCTTTTTGTAGTATGTTTTTTTCGACGAAGGCAATGGGTTTTCGGGGAGTGGTTTGTAAAGAATTAATGAAGCTGTAAAATGTATTCTAGTTCTTTTCTATGACTTTTTTATTCGTGTGGCCGGCTGAAACGTAAAAGTGATTACATTAACAACATCTTCTTTTTTTGGAAGTTAGGTACAACAGCGAATTTGTAGTATGGCGAAGGAAAACATCGTGAGGGAATCCGGGGCTTGGTTGGCTCTGCATGTATTGACTTGTGTTTCCTGTAGGTGCTGGGCATGCCTACTCTATCTTAAAAAAACAATGTCTCAGACACTGCAGCGTCCGAGTGGTCCCTTCACCCATCGGAACCCTAAAAAGCACGTTGAATTTGAGTTACATATGAGCTACAAACAAGAAAGGTGAACGCAGCTGCACATTTGCATAGCCTCTGAATTATGAAACTTCAAAAAGCATATGAGCGTATTATGAAACTTGACAGTTTGAGTTAGTTACATATTTTAATCTCGAAATCTTGAGATGACATGCGTCGTGATTACGCTCGTAGGCCCGTAGCAATTTTCGTGTCAACAAGACATACGTTGACAACATCAATGAACCTCGTCACCTCGTCGGCTGAACATAGTATAACAACCACCTCAGGACCTTAGCAAATTGCCAATCGAACCTCAGAAAACAATATAGTGCTAATCAAAGACGCTTATTTGCAGCAACAGCCCCTGACCCATGCAATATTCCTTAGTCAGGCGACGGGACTGGGCGGTGGGCGCCAATCGCCCCCGGCTGTGTTGCGGCTATGATCGCCCGATCTGTAATCGAATTCGGCTTAAAGGACAACGCACACTTATACGCACCTAGTGGACACCATAAAACCAAAGTTGAAGTGTATTTTGACATGAGTGTATTTCAGTTTAATAGTAGGGGGTTACTTGCTAAAACCGCATGCAACGAAAACGTGTCGCCGCGAGGGCTGCAACTCTGTAACTGCGTGTCGTGTGCAATTCATTTATAATCGTTGAGTTGAGCGAAGTAGCCATTACTCAGATCCTCTTGACTCCCACCGCGAGATGGCGCCAGTGTCGCGTCGCACATGACGCGATTATCGCGCCAATGACCGTGTAACCCGACACACGTTTTTACTTTTCCCAAAGTAGCGCCGAAGAAAAATCGAATTTCAAATACGCGCGATCCAGTAGGTTAATGAGCGCGTTTCTTTTGGATTCATGCATGAAATTCCAGATTTTTTAGAAATTAAATTACTGGTATTCTGGGAGTTATGTTATTTTAATATTCAATTCTACGCGTTCGCCTTGCTTAAGTGCGCGTCCACCTTTATGTGAAATACTATGGCGCGAAGGCGACAGAAGCACAGGCTCTCTTTGGTCAAGTATTATTATTTCCTATTCATGACCCCGTTTAAAGAGGCTTCTCATTCTGTGAGATCATATAGTCACGAGGCTTTCGTTTCATGTGCTTGAACCATCTCAGCCTACTCTTTTGATATTATGAGGATAAGTCCTCACTGGTTCCATTCCTCATAATATCGAAGAAATTGTGAAATCAATATTGACCTCTGTGTATTCCCACACTAGATGCAAGTGCGGGCACATTCAATAGCGACGAATTAGACATTCATGTGGCAGCTAATGTGTTAATTGGAACGCAGTTTGGTGGCCAGCCGGAGTGATGGCTCAGCAGGCGTAGGGTTACCAGTTCTATTTTTTCTTTTATGTGAAACGTCTTTCAGTTCGGTAGTAGGGGGTCACTTCTTGCTAAAACGGCATGCAACGAAAACTTGTCGCCTCGACGAGGGCTGTAACTCTGTAACAACGTGTCGTGTGCAATTTATTTATATATAGTTGAATAAAAAAAATTAGCTACAACTCAGATTATTTTAATTCGTGCCGCTAGATGACGCCAGTGCCGCTTAACACATTGCGCAGCGCAGTCTGAGCTAAAATTAACGCTGACTAATAGACGTTTCACGTTAAACCAACAGACGTGTAACCCGACACAGCCCGTAGCCTCTATGTATGAGTCCCGCTGCTGGGTAAAGGCCTCCCCAGACGTCCACACGATGAAGTTAAAGAGGAACTAGTCTAGTCACGTCAGTCGAATGCAAACGGATAGATGGTTAAGATGCTTGCCACAAGACAGATATCGAAGTCAAGGCCGGCTTAGGAGACGGCGGAGAGATGGTCTCAACCAACATAGGCCGGAGTGGTCTGAGGAGGCCCAGGACAGAAAATATTATTTAAGATATAAAAAACCAGACTGAAAAGTCTTAAACAAAGCCTAGATGAGACTGTCGAAACTTTAAAGAGTGTCAAAAAATGTGAGAATTATACCTATTACGCCGTTTTTGTTCCATATTATGACTAGAATTAACAACTTCCACAAAGCACAAACACTTGTCCTGGTCTCAAACTACAGGGTGACTTAAAATTCGTTCACCGTATTTTACGGGGATATTCTAACCCTGTCTGCTATGTGCTAGTTTTGGAAAAAAAATACGCGTCAAAATTTTTTTTTATTTTTTAACCAAAATTACTTCACTTAAGCAATATCAGGGCAAAAAGTGAAAAAAAAAATCTAAAAAACTATGTTTTCAATTGTTTACGCATATCGGACGTCAGACTTTTAAGAATTTAACATATTAGAAAACATTATTCAACGTTACGGTACCTGAGGAAGCGAAAGTGATCTGTCAGGATCGTGGCAAGTGGCAGTCCCTGGTCTCTGCCTACCTCTCTGGGATACAGGCGTAAGTTTATGTATGTATGTATGTATATTATTCAACGTTACGGTACTTCCTACCACTTTGAATTTGGATTCACAGTTTGGAGCCAAAGGTCAGAAATCAAGAGTATTTACAAATATGTTTTCATAAGCAGCCTACGAGTATATATGTCCTATATAGGGCACAGGCCTTCTCTCAGAGAGAGAGTATGAGCTTAATCACCACGCGTGCCCACCGTGGATTGGTGATTGCAAGCGCTATTTGGTGATTTTAAACCTACCGGTTTGTGAATAGCTCAGACACCCAGGTTTCTTCACGATGTTTTCCTTCACCGTTAGCGAGTGGTATTGCTAACTATAACTTAGAAAACAAAGTCATAGGTAAATGCCCGCACTGGGAATTGAACCTCGGTCGCCCGCTTCCGAGTCCAAGGTTCTACCCACTAGGCTACCACCTCTCTACCAGCGAAATGGTAAAACAAAAATGTTTTACCATTACTGATAAATCATTAATAATACTATTTTTCACAATGAAAAGAACATTCCCTCAAAATACGCTGAACGAATTCAAAATCACCCTATAGATCTGATGACCCTAAGCAGGCCTACTGCTGGGTGCCCGATAGTTAAATTAATGTCGGACCGTGCAATCTGCTTGTGTTTACGGTGCATTGCTTCTCTCGTATGTTAGTGATGATTAGCTAGTCTAGAGTAGAGGAAGCAATCTTAGTATCCGTGTGATACTATGGTTTCATATCTAGATTACTCGTTGGCGGATTTTGTATTAACTTTGAAAAAATTATGTGTTGAGCATACAAACACTAAAATAAATTTATGGGTATTTAGACGATGGTTGTGTCTTGTGTTCAACAATATGTAATAAACTCTGTTAATGAAGTTGTTAATTTAAAAAAAAAAAGATAAGTTGGTAGTTTTGTCTGTTTTGTTTACTTGTTTGTTTTGACTGATGAATGTTGATAAATCAAAAGAGATCTGTCAGGATCGTGGCAAGTGGCAGACCCTGGCATCTGCCTACCCGGATACACGCGTGAGTTTATATATGTATGTGTTTCTTTGTCTGTCTTTTCTTCGCATAATCTTTTTAATCACAATTAGGTACCATTTTGATTTGATTGGAAATTTTTTCAACAAAAATCTATGACTGACTAAACGCCAAAATCGAATCACAGTAGCCTTTAAAACTAGCGTTTCTAAAACATCGCAGGGAAGACAGTTTTCTAACATACTTATTTGTAATTTATGCAGCTCTATGTATGTGCTCTGTTCTGGAGTAAGAAATTAATAAAAATATAACGGCTATACTTACTCCTTGTTGGTCCCAAAAGAACATAACTGTGTAAACATATAACCGCCTTATCGATGCACAAATCGACGCTCCAGACTAATTTACGACACACCTCGTTGCGAGGCTAACTAACCTCGTTGTTTGCCAAACTCTGAAGCCTCTTGAGCTACGGAGCTCATAGTCATCGTCTCGTTGAACTAAACGTATCAGCTTCAGGGGTCGCCAGCCTATACATCTGAAACTATTAATTATCGCAATAAACACGGTAGAAAGGTTTAGAAGTCTCTTGATATTTAGATATTTGTCACGCAAACACTCAGAAACCTGCATAACTAGTGCAAGTGCAGTTGATCAATCTTAAGAGCTATGACTTTATTCAGTTATACTCTGAGATTTGACAGCACTAACCATTAATTATGTTTATCCATGGGTAACCTATCATCATCATCAGCCATTTGACGCCCACTGCAGGACATACTCCTCCTTCGTGCTTTTCATAACCATGAGGGGTTTTGCCATAATCGCCACGCTTGGCAAGCGGGTTGGCGATCGCAGTATACGGTTGGAATTTCAGGAAGACGCTGCTGCCCGTTTCCTGTTAATTGATTCACTTAGTCGCCTTCTACGACATCCACGGAAGGAAATGGAGGGACGCTATTCTTAATCCAGCGCCACACGGAATATAGGTTAACCTATATCCAGTACATAACTCCAAAAACGTTTTGCACCATGACATTTGCAGAGCTATCCATAGATATATTGTATGACTGACAAACCTGTCAATAAACTATTTATTCGTTTATCTCTGGATATGTATTTATCTGTTCACTTACTTATCCAGTCATTTCTCATAAGTCACCGTAAAATTTAAGTTTAAAGTGACGTAAAATTTAAGTTTAAAATGCGGTGATCGTGACAAGTTGCAAACCTTGAAGTGAAGAGGTACGCAGATGTACGTCTTCGGAATACAGGCGTGAGTTTATGTATGTACTTTAGCGTCGTATTTTTGATTCTTCAAAGGCGGTTATCTATTTTTCCTGGCAATGTCTGTTCTCTTTCTTCTCTCTCTCTCTCTCTCTCTCTCTCTCTCTCTGAGAGAAGGCCTGTGTCTTACAGTGGGACATCTATAAGGCGTTATTTCAATAACACAATGTCTAAAAACAGTTAATCAGTTTTGATATAATTAAACCAGTGAAAGCAAAAGTTGATTTTATTTGGTCGGTACGCTCTTGACGGAGAGATTGTGGGCCCCATAATAATAATGCAGCGTATATACGTCCCACTGAAGGGCACATGCCTTCTCTCAGAGAGAGAGAGAGAGAGAGAGAGAGAGAGAGAGAGAGGGTATGGGCATGCGCGCCCACCGCGGATAGGCACCTTCAAGCGCTGAGGTATATGAACACCTCAGACACTTAGGTTTCATCACGATATTTTCCTTCACAGAACTATTGACTGCTATTGCTACCATAACTTCACAAATGCACGTAACTTAAGAAACCAAGTCATTGGTACCTACATGCCGTGATTCGAAACCACGATCTCCCGAATGAGAAGCCGGCGTTTTACCGCTCCGCTACCACCGCGTGGTCTTCCTGAAGAGGCTTAATTGCGCGCTGATGTTACATTCCTCACGATGTCTCGCCATTCCTCTCGACTGCCTCGTTGGTGTAGCCACTCGTCTGCCGCGACACAGATCTGTGTCCAACTTAGTATGGGCCACCTATACGTTGCGTTCCGCGAGGGCAGTTCAGGAGTTAAGCTACCAAAACAGAGGTCGTGGGTTCGATTCCCACTGGGGGCCGCCGTATATATTATTATGTACAAATGGCCTCAGTCTGGGTATATTTTCATGTTTGTGACGTCCTTGCCTGGTTACTATAGCACAGGGTATCCTAGTTCGGGACCAAGGCCTCGATTCTGTTAGTGCATTGTAGTATAATGACAGTTACACTGTCGGGTCACGTGACGTGTTTTTTCGTACCATTACGCCTAGAAGGTTTGATACGTGTGCCCGCGTAGACTTAAAGCAGCCATGAAATGAAAACCGCCATGTTCATGCAGTTGTCATGTTACTACAATGCATTAACAGAATCTAGGCCCAGGTCAAGTGATTGTATTGTGTGGAAGTTATTATTATTAGATGCTGTTCTGGTGCATTCATGAAGCGACATGCCCACAGTGGACTTAACTTGGTCTGTCCGTCGTATTGGTGCGTGCTCTGGTGTCCTCTACCTTTCGCTGTACCACGATGCGCTTTGTTTGTATAATACAACTCAATTATTCTTATTGAGGCACTTATATCAAAATTCTGTCACAAATTTTGGATGACGCTACTAGAAACAGCACCTCTGTTAAGAGCTGTCCGGCGATGTAACGCACCGCTTTGTTTGTGCTGAATAGATTGCCCTGATGGCTGATTGCAGCGAGGTTACAGCAAATTGCGTTTAGCTTTCGACAGGATGGGTTGCCCTTTAAATCGTATAGCTAGTTTAGTTAATATTAGTCTCCTTGTTCTTTACATTCAGCATCAAATTATTTTCAAGATAATATATAAATAAGGCATGAAAAAATGTAGCCATTTGATGTGATTAAGTAGATTGTAATAAGCTGGAGTTGAAACATATTTTTTTCATAGAACTAATCTTCTTCCACTTATGTTGCCTCTCCGACTAGCGAAGGTTGGCAGTCAGAACTAATAGTCACTCTAAAATAAAAATTTGAAGCTAAAAAAGTTGTTTTCTTTATGTTCTTCTATTAGAATGTCGCGATGTCGATGATACTTGACTCAATTATCCCTTGATGTAAAAAAATCTTGAATCGAACCCACGATTTCTTGAATATGAGGCAAAGGTTTTTGCCTCGATCGAGATCGCTTCGGCAAGGGAAATATAAACAATATATATTAATATATAGTAGCGGGATAAAAAGTATCCTATGTCCTTCCTTGGGACTCAAATTACAAAATTTACCGTTACAAATTTTCGCTAAAAATTTTAAAAATTTACCATACAAAATTTCGTCAAAATAATAGTTATTTGTTATACAAGAGTGCAAAGTTGCTTTTTAACCGCGTGCTCAATTTTGATGACAGAGCAAGCGAAGGATTCTAAAATTAGAATCCTGAGCGTTAGGGAGGGAATCAAAAGAGCACGAGGTGAAAAATCTTTGCACTCGAGCGCCACACGTAAGTTTTCATCCCACCTCAGCGAGGAAATGACTAAATGCAAAAAAAACAATAAGGAGGTTCCGAGTATGAGTTTATAACAAATTAAAAAAAGTAGTATAATAAATTCGGCGCCATGGAGGTAGAAGTAAATAGGTTTAATGATGTTTTGAATTTACAAACTTAGATAGCACTCGATGTTCTAAATTCAATTTACTTTATCCTCTAGCGGATAAAAACGGCTCAGATATCGAAGAGCAAAAATACTCTTCCCGAGATGGGGGGATGAAAAATATTTTACCATCGGAACGCATTACCGGGACTGAGACAAAGAATACTTCATTTCTATGTCTCAATTCAGATCTTTGTCTATTTGCATGCCAAGTTTCATATCATCCGCCAGCCGCCGTTCCTTTCAGCCGTTATTGCGCGATTGAGTAACAAACATCCAAACATCTTCACAGACTTTCACATTTATAATATTAGTAGTATTAGTTGCTTATTTGAACTGATTCAAACGCAAAAATCGCTAAGCCCACCTAGTATGGATAACAATATTAGAAAATTTAAGATCCAGACCTTGTTCTGTAACTATCGCCAGCAGTTAGGAAACTAGTCTAGATCTAAAATTGGATTCTTGTTAGCTAGCTGGATAACTCCAGTGGTAACGGTAATTTGACTAGACCTGGTATAGTTAGCTGGTTTACTCCTAAGATGTTTGATTTAATAAAGGTCCATACGTAATAAATGCCCCTACGTGTATACGGGTGTTAATTTATTAACATCATCACATCATAACGCATATTTTTCCAACCTTGCAGAAATTCATCTGGTTTCGTGCAAAAAATAATCTTGTATCGTATACTGAACTTCCATTTCGAGGGAACCGGAAAGTAACCGGATCTGGGCAGTTTTGAATATTTGTGAACATATGTATATATGTACAGAAATTACACAGATATTTTTAAAATGTAATTGATTTCTCCAGCAACATTTCATGGGTATAATAGTTTGCCTAGCTTTTGATCTGGGTAGTTTTGAATAATTTTTTTAGCACTATACGTAGGTCATACATTGTAAACTAAAAGGTATATTATATATACCTTTACTTTACTTTTACTTTAGCTGAGCATATAGCCCGTCATCCAGCAGCAAATCCCCACAAGCGATCGGGAGCCACACGCGAATGCTTCGGTTGTACACAGTCGAGCTCTATTTCAGATGTACATAACAGGACATTGGTTTTTTTCACTGACTGGCTAAAATCAGACACACTGACTACATAAGAACGAGCCAAAGTTCCAATTTATAGCAAAGATTGATCGATTGTTTTTAGTTTCGTGTAAGACTAGAATCGAAAAAAAATAACAAAAATTATTAACTTAATACCGGTTAAACTTACTTGGTTTTTTGTCGGTAGGGTACGACCAGGTTTCGCTCTGATTGGCAGAGCTTAATCATCATTATCATCAGCCATTTAACGGCCACTGCAGGACATAGGCCTCCTTCGTGGTTTTTATAACCATGACGGGTTTTGCCATAATCGCCACGCTTGGCAGGCGGGTTGGCGATCGCAGTATGGGGTTGGAATCTCAGAAAGACGCTGCTGCCCGTCTCCAGGTAATTGATTTCCTTAGTCGCCTTCTTAATCAAATGTTAATAATGTGTAGTACTTACGAAAGTTTTAGTTCGGAAAACAAAAATGTCTAAATCACACAAGTTTTCATTTCTTAATTGTCTTTATCACTATAACTATTATAGTTTCCGTGATGATTTATACCGCGACGCTTTGCCAATAAAGTCTCAAAGATTTTTGGGCATTTGTACATCCAAACTGGAATTAAAAGCATGACATTTTTTCTAGTACCTTTCTGCAAAAATGACGCAATGGTTTTTAAGTCCCCGTAATAGATATAGTTACTTTTAGAACTAAGAGCCATCGCCTACGACCACTGTAAATGCGCTGTAAAAATGGAAGCAAAATATTTGCTGTTGCAGCGCGTTTGCATCGCTTCTCAAAAATGTTACAACGAGCTTAGAAGCGCGTACAAAAGTCGTCGTGGCTCTAAGATTTGGGACCGAAACCTCTATGACTTGATAGCATTATTGCCATAAACGGCTGTTTTTAGTGGAAATACTACAATAGTCTACTAGTTTACTTGTAATAGTTTACTTGTTGGTATAATAAATGTCTTTCTTCTTCTTCGTTAATCCGCGGTGGGCACGCGTAGTGATTAACCCATACTCTCAATCTGAGAGAAGGCCTGTGCCCTACAGTGGGACGTATATAGGCTACTTATCCTATACTACAATAGTCTACTATTCAACCTCATTTTATCCACAATCATGCAGAGTTACCAGTCTCAGATGATAGCATACACATAAGCAGACTTTATACACACTGCAAGGCATAGGTACCGTTGATAGGCATATTTTTGGATAGAACGAGAGAAAGTTTGGGCTTAATCACGTCGCGTGCCCACCGCGAATTTAAGAAGGAGAAAAAAGACATTTTATTCTACCAACAAGATACATCACAGAAACAAAATAAGCAGATAAGTGACATAATATGCACAACAACAGAAAGAAAACTAAATACACAACAAACAAAATAAATAAATAAAACAGGACCATAGATGTAGCCTGTGGTATATCTAAGTTGTCACAAAAGACAATTGGTGACTAAAGCGCTGAAATATATGAACAGAATACCTTAGACACTCAAGTTTTGTCATGCATGACATACAAAACATCCACTAAATCCACTAGGAAAAATCTAGAACGCGGTTTCAAATCGAGAGCATCGACATTGGCAATATTGGCATTGAACAAAAATGGACATTTTGAGAAATGGACGTTCTGCGAAAGAGTTATTATAAGAAATTGACATTTTAAGAAATGGACATTCTACAAAAGGGACATTTTGCGAATCGGACATTTTGCGACGGAGCGGTTTGATTGCTTTGATATTGGCAACAGTTTGATTTGTCCTGTTAGTACGCTAATGTCAAGCTCACTTCACAATACCGAAATTAGGATCTCAGAACAGCAAACCGTGTCTAACCAAATCAAAATGGCAACTCAATCGGCAGCGATTCCCTCCCCTATCCCCTACCACGCTTCGTTACCCCCGCACAATCGCGTTGTCGGTACACAATACAATACAGTGCTCACTATGCACACTATTTGGCTCTAATTCTACAGGGTGTGAAGTCGCAAAAGATTATGTCATACAGGTTTGTTTTGATGTTTTTTTATCTTTCTCCGGAATAGTGATGCTTTCAGTCAGAAATTTATTTCAACGTAAATAATTTATATTCTGTTTGTTGAATGTGGATGTACAATGTTTGCCACTGCTTTCAAGTCAATTTGTAGCGGAGAAAAAAGGAGCGAAAAAAGAACTCCACTCTGACCATCTTTTCTCAAACACATCTGAAAGATAATATACCTACGTATGTAAGAGTTTCTATCTACATGATAACGATTCTATTACGTATGTTCTTAATTTCTTAGAAGTCATAATGCCTACTTCCTTAGGCCGACTTGCACCAATACTTAAATGTCATTTAGATAGAATTTTAGTTAAATGCTACTTAATCCCCATTTAAGAAAATGGTACAAGTCAGATATATTTGTGTTATTTATGCCATTATGCCATATTTGTAATGCAGTTCATTCTTATTCTTTTATGTAGTCTATCGTCGCACTGCAGGTCTCTGAGAGAGAGCATGGGCTGCACACCGCGGATTGGCAATTTCAAGCGCTGAGGTATATGAACACCTCAGACACTCAGGTTTCCTCACGATGTTCTCGTTCACAGTTAGCGAGTTCTTTTTTTTATTTAGTTTATTTCAATGGATGTTGATGAGGCGAACTTCTGGCATCCCAAGCGATCGGTGGGTGGAGCTAGCGGAAGGCGTCTTAAGGTGATATTATACGGTTCAATTTTGGTTAACTTTGCTTTCACATTGCGTTCGATTTCAGCTAGTTGCGTGTTTAGAAGCAAAACATTGTATTAATTGCTAGCGAATATGATATCAGAATATGAAATCAGCGACGCGCTGGTGTTCGCAGCATTAAACCGAGCATATTCTGATTTTTATCTACACGCTTGTCGCAAAATAAGAATTATGGTCTTAAAAGTTGATACATAAGGCTTACTGTTATTTCACAGAAAACTGTGAACATAAAAAAAAAATACGATACAAATTTTGTATGAGAATTTCTGCCAACCTGTACTGTGAGTTTTTTGTTATTACGATACACTTCCAGGTAAAATTCTCCTTGCTGATCCGGGTAAAATTCTCCTTGCTGATCCGGATAAAATTCTCCTTGCAGTAAACTTTTCTGTGAATTTTTGGTCTGATTCACCCACACTGAGTACATGGCTGTATGTAGGTATGACTCCTTTGCCTATCCCAAACAAGGATACTCTATCCCTGATCCCAAATGAAACAAAACAAAAAGACCTGCGCAGTTTGGATTTGTTTTGCCGCCATTATTAGCTTGAAAAAAAATTCTGTGCGGCCAAAAAAAATTGAAAATAATTGCCTTTCTTGTTTATTTTAGTTTCATTTTTAAATGAGTGAAGATAAGTAGTGTATGCAACTGCATATAAAACTATATTAGAATACTCGTGTGATACTATTATCATACTCGGCGAATCGTATTCTAAGAATCTCTACGACTTTTGCATAAACTACTATCACCACACAACGTTGAATCTAGGTATATAAACGTGTAAGAGTTTCTACAAAACGCCATGAATCATTATGAAATCATCCTTGTAAGGACTACATGTCGTGTATAGGTTCACATATACAGTCAAAGGCACATCAACCTTTACATACGTGCACACTAATCAGTTACGTTAAGGACGACTTTTCATCAAAAACGTAAAGGTTGACCTGCTGTCAACTGTACAGTCATCGGTACATCGACCTTTACATGTGCATATTATGTGCTTATGTTGCTCTACGGGCGAGTACAGTTGACAGCACAGTAAGCCTTTCACGTGTGCACTCTACTCAGTTATGTTATGGGCGACTTTGGGACAAGAAGGTTGACCTGCCGCTGTTGATTGTACAACGAAAATATAAGACCGAGGTGGCGACAATACATACCAACTTTCGAGATTGATGTCAGCTTCAGAGAAATTCAGTTCTTATCTTAATGTCACTTAACGAGTCCAGTATGACAGAAGATCATCATCATCATCAGCCTATACTTGTCCACTACTGGACATAGGCCTCTCCTATTGCACGCCACTGAGCACGGTCCTCGGCTAGTCTCATCCAGCTCTTGCCAGCCCTATGAAGATCGACGCTCCCACCGATTCTGAGGACGTCATACACTACGTTTACCGATCCGCGGTCTCCACTCGAGAACACGTCTACCCCATCGGTTATCAGTTCTTCGGATGATATGGCCGGCCCACTGCCACTTCAGAATGCTAAAAGATCGTATGAATGGTGAATGCTGATCGCTGAAAGATCGAATTCGAAACGAGGTGATCCGACAGAGAACCAAAGTCACCGACATAGCCCACCGAATTTGTATGCAGAGAGAAGATAATTTGCTATAAATAGAACCAGTCGCTTGATATTTTTGCATGTAAAAATTACTATTAATCATGCGACCAATAAAGGGAGAGTTTTAATATAATAATTCACATGCGATATTTCAATTTCGGCCTTGTGGGTGCGAGTTTAGGCACAAAAGGTTAATAACGCTATAAGGGCATGATTGGAATTGGACGAATGAATGCTTATGAAATTGCAGAAAGTCCAATTTGTTTGATTTGTTTAATAAACTAGGCTAGGCCAAAGGAACCAGTTAAATTAATTGTTTTTCAAATTACATTCGGAATTCGGAAACCACATTAAAAATCTCAGATAGACTCACACCAATAACTTGATTGATTGACATTGGAACAAAAATGTTTTGTACAAAGGCCTAACAACGACTATTTTCTGTTGGTTAATGTGACCATGGTTGAAGTAGATGGAGGAGACTTCAAGTAATTTCCAAATGGAGGCCTTTGCCATTTGCCCAGCAGTAGGAGATATATAAAATATATATTTTTTAAATTAATCACAAAAATAAACAAGAGCATAATTAAGAAGTCTTCTCTTTCAGAAAACCTTTAGTTGAAGAGACTGGCGAGGGGTAGTACAAGAAAAAAAATCAAAATATTAATAAATTCGCTTAAATTTAGGAAAATACATTTACCGTACCCACACTGCCCCTACTCATAGTTCATAGTAACCAAAATGTATGTTCCACTGAAAGACATAATTTGAACCTCTGTGCGTTCCTATTTAGTGCCACTAAAGGCACAATGAATGTAGGCGGTTATTTATGTGTGCTCGCCCCCGAATCGCGCGGCGCCATTATATCGCTAAGTGTATAGGGGCCCTACATCGATAGAAATATTAGTTGATATTACTGTGGACTTAATTTTTTTTTATCTAGTCTCCATAAAAAAGACAAACTCCTGCTCCCTTTTTGACCAAGATTTTCGGTCATTTGCCACCTCTGAAGTCTCCGGCGAGAATGGAGACAAAAAAATGATCTAATATAATCGGGGAGGTCATGTTGAAAGATAAATAACCATAGTTAATTTTTTTCTGTACGACAAATACTTTTCATAATGTGACCTGTTGAAAAGTCATTCTAGTCAGGTGATACATAAACGTGCTATACAAATCGGTTTCAAACTATGACTTTACAACGTGAACATAGCGTTAGCATGCTGAAGTGGCAGTGGGCCGGCCATATCATCCGAAGAACTGATAACCGATGCGTAAGACGATTTCTTGAGTGGAGACCGCGGATCATTAAACGTAGTGTAGGACGTCCTCAGACTCGGTGGAGCGATGATCTTCGCAGGGCGGCTGGCAAGAGCTGGATGAGAGTAGCCGAGGACCGTGCTCAGTGGCATGCAATAGGAGAGGCCTATGTCCAGCAGTGAACGGTTCAGGATTCGTCGCAAAATGCCCCAAATGTTTTTCTTCTTCTTCTTTGATGGTCATGTTGATGGTAATTATCGGTCTGTTAGATCCTACCACGCTTAAAATAATATCTGCCATAAGACCACATATGGCTTGGATCTTATTCAGATGGTACAAAACAGTTGTATGTATCTATATAATAAGATGAAAGAAAAGAAATTTATTATGACAACAAGACGCATCACAGAAAAAATATAAACAGATAGGTGACAAAATATGAAAATAACAGAGAGAAAACTTACACAACAAACAAAGTAAAGAACAAAAATATAACAAACATAGATGTAGCTTGTGGTGTGTCTCAATTGCCATAAAAGGCAGCTGACTCAGGGTTGTGCTGAGGGAGTGAGCCCTCAGCGCTGATTTTTAGTCAGTGCTTACGGTAACTTATACATTAATTGTACTGCAGTGTGCGCGTCGTGATGCATTTGGAAGTAATTAAAAGAAATACAATAAGTAAATAAAAATATTGTCATAAATATATGTATTATTAGTTTTAAATTAATATATTTTAATGTAAAATATGGTTCAAAATCATGTTTACGGTGGCGGGTAGTCGCTGGATGCAAGCGGCACAAGACCGGGAAGCTTGGAAAACCATGAGGGAGGCCTATGTCCTACAGTGAGCGACAAATAGCTGATGATGATGACGATGATAATGTAAAATATAAAGAAAGACCACAATCAATTAATCCAATGGGTAAATGTAAAATGAGACAATTAAGAAAATAGAAATGGCAAGATAGGTTAACACGAGCACTAGACATAATAAAAACTAAATTTGCATTTTAGTCGTCAGAACGAGTAAATATCCGTGCAAATTCAGTTTTTACTATGAATTGTAGTTTTATGAAACACGGCTCTTGCTAGCGAGCAAGACTTCGAGACTACCCTAGGGGACAAGTGGAAAAACACTGGCTTAATGAATTAACCGCTAGGTACACTGTCCTTTTCAATAGATATTTTTCAAAACGGAAAACGTCCACACTGTGTAAACTCCAGCTAATGGCACTGACCTTGCCACTAAAGCAAGTAAAACGGTAGCCTGTGATGACATTTGTGCGATTAATGCGTTAATTTTATTTTAAGGTATTTATGGTATGAGCCTTTTTGTTGGATTTAAATACCAATAATAATAAAAATTATTCAAAACACCGGTACTGATAAATCGATATCGATAAATTTGCCCCCCCCCCCCTACTCCCTAGTAATCACAAATAGGCATTACCATAGCTTTAGAATGTTAATATTTCCTTTAGCCGACAAACGCGAACATTTAAACCGAGCCCATAAAGTTAATGAGAATTTCCGATTTATGTTTCAGATCGTATTCCAATTCTCTTTCCTTTCTTAGTAAAAGTAATAAAATTCTAGTATTAATTATTTATTTACCATACTTTTTTATGATATTCGAAGTATTCTTACTCTTTACGTATCGCCCGTATGATTCTACCGATGATTTATTAAAGTAGAGAATGAACGTCAGTCTCGTATTCGGGAGGTCGTGGGTTCAAATCCCGGCGTGTTGCAAGGCTTTGTTTTCTAAGTTACGTACATTTGTGAAGTCATTGAGAAGTAGTAATACCACTGGCTAACTGTGAAGGAAAACATCGTCAGGAAACCTAAGTATCTGAGGTATCGACGACCTCTGTGGCGCAGCGGTAGCGCATTTACCATGCGAGAGGCGAGAGTTCGAGTCTCGGCTGGGGACAAAAAAAAACCCCAGATCTTGGATGTTAACATTTTTGTGATGTCGCTGTTTCTGGTTCCCACGACACAGGGCACAGGGTATCCTAGTATGGGGCCAGAAGCAATGTATGTGCCTATATGTAAATGTTTATGTTTGTGTTTATTCACATACCTCATCGCTTAAAATTGCCAATGTGGGCACGCGTGGTAATGAAGACCTTAGTCTCTCTCTGAGAGAAGGCCTATGCCCTGCAGTGGGACGTATATAGGCTACTTAAAAAAAAAACCTGCAAAGTTCGCGTCTTACTCGCGCACCGAGGGTTGCACACTCGCACTTCATCATCATCATCTTCAGCACCTTGTCACCCACTGCAGGACACAGGCCTCCCTCGTGGTTTTAATGAACATGAGGGGTTTTGCCATAATCGCCACGCTTGGCAGGCGGGTTGGCGATCGCAGTATCCGGTTGGAATCTCAGGAAGACGCTGCTGCCCGTCTCCTGTTCCGTGTGGCGCCGGATTAAGAATAGCGTCACTCCATTTTCTTTGGTGGATGTCGTGTAAGACGACTAAGGAAAAAAATTACCAGGATTCCATGATTGCCATCAATAAATTTAAATATCAAAACTTTAGTTACTTTTGTTGCGAAAGTAGGCAAAACACACGCGCAAGACTCACGAACAGCACCCGTTCACGAGCATAAAGCAGGGGTCAGCCATCACCATTCTCAACCATTTTAGAGCGTGATAGGTGACCCGGCCATCATGCCACAATTCGAATGATCTTTGGCAAACATGCATGATTAAGTTCTCGTCAGTTTTAAAACTACAGACTGTCAGCTACGCACTGTCTTTGTTGAGCCCAATTGGGGACCTGCATCGTCGCACTCCGTAATCGACAGGTTGTTTGGTTCAAGTGGGTTAACTTTCCTAATGTAACTGCAGGGAACTAAGAAACTCTTGCGCCAGACAAGCTTTCGCTAATATCACCTCATAGAGTGGGGTTACACAAAGCACAGTGAGATAACTATATGCAATACCGATGCCGACAAAGGCGGAAACATATACATACACTTGGAAAACGAAGTCCAAGATCACCGCGGTGCAGGAATAGTGTGTGATCCCAGATTGACTTCTATAGCTAGTAGAAATAACACATCTTTACCAGACTGAAGGAATAGAAAGACAGAAAAAAGTATCGAGTAAATTATTATCTTTAGGACTTAGGACCGAGAGTAAGGACCAGGCATTTGTATTATGTTAATCTTATTAGTTTTTCGATTGTGGGTCCTAAAAATCACACTTTGTCACTGTTTGTCTAGTTAATTAGAAATCTGTGAGGCTTTATCATCTTTTATATTTACAAGTGATTGTGTTGTGTAGAAATCCTATTATTTGCAAACCTTTGTTGCCAACCCTTAATCGTATGTATGTATGCAAAAGAATGTGTTTGGCTCAGGGTTTGCAACCAGCGTGAGGAGTGTGCTTTTCACTACTCAACCTCAAGCGTAATATCAGCAGTTTCGGAAAGTTCCCGCAAGTTGCCGGTAACAAGGTTATTATTGTTTGAAACAGGTTCGCATACTTGTGAATATTTTGAGACGGAGCCGTTTGTGCTAGCGCATACACTGAAATAATTTCAAGTACTCCACATAATCAGACTAAAGTGACTGGTTTCAAACTAGGGCACACTATTTGATAACCAGATAAGATGACGAAATGATCTGACGAAAAGAACCAATCACATCTATGTATCGATATATTTAGGCGAAGTAGAAGGACAAACGTCATAAGCCTATGTTTCTAAAAATGGGTCCCGTTGGCACGGTTAGGTTGCGGAAATATACAGTTTAAACTTAATAATTAAGACTTGAGCAGACCGTTTGTGCATTTTGTACTGCAGTAGTCTTTCCAAACATAGTCTTCCGAAAGTGTCTCCAAACAGCGAGTTACATGACAGTTATTTAGAAAACTTAGAACAGAGTTTCTAGAGATGGAAGTTGCTTTGCTGAGTATATTTTAATAGTTGTTTTCGAAGAATATTGGATATTACTTCTCATGTTAAAACTTACTAATGTAACTTAGTACCTACTTGCAGTCCTCTTTATAAAAACACGACACCTTAAAACACTTCTCAGATGCAGTTTAAATTGTCTGTGGTACAAGAAAAAGATGTAACTACAGATTATTTAAGCTGCCTCTGAGGAGTTATTTAGAGGAATAGTGTTTTAATAAATAAGACCATAATCTTCGAACTAAAACTTTCGTAAGTACTAGTTAATTCTTAAACCTGGTCGGACTCTTCCGACGAAAAACTAAATAAGTGAATCCGGATAATTCTGTTAATAAGACCATACCTATTTCAGTGATAGGTAACTTCTTAGCTAGACCTGAAGCTTACGGACTCACCGCCGGTTTAATGAGATTTTTATTAAGTAAATACTTAACTATCAGTCTCTTCAGCTTTCTCATAAATACAAGTACGAGACTGAATGATACTAAGCATTTATTTAACAAAAATTCTTAATTCGCGCATACAAACTGGATCAAACCCAGCCTCTTATTGTGAGATATCATGAAGCACATTTTATTGCTTTCTGAAGCCTTGTTTATTCTCAGAACTGCCAGATTAATTTTATCAATCTATCCAGCCCACAAATAGAGCCCGCCACTAGGTATAGGCCTCTTTCCTGTCACGCCAACCCCCTCTGTCCTATGCCAATTTCGTCCATTGCTTTCTGATGGCTAAAAGTAATTAAGTACGTATTTGTTTAATTCTTCCTTATATATTATTATTAAAAACTTTACATAGTATTTTCAGGAAATATTTTCACCCTGTTGTCAAAGAGGGCGCCTTTAATCTCGGATTTGAGCCATTTTCGGCCTTTTTCAGCGGCCGCATAATCCTTGTTCTGGGGGCGTCCATTCAGAATGGCACATCACAATGTTTCTCTTTGGATTGAACCCGTAATTCGGAGACACGTTTCGTTATACTCCGTAACCAGATACTCTTTCTTCGAATGAAAACAAACCATCGATATGCTATCGATGTCTAAATATGAAAAGTTTTCACGTCTGAAAGAACCAGGCGTGGAAAATCAACGGCTTAGGGGGTAGACACTACTTGCTAACTTTGATCGTCGTGAGGAAACCGGAGTGTCACAGATGTTCACATACTTCAGCATTTGAAGTCGCAAATTGTAATGGGAGAAGTTGAAACAAGTGCTGTAGTGAAGAAGAAACAAGTGCTACTATCGAGTCGTTTATTGATAACTAGTTCTTGCTCTTACTACAGACCAATATAAGACCAATCCTATGTTTTTTTTTTGGACAATGTTAGTACATGCATGTGAAAGTTGATGTCCTGTGAAGTACGATCATCATCATCATTCAGCCACAAGAAGTCCACTGCTGGACATATGCCTCCTCCATGAATTTCCAAAAGGTTGGAAGCGGCCTGCATCCAGCGCCTTCCTGCCACTTGGATGAGGTCATCTGTCCATCTTGTGGCTGGTCGTCCTACGCTGAGCTTGCCGATATGTGGTCTCCATTCGAGAACTTTTCGGCCCCATCGGCCATCCGTTCTGCGTGCTATGTGCCCCGCCCGCTGCCACTTCAACTTACTAATCCGCTGGGCTATGTCGACGGCTTTGGTTCGTGAAGTACGATAATGGTTTTCTTTTAACCCTTCTCGTATCAGTGACGTAATGCACGGATATCTTGTTTGGAAAATTATTTTTCCTTTCAGCCGAGGCTAGCTGAATGTAGTCGAATGTAGTTCTTAAAAAATTAAATGTTTTGTCGTAAAACAATATCAGATGAAACCATAAAGAATAACTGCTAATTCCCGATAGCTTTTTTCACCATACCAAGCTTACCCATTGGAAGGCACGGCAATAAAACGAAAGTATTCTCGCACTCTACGGGTAATACATTCAAAGAATATGAGCCAGACTAGCCATATTCATAGATGCTGTGTAGCATCAAATAGGCTCGGGGCACAAACTAAGTGGACCAAGAACTCCAATAGATACAGAGCAATCAAATCAAATCTTTTTGTTTATAGCAGAGCAAAAACTGTGACTAAATGAACGTTATAAATAAAAATTAGGTATCTATTTAATGCAAGACCCATAGATAGCTATGGAGAGCTGCAGGCATGAATCCCAGTTTTGACAAAAACGGGTACATACTAATAAAATCATAGTCTCTTACTCTCTCCGAAAATACACCTAGACTGAGGCCATGTCTACGAATCAAGTACGGTGGCATCCAGTGGGCATCAAGCGTATTAACAGCTAGACCCACGAGTCAGTTGAGGCGAGAACGCTGTATAGATGGATGACGTTGTTCAAAACGGAAGAAAGAAAGAGCTGCCGTTAGTACGAGAAAATTGTTAGCTTTTGAGAGCATCTACTGCAACTTGTTAGATTGTGCCCGGAGTTTGCATCGATTTGGCTCCAGACGTGGCGTTCAAGTTTATGATGTCTCTAGAGAGAAATTTTCGACGTATAAACGTTGCTTCTTAAAAGAAAGTGGAGGTCGTCTACCTAGTATTTGTTAAATTATGGAACTTTTTCTAGCCTGATCGTGTAAGTCGGAGGATATCGTGAAGATATGTGAATATCTTGTTTAGTATAACAGATTTTCTAAATTAAGTTTATTCATAAGTATATTCATATTATAAACTATATTTATTTGTTAATTTACTTCATACGGATGAACCAGGAATTCGTGAAATATGGGAAAAATAAAAATATCTAAAAATTAGGGGTCTACTAGAAGAGGCCTTAGCTATAAGACAGCCAATAAAGCACAATATATTATTTCTTTCCTTACATCTACTTTATGCAAAGAATTTTATCGTGAACAGTAGAAAGACATAAGTAATGAAATGGAAAATCAAAATCAGTCACGATATCTTTTTGCCTTCTTTTCTTTTCTTTCTCTCTTCTTTAACTTTTCTTTATCTTCTTCGCCTTCTCTTGAATTTGGTCAAATAACTTTTCCGTGGTCTTCCTCTACCTCTATTTCCTTAGATGATGTCAGTTATCTCTCATGACGTAACCAGTGGCCCAGAATTCTTCGCCTACATTCGATTGTCCTCATCGAAGATGAAAATCGATGAACTCTTAATCTCTTTTTACCTATTATTCGCCTTATCTTCAGATTGTGTCTATTTCTATTTCTTTTTCGTTTGTTTCTTTTTCATGCACAAACAGTCGTTCGTTATCAATGGACTGCAGAGCTCATCGTAATGCTCCGATTTATTCTCTCGCCAGTGTACAGTTGGTCTGATTTCCTCCTTCGCCAGTATAGGGATTAGGCCCGCATGATTTGGGCTTTACTGACGATTGTGTTTGAGTTTGTTTATTATTTATTTTTGCTGGCAAAGATACGTCTTTGCTTTTACCAGTTTCAACGTCTGTTTACTCAAACGTTAACAGAGTATCGTATGTATTACATACTCGTATGTAAGAATAAGAATAATTTATTAAGATCAGGTTGCAAATATACTGTTCACATACTAAAAGAGGTACATTACTTTATTGCACACATAAAAAGACAAGAATAAAACACAACATTTACAAAAAAATTAAAAAGTGTACATGGCGAGCTTTTTCAGCAGAAATCTCTTCCAGCCAGCCCTTGATATGGTGATACGAACATTACAAACGAGGGGGGGGGGAGAAGTGTACAATAATTATTAAGTATAATACTAAAACTTTTCGAGCATAAATGCTGAAATTCAAAATGTTCAAATTCAGTTTGCACTCTATGTTTATAAGTGCCAAAATTGATGATATAGGTTGATATTTATTGAGTAAATGAGATAAAAATCACAAACCGGCATGCGTATACGTGTATGGAAAAGCTGAATGAGCTGTAAAAGCTGAAGTACGGATAATTATTTATCAAAAGCAAAGCACGAGCAACAAACATGTCACTGCAGTGGACAGGGCCATCTGATAGAGAGAGAGAGGAAGATAAAAACAAACAGAGAGACAGAGACAAATAGAGTGGCGTGAGACGGAGACGCGCGGGTTGCGGAGATTAGCAGAGAACAAAAACTAAATATAAAACCTTATATATGTCGTCTCTGTCTATCTATCTGAGTAAACATCATATTTGCCTCGTTAGCGAGTAGAATTGATATCAATACTCTTTTTACTTCTGGGATCCATCCCGCTCGCATACTCTAACACTTACTGTAACATTTATTGCCTCAATCTGGGTCGGAAATACTCCTTGTTTGTGATGTCCTTGCCTGATTACCATAGCACTGGGTATCCTAGTTTGGGGCCTGGGCTAGTCATTGTGTCGTTTGCAAGTTATTATTAATTAATATATAGTATTATTTTTGAAATTGTGTTCAACGGTCACATTTCGATGTTGATACACTTGGTTCTTGGAAAATTTTGAAGTTCTTTCGCTACCTTTTTCTATTAAAACTGGAATACGTCGAAAGGATGATACACGAAAAATATATGCGTATTATATGCATATGAAACACAACAACACGGTGGCGATGGAGGTCTACACATACATACGTCACTTAATACAGTAGCGTTTATAAGGACGTATGTATGGACCGCCACCGCCACCGCGTTGTTGTGTTTCTTCCTTAACATGTCCCTAGATTTATTATCTAGCGTATGTTTTAGCATATCCATATATTTTTACAATCATAAAAAAATTGCGAGTGAAACCGGTGCTAGCAGTAACAGCAGTCTTCAGATAATTAAAAAAAAACACGAATTGTCCCACAATTACAAGTTAATCACCATTGACACAAAAGCCAAAAACAACACTTTTGTCTCCCGAATGAAGGCGCCTAATAAGCAGACAATGGTTGTAAATGCCTCCACTTTGCCGGAAATGAAGTAAATTATCTCGCCGAGAAATATTTGTAACGTGGAACAAGGACGGAATGGAGTCACCTCTTTCTCATTCAGTTGATCGACTTCGGAGGTGGGTAATAATTTTCAATACCTTTATGACGAAGAACCGATGGTCAATGCTTCGGGCTTCAAAGATTCTCTAGTGGGGACCACGAGCTTGCTGGACCGACAATCTGAGCCAGATTGCTGGCAGCGGCTGGATACGAATACCCGAGGATAGAGAGAAGTGGGAGGGAGATCTATGTCCAGCAGTGGACGACTAGGTACAGGCTGACTGACTATCCTTTAAAATATCCGGCAGTTATTTTTGTGACACTGCACATCGTGCATAGTGTTTTGAGATTGATAACTTCTAAGTTTGTGCAGTTGGACGTTGCAATTATCGGGAACAGGATAGAAATACGCATTACTAATACGTAGAGAAAACACAAGTGTCTAAGGTCTTCACGTACCTTAGCAATTGAAATAGCCAAAAAAGCCTTCTCCCTCGGAGAGAAGACCTTTGCCCTGTAGTAGGACGTGTATACGCTGCTTATGTGATTACACACGCGTTAATTAATTTTAACACGTGCATGCCTTTTTAATATTTCACCACACTGTAGTTCATAATTTTTTTTAAATAAATAATAAAACCGACTTCAAAACCCTACAGCATTAAAAAGTTAGAAATAATTTAAACAATTAGAAGTATGTATATATGTAGGTATTGTAGAAGTATAATTTGGAGACGGTGCCTAAAATATATATGCTGGTCATGAAACCGCGTCAAATTCATAACCTCCTCCTTTTTTGAAGTCGGTTAAAAACCAGATAATATTCATAGAATCAGCATATCTCGCCACCATTTGACTTTTGTACAGATGAAACAGGAAACGATTAATGGTCAGTTTCGTTCTCTTTTCGGTTTCCTATTTTCTGATCCGATCATAGAGTGAATACCCAACCTCTCTCCACAGTTTCTTGCACCACTTTGCTTGCCCTATTTCACGATCCTCATTCGCAGCTCCGTGTTCTAGCGGGAAATAAGAAATATTGTGGTTTTGACACGCGGAGAAATGGGCCCGATGCGAGAGCCTTTGTTGTGCTCGGTATAATGGGAAAATACGGCCCTGGCTCGCCCTTGCCCGAGATATTCCGTTTGTGTAAGCTGTTGATAGGTGCTGGGACTATTTTAGGTGTTTTCAATAGATCAGGCAGAGAAGTCGTCTTGAAAATTCAAATATCACGTCCATTCCTAGACATAATTCTTCAACAAGCCCCGCAACTTCTTTATATGCTCGGCCATCCTTATCCAACCACTACCAGCAACCTGCCTAAGATCCGGTGAGCTGGAGGGCGACCTACGCGGCGTTCCCCAGTTCGAGGTCTCCACTCGAGAACCTTTTTACCCCATCGGATATTGGCTCTTCAGTATATGTGACTGCTACTGTTACTTAACTTGCTTATCTTAAGCTTAAGTAATTAAGCCCATACTCTCTCTGAGAGAAGGCCTGTGCCCTACAGTCGGACATTTATAGGCTACATAAAAAATGTACATATTATTATTTATTTAATGCCTTTATTGCACTTAACCTAATGTACAATACGGCGGACTTAATGCCGTAAGCATATCACATCATACATATCTAAAAGCAGTTGGCAATCGATATAAAGCAAAAGAGGCGTGTCAAAATGTGGCACGCGGAAAATGTTGGAATCCGGTTCTCAGTGCATGAGTTGTTGTCCTAGACAGCGAATGTAAAAAAAAACTATAAATAGAACCACAACTTTATTACCAACGATTTTCCATAGCACGCATCTGCTCCCGGCGTCATTAGCCCAATGAAAGTGTCTCTATACCTCAGGGCGGAGACGACGTCACGCGGGCAATGAGTAATGTAGTCGGCGCGCGGCCCTATACGTGTATCCTGGGATTAGGCGCGCCCGCGATCGTCTGCGGGCGCTGGGCTGGCCGAGACTGCGGGGTTGGGCACTGTGATAAACTGGGCACTGCGACGAAGCGGTGTTAGCGCAGCAGTAGAACGCCGGCCTCAAATTCGGTCGAGTGTTCGACTCCCGGTACGTACCAACGACTTTGTATTTTAAGTTACGTGCATTTGTGAAGTTGTAGTAGCAATACAACTCGCTAACTGTTTAGGAACACATAGTGAGGAAACCCTAGTGCCCGCGGTGTTTTCATACCTCAGCGCTTGCTACGGACCATGACCCAACTATGTAACAAGTGCGAAAATGTTAGGTCTAATTAGAACTGGAACTGTGTGTCTGTCAAAAGTATAATCAGATCCGTTTAGTCTTATAGCGCATTGGCTTAGGCTCGAATAATGTAAGATTTTGTGTGACATAAGTAGATAAACAAATTATTAAAATAAATTAATAACTTCCAAACCCCAAAATAATTTGTCCTGGTCACAAACTAGGATACCATGGCAATCAGGCAAGGACATTACAAACATGGAAGAACACCCAGACTGAGGCCACGTTGACTCCAGAGGGAATCGAACCCACGAACTCTGGCATGGTAGTCAGACGTGATAGACGAGGCAGTCAGTGGATAATAGTAGGGGCAGTAATAGGCAGATTAATTGCCTTGTTCTCTAATATTGTGCATAGTATGTATTTTAATGTGGTACTAGCTGACTCAGCAAACGTTGTTTTGCCATATTAATTAGCCTACGACCAATTCTTAGACCTACCAAATATACACAACAAATTTAATAACAATTGGTGAAGCCGTTTCGGAGGTGTTCGATAACCAACACTGTGACACGAGATTTTATATAATAATACTAGATTTAGGTTTTGTACTTAGCTGTATTATTAATAAAATTAAACCTTTTTTTAAAAACCTATTTAGAGGCAAAAAATTCCACCCATGCCGGGACTTGAGCCCGCGACCTCTGACTAACCGTGCCAGAGGTTGCGGGTTCAAGTCCCGGCATGAGTGGAATTTTTAGCCTCTAAATAAGTTTTTAAAATTATCCTCAATACGGGTTAGTGCAAAAAAAATAATATAAAATTAATCCTACATATCAATGACCTACTTATTGGCAAAGGGCAAGATAAAATTAATGCCGATGAAGCAATTTGTCAGGATCGTGGCAAGTGGCAAACCCTGGGATAATTTCCTCTTTTTACATGTCGACCATCTTTTCGTCTACAACTATGTAACTTAGGTATTTAAGATTTTTCACGTCGGTACTCTCGTAATGTGTAGTGTACAATAAATAGCACTAGTCTAATCTAATCTTTCTTCTACAAGTCAACCTCGTATAACATTGTAGAATTTGCTGTCATTATCACTAGCTGTAGAATTAGTTTATGTGCAATAAAATTATTAATGAGCAAAATGTAGTCAACGATTTCATTTGAATTACAGTTTCTCAACACACTTGCTCATAAAATGGCTCTAATTTCACTGCAATTAGGCACTTAATGACACATGACACACTGCGACTTTTTCATTGCTATTATTTACTAGTGAGTTACAGGGTTTTTTTTTTATTTGCTTTGTTCTTAAAAAAGTTTCGATACAAAAAAGATCGTGTTCAATAATACAAAAACAGTTAATTATAATTTTACTAACTGCACCATTATTAACTGTTTCTCTAAATAAACTTTTTATCTACTAAATAAAACTCTTTTTTAATATTATTTTCTCCACGAGTGTGTTGAAAAACGTCGTATGATACACGTGTGTGTTGATGATTACCGACCTCGGCTCTCTTAAGGCCCTTACCTAACGGCTCGGGTCTCAATGGCGCCTCAGCGGTAATCACCAACATTACACACTTGTACTATAATGTACTATTGTTGATTTTGTCTTTGATTTCGAAGGGTGAACTGTCTCACACTGTCCCGAATTTTTGTTTCTTTGGACACTGACTTTCATTTTCAGAGTCAACACTGTATCCCAATCGGTCCAACACTATAATATACCTACGTAGTACTTACGCGGAGGGTGCATAGCGAATTTATTGCGATTCTCTCGCACGTCTGTGAAATTAGACCAAGAATTATGGACTCTTTTGTACTTTGGAGACGAATGGGTTATTTTGAGGATTTGCATAAAATGAGACAATAATATACGAAAATGTGCAGAAAGGTTCCATAGAACTTAAGGGGTTATTTAGATACACAGAATTTTACTACTGTATTTATTACCGCTACTCGCGGTAGAATGCCGGCATCTCATTCGGGAGTCGCGGGTTCGAATCTGGCATGCACCAATGACTTTTTTTTCTAATTCACATACATTTGTGAAGTTTTAGTGGCAATACCACTCGCTAACGGCGAAGGAAAACATTGTGAGGAAACCTGAGTGTCTGAGGTGTTCAACACCTCAGTGCTTGAAACTGCCAATCCGCGGTGGGCACGCGTGGTAATTAGGCCCACACTCTCTATGTGAGAGAAGGCCTGTGCCCTACAGTGGGACGTATATAGATAGAGAACACTTTATTGCATAACCAGGCGAAAGAATCACAAATAGATAAGATAAAGATAACAAAATTATTTAAACCACTTGCTCATAAATAAACATTTTTTAAATTACATAAAAGTATGATTATCTCAGGTATTGGTGTAAAAAATGGTTGCAATTGACACTAAAGAGTTTACCGTTAGACCTCACACTAGACGGTAATCTGAATTGTGAGGACCTGATTATAGTGAATTGACAGTGTTCAAGGTTGGCGACGGGTACAGAATCATATTTTTACTTAGGTACATACAAAACAAAAACTGACATGAAAATTTTTAACAATTCCAAAATGAGATTAGTTGACTTAAAAAAATATTGATTGTCTAAGAATCAGTATACTTCTGACAAAGGTAAAAAACACAGGAAAAACCGGCCAACTGCGTGTCGGGCCACGCGCCGTGGAGGATTCCGCAGAGGAAGGGTTTTTTTATCTGCCTTACAGTACTAACAACTTCCACCATAATCATCAGCCATTTGACGCCCACTGCAGTACATAGGCCTCCCTCATGGTTTTCCTAACCATGAGGGGTTTGCCATAATCACCACGCTTGGCAGGCGGGTTGGCGATCGCAGTATGCGGTTGGAATCTCAGAAAGACGCTGCTGCCCGTCTCCTGGTATTTTATTTCCTTAGTCACCTTCTACGACATCCACGGAAGGAAATGGAGTGACGCTATTCTTAACCCGGCACCACACGGCTAACAACTTCGTCACAGTAATTTTCAGTAAAATTTGTACGATTTTTTTCTTTTACAGAGGATGAAACACAGGTGGCGGTGGCGGTGGCGGTCCACACATACGTCCATATGGACCATGACCGCCACCGCGTTGGTGTGTTTCATCCTTAAGTTGATCGCCTATTACTTGTTAACTTGTAAAGCCCATTTGCCGTGATAGTTTTCCTTTTAAGTTAAATATCTGCTACTGTTTTGTTTGTACTAAGTAGATCGATTTCGTAATCACAGCACACAAATACTCTCCTGAGAAAAATCTGCAGGAAGCCATGCGCCCGCCAGATTTACTTTGTACTGGAAGCTTTTCCAAAAAGACCCTCGGTGCGTTAAATTGGCCCGTGTCGGGGCGGGGGCCCCCTATGCACCCCCGTCTAGGGGCCTTTATGCGCTTTGTCTGAAAACACTAACAAGGTAGAGACAAATCTTCTTAACGTGTTTGTGTTTGTTACTTTTTATGGAGTTAAAGTGTGCTGGAATGTTTGTAGATTGCGAGTCTATTTGTACTATTCACCAATCGTATCGCGAGAGACATTAAATGGATGTCTCGTTGACCTGGCGGTATCACGTCTGATTAGCATGCCGGAGGTCGTGGGTTTAATTCCCACTGGGGGCCAAATGTACAATTTGTACAAATGTGATGTCCATGTCTGGTTACCACATAGCACAGGGTGTCCTAGTTTGGGACCTGGACAAGTGATAGCGTTGTGTGAAAAAAAATGAATTATTACAATTTTGTTTGGATGTAGGAAGAAAGATTGACGAAACAAATATATCGAGCGAATGTAGGTGGAGGGGCCGGTAAGAGACGACCCAGACGGACATACTTTGACCAATGGGGGATGTATTAGCAAAGTGCAAGATAAAAAGTACCCGAAACCGGCGAGCGTGCATGCAACGACGAATGAATGTTGAGGTAGCGAAAGTGATCTATCAGGATCGTAGCAAGCGGTAGTCCCTGATCTCTGCCTACCCCTCTGGGATACAGGCGTGAGTTTATGTATGTATGTATGTATGTTGTTTGTGCAAGAGGTTTTTACACATCTCAGCATTTGAAATCGCCAATCCAAGGTGGGCACGAGTGATAATTAATACCTTTCAGAGAGAGGTCCTGTGCCCTGTAGTAGGATATATATCAGAGGCTGGTTATTAAATAACTCTAAGAATCACATATCAAGACATAATGCCCAACAGATAACTTGAACAAAATCCGCTCAGTCGAGATGCGTTTGCGATGGATACGTAAGAGTATTTTTTAGGGTTCCGTACCTAAAAAAGTAAAACCGGACCCTTATAGGATCACTTTGTTATCCGTCCATCCGTCTCTCTGTCTATACCCTTTATCTCGGGAACGCGTTGAGGTATCGAGTTGGAATTAAAACCATATACTCAAATCATAAACTGTAACTCCCAATTTCTTGTACACTAATACGCTGCTGTCAGTTGACCAGAGTGCATAAAAAAAACAATTGGTAACAGTGGATTAACAGCTTCTTATGTATGAGTAAACCGAGGGTAAGTACGTCCCGCGTCCCCCGGCAATGAGAACCGATATACGGCCATACGAAGTCAAAGTCATTTGTTCAAGTTATCTATCGGGCATAATACCATGCAAGGTACCTCGCTGGGCTCTCCAACATTACCCCTAAATCAGGTGTTTTAAAATACATTTAACTCTTTAATGGTTAGGATTTAAAAATCTGAAAAATATTTGTACTTTTTAATGTCCCATCTATAGCATCATAAAAAATCGCATGAGCGAATTTTGTTTAAGCTGTAAGTACTGAGTTTTGAATAATAAAAAATATACCAAAATGACTTTCACAGGATTTGTATTTCTGTAATTTCAAAAATGTCTACCTCTCCCCCAACTATTCGCTCGTGCAGCGCAATAAGTCCCTTCAAATCCGTGCGCTAGAAAAACCCGGACTTAAACGCCCAATAGATCTTTCATTTATCTATCGACAAGCCACGTCAACATTATGCAACGCTGCGCGCATAAAAGTGTCCGCAAACTACAAACAACCGACACCTTCATAAATCGCATCGAACCCGGCTACCGCGAGATAAGGGCTGGCACAACTCCTGCTAAGCCAGGGGGGCACTTGGCGCTGTCACCTGGAGGCTCTGGCGCGATTCATGGGACCTCTTCGGATTACCAGGGAAAAGAAAATAAATATGACTATTATCTATAAACACCTTTATGGCTATAAAGTTTTTTGTATTGTATTGTATTTGCTATTTTTACGCGGATGTGGTGGTGACGTAACGGTAAGACGCTGGCCTCGCATCTGATCGGTCCTAGGTTCAATACCGCCCTGTACCAATAAGTATGTTTCCTAAGTAAACATTTGTAAATTTGTAGTAGCAAGACCACTCGCTAACCGTGAAAGAACACATAGTGGGGAAACCTTAGTGTCTGAATGACATATCTCAGCATTTAATATCGCTAATCTACGTTGGGTAAGCGTGGTGACCAGCTCATATTTTCTCTCTATCTGATAAAAAGCTTGTGCCTTGCAGTGGGATGTTGTACTGGCTAGTTTAGGCTTTATTTTCTTCGCCATGCTATGAGTAAAGAAAGAAAGAAATAATGACATTTATTGGGACAATGTAACACATTGCAAGAGAACAAAAAGGCATAAAAAGTAACATAAACAAGTACAAAGGACCAACAAGTCACATAAATACAACATAATACAAGGCAAAGTCAGAGCGTCAGAGTGCATCCTGTGGTGTGTCAAAGTTGCCACAAAGGGCATCTGACTCAGCATTGTGCTGAGGGTGTGAGCCCTCAGCACTGGTTTTCAGTCAGTGCCTGCGGTAATTGACGCGTATATACAAGGTGGTACCAAACAAATGAAAATAAGACCTTATTTACATATATTTAATATAATAAGACGAGCATACTACTCTATAGCAAATTAAGCATCTTTTTTGTTCAAACACAACGTTGAAACCATAGCATAAATAGGCAGAAGCGAGAAACCTTTTAGCCCCCCTGTATTTTTTTCGCTCTATATATTGGTATCACCAGTGTCGCTCCGGCTAAGCTGATCAGAGTAAGCCGATTCCAGGATCCGGACCCCTGCAATTAACACTAGAATAAAGATTATGCGCGTCTTACTGCCAGACGATTGTAGGATCGATAGCTGTGTTTATTTTTTGAGTGGGCCTCTGAGATAAGGGTTTGGGGGTGACTTGCGTTTGTGTTTGCAAACAAATTGATAATAGATGATTTTACAACAAGTGCACAAAAGCAAGGGGTCAGCCCTAATGTCGAGGATAAAATAGTTTTGTGGACGACTTATAAACTCTGTTTTTCACTTCGATTGCGAGGAAATAAAACAGTAGTATAATTTAGCAAATTGAAGAAATTAAAAAGGGCACGAAAAAAAAAGAGCTGCTTCCCGCCGCTTTATTTTTTTTAAATTTTCTTCTTCTTACGACATTGATATTAGGCTTGGGCAGCAGACCTAGAGGTATACAGCCTACTATTATATTAAATTTATTTTGTAATAATAATTTTCGTAAATTAATTACATAACCTACCGTACTTGAATTTAAATTTTAATATATTTTATGTCTTAAAAAACACATACATAAGGCAAATATAATTATTATATTATAAAATAACACATTCTATCTATGAACTTCTTATTGTGTTCGGCTGTATGGCTCATTTTCTTTGCCGTAATACAGAGAGATATATATTATTACCCAGTATCATTACGCGCAATAAAAAAAATCGTGTCACAGGAAACCCCTAAAATGTGTCAACAACATAATGTGAGGAAGCCCGCACGTGCACTTAAAAGCAAATTTCTATCACCTTCAATCTCTATACTCAATGTCGCTTAGACACTCCACCTACTCTTTCCTTACTAAATACTTCTGTAAAGCTATAAAGCGTCACTAAGACGGTTTGTCAATAAAATATTAACAGACCAGCGTCGGTGGTTCCCCGGCCAGAGTAATGCGGCGGGGGATTACCCGAGCACTTATCTGGAGGGCCGCGCGGGCTACGACCATAGGAGAATGCGGTAGCGTTGGATGAACAGAAAGTAAAGATATTTTATTTGCCATGAAACGAAGACCTTTTAAGGCACAGAACATCAAAATGTTGTACATTGTTTTTGTGGTAAAACAGAGGGTTTAGCTTATTGTTATGAATGCATGCACTGCACAGTTACAGCGCTTCTTAAGGATGAAACACACCAATGCGGCGGCGGTGGTACCAAAATAAGTCTTCTTCCTAGCGTGTCGAAAGCAAAACAATATTGATCAAAGTCTTTATTAAACAGTTGTGGCCCAGAACTTTGCGACGCTGACTGCGTTATCACTTGCAATCATTAGGTCCTCCTGAGGGCCACAGGGCACGATGAAATATGGTCCATCACTATTAACATGATTGAGAGAATGTACAAATACTTTTTGCAAAAACGATCTGTAACAAGTCGGACTCGCGCACAAAGGGTTCCGTACCACTATCTATACAACATTAGACAAAGCGCCATGTATAAAAAGCAAAAAAAAGCGTTTAACATTGACATTTAATGATGTAACATCGGCGCTGTGAAGGTTACATAGATGACCGCTAGATGGCGAGCGCTGACTTTAGCAGTGTGGGATTTTCAGTATGGGAGCCCCCCTTAAATATTTATTTTATTCTGTTTTTGGTGTTGGTTGTAATAGGGGCAACAAAAATACATCTTCTGTGAAAATTTCAACTGTCTAGCTATCACGGTTCATGAGATACAGCCTGGTGACAGACGGCCAGACAGACAGACAGACGGACAGTGAAGTCTTAGAAATAGGGTCTCTTACCTTTTGGGTCCCTTGGTGGCGCTAGTGTTACTCTATGGAGCCCTTTAAGTCGCTGTCTCTCACTCAACAAGACCTCTCCCCTACGAGGTTTTGGTCCTAGTGTGCTTCTAAAGGAATTATTCGCAACCTTCGAACTTGGTTGGCCGTGGGGGCTCTGCCTAATCCACTCCCAGTATTTTGTATGTCTTTGTTCTTGCGCAGAGAATTCTACAGCTTATTTGGCTGTAGTTTAAGAGCGGCGATGGGATGATTTCAGTTGGATTTCACTAGAGAAAACTTATACAGTCGATTTCAAGACATCATTGGGACCATTCCATTCACTCCATAGTAGCGTTTACCCATGTAATTCTATGGACTTTTGTACTTTTTTAGGCTTCCGTACACCGTACAAAAAAACGGAACCCTTATAGGATCCTTCGTGCGTCTGTCTGTATGTCCGTCCGTCTGTCAAATCAGGTGGAATTTGGTAGGATGGTGTAATCCTATGGCTCAAACACAGATGTGCGAAGTAAATAAGTAAATATATGTTTTTTAAAAAAGTGTAATTTCTTGGGGTACAAATTAGGAAATTAAAATGGGAGCCGTCGCGTTGGTGTTTCAACCTTAAGGCTGGGTTCTCCGAGTGCACGGATTTGTATCGGGATTATGGCGCTGCGCGAGCGAAAACTTGGGGGGAAAAGTAGGCATTTTCGAAATTACAGAAATACAAATAATCAGAGTGGCAGTTTGGCAAACTAATGAAATTGTGATTTTTCTTGTTTTATTGAGAATTAATTAAAAAAAAAATCCTGTTAATAGAATTTCGACGACCGACGTCACTAACACATTCATTGATAGCAATTTTGGTGTATTTAAACAAAACCGTCCAATAGGTTATCTTAGTTTGGGATAAGGTCAACTGATTGTATTGTGTGGAAGTTATTTTTATTATATCTAGCAAAAATTTTGAGTCATGTTCACGATTTTTTTGTTGTTGCTATAAGTATTAAAAATCAGAATAATAACGGCCCTAGATATGACATTGAAAAGTAGTGCATTTTTTCATATTTAAAATACTAACCATTAGAGAGTAAAATGTATTTTAAAACATCCAATTCAGGGGTAATGTCGCAGAACCCAGCCTTAAGAAGTCTTCGACTATTAATCAGACACGACACTGTTTCCTTCTGTAAGAGGGACTCCTCCACTCACCCATACGAACAACTATACGAAATCATGAATGGACCCAATGAAATCGCCAATCCGTGGTGGGCACGCGTGGTGACTCCCTGAGAGAAGGCCTGTGCCCTAGTGGGACGTATATAGGCTGCTTACGCAGTAATTAGATTACTTAAATTTTAGCTTGAGCTGAGGATATCACCGAGCGTGGCTATTCAAAGTACTACGACGCAATCTCAATATTAACCATGTAAGCACGATTAGAAAGGTCCCACTTTCGCTCAGTCCTCAAGGAAAAGTCAAGTTAATCTTTCGGTTTACCCAGCCACAAGTAATATTATTACTAGCCCTGGTAAAAACAAAAGAAAGTCGGCGAGCCGCCGAGCGGCCTCGGTAATGGCGGCGGTGGATTTGTCGGCGGCAAAACGAGCAATAAATTACACTTCATCGATGGTAACTAATCACAGAAGAGTCTTGCAGAGAGGTTAACATGCGAACTAACACATTCTACGTGTAGATTACAAAATCATCATCAGCCATTCGACGCCCACTGCAGGACATAGGCCTCCTCGGTGGTTTTCATAACCATAATTACAAAATATAATTTATTAAATCTAAGTAACGTTTTACTTATTCTTCTTCTTCAGGTGCCTCTCCGACTAGCGAAGGTTGGCAGTCTGTTCAGCATATTTCTCTGCGTCTGTGCATATTTCTCTGTGTGAAAAAGTTCTGCTGCACTTGCAATTCCAATCCATTCTCGCAAGTTCCTCAACCAGGATTTCCTTTTTCTGCCCACGCGTCTCCTTCCAGCAACTGTTCCCATCATTTTTTGCCATGTTTTACAATTGGCGATATATCGAGCGCTCGTACTGTACGAAAAAAACCACAAATTTGGGACAAATTATAAAAAAAATATATTCCAGACATTTTAGTCTTCTCACAAAAACCACAATACACTCTCTTAGTTTTTGTTACTTTGGCCAGATGAGATGATTTATACAGAGTCCAGTGGCACCTTCACTCACACTAGATGGGTGTAGGGACGCTGCAGTGCCGGGAACATTCTTTTTAAGATGTAGGCTTGCCCCTCGATCGTTCTAATACTTTCACTTTGTAACAATTAGTTCATTTTGATAATAGGTCGTTGTGACAAATTATCTATATGACTAGTAATGCATATCACAATCGTTCTTTCAAACAGTCGTATTATATGTCTGTTGTGCATTTTGACTCTTGTATTCTTTAACACATAGGTAATCGAACAATTTGGACATTCTGTCATGTGCGCAGCCATGTCCCGAAAGGTACAGTTGATGCGAATCAATTCGCAAGTTCTTGCGATGAGTTGTGCGAGCTCGCAGATTTTCACGATGCGACGTCGCATCGCAGTTTTGCGTACGGCCCCTAAAGGCTCTTTAAATACAATGGAAATTATTTTTAAGGAGCCTGATAAAACTGGTTTGAAGATATACCGATGCCGGCTGGATTCAACGGCCTCGTTGGCTGCATGACTGGCCTAAGTATGGGTGTTTTCCATGTTTTTGATGTCCTTGTCTGTAACTTAGACCTAGGACTAAATTGTGTCGTGTGAAAGATATTATTATTATTATTCTATTTGGACGAATGTGTGCTGATAGGATACATTTTCAGATGCGTTTGTCTGTCGTTTCCTATTTTGTGCCATCACTGTCGATGTGTAACGGAACGTAGGGAGTTTTTTCTCCGAAAATGGCAGATTCTCGGTTTTTATTGCTCTATGAATCAGTGTGAAAAAATATTGTATGCTATTACGATGGTGTTACAAATCGCCACATTTAAAAAAAAAAACAATAATGGTGACTAGTATTGGCGACTACAACACCTATTACTTGGGGAAACTTTAAAATCGCGTAAAAATATGAACTATTCCACTGTTTAAAGTGACAAGTAATTCAAAGCCACTACTTTAGTGTGGAACAGCTGCTTTCCTAATACAAGTTATTCGAGTACACGGCCATTACCAGATCGGATTACCTTGCCGGAGGTCGTGGGTTTGATTCTCACTGGGGGCCGCCGTACATTTGTACACATGGCCGCAGTCTGGGTGTACTTCCATGTTTGTGATAACCTAGCCTGGTGACCATAGCACAGGGTATCCTAGTTAGGACCGACAAGTGATTGTGTTGTGTGGAAGTTAGTATTCGCGTCCACGGATAAAAGCGCGGAGAGATAGGTATGCATCGATCAGAATCTTTCGCTTCATAACATTCAATATGCGATATAGGCCCTATATGTATGTGGATATACAACAAATAATATTTTCATTCTTAGAAAGGTACGAAAATGTGTGCCAGATATTCTTTAAGAAAACGCCTAGTTGTTTTGTACTTAAAGATAAAGATAAAGATAAAGATAAAGATAAAGATAAAGAGATTTATTTGTGAAACATGTGTACAGAAAGGTGGTATTAACATATTTAGTTCAGCATGTTTTGCCATAACAGGCGTACAAATTTTTATAATTATTGATAGTAATAGCATAGCATTAATATTATATTAACATCGTGAGTAAAATGTCAAAAAGATGCGAAATAAAAAATAAAAATCATTCCATGCGATAATAAATTAAAATGTCAAAGAAGAGAGGTCACAAGGATTGTATTAAATAGAATGTCATTGTTATGTCGAGAATATACTATTGAGACGATGAACATATTTGTATATAGGTATTTAGTCAATATTATTATCAGTCAGAAATTCTATTGTTGTATAATAGCATTTTTCAATTAATATTTTTTTTAATTTGTGCTTAAACAAGCCTAAGTCCAGTTCTCGTAATGCACTAGGTAGCTTATTGTAGATTACAGGGCCCATGCAAAATACACTTTTGTGCATTAGTGCTGTATTTGCTTTGCGTAAACATATTTTAGTTTCATCCCGTTGTAATCGCTGACTGACCTGTGATACTCGTTTGAAGATATCGGGATTGGATTTTACAAACAGCGCTACTTCAAATATGTACATTGACGGTAGTGTCAAAATGTGGTTGTCCTTAAAATATTGTTTACAACTGTCAGTTTGCTTGAGTCCAAAGATAGCTCTCAAACTTCTTTTTTGAGCTTTAAACGCAGTTTCCCTATCTGTAGAGTTACCCCAGAATATTAGGCCATATCTTAACACGGATGCCACAAGACCGTGATAGGCAGTAATAGCCGCATCAGTATTCGTGATTGGACCCAATTTATAGAGTAGATAGGCAGAGGAACTAACTTTTTTGCACAGTTCAGCAATGTGTGTTTTCCAGTTTAGTTGTCTGTCTACTGTAAGGCCAAGGAATTTTGTGGTAGATACATCTTTGATATTCGTATTTTCAAAATTTATATTTAAGTTTACAGATGGTAATCGTTGGCTAAACTGCATGAGGTTAGTTTTGGATAGGTTAACTTTTAGGTTATTATAATTAAGCCAATTTATAATTGAGTTAAGGGCCTCATTGATGTCGCATTCGTAGGTAGCCTCATTATTGCACTGTATCGTTACAGTACTGTCATCTGCAAAGAGGGACATAGGATGCCGTGTAAATCTGGGCAAGTCATTAATGTACAAAATAAAAAGTAACGGGCCAAGCACGCTCCTTTGTGGCACACCGTACAATATTTCTCGCTCATAAGACAAGAAACTTACCTCTTGTTTAGTGTTAAGATTAATGTTCGTTATCTCTGTGCGTTGAGTTCTATGTTTAAGGTATGACTCTATTAGATTTAGCACATTTCCCCGAATTCCATAGGTCTCGAGCTTGCTTAAAAGGATATTGTGATCTACGTAGTCAAAAGCTTGAGTCATGTCCATGTATATGGTAGAAACGGGTGTTTTTTTGTCCATACAAGACATACCGACATCCAGAAAGTCGTAAATTGCCATATTTATCGTTTTATTTTGCCTAAACCCTTTTTGTTCTTTAGTCAGGACATTAAATTTTTCTACGTAGTCATTTAGCTGCTTATAAATATACTTTTAAAAAACTTTTGCAAAAATTGGAATCAACGCAATTGGCCGGTAGCACTCTATCCGATCGCGGTTTCCTTTTTTGAAAAGTGGTTTTACTGTAGCATTTTTTAACATCGTTGGAAATATTCCTTTTATGACACAGATTTATGATATGACTGATATGCCCGCATATCTCTAAGACCACATGCTTTATGACTTTTGTACTTACGCCATCATAGCCAACGCTATTTGTGTTTTTAAGTGCTCCAATAATCTTCCATATATCGTATGGTACACTAGGTGCCATAAACATTGAGTTATTGCTTTTTGGTATGCGCGTCTCTGTTTGCTTTGGCGTGTCAATTAAAGGTTTAATTTTATCTACGAAATAATTGTTGAATCCAACTGATATGTCTTGAGGATTTGTAATTGCATTTCCGTCAACCATAATTGTGGAAATTGAGGGGTTAGGGAGATTTTGTTTATTTTCATTAATAATTTGCCATGTCGTTTTAGATTTATTGGTGGATGATTTTATTTTATGATTATTTTGAGCGCGTTTTGTAAGACGGATAATTTTTTTGAAAGTGATAGCATATTTTTTTAGCCTATTTTTGTTTATTTCGCTAGGTTTACGTCTATACATCCATAATAGTTCCCTTTTCTTTCTGCTGCATAATTTAATGCCACGTGATACCCACTTGGGTCTTTTGATTGTTTTTATTTTTAGCAGATTATACGGGAAGCATAGCTCATAGAAAAATCTAAAATGTTCTATAAACTTTTCATAAGCCTTGTTCGGATCGTCAGTTGTATATAGTTCAGAGAAAGTAAAGCTCTTTAAACATTGTTTAAACAAGTTCATATTATGTATACTATAGTCACGTCGTTTAATTTTCCAGAAAGGAATAAGGCATACCTTTTTTATTGGGCAGTCTAAGAGCTGGGCTGTGTGGTCTGATAGAGACAGTTCAATAACTTGTGATTTGCAGTTATTTCCGAGGTTGTGTACAAAATTGTCTATACATGTCTTGCTGGCTAGTCGCGTTGGTTGTCGAAGTTCTAATTTCAAATTGTAATTGAGTAATAAGCATTCGAATTCTAGAGAAACACTATTATTTTTTAAAATGTCAATGTTAAAATCACCGGTCAAAATTATTTGTTTTCTGCGTTTTCGTGTAATTTCTAGCAATAGTTTCTCTAAGCGTTCAAAGAAGGAGTTTATGTTACTATGTTTGGGTACTCTATACACGCTTATGATAATTGTATCATATCGTGTCAACTCAACGGCGCAACAGTCGATAACGCCACTTATCGAGAGTTTGGCTAGTTCCGGTAGTTCCTTAAACTCGAGACCATTTCTAATTAATATACATGACCCTCCTCTCTTGCTATCTTTTCTACTGAAATAAGTGGCTAGTCTATAGTTTGGAATGGTAAGGAAGTGTTCGTAGCCGGACATAATAAAGTGCTCTGTTAGACATACGACATCTATGTTCCTCTTAGTATCAGCTAGCTCTTCAAGACATACTGTGATAGCATCTGATTTATTAATGAGCCCTGCAATATTTTGGTGCATAATTGTCAGCCATTTACTACCGAAAAAACTGATTAACGGTTTGAGTGTCATCCTGTTGATACTGATTGTCAGTTCTGTGATTAAATTCTGTAATTTCACGTATCAGTACATTTAGATCTCGAAATAGTGTAGTCATTCCATTGTTATTTATATACCCTGTGCGCGGAGAAAACATCCTGTTGTCATAAGTCAAGTTTAGGTTAGAGTCAAGAAAATAAGCATGTTCGTGTGTAATCAAATCTAGGTACAATAAATTATTGAAGTTTTCCACTCTCGAATTATACATCGACGCGTATTTCGCACATTTTAGTGTAGGCAGACAGATAATTATATTTGTGTGATTCAATTCCTTTAATGTTGTTCTAATCTTAAAAAAATGTTAGTAAATGACAAAATTAAAGATCACCTCCCATCGCCCATCCCCTGTCAGTCGGTCATTGTACATTCAAGCCGCGTCACCAGGGGGGTAGCCATTATCAGTAGAAACGTCACCCGCACATTTTTCCAACCATTGTCAACAACTTTGCACAAAGACCGAACGTTTTTTTGACAGCTCAAAAGAAATCGCGGTTTTTGGGGTTCGGTTGTATTTTTAATGATATTATTGTGTTTACGGAGTAATGACTCTCATGGAGTTAATAGGGGTCAATGGCCCTTATCGTTGAATGGCTTAAAGAGATGGGTAGGTACTCTTTGTTATCTTGAGCACAATTCTGTGAGTTAATTAACACTAAACTGATGGCAATCATTGTCTTAATATGTTCCAATTACAATGGTCTAGATAAATGTTTTTGGTTACAAGAAATGTTACTGTTAAATGGCTGAGAAATTGACCTAGCAAAGAAAGTATTTTGCAAAGTTTTGTGGGTGTTATAGTATGAATTAAGAGTGTTAAATCTGGCCCGGTTAATCCAAATTGGACATACGGACTCATTCTATTATGAAGAAGGGAAAGAGATTTGTTAGGATGGTGACAAGTGGAATTTACTGATCTCTATACAGGCGTGAGTTTATATATTTATATATATGTACATGGACTTAACCTTATAATCTCTGGAGGCTAAAAATGCTCCGAATCTTCTAAATCTAATTAAACAAATTAGTAGTGTTTTAATAGTAAAATAAATACTTTTTTAGGTACTTCCGACTAGTGCTCAAGATTATGCTTCGTGATTTTATCACCAAAATACGTTCGATGGCTAGTCAAGCGGAAATGGGGCAATCGGAAACTTTACTGAAGTTGTTTGTTTTGATCACATAGTTTAATTTTGTTATCAATCTTCATCTTCGCTGGTACGCTCTTAACAGAACAGTCTTGGTATTTATGAAGACGTATAATAATACAATAGTAGACAACGCCTCGCTATTCCTCTCGGTTAGACTATCAATAGCATAATTTGAAACGATGACATTTGATTTTAATCCTACAACTACGGCCATTTATTTTCTAATCAATGAAATCATTTCTTTGATAGATTGATGACTTCAGTGACGTTGAACATTGTATACTTAAGTTGAAGTTTGATCATGCATCTAGTCTCCTGAATAATAAGAGCTATATTTGCTCATAGATTGATTAGGAAACCACCCCTTCCATTTGAGTGTAAAGTAAGAGATCAATTTTTCTTTGTTGTGGTTTTAAAAATGCCTTTTTGTGCGTTAGATCTTTGTGTGTAATGTTTGAAAACTACAACGATGACATGCAACCACTCGTCTGCCGCGACACAGATCTGTGTCCAACTTAGTATGGGCCACCTATACGTTCCATTCCGCGAGGGCAGTTCAGAGGTTAACAGCTGTCAGTTGGCCAAAGAGCATACATGAAAAAAACCAGCCAAGTACGAGTCGGAATCGCGCATGAAGGGTTTTGTACCATACATACGCAGCCTATATACGTGCCACTGTAGGACACAGGCCTTCTCTCAGAGAGAGAGTATGGGCTTAATCACCACGCGTGCCCACCGCGGGTTGGTGATTTCAAGCGCTGAGGTATGTGAATAGCTCAGACACTCAGGTTTCCTCACGGTGTTTTCCTTCACCGTTAGCGAGTGGTATTGCTACTATAACTTCACAAATGTACATAACTTAGAAAACCAAGTCCAGCACTGGGAATCGAACCTGGGTCTCTCGCTTCCGAGTCCGATATTCTACCCACTAGGCTACCACCGCTTTTGTACCATTATCTATACAAAATTTGAATATTTCAAGCGTCTACCGTTGCCGTTATTAATATCGAGCAAAAAATGGCAAAAAAGTCATGTTTGTTGTATGGGAGCCCCCCTTAAATATTTATTTTATTCTGTTTTTATTATTTGTTGTTATAGCGGCAACAGAAATAGGTACATCATCTGTGAAAATTTCAACTGTCTCACTATCATGGTTCATGAGATAAAGCTTGGTGACAGACGGACGGACTGATGGACGGACAGCGGAGTCTCAATAATAGGGTCCCTTACACTTTGGGTACGGAAGGTTAACAATAGATTAACAGATTATTAGGTGCGAGAAAGCGGGAGTAGATCTTCAACCTACATACTTACATTCGCTAGCTGTATCCGGCAAGGCGGCTGAAGTAATGTCTTGGCAACAAGCAAACAGGCACACAGACACGCCAGCCAACTCCGAGCCATCAACTCTTAATTAAAGACAAACAGATGTGCCGACATTTGAATGTATGTTCCTTACAGACTTCGCGGATCTATTAAACCCACTTTTATTGAATTTCCTTTCTTTACTCGATTCATCAGTGCAGGACATTGCCTCCCTCGTGGTTTTCCAAGCTTCCCGGTCTTTTGCCGCCCGCATCCAGCGACTCCTCGCCGCCGTAACCAGGTCGTCAGACCATCTGGTGGGGGGCTTGCCCACCCTGAGTCGTCTGTACACTTGGGGCATTTATAGATAGAATATTATTTAACATATTATTACTAAGCTAAAGCCTACAGTGGAATCTAATCTTATTCTAATCAATTCTTTGTTAGGATTTACGGATAAAGATACTTTATTTGTCAAACATGCATGGTGTTATAAGTATCAAATATGCGCTATGTTTAGCCCGCAAGGCGTTTTAGGAAAACATAAAATTATGTGACATTTATGTTAACAAAATTCAATAATGTTGATTGGTTCTAATTATCAAAATAGTATTAATCATAATAAAAAGTATACGATGTCAAAATTTGTCATTTAAATATTCGAAGACGCTATAATAAGATTTCGTTAAAAGTAAATTTTTCAATTTAAATTTAAATTTGTCAATGGGAGTTCCCTCCATGCTGAAGGCAGTTTATTATATAAAGTAGGAGCCATGTGACAAACTCTTTTCGTCATTAGTGCCGTGTTTGACTTTTTTTATTATTCTGGTGGGATCTCTTTGGGCTTGCTTATTATTATCTCTAGCTTTATGGAATCTTAGTTAGCTTCTTCTCCACATAATCTTTTTATGTTTAGTATGATGAGTAATGCAATGTTATGTCTTTTATATTGTTTATTGCGATGTTCAATTTTAGTAACCACTAAGTTTGTAGCTATTTGGCATTAGCTGTAAGTTACAAATCTAACTAAATAAATTAATTAATTAATTATCTTCCACTCCTTCCTGTCTTGAGCAGTCATTACCCATACTAAGAGTTGAAAAGTAAAAACTTTGACGTCCATTAAGTAAACATGTTGTTTTTATAAAAAATAAAATATTTGAATATGAATTTTCTAACATGATCCACTACTGGGCCTCGATTATATTCGTGTATTATATAGTTCAGATACAATCATAATTCAATAACATGAATCTGTCCGTATCGCATCTTTAAGTGCTTCAGGTTTTCAGGTTGTAACGGAAAGAATATCACTGTCGTCTATCTAGTCTACTGGTTTATTTTTGTTGAATCATTTGCCGCGCATTATGTTTGATTTCATGTTTTCACTGATTACAATACTAACTTATTACTGACACAAACGTTGTAACGCACTTTCACCTCACATTCTTTGCTCTTAATGACGCGGCCGCTTCCCTTCGCGCGGGCTATAGCTGGATATGTGGAAGTCTGATTACTTCGGCTGTCTTTAGGAAAATAATTAGACAAATTCAAACATCTGTGGCAAGAGCCGCGCGTTACTTTTCGACTTTGCAATATTAGCTCAGTTGAAGTTGACTGACGGTAGCATGAAGGATGGGGGTCGAAAGAAAAAGACACAAATCTACAATCGCAGCTTATCCCCCGATTTCTTGTACGTTAAAAATAATTCTTACTAATATTATAAACGCGAAGGTTTATGTATGGATGGATGTTTGTTACTTTTTCACGCAAAAACGGCTGAACGGATCCGGATGAAATTTTGCACAGTGATAGATCATAGTCTGAATTAGCACATAAGCTATTTTTTATTCCGGAAAAATACACATCGAAATTACCACGCGAACAAAGTCGCGAGCAACGGCTAGTTTGTTAATAATAACGCGTAAAGGCCTTGAAGTTGATACCGTTTCCACTTTGATAAATTTCTGGGTGGATATTCTATTCTGATAGTAAAATTTTAAACAGCCTAAATTTTAATTCTAAAATTTGAAAGTAAATTGTTCTCCGCTTTATTTAAGGATTCTGTAACAACAAAATATGTACTGTATAATTAGAAAAATTTATACTACTTCGATTATTTATTCTTAAGCTGCAACATTGCTTAAACAGTTATTTAATCAGACATTACCTAATAAAACACCATTTCATATTGTAAATGTAAAAAACGCCAATTGTACTGTATTTTTATAAATATTTTATGTTTGTGTTTTACCTGGTACAATAAAGAATAATCTTATCTTACCTTAAACTGTTTGCTATCCAGTAACAACTTTAATATACTGAAAACATTACAAACATCGTGATCACGGATTGGCGATTTCAAGCGCTGAGGTATGTGAACACCTCAGACATGTATGTATTCAGCCTATATATGTCTCACTGTAGGGCACAGGACTTCTCTCAGAGAGAGAGTATGGGCTTGATAACCACGCGTATCCACCGCGGATTGGCAATTTCAAGCGCCAAGGTATGTGAACACCTCAGACACTCAGGTTTCTTCACGATGTTTTCCTTCACGGTTAGCCAGTGGTTTTGCTACTATAACTGCATCAATTTACGTAACTTAGAAAACAAAGTCATAGTTACAGGCCGGCGTTCTACCGCTTCGTTATCTCCTCAGATATAGTGAAACAGAAATAAGGACACACCAAAAACATACTTTCGCATAAAATTATTAGTACGTACACCAAATGAGACTAGAAGTAGACGCTCTAACAAACCCAAATAGTGTTGACGTCTGGAGTTCGCAGTATGTGTGGAAGCTATTAGACTGATGGATATAAAGGCTTTTAACTATAAAACAGACTTTTATTCAAATAATAAGCTAGATTTTCATAACGATGACATATTATAACAGATTGTCATAACAGACGACAAGGAGTATTAAAAACCGCACCATGCAGAATATAATCACTGGCTTGGTTTGCCATCCGTCTCCTTTAACAAATAGTGCCTTGATTCAGCTTTACCCACGAATAATTTCCCCGGCATTCGCTTTATTTGCCTTGGCCGGATATGTAGAAACACCCACAAGGCAATTAAAAATAAATCCCCGAGCGGTAACCCAACTACCCTGAGGCCACAAACTCAAACTAACTCTTCGCAGGAAACATATTTTATCTAGACAATTTCCCGAAACGGCAAAAGAACCGTTGATCCGAGCGCCAGATAACTGTTTTATTGTGTGAGTAAAAAAAACTTGAGGAACCTAGAAAACCAGTCCACTTGGGTACAATGGGCTGAAGAATCCGATGCACTCCGCTGGCATAGTATAATGAACACCAGTAAGCAATGTTGGCCGTCCGCTGGATTTAACTGCCTGCGCTCGTTCGATCGGAGCAGGCGCGACAGGGTTGACGCGCTTGTTGACGCGCTTGTGTTTCGGATTTGATACTGCCACATTTAAATATTAATATTGTCGTCTCATTTACCAGATCTTTCGAGAGTTGTAGGTACTTATTTATATTATGTTTATGTGCTGTTTCATAAGCAGTCTATACACGTCCCACTGTAGGGCACAGGCCTTCTCGCAGAGAGAGCGTATGGGCTTAATCACCACCGCGGATTGGCGATTTCAAGCGCTGAGGTATGTGAATAGCTCAGACACCCAGGTTTTCTCACGATGTTTTCCTTCACCGTTAGTGAGTGAAATTGCTACTATAACTTCACAAATGTACATAACTTAGAAAGAAAAGTCATAGGTACATGCCCGCACTGGGAATAGAACCTTGGTCTCCCGCTTCCGAGTCCAATGTTCTACCCACTAATCTACGGTGGTAGATGGTGGTGGCATGTGCTTATTTAATATACTCTAATAGGTTGATACGAAATGATATGAAAAATCTATTTAGAAGCTAAAAATTCCACCCATGCCGGGACTTGAACCATTGCTTCGGCTAGATGTCGTTGCCTGTGCGTAATACAGAGAAGTTTTTAAAGAGGCACAAAATGTCGCTGATGCCTGCGCTTGCATATTAGCTGAGTTGTGAGAACGCTGGTACAGTTAGCCAGAGGTCACGGGTTCAAGTCCCGGCATGGGTGGAATTTTAAGCCTCTAAATAGGTTTTCAAAATTGTCCTCAGCACGGGGCAACAAAAAGAATATAACGAAATAATATGTCTAGTAATATGAATAGTCACAATGTAACAGAACGACGAAGTTTGTAATACATTTTCATAGAAAAAAGAGCAGGAAATTTAAAAAAGTTAACACTGGTCTTGATACTGCCGAGTTTAGACATCCGTATACCGAGCAATATAGACGACGTGATTTCGACATTTTTGTCTAGCTAGCCGATCCGATGCGTCGCCCGTCTGCACTCACGCGCGGTGAACACCGGACTGCGGTGTGACCGAAGCTCACCGATATCTCGCGTTTCATAGTAAGTTATGTATATTGTATAGACGCGTTTCGGACGTTCGTAGGAAGATTGGTAACTGATTCATATTAAACTATGCCGCTGGCCCACCGACCAGAAGTGGGTGTTGGCCTGCGAAACAAGAAGTCACCACTTGCCGCTGTCCTGCGCGGTCTCTTGCCAGTCCCGCCTGGAGCTCACGCAGGTACAGTACAACACATCATCCTTTACATCCATGCAATTTACTCCGTTGTGATACGGGCGACTTTGCAACTACAATGCAAGGGTTGATGTGATGTCGACTTTACGCAGGTCCTTGGCCTGTCCTTCCAGCGATACCTGGGGTGGCCAACCGATACTTATTTGGTTGTCCCAGGTTTGCCCTCCTCACTGCAATCGTCTATACGTGACCCAGTTAAATTTGTAATCTTTTGTATGGAGTTTTCAGGATGCGAGTCTTTATCGCAGTTGTCCGGTTATTTTTCTCTTTACAGTGCAAACAAATGAAATATTTAAAAACCAAACCTACCTCCCGGCTGGCTACAAAAAAAAAACCCCAGGTCTTGGATGTTTACATGTTTGTGATGTCGTTGTTTCTGGTTCCCACGACACAGGGTATCCTAGTGTGGGGCCAGAAGCAATGTATGTGCCTGTATGTAAATGTTTATGTTTATGTTTATATAAAGTGGCTTACTCGTGGCTGCAAGTGATGTAAATCGCTTCAGCCAGATGTCGCTGCCTGTACGTAATACAGAAAGGTTTGTAAAGAGGCTCGAAATTTTTCCAATACTTGACCACTTGCCCATAAGCTAGTTGAGAGAGCGCTGACACGGTTAGCCAGATTTCACGGGTTCAATTCCCGGCATGGGTGGGCTTTTTAGCCTCTAAATAGGTTTTTAAAATTGTTCTCAGCACGGGTTAGTGCAATAAAAAGAATAAAAAGTAAACTATGGCCCCGCTTTATTGTTCTGCTGATATTTCGCTATCGAGTGTCCACTGAGCGTGTCGGAAGGCGGTAAAACAGTAGATTTTATTACCAGTTCGCTCGCTGAAGGCTATTTGTCTATTGCACAGAGCGACGGCTAATGGTCCAATGGAGGAGAGCAGGCGTTTTGAAGATTATAACTTTACTACTTATTGGTCCATGCCAAGTTGCCAGTTTTGTTACACTTCTTTAGAATTTAGCTCGTCCACTTGACATAATGTTTCAACCATTCAGTTTAAAGCCCTACTTTCCATTAGATTTTGAAAAATTCTTGGAACAATAATGGTGAAAAAATAGGATATGTCACAAAATGTTTATTGTTATTGTAAACATGATTTAAGTATGAATAGATGGAAATTAAATGAAACTAAAATGGAAAAGTTTATGTGTGCCCAACACCAAGTATTTTGCAACAAAATTAATATAAAAGCAACTGCTCAGTAAATAAATATAATAACATACGAGTAGATGGTACAATAATAAATATTTGTTCTGCATGTTTACTCATTGTAGACATAACAAAATTTGAATATGAGAGAGCGCGGTTAATTATTACGTAAGGAGAAAAATCATTATCTAAGTATAAAAAATTAAATTATATAGCTAGTTTCAAAATGCAACAGGTTAAAGGAGAGGTCTTTGCCCAGCAGTGGGACACAGAATCGGCTGATTAAAATAAAAGTTAGCATCAGCTTGTAACTTGTATCGCGTCTCACCTCGTAGCGCCTGAATTAGCCCCAAGGAATATTTACTGATTCGCGCACAAAAAAACGCTGTTCAACTTTGCATGACCTATACCATACCTAGCCAGTTCTCGTCCGATACTTTTAAACTTGTGTATCGAGTGGAAGAAACACTTCCATATGCTACGTTACGTTAATATTTTAAAAAGTAATGAACACTAGTCTCTGACTACTCCTTTGTAATACAGACGGAATTGTATGTAGAGTACGTGTATGTGATCATCATCATCAGCCATTTGACGCCCACTGCAGGACATAGGCCTCCCTCATGTTTTTACAAACCATGAAGGGTTTTGCCATAATCGCCACGCTTGGCAGGCGGATTGGCGATTGCAGTATGCGGTTGGAATCTCAGGAAGACGCTGCTGCCCGTCTCCTGGTAATTGATTTCCTTAGTCGCCTTCTACGACCTCCACGGGAGGAAATGGAGTGGCGCTATTCTTAATCCGGCGCCACACATGTGTGTATGTTTAAAGAAAATATAAAGTTAAGTTTTACTGGTCAGCTGAAACCAATTAAATAAAAAATAAAAACCGACTTCGAACTGTCGGTTTTTATTTTTTATTTTTCAATTTTTAGTGGGGAAGCGGGAGAAAAATAAATAAGTCCCTTATGACCATAACTTACCCTACTTAATTCGTTGCTTTAAAATTTGATGTTCTAAATTTCCATCTCTGAAAGTCCTCACCAGAACATCACCAAATTAACTTGGGACTACTTTAACGCTATTTTATGAAACATATGGATATTAATAAAGGATGCCCATTAGGGCTTATTTACTGCTGTCCATTGAAGAGTTCCGTTCTCCATCTCTGAAAGTCTCCATCAGATCTTCACCAAATTAAAATGGGACCAATAGGACGTTATACCTGTTCGAAAAAAAAAAAGAATTGTCGAAATCGGTTAAGATTTGACGGAGTTATGGAGGAACGTAGCCAAATAAAAAATATATGTATACGCGTCGAATTGATAACCTCCTCCTTTTTTGAAGTCGGTTAATAAGAGTGTTATTTTTTATTAGAACTATTTTTTGCGGGCTTAAATAAAATAGCAGTATGTGTGTTGTTAACAGTTCAGATGTTGTTTTTGTAATAATAAAAAATGTCTACAACTTTTGTATGCGGAAAAGACCATTCGCTTTGCAGATCAGAGCGAATGGTCTTTTCTTAAAAAAATAAGCAAGTAAATATGGACTTGAATTAATTATTAATGTTTCCTTTATTTGTTTCAGTGGAAATCGAGATGGGGTGTCGTGACGAAGCTATCGCCCGCCGCAGGTGAGTCTTGATCTTGAGAATAAACCTTAAAAATAAGGGTAATTTGTCATATATTATCGATCCTGGATGGCTAAAAGGTCGAATACGTTGTAGTCTAAGCTTCATTTTTGTTAACAAAGACTCGGCCTTTCCGTTAACTGATAAAATCTAACCTCATTAGCTCCTAATTTAATCAAAACGTAACCGATTTGTTCACGCCACGCAAATTCAAAACACGGTGCTGAGAAACACGACAATTCTTTTTATATAGCCGTCAGAAACGCTCTGGCACACGAGCGGTTGGACCGCGGCGGGAATCCGCTCGTAAACCGCTGCAGACATAATTTAATATGGAATTCAGTTTCTGTAAACTAAGGTGAAGTTAACCGCAGCCAAACAAAATTGTGTCGGCAACGGTTTGTGACGCGAGAGAAGCGTCCGTGCAGTATGGGCCTTAAAACTGCGGCAATTCTTCTTAAAGAGCCGTCAGTAAAGCCCCGGTCACACAGGCAGTGGGAATCCGTTCGTAAACCGCTACAGACATAATTTAATATGAAATTCAATTGCTGCTGACTACAAGGCTTCCGGCTTCCGCTCCAAAACAAAATTGTTTCGGCAACGGTTTGTGCTGCGGGAGAACCGCTCGTGTGGTATGGGTCTAAAAAAAAATCCAAATTGGGCTTACGAAAGCTAATATCGACCACAAACGTCCTGTTTCTGTTATGACAATATCAATAACGGATACTTAATCAGTCGGGTTTTGCCTATTCAGTTTACTCATAAAATCGGTTTGTATTTAACTTAATTAAGTACCATTCACTGTCATCAGTGACCGTCTGGACGGAGAACCAATCAGAGAAAAGATTGCTTACAACAATGCCACTTATACAAGTCAATAACTGCCGATAAACTGCTGCGCAGTTTGGCAAATCTGTCAACCTATTTGTTATTTTCTTTCTTTAATAAAATCTTTAAATATAATACAAACTTGACGAACCGAATAACAGAGTCAAAAATTCAAAAATAGAATATTGATGAAACCCATCTCCAAGCGTTGAAACATTCAGCGGTTGCGCAAAAGCCCAAGTTAACACGTCTAAATCCCTGTAACTGTCGGTAAGAGTTATGTTCGTGAGCAGAGCCGCATGAAAGTTGTTAGCCGTTGTTGTACGTTGGTTCAACTGGCGATAACGTCACGTCAGAAAATTAATTGATGTGGGCTTATAAAGTTGTATGTTTTGGGTTTAATTATAGGGTGCTAATTCAAGCCTTGCTTAAGTTATGGTGCAATAAGCAAAGAGATCGATAATTATTGCTTACGAAGCATTCCTGAGAACATCTCATTAAACCTGAGTTCTGGAGAGTCACAAGGCAACAACCTGACATGGAAAAGAAGGAGAACGGAAATAGGCCATCCTCGTAAAATACTGCTTTCTGGAACACTGCTGCATTTTGAAGGTTGCATTTTGCTGTATTATGAAGGTGGTTTTTTGTCTACCGACTTGTATGAAAATAAAAATATAGTGCAGATGACGTAAGCATACCGATTCGCCACGCTACTAGATCAGGTTAGGCGATTGCTGAGTAGTGTGAGTCTGGCATCGCATAGCCTCATGGTGTAAGCACATTAAGCTACAGCTTGTATGCAGCTTGGTGCAGCTAGTTGCAGCAGAGTGCAGACGTAATAAATAACGTGGCAAGAATTAAAAGCAACGGCGCTGACCATACCACCTGCAGTGCGTTGGAGCTACGAACCGTGTAAAAACAGGAGGGTCTTCTCTCTGAACGAGTACAGAGGGGTATTAGATTTGCGTTGTGTAGAAGTTATGGTAAGTATACGTTACGTCATGAATTCAACTTCAAATAAAATGTAAACTTAATAGCAGGCTCATGTTAAGTAATACGTAAAGGCACAATCATTGCTGGGTTTTCTCGAAGCTAACATATTCGGATGTTGCAATGGACGGTTCCGTGTGGCGCCGGATTACGAATAGCGTCACTCCATTTCCTTCCGTGGATGTCGTAGAAGGCGACTTACGGGAAGGTGAATAAATTAGCAGGAGACGGGCAGTAGCATCTTCCTGAGCTTTCAATCACATACTGCGATCGCCAACCCGCCTGCCAAGCGTGGCGATTTTGGCAAACCCCTTCATGGTTAGAAAACCATGAGGGAGGCCTATGTCCTGCAGTCGGCGTCAAATGGCTGATGATGATGATGATGATTGATCATTGCCACGATATCATGATACCCGGGCATATTGCCAATATTTCCGAGCACGGTGCGTCAGTACATTTTATAATGCTACAATTACTCACTCCAACCTAATCGCAGCTTCGTTTACCTGTCTGACACCTCGCACGGGGCCCACGTTAGAATGAATTGAGAATTATTGTGCAGAAAATGAGACTTTTCAATTTCCGCTTTTAAACAAGCGGTGTCTTTCATTTTCCAGTGCGTTATTTAAATCATTAATTGGATTTTTTTTATGCTTTCACCTATGACTTTGTTTATTTTCAAAGTTACGTACATCTACGAACAAAGTAGCAATATCACACGCTGCTTGTGAAGGAAAACATCGTGAGAAAACCCGCGGCTTGGTTGGCTCGAATATCTTCTGTACCCCCAGAAACTGGCTTGAATCGAAACCATTGAGTTTATCTTGTTGCATGCCGGTTTACGTGTGTGCTTTGCTTGGAAATCGTATGAAAATTGCTTTCGGATTTCCCCCGGGACCCTCTGTGTTCCTCTAGTAAATAGCGTACTTACTGTACCTTTACTGAGATAGCTATTGATCAGACATTCTTTCATAGAAATGTGTGATATATTTTGTTTAAATATTAACACATCTAATTTGTTTTCTACGTTACGTATATTTGTGAATTAGCTATACCACTAGCTAGTCGTGAAGAAAAACGTCATGAGAAAACCTGAGTGCCTGCGGTGTTTGCCTGGAATCACCAATTCGCAGTGGGTATGCGTGATGATGAAGCCCATACTCTCTGAAAGAAGGGCGAACGATTGTGCCTTACAGTGGGACGTATATAGACTGCATTGTTATTATGTTCCTACGAAAAAATCTTGCGTTGACGAAAATTTCCACGATTGTTCTCGTTACCAGAGCCCTATCAGAATCAGTACTCAAATCTTAGGCGGGGAAATCCATAGTAGTTCTGTTTAATAATTTCTCTCCCTAACTACACCTAGTAATACAATATTTCTCAACAAGGCCCATTCTCTAATACAGCCTCAGTGCGCCCCAGCCCAGACAGACATTAACCAGATTTCGCTCGTAAAATGTCTAATTTAAATTCCGTAAGACGCTGCCCGGCCCCTAAGTGTAGGGGGATGAAGATGCTCATATTGGCGAGCGTGTGGGTAGTTGCAGAGTGGTTTATTGTAAGGGTAGGTATGGGGGAATGAGTTAGTGAAAGGATAGAATTGACTGTAATTTGAAATTCATAGAATCTGTAAATACTCACCTTATAATGACTTGTCCCTGTTTATAAACTTTTTGCTTGCGTTCTAAGCTAACAAATTAAAAATATGAGATGGTATTTTTTGATTTAATGAAAGGAATAATGAACCTTTGCGGCCATTCGGTCCAAAAATTTTATTCAGGTACATTTTTCTATGATAAATATAGAGAGGAACGATGACTGAAAATATTGTGGGGAAACCGGAGTGTCTGAGGTGTTCACATACCTAAAACGCTTGAAATTTCCAATCCGCGGTGGGCACGCGTGGTAATTAAGCCCAGACTCTCGCTCTGAGAAAAGGCCTATGTCCCGCATTTAGAAAAAAAGTAAGGAACATAATATTTCATTTAATTGCTGCAAACTTTGTGGGTCAAGAGTTTTATTTTTCTAGTTTCAATTTTAAACTCTACAGTCCTTTCCAGATTATTCCACTAATAAACAAACAGCGCCTTGTCCGTGATAGCAAAATAATTGCACTCATTGCAAAGTTTTTACCACCCAGCTGCTTTGTATAGAACTACAAAAGCGCTTAACGCAACAGCTAAATTAACTTATTAAGCTAACAAACCCACGTTGCATGCATAGAGTAGAGAATTCAAAAGGTGCACGAAGCCTCTGAGGTTGGATTTATACGTAGAAGAAGAGAGATTGCGAAAATTACTACTGAGAAAATGTTTTTTGTAAAAATTGAAAACCGACTTCAAAACACTACAGCACTAAAAAGTTAGAAATACCTAATTTAAAAGAATATACCTTTAAATGAGAAGTATGTATACATGTTGGTATTGCAGAAGTATACTTTGTAGTCGATGTCCAAAATATTATGTCCTGGTCGTGAAACTGGGCCTTTTTGGAAGTCGGTTAAAAAGTCTGTGGTATTTATAATGTTTTCTAAGCGTTCTAGTTTGGGACCAGGACTAGTGATTGCGTTGTGTTGAAGTTATTGTTATTATCATTTTAAAGCGCTTTATTATATCGAACCTGTAACTTCTCATGGTGTAACAAATCTCCCGAAGTTGTCCCGTAGCAAAAGTGGTTCATAATAACGACTAAAACCCTAAATTTTCGCATGTATGTGAGGATTTTATTGCACCATGCATAAAACTAGATTTAACTTAAAAAAAACCCTGATTGTTAATGGATGTCACTTTAGCTTATAACATAACATAAACTCACGCCTGTATCCCGGAAGAGTAGGCAGAGACCAGGGTCTGCCAATTGCCACGATCCTGACAGATCTTTTTCGCTTCATCGACATTAATTGGTATTCACTACTTCGCACATACTTCTCAAGGACTTCATTTCTGTTGCATTAATTCTACTTTCTTGATTCTTCTGCCATACCAAGTCTCGCTACCATAATTATTATAAGTGTTGGGACCAGCACTCCATTATGAATAGCTTATATTATAGCTTTGTAAGCCAGATAATAAATACATTAGTTTTGTAAGTAACTGTCAATCAAGAGTGTTGTTGCACGCCTGTATTTGTATGTTAAGCTTAATTCAAAGTTCTATAATGATTCTGTTATGGTGTTTAACCTAACATCTGTTAGCTGTGTTTATTACATAACAAAAAAAAGTTTACAAGCACTGAAAATGGTAACATTCAGTGAAACAAAAATATTTGTTTTTTTTCTTAACGATATTGCAACCGACTATTCATCGTAGAATTATGTTCGAATCTTCTGCCTAGTTTTTTTGCACTTGAAGCACGTTTTCATTTCAACAGCGAAAAGTTGAAATTTTCCAAGCGTTTTTATGTGAGGGTTGTGTGCATTGCTCCACGGAGTTATTGTCCGGAAAAGAGTCCGCCCCTTCCCCGTCCGGGGGATGCCAGGGACGTAGTGAGGGATTAGTCTCGTAGTTTTTTTTTTCTGTTAGATTACGACCTTGACAAAGAACAATTAAAAACCATTGTTATAGTGGTCTTATCGGGTCATTTAGAATTCTACAGATTAGAAGTTATGAGGGAATTTAGAATGGGACATACTCACATACATACTTACAAACATACATACATACATAAATACAAACCTACATACGAGCAGTCGGGTAAAACGTTATGTCATGATCGTAGTACACTGGTACGTCTTGCTTTCTGCCTACTTCTCCAGGACACAGGGCTTATATTATCAATAAAGACTAAAACAATCGCTCTATACTCCGTTCCACGAGTCGAACCCTAGGGAACAAAATACTCGCATGTCATCCGGTCCGCTGCATAGGGTAGGTTTACTTAATGCAGTGGCTAATAAAGGTCACGCGCAATAACTAATGGGCGCACATGGACGATTTGGGAGCTCGTTTCGTGGAATGGAGGATAGCTATACATCGGCTTGAAAGGCTGGTTATTCAAGCTCTTTCACTGTGACAGCAATTCACCTTCGGAATAGCTTGCCTCTACTTGTCCGACAGGCCCCATCGGTTGAAATATTCAAAACTACAGTCACTACCTAAGTCTCCAATAATTATCCTAATTTATTATGAGTAGTATTTACATGTAGACATCACATTATAAGCTCTGTGTCCTGAAGAAGTAGCCAGAAAGCAAGACTTACCAGTGTACTACGATCATGATATAACGTTTTACCCGACTGCGGTGGACCCCGGAGGGTATTGACTTTAGCCCGTATGTAGGTTTGTATGTATGTATGTATGTGAGTATGTCCCATTCTAAATTCCCTCATAACTCCTAATCTCGCGGGTTCAAATCTCAGCATGGGTGGAACTTTTAGCCTCTAAGTAGGTTTTTAAAAAGTAATTAGTATATTTTATATTCTAAGTTGCACTAGCTGTTAACGTTTTCTTCAAAACTTAGGTTGTTCAAAGTAGCATTTTTCAATCAAAGTAAAAGCCAACAAATCGAAAAAAATACATTGCATAAACTCACGCCTGTATCCCGGAGGGACAGGTGGGACGAAGTTCGTCATAAAGTACTACCTAAAAATTAAGATTAATCCAAAGTTAAGCCGAAGTAATAATAAATGTAACTAGCTTTGATAACGCGTAGAGTCCACCCCTGCCCTATCTAGTCCCCGGCTCCAAGTTTTACACATCTCATTTAGTGGATTTATGGGATTATGCCTCATAGGACAGCACTATTTCATATCAGGAAGTGATTTGAGCGCCTTTTATGAGCCAGGGATGATACTTTTTATTTGAAATTTTGTCTGTGGTGTTTTTTAATTGGAAGAAATGAAGGTGATTGGATTTAAGAGTACAATTATACTAAATGAGATAATTTTATTCTGTATCAACTTGTGGAATGCAATAAAATATTAAAATTATTTGCGGGTGGTACCGCAGTCTGGGTTCGATTCCTGTATTTGTCTTAGTTTTTGATAGATTGATAGATAAGACATTTATTTGTGGCGGCTGCTCGTTCGTTTTCTCGTTTTCCTAATACGTCTTTTTCTCTGTGTCCAAACGACTCATTCATTTATCTCTATACTACAGAGTTAAATTACCTAATAACCTAGTTCATGTAGCACCTAATATTTAAAGGCGCAATACTAAAATAACAAAATAAATTTAAATATACAGAAACTCAGATATTAAAAACAAACAAAAAATTGAACAAATTTACTTTAGTTCATAATATATGAGAATCATCCTTTCACGTTCGAAACTTTACAAACTATTTCTTCATTTTCAAGTTCGGGTGTAAACTATTGAGCCCCTAAAGTAGGTAATTAATATGCATAAAATAGAAGAAGAAGATATAACTATAACAGTCTCTTACAGTAAAGGAAACCTGATTATCTAAGACAATTACATACCTCGGTGCTTGCAATACTCTATCCTCGGTAAGGATTAATTCTAAAATAAATTATAGTTTTACCGCATTATTTTAAGATAATCGCTGCGATCGCAAACTAACGAGCCAGGGGCATGTTTCATAAAATTACAATTCATATTGTATTTTTAATTATTTCGTAAGGACAAATTGCAAAGGCCTCCCTACTGCAAACGACTAATTAAAACTTTAAACCACCACACTACTCCAGCAATGGTGATAGTTCCGGTCGCCTAACTGATGGAATGCAGTTGGGGTCACCACTTGAATTATTCAGTGAGATAAGGGCATACACTAAGAGTAAAAGATACTCTGTTTATTTTTTGTTACTTAAAAAAATAATAATAATGATTGCACACAACACAATCACTTGTCTTGGTCCCAAACTAGGATACCCTGTGCTATGGTAACCAGGCAATGACATCACAAACATGGAAATACACCCGAACTGAGGCCAATTGTACAAATATACGGCGGCCCCAGTGGGAATGGTACCCACGACCTCCGGCATGATAAGCAGACGCAAAGAATATTGATATTGATCGATTCTCTGTGATAAACCGATAGAGGACGGGTTAAAAATCTACACATATACATATTGAAGAGATTTATCTCTTCTGTAAGTCCTCGTAGAAAGAAACACGACGACTTGTTGATAGAAAAAAGCTCACGCTATTATATCCTAGAGATAGATAGATATAATATTCTTTACTGTACACAGAGATTACATTAACAGAAATTCGATAAATTGCAGTACAATTGGCGGCCTCATTACTACAAGCAATTTCTTCCAGGCAACCATAGACGGAGACAAGAAAGAAATTAGAGACGGGTAGTCGGTGCAGTAGAGGGATAGGCAGAGACCAGGGCTTGCCACTTATCATGATCCCACCATATTTTTTCAATGGGGAACTTGCAAAAAATATTTCGTCTCATTGGAGAGGCCATGATAAAAGATAAATATATTATAAATAAAATTCTATAGATACATACATAAACTCACGCCTGTCTCCCAGACGGGTAGGCAAAGACCAGGGACTGCCACTTGCCACAATCCTGACAGATCACTTTCGCTTCCTCAATTTCTATACAACTTATACTTTTCATGGTATAACCTGTCAAAAAGTTATACTACTCAATTGGTACAAAAACTCTCCACGCAAATTGAGTGCAAACATTGACGTAAAAGATAATATTTTTTTATTCATCAAAGTCAGTTGTGGTATAAAAACATAAACGCTCTTATGGTACAATAACATAAATGTAGAGTACATTTTTGACATGACATGACATGACAAAGGTACTGATTACGGATGCAATGAAACGATGAGACATTAAAATTTATCAATATTTGAGTTATCTCGTAAAACAGTGGTTTTTTTTGCTCTACCATTTTAGAAAAAGTTTTTATTATTATAACTTAATTTTTCGCCTTTTTAAGGACTCTAAAATTCTGAATAACTTAATTAATTTTGGTAACTTTTATATGGCCTTTAGGTGCCTATAAATACAATATTACTCCAATCTAATTTTGAGGCATGTTCCTTATTCATGTATAATTTTTTCTTTAAAAAAATATGTAGTTTTATTTAATGGTTTGTTTTTAATAACTCATTTTATTTTCTTGTACCATCTGTATATACTCGTGTTTATACAAATAAATAGAATTAAATTGAAAATAAAGAAGCTTGTAAAGTATTACCGTTTGATGTTGATTAAAAAAAAACAATTATCTTCTAACAAAACCTTCTGTTCTTATGAACCCAAATCTAATAGCGCCATGCTGGACAAATTATAATCTTCACCATTTGGGCTGGTTTTGTATGAACCCAGTTTCAGTTCGAGGATTATGCGGGTCACCTTAAACAAACGAATCTACATAAACCGGATCGCTATTTTACGATATTTTGTACGATATTCTGGAAAAAGAGTTTATAATCATCAAAAAGTAAAATTACTTGAATTAAACTCTATGAAGTTGATACATATTTGAGATAGAACCTTGAGAGCATTTTTTTTTTGTTTCAAGAATTTTATTAGTCACATTCCGCGTTCCAGCCTGTGAGATCCAAAATTATATATTGCCAAGTCAAAGTCATTTGGTCAAGATATTTGACACGCATTATAATACTTACAGCGCTACGCTATTTATTGGGTTCTCTGCCTTTTTGCAGAAACATTTTTGGCCGATTTTCATTTGGCAACTAACGTTTCGAAGAATATTATTTTGCGGAATAATCATTTGCCAACTTTTCTTATTATTTTTTTTTATTTCCCAACCTCGCAGTTGCCAACTGTTTGTTTGGTTTGCTTTTTATAATGACATTTTTTCAAAATGCCAACTTTTAAGTAGCGTATGTTTTACTTAGCGTAATAGGAAAACCTAGTAAAATGGATAGAATTTTCCTAGCACTCGCCGGCCGCTGCCACGGCACGCTCGCTTCGCTCGCTCGGCTCGTGCGTGTGTTGGTCACAGTTCTAACCTAACCTAACCTAAAGGTTTGCAAAAAAAAAAAACTGTATTCAAATAGCACCTTACGAAAAGGGAACTGTTTCACAGACGAAACGTTATTCATCTAATAGTTGTTTGGCCTAGTAAAAGATTTGAAAAATAATAAATACCCAAAACGTTTTGTTTCATTATAATAATCAGCTTAACAACAATCCTACCAAATGAAACGTTGCCATACAAAAATTTGTAAATCGTTTGTTGTCAAAGTGAAAAATAGGTGAAATGTTGGTTGGCAAGTGATAATCAGCGTAACAATTTTCTGCGAAAAGGCAGGATCCCTATGTATTGATTTACCAATTGAATACCCTTTCACACTCTCGTATTCTGTTCAGATAAAAGTTAAGATATGAATGAATTTTATTGCACACCAGAAAACAATTACAGAGAAAGCAGTTACAAATAGAAAAGTTATGATTTGCGCCCCAATTGCTAGTAGTCTTCCTGGCAACTCATATCAAAGCCAGAAGGCTCTTACAGTTACATGAGCTAGGTACTGAAGAACCTCATCATTGACTTGATATCTTCAGCGCCAGATTCTGCCTGAACCGTAGTACCCGGCTGAGAAATGCACAAAAGTAACTAAAGCGTTTTCTACATCTACACTATCAACAAATGGTTTAAAATATGGATAACAGGGTATAATATGGATTACAGGGTTCTACGTCAATACTGATAACTTACAACACAGGAAAAACTCCGAAATAGCGAAAAAATAACAGTTGTTTCAATGTTGGTAACTTTATGAACATTCAACCCTACTGCGTGTAAGTCGAGTTAGCCTAGATACGTATGTTAATAGATTTAGAGGTGCAATAACACTTACTAACTGTGAAGCGAAACGTTGCGAGGAAACCTGAGCGCATGCGGCATCGGACCTTAGTGCTTGAAATCGTGGGTTCTGTGGAGATTGAACCCTCTCTCTCTCTAACTGACAGAGAGCCTGCGCAATGCAATGGAACATCAAATAACATGAACTCACGCCTGCAAGCCAGAGGAGTAGGCAGATACCAGATGCCACTTACGACGATCCTGATAGATTTTTTTCGCTTCATCAACATTAATTTCTTGAATCTCAGCTTAATTGGCTAAATATCCGCTCCCGTAGGAATGCCCACATTGTGACACTTCTTTATGGGATCTTACATAACCCCTCCTCTCCCCAGTATCTCCGCGAACGTTTCGCCCCTCGTGGCGTGCATGGTCGCCTTCAGCGTCCATGCAAAGACCTGCTTCTAGACATCCCCGTGCATGGTACGGTAGGCTATTCGAATTCTTTCACTGTGACAGCGGTGCGCTTGTGGAACGCGCTACCCCTGTACATACGCCAGGCCCCGTCAGTCGACGTGTTTAAAAGTAGAATCCACGAGCACTACTTCGAACTTCAGAGTAATAATCCTATTATATAAGTAATTTTTATGTAGTTGTGTTTATTGTATTATAGTGTGTATTTTATATGTATTTGGTATGTATCTTGTTATAATAACTATGTAATTTTATTGTAATATAGTTTATATAATTATTATTATTTATTCTTTTTTTTTATCTTTGTTCTTGCAATAAATCTTTCTTGGCACTACCCCTTGCACTATCCACATAACCCAAGGTTAGCTGGAAGAAAATACTTACTAGTATTAAGCTCACCTTTGTACAAACACCTCTTGTGCAATAAAGTATTTTTGAATTGAATTGAACATTCATTAGTCGTTGCATGCACACGCGCCGGTTTCGGGTACATTTTTTATGCAATATAGCCTGCTTAAGTTATGTTGTTGATAACTCTATCTCGCTACACATCTTGCAATAATGCTGTGTGGTATTTAAACCCACTTAAACCTATCTTGAAATGGCCCAGCCTTGTCTACCGTGGAAAAGTACATCTAACTCTTGTGGTATAAGAATGCATTTCGCGTAAAGTCAGGTATGTTGCATCCTGCGGTAGAGTTTTCTCCTCTATTAAAGCAGACAGGCTCTCGCACTATTACCGTATAGTACGGGGCGTCTTTTTCCTTCTCTAAGATTTTTTTAGAAAACTGGATCGTTTTTACCTATTGAGTTTTTCAATCCTTCTTGTAGTAGATGCTTCCTTATATAATGTTATTAGGAACTACTTGCAAAGTAGACAATTATTGATTAAATAATTACATAGACATAGTGAACATTACATAGCATTACTTTACAACATACAATTAAATTACATTGAGTTACATTACGTTACATGTACCATACAATATCCATCAAGAGCTTCATCCACATCACGGAACAAATACGGACAATAATAATAAAAAAAATATTAAGACATAACCTAACCCAACAAACCACACTGCAAAAACTTGATTGTAATATGACTGAAAACTTAATACATTATCTCTAGTTTTAAATAGATAAGTGAAGTGATCCGTAAGACACTTTTTCATCCGAAAGAAAGAAAGACATTTCTTACACCACCAAGACACATCACAGAAACAAAATAAACAGATAAGAATAAAATAAACAGATAAATAACATAATATGCACAACAACAGAAAGAAAACTTAATACAAAACAGATAAAACAAACAAATAAAACAAGGCCATATATGTAGCCTGTGATGTGACTAAGTTGCCACAAAAGGCAGCTGACTCAGCGTTGTGCTGAGGTAGTAATCCCTCAGCGCTGATTTTCAGTCAGTGCCTACGGTAACTCATAATTGTAGTATGGAGTTAGAGAAAATAGTTACAGCAGGTGGGGATGCACTCTTTATTCTTCTTTATCATTTTTTAAGGTTCAGAAATCAGAAAACAAATATTTATTTAACGGCAGAGAATCCACATTCTACTTCTTGAATATCAATGTACAGTGTTAGCCGCTGCGGGAGGTCGTAGGTTCAAATCCCGGCATATACCCATGACTTTGTTTTCTAAGTTACGTACATTTGTGAAGTTATAGTAGCAATACCACTCGCGAAGCGTAACGGAAAATATCGTGAGGAAATTTGAGTGTCTGAGGTGTTCATACAGCTTAGCGCTTGAAACTGCCAATCCGCGGTGGGCACTCTCTCTCTCTCTCTCTGAGAGAAATCCGGTGCCCTGCACTGGGACGTATAGGCTACATAAAAAAAAGTATTTTGCCAGTTATACTATATTTGTGCTTATATAATTTCACAATAAAGAATGTTCTAATCTGATAAGATGTAATCTTGTGTTTATTACATGCCATGACTTGTGGGCAAGCGTATGTAAAGGAGGTAGGGCTGAGATATAAATAATGAACGCGCCAAACCGTCCGAGGGCCAGCCGTTTGCATTTCATCTTACAATCTACCTTGTTATTTATTGCGGGGGTTTTTTGTAAACACAAACATGCGTTATTGGGCCCCTGCGAATGTTCCGCTTGTTTCGGCGCAAGACTCCCCTTTATGACTATAAAAATAAAATTACCATCTACAGACTACTGTTTTTAAATTACAAACGACACAGTCCAGGATGTACAGGGTATGTAGACGTAAGTGGAAACAAACTGCACATACATATCCACACATATAAAAATATTATAAATGTGAAAGTTTGTCAAGATGTTTGGAGGTTAGGATCTTTTGTTACTCATTCACGCAATAACGGCTGAACGGATTTACATGAAACTTGGCGTACAGTTAGACAAAGACCTGAATTGAGATATAGCAAACTTGATATCCCGGTAATGCGTTCTCGTGGGATTATATTTATTTTAAGTAAAAATAGAGCGTTGTGTGAGCGAACTTTGTGTTTTAAAAATAGATGGCGTTGTGCAAGAATCGTATAAATGCAATTTGTGGCGGTACGAAGTTCACCGGAACAGCTAGTATTACATAAACTCACGCCTGTATCGGAATGGTAGGAAGGGACCAGGGTCACGATCCCGACAGACATCTTTCGCTTCGTCAACATTCATTAGTCGTTGCATGCGCCCACGCCGGTTTCGGGTACAAACTGCACATAGAAAGAAAAGTTTATTTGTCAGGCCTAACATGAGATTATGTTCATCATTCAGCCACTGCTGGACATAGGCTTCCTCCATGGATTTCCAAAAAGACCGCTTGAAAGCGGTCTGCATCCAGCATCTTCCTGCCACTTGGTTGAGGTCATCTGTCCATCTTGTGACTGGTCGTCCTACGCTGCGCTTGCCGATATGTGGTCTCCATTCGAGGACTTTTCAGCCCCATCGGCCGTCAGTTCTGCGTGCTATGTGCCCCGGCCACTGCCACTTCAACTTACTAATCCGCTGGGCTATGTCGACGACTTTCGTTTCTGGTTCGATCTTGTGGAGAAATTCCGAGCATAGCCCTTTTTTATTTTATTCAAAACTAAATGTTAAAGCTTAAGGAAGACTTAGGATCACTTAAGACAGCTAATCTAAGCATTGCATATTCATAAGAGATAAAAAGCCAATTAAAAGTCTTCACAAATAACTACCTTAGGTACTACATAATGAAGTCGCAATCAATTAGCATAATTATTTTAAAAAGTACTTTAAGTAAATTATCACACCAATCATCAAACGATAATCTAATTAACGCAAGCCACATTCGAAACAGTACTTAATCAGTACTTTATCACGTTCTTGTTATTTGTTAGAAAATATGCCAACTCCTAAAACATTCGATTTTAGCCCCTACTCACTATTTCACTCCTCGCGGATTCAATTACGCCACATTACCGCGACAATCCCCTACTTAGCAATTACGAGCGTCCATAACATAACACCGGGCCGCAAGCGCCTCCCGTGGCGGAGTCCCCGCGCGGGCGATATTGCCTCGTAACTCGGCCCAGACTCAGCCGGATAAAACCAGATCTAGCTTGGAGGGGACCTACTGTCGAGTGATTTTGCTCTAGTCTCAACAGGATGACTTCAAAGTCAACATTTTAATCATGATTTAAATTGAAATACATATGACTCTATAGAGACAAGAAGGAAAAGAGTTTATAAAAATATGGTGACTAAAAAGCAATTTAAATAAAAATATTTTATGCATTATTTGTATCTATCAATCTATCCAGGTCATGAATAGAGCCCATTGCTGGACATAGGTCTCTTCTATGTCACACCAATCCTCTCGGCCAATCTCATCCATTGTTTACCGATTTTTATCAGCTCACATTATGTGGTCAGGCGGCTGGACGATCGGTGGCGGTTTCAGAGTGGTGGCCGAAGATGAGTAAACTTATTACATATATAAATTAACGCCTATACCCCGGAGCAGTAAGCAGCGATCGGAGTTTGCTACTCATTAGCGAGTCATTATGTAATAAAAATATCAAATAACAACAACATAAAAAATGGAAAAAACTTAAAAATAAAACTGGGCTTTCAGTTCGTGTCATACTTAGTACAGGCGAGGCTAGTCTGTGAGAGTAATCGCTATACTGACTGAGACTTACCTGTCTAATTTGTATAAAATCGATAAAGAATTTCTCTCATAAACCGGCTTTAACTCTTTAAAGAGTGATTTGTCTGGACTGAATATATTTGTTTTAGTTTTCGTTTTGTTTGTTTCAGTGAAATCGACTTTTTTTAATAAATAATACTGCAAGTTTGTGAGTAGCCCCGGCAGTCCAGCTCACAGGCTTCATGTTCAGTTGACATTGTTTGCCGCAAGCCTTCTTTGTGTGTGGGATTCTAAACAATATTACGGTACATGGACATTGCTGGGGATAATCTGTATGTTTTTTTTCAAATAGGTATACATATCCTTAGTTTAAAGTTTCTTGCTGTCGTACATTTTCTAAATGGTATTTTCTGGTAATGGTATTTATATACGGTTTATTGTGAAATAAGTCTACTAAGAATACAAAGGAGAATGATCAATTTACTATGGGAGTTAGTCTATTTTTGCGTCTTCTTGCGCATTGATGAAACCAACGGTAAACTATAAGAAATTAGCTCTGGATTATGCAGGAAAAATATTATGAAAATATTAGATTGTAGTTTCGAGAAATCTTAATTTTGAGCCCATGTTTTGAGGTTATGACAACTTTGGTGGTTTGGTGTTATTTTGGGCTGGCATTGGCACCTAGTTAGTTTGAATTATAAACATAGGTCATTATTAGGTAGGTATGGTTAGTTAGTGCTAAGTAATAATTCTGTATAAAATACAAAATATCCGTAGCTTTCATGCAATAAGTAATAGGGTTCGTCTAATATTATCGCATATCTGTACGACAGTTTGCAATATTATATTTTAAAAAAAAGTCATAGGCATGTCTAAGAAGGAAAAAAATTAAAAAAAAACGAGGTCTTGTAAGTAATATAACATTTTTTATTTAAATACCTACCCTCTTCTTCTAAGAAAGGAGTTAGGGCATTTATATCATTAAATCGTCTCTAGCTCAAGTACCACACCACTGTCATCACGTGAGCGTAACTTCCTACTGTTTTTTTGCCTACAATGCAATTGCAGCAATGAGAACCAAAGAGCTCAATGTGTTCGCTGTGTCAGTATCTCGGTTTACCAAAATGTAAACAAAGTATGTGCGTCCACTGACATGCCTTGACTTTATGCGTGCTCTTACCAAATAGTTATTTAAGCCAAGAATGAGAGGTCATAATAAACTACACTAATTAAACAGTATAAAATCAACTGGAATCAATTTGCAAAAATAAAAGCGTAATAAAACCGCTCGTTTGAATTCCCGTCAAAAACTCCCCATTTGCAGTTTGCACTTTCGCATTTTATGTATGTACACGATTTGCAATCTAATCTGTGTTTAAAAAAAAAAAATTAAGCTGTTTATTTAAAAAAAAAATTATATATATTACATGGTATGAACTTAGCTTCTAATCTTAATATTTAAAGATTGTAATCTGTATTGACTGACTGAAGTTTTTTAGTTATACAATCAATACAGATATTTTTTAATTATTACTTTTAAACCCCTGATTCTTTTAATCTATCAAATGGAACTATGAAATCATTTTTCAAAAGAAACATTTTGAGGTATAAATGCTTAAAGCGCAACATAGACTGTTTTTGATCATTCTCCTTTACCGGTTTTTATATGCAACCTTTGTGGTACAATACCATTAGCTTTTGAATTCGCTTTTTTAACTTATATTGTAATTGCTCTGGAAATAAATAATAATGGGTTATTATTATTTATTTAAATAAACTCAAGCGTTTAGACGTTATGATTTTTTATTTGATTTCGATGTATCGATTTTTTCCAATAGGAAAAGACGTTCGAGAGATCTGTCAGGATCGTAGCAAGTGGCAGTTCCTGGTCTCTGCCTACCCCTCCGGGATACGGGCGTGAGTTTTTGTTACTTTATAAAAATACGTTCCTATTGACGAGCTCCCATTTTTGACGATATATGAATATGAAGATATAGGGTATATTCTTCTTTAACATTTGCGCTAGAATATATTTTATAGAAATTACTGTATGTCCCCATTTACGCCATCTTATAATAATAATAACTTTAACTTCCACAAAAAAACAATCACTAGACCTGGTCTCAAATTAGGATACCCTGTGCTACGGTAACCAGGCAAGGATGTTACAAACATGAAAGTACACTCAGACTGAGGTCATTTGTACAAATGTACGGTGACTCCCAGTGGGAATCAACCCCACGATCTCTGATTCGGTAGCTAACCGCCTTAACGGCTAGACCAGTGAGGCATTCATCTTGAAGAAAGCCCAGCTTTCAGCTTACTTCACATCATTCGTCTTCGCTGCAATGAAGGATCTACTCCGCCGGCACGTTGTCGGAATAAATTGTGACTGAGCGGTATTACATGCGCGCGCGGCGCGGGTACCGCCGATAAATTTGATGATAAGTTGCAAATTGTGGACATAGCTTGTGCGATGTTTAAAAGGCGCCTCACAACGCGATTCCTGGGCAAATTTAGTTTGAAAACCTATTTAGAGGCTAAAAATTCTAACCATGCCGGGACTTGAACCAATTTTGAGCCTCTTTACAAACTTCTCTGTGTTACGTACAGGCTGCGACATCTGGCCGAAGCAATTTACATCACTTGCAGCCCCGAGTAACCCACTTTGCAGTTAGGTTTTTACAACGCTCAGCACGCTTATTAGCTCAGTTGGGACAGCGCTGGCACGGTTAGCCAGAGGTCGCAGGTTCAAGTCCCAGCATGGGTGGGGTTCGGGTAAGATTGACAAAACAAATATATCGAGCGAATGTGGGTGGAAGGGCCTTTAAGGGACCACCCAGGGGGACGTACTTCAATCAAATAGGGGATGTATTAGCAAAGGGTAGGATAATATGCACAACAACAGAAAGAAAACTTAATACACAACAGACAAATCAAATAAATAAAACAGGACCATAGATGTAGCCTGTAGTGTGTCTAAGTTCCCACAAAAGGCAGCTCACTCAGCTTTGTGCCGAGTAAGTGATCCCTCAGCGCTGACTTTCAATACGGTATTTGACACGATCAACAATAAATTATTTCATATGCTCGATTAAAACAAAATTTACAAAATATCTCGGAGAATGTATCTCTTTTAGTCTATTACTAGTTATTACAATTTTTAAATAGATTAAACCTAAAAAGAGTGCTCTGAAATGTGACGTCATAAGCAAGTATTTTCATACAAAGTTCCGTTTTAAAAGTAACTCATTTGATATTTTGTCAAATACCCAATTGGTGCCTACGGTAACTCATAGGTGGCGCTAGTTTAGCACCAGGTATTCCCTGAACACATAAACCGGAAGTGAGCATCAACGTCACGTCCGCTTTTATAATGCAGACAGGATAAGTAAGTTTAAATAAAAGCAATAGCCAAGAAACCCAAGCGGCATTACGATCTGCATAAGTGCTCGTACAATGCAAAAGTATAAGTTACGTATGACGGTGAAACGGGAGGCGACGCATAATATACGACGTGGCAAGCGCCGCTGTAACATGATAAGCGCCGCCTGGAGCCTTGTTATACGACGAACGTAGTGCCGTGCTGTAAAACTGCTGTATAATTTGACTCTGAACTTCTCAATGCAGCTTTCTTGTATTGTATTTCTGTCTTCTACCAGTAACTTGATGGATGGCTTTTAGATAGATATATAGATAAATCATTTATTTACATAAGACACGCACACTTATACAAAGCATAAACACATCTAATTACAAGAAACAGCACAATTAAAACATAGCACAAAACGGAAGCCCACATGAAGAGCAAAAGCATTAAAATTTGACATACACGGTACGGTAATGTATCAATTGGTGAAAAGAGTGGCAATGTAGGTGTGACAAATATAAATGGGCTCCGACTCGGCATGTGATGAAAGTTTGGGACAAAGTCGTCGACATAGCCCAGTGGATTAGTAAGTTGAAGTGGCTGTGGGCTTATTTAGCCGCTGGGCCGAAAAGTTCTCGAATGGAGACCACATATCGGCAAGCGCAGCGTAGGACGACCAGCCACAAGATAGACAGATGACCTCATCTAAGTGGCAGGAAGGCGCTGGATGCAGGCCGCTTCCAACAGGTCTTTTTGGAAATCCATGGCGGAGGCTTATGTCCAGCAGTAGACTTCTTGTGGCTGAAAGATGATGATGATGAATAATATCGTTGGCTCGCGTTAACGGTCACGGGAACACTGTTTTGAATTCGCTCCGCTTTGTAAATTATTGTATCGGGTATAAGTTGTGTGCGCGAGAAAAAAAAATATACAGCCGTAAAGCTCTCATTCTGGACTAGTCAGTTCTAAAAATATAGCTTGATAACTTAATTGCCTAAGGAACAACGAACGTGCAAAGTGAAAGTGACTTGTCGAAACGGCCAAAATTGCTGCCCGTGCGCATTCAGAGTTCATCGGAGCGCTCAACCGGTCATCGACCCGGTCCCGCTGCCACGCCCACCTCGCCGCCACACTGTCTGCTTCGACTGCCGCCTCGCTTTGTCCCTCTCGCACTTGTTCGGCGCCCGCTTATCCCTGCACCATTCTCTTTTGGCTGCTGCTTTACTTGTGAGTCATAATAGCATTCCAATTAATTACGACAATGAAATGCGAAGCTTGCACTGTCGCTATACCCAACAACGAGGCTTTAAAATGCTGTATATGCGCCAGGCGCTACCATTATCTTTGCCTTAACATGACCACTGCTATATACAGGGAACTAAACAAGGGGAAGTGGCGGTGTCACGAATGTGAAAATGTCACCATGCGCAATAGTCGAATGAGGGGTGAGGACACACCAACCAGGAGGCAGTTTGAGCAGCAACCAATCACTCTCGTCGCCGGCGCATTATATAGTGCTGACATGGACGTCTGCGAGTCTCCATCCGCTGCAACCGGGGCACCTCCACCTGCCAATCCACCTCCTGCTCCTGTCGCCCCGGCTCTTTTGAGCGCAACAGCAGCTCCTCCGCCCACTGCTTCACCCGTCTCGTCCACCGCCACTGCATCCGCGCCTTTACCGGTTCCACTTGCCACTCACGGACCTGTTGTCTCATACCAGCAGCTCGATAAATTGCTGGATGAAAAGCTGAATGCCTTCAGAACAGGTTTGACGACGGAGTTCAATGCAATCCTGACTAAACTCCGAGAGAGCTTCCGAGAGGAACTGGAGGTCCTCCGGGCCGAGAATCAGAGACTGCGTGAGGATTTTTCTGTACTGGAGCAAAAGGTCTCGTCCTCTTCTGCGCAAGACACTATCAGGTTGGCGGAAAAAATCAACGATCTCCAGGCACAACTGAATGAGAAGGATCAGGAGCTACTATCAAATGACGTTGAGTTGACAAACATCCCGGAACTTGACGGCGAGTCTGTGGGCCACCTTGTCTTAACGGCGGCGACTAAACTGGGGATGGTGCTTGAGGAGCGCGATGTGGTGAGTGCAGTGCGTGTCGGGCCGAGACGCAGTTCTATTGAGGGAGCCTCACCACCCCGGCCGCGACCCATCGTCGTACGTCTGGCGCGGCGCTCGCTTCGCGACGAACTGTTGAGGAGCGCGCGGGTACGCCGCGGCGCGACCACAGCTGAGTTAGGTCTCCCCCCGCACGAGCCGCGTCGCTTTTATGTGAACGAACGGTTAAGTAAGACAAACCGTGCTCTGTTTGCAAAGGCCCGTGACGCGGGTCGCGACGCCCACTGGAGGTTCATATGGACCAAACAAGGTCGTGTTTACGGCCGAAAAGATCAGGCCTCACAGAGAATCATCATGCGCAGCGAGGATGATATCAAAACTTTTATAAAATAACTATTAGGGCTTTTTTGTATGTACCTCTTAACTGGATTAAACTCGTTTTAGTATTGGGTTATTTTAACATTATTAAAAAGATAGCCATTTTTCTGTGTATTTTTCAACAGGTAGCGATTATAGTGGCAATGCTTGTTTACGCTCACCAAATTAATTTTATTGCAAGCTTTATGAGTGCAATTTCTCTGTACCTAACTGTTAAAAAACAAGTAACGACCGTAATTTTAATAACATCACATTTATGTTACGCTCTTAAACTGAACAAGACTACACACAACAACCATGCACCTATTTATAATATTTATTTGCAACATCCAAAACAATATAATATGCATTCGAATACACGTACAGACGATAACTATTCAAAGAAGTTTTCAAATAACTACCTAATATTTACAACGGTTACTCATATAATTTTACTTGTACATTATTTAACTGAATTGACTTTCCATGGAGTCTAAAACGAAGTTTATTAAATTAGGGCTATACAATGCTGGTTCGCTGAATACAGGTCATGATGACTTTCTTATGGCAATGGACAGATATTCGGCCGACATAGTTGCCATCAACGAGACATGGTTGAGAGAGGGTCAGGAGGCTTGTGCGCCCGCGCCGCCGGGCTATCGACTACGGTGCATTCCACGTCCGCTGCACATGCGTGGCGGCCGGGGTGGCGGAGTAGGGTTTTATATAAGTGACAATATACGAGTCCGATACATGAAAAATGTAGACGCTTCAATTGAACAAATGTGGATCTCTACAAGAGTAAATGGGTATGGGCTGGTGATAGGCACTGCTTATAGACCACAGTGGATGAATATTGACACTTTCATTGATGTTTTAACAGACTCAGTCACAAGGTTCTCGTATTTCGATTATATAGTGTTACTAGGAGATTTTAACGTAAACATGCTTGAGTCGTCAGACTGCAAAACAATTAAACTCAGCCAGTTCTTACATTCAATGGATCTTAATCAAGTAGTTAATGAATACACGCACTGCACCACTGAATCAGAGTCATTGATTGATTTGGTGTGCACTAACGGTCAGGTTCGCGAAGTATTAGTGACTAATATTACGGGATCTTCCGGTCACTCTATGATTAATGTTACACTGGCCTTAAAAAAACTCAAAGTCCCACCAAAAATAATTGTGTACAGGCCTCTAGCAGATTTGGATTTGGACAGTTTTAACAGATGTCTGTGTGATGTCGACTGGGAGAGTATATGTAGACTGGACTCCGTTGATGCTATGACCGCCAAATTTAGCACAGAACTTAAAGTTGTCTTCGACAGACATGCGCCAGTAAGAACGATAAGAACTAGAAATAGACGGTCGTTACCATGGGTAACAAATATGTTGAAATTCATGATCGGATTACGTGATGAGGCTCGCGTGAAATATCGGCAAACAAAACTGGATTCTCACAAGAAATATTATATAGAACTTAAGTCATTGGTCAAACAGAGCTTATATAGTGAAAAACGTGCCTATTTTAACCATTGTGTGAACTCTAATGTTAGTGATAGCAAAATGTTCTGGAAAAATATGAAGAAGAAAATATTAACAGATCCAAGTAAAACTGAGTTCCTTCCAGACTGTTTTAGAGATCCTAATAAAATTAATGAGCACTTTTTAGATATCCCTGCAAGTGACACAGTCCCTCTCTCGGAGATTGACGCATTTTACTGTAAGAGATACGGTTCTGCGACATTTACATTACAATCAGTTAGTGAATCCGATGTCTTAAAATACATTACGTCTATCACGTCGGGTGCTACAGGTAGTGATGGAATCGGGAGGGAAATGATAATGCTGACACTTCCAAAAACATTAAAGGTAATTACAGCTATTGTCAATAAATCTATTTTATCTGGAACAGTTCCGATTCAATGGAAGAATGCAGTGGTGACTCCCTTGCCAAAGGTCGAACAACCTAGGGAACCTAAAGATCTTAGACCAATCAGTATTCTCCCGTTTTTGTCTAAGATACTGGAAAAGGCGGTATACTATCAATTATTGGACTACATGGAGAGTTATAATGTACTGCCATCGCGGCAATCAGGTTTTCGAAGAGGTCGTGGTAACTGTAACTGCATTGCTTGATGTCACCGACAACATACTTGCAGATCAGGATGCTGGACGAGGTACGGTCCTAACTCTGTTAGATTTCTCAAGAGCTTTTGATAGTGTTAATATCCCTCTCTTGCTATCGAAACTAGTATATTATGGTCTGGATCAACACGCTATAAAGTGGCTCGGTAGTTATCTGAGTGACCGCTACCAATCCGTAAAGCTTCGAAGGAGTGATGGTGTAGATCTTGTCTCCCCTCCCAAACTTGTTAGCCGCGGTGTTCCGCAAGGTTCTATACTTGGCCCCCTCCTCTATACAGTGTACTGTGTGGATCTTGTCAGGGTTATAGAGAATAGCATGTATCATCAGTATGCAGACGACCTGCAAGTATACATAGCTGAAGTTCCAGACAGGATGCCACAGGCATTGCAAAAAATGAATGAGGACTTGGACAGGATAGCCGAATGGTCCGAGAGGAACGCACTCATATTGAATCCTAATAAAACCAAATACATGGTACTGGGTACGAAGACACAAATCAAAAGGATCATTAACGGTTCACCTAGTTTACAGATACTAGGAAAAAATATTGATCGTGTTGAGCATGTAAAGAATTTGGGCGTTGTTATGGACAGTGAACTGCGTTTTGAGACTCATATTGCAAGCCTTGTGAAGAACTGCTTTTACAGATTAAAAATTCTGTACAAAATTCGTAACTTACTAAGTGAAAAAACACGTATGACTGTATGTGAGTCCCTGATTCTGTCTCGGCTCAACTACGCGGACTTGGTCTATGGGCCACGACTGTTATGCAAATCTCAACGACTAATACAGCGGGTACAGAACGCCTGCTGCAGATATTGCTTTGACATGCCTCCTCGTAGTCACGTGACTCCATATCTCAACGAAGCATCTATGCTAAATATGGCTTCGCGTAGGCTTTTGCATCTTGCCTCGCTTATGTTTGACGTTATCCACTATAAATGTCCAGAATATCTTTATCAGAAACTGAAGTTTTCTCAATTTGCGTCTGCGCATCACAGATCAGCACGGCAGCCACTTGAGGTCCACAAACACCGCACAGCAGCTTTCACTGGCAGTTTCCGCTACCACGCAACCAAGTGCTGGAACAATATTCCTCCACCCATAAGGCAAATACCAGTGAAAATTACTTTTAAAAAACATTTTAAAGCTTACATGCTTGATCTACAAAAACTGGGAGTTCCTAAGCTTTTGACGTAGGTGGCGGTTTCATGTCACCAAAGCGTATATATCACACACTTAACAACCACACACATTCATACACACACATACACACGTAACTATTTGTAAGAATTTTAATATTATATACAGTGAGCGTTTCTTAAATTGTCACACAATTTTTGCCTAAAATGTTTTTTGGACCGGTCTTTGTATTTTAGTGTATTCAATTCAATTCAAATATTTTTATTCATTATAAAAACAGAATGTTTACTTAATGAACGTCAAAGTTGTTAGTTTCACAATTAATGGATTATGTGGAGAAGAAGCTAACAAAGAAACACCATATTTATTCTTTTCAAAACACGTTTCAACTTAATTAACAGAGTTTTCAACTTAAGGTATTAGTCATGAATGTGTTGAACACTGGTCACAATCGTCCTGTAATTAATATTAATCTACTGTTTAATGCCAAGCATCTTTGTCTTCTAAATAGTCCTTGATGTTATAGTAAGCCTTTTTGCACAGAATGTGCTTAACACATTTTTTATTTTTTTATTTTTTTAAACCGCATTGGAGGAAACTCTAATATATCTTGAGGAATTTTGTTGTAGAACCTTATACAGTGCCCCATAAAGGATGTGTCAGCTTTAGCAAGTCTAAATCGTGGAAATGACAATTTATGTTTATTTCTAGTATTAACATTGTGGTGGCCACCAACATTTTCGAATTCTTTGATATTTTTTTTTTCTAACGTACATAATAATATTTTCACATAATATTTTCATAAATGTATTGATGTATTTAAGTTTCTTTTTCTTTGTTTGTGCCGTAAATGGTAACCACTGAAAACCAGCGTCGTGGTCGCTACCGGCCACGGCATGATGCTGAGTGGAGACCAATTTGGTGCCAAATCTAACCCAACTGTTGATCTGAATTTGTATTGTAATAGATATTAAGATTTGAGTATCAAATAAATAATTTACTTACTTACTTACTTACTAATATGCTTATCTAATCATAGAAATTTTTTTTCTTCGTAATTAGGGTTTCGTACCTCATAAGAAAAAAAACTTTGTTTTCCGTCCGTCCGTCCGTCCGTCTGCCTGTGAAGACCCTTTATCTCGGGAACGCGTGGATGTGTCGAGTTAAAATTAAAACCATATACTCAGGTCCCTACAGTCCCTTGAGCTGTGAAAAAATTAAGTTAATCTAAGTTAACGCAAAAAAAAAGATAAGACACTCAAGGGAACCAAAATTTATAGGGTACTTTTCGTTGACCTAGAACTATGAAATTTGGCAAGTCATATCGTCTTATACTATAAATACAGGGAAAAATCTAAAAACTACACATTTGTAACTAAATAATAAATAAATTGTCTTTGAAGTTCGGAAGAAGCTTGGAAAAACTGCGAGACTCCATTCCTGAACCATTTATAACATGTAAGTACCTACATTTGTACGGAAACCTAGGTGGGCGAGTCCAACACGCACTTTCCGGATTTTTTTTATGTGACTAACGTAGTCTGGTCTCATTTTAACACTTGACTTAAAAAACTTGTTTAATAATACTATTTATACTACTGTTAATAGTTATCCTATACGGACGGCAGCAAGATAGGGGGCAAAGTGGGCGGAGCGGTCACTCTGTGGAGGGATGGCGTTGAGGTCCGCACCAAGGGGTTCAGGCTGGAGGGATTCGCCTCCGTCTTCCAAGCGGAGATGGTGGCGATCTCCAAGGCTCTCGACCTCGTTGCCGCGGGTCCCGTTCCCATCAGGGCGGGCGTCCTGAGCGACTCCAGATCTGCTCTGGAGTTGCTCAGGAACCCCTCGCCCACACACCAGCTGGCCGTGAAAATTCACGGCCAGCTGGCAGACAACCGGGAAAACGGGGACCTGATCCGGTTTTACTGGATCAAGGCCCACGTCGAGATCCCCGGCAACGAGCGCGCCGACGAGTTGGCCAAGAGGGCGGCGTTGTCTCGCAAGGACGCGGCAGCCTACGACCCGTATCTCGTCTCACACGCAAAATTGCAGGTGAGGCGGGAGACGGTGGCAAAGTGGCAGACCCGCTACAGCGAGTCTGCCACAGGCCGCGTCACCTCGCTGTTCTTCCCGGACGTCGCATCGGCCCACAAAGTCCTTGGCAAACTCACAATGTGCAATGCCAAGGCGCAGCTCCTGACGGGGCACGGCGGCTTTCGAGCGTACCTCCACAGGTTCAAGCTCGCGGGGAGTCCGTCCTGCATTTGTGATGACGTGACTCCCGAAACGCTGGAGCACCTGCTGGAGGAGTGCCCCCGATTTGGAGCTGCTCGGGCCGATTGCGAGATACTCCTGGGAGCAGCGGTGAGGTGCGAGGCTTTCGCCGCCTTTATGGCCGACTCCAAGAGTCGAGAAGTCTTCCTGCCCTTCGCCCTGGCAGTGACAAAAGCGGCCTCCAAAGCCAATGGGGGCCGGAGCTAAACTTGTTTTCATTTTTTTACTTCTCATTTTTACTTAACACCATTTCCTACACATTTTAAATTCCAGATGCGCCGAGGAGGGCGACCTAACTATTACACAAACTTTTAAAATTCTTATATTTTAGTTTGTATACTTTTACATTATATCTGACCTTGTTTTTACTTTTATATTTTAAACTGTCGACATCTTGACTTTTTACTTATTGTTTTTAAATTTTTTGACATTTTATTTTTACATTTTAATACTTCTACACTTTTAATGATACAATTCTTAAACTCTTAATTTTTATTGTTTAACTTTTATCTAAGAACCCCGGCGCCTTGCTTGTCACTACTCGTAAGAGTAGACAGAGACAAGGCGTCGGGGTTTATTAATTTTATTAATTTTAACTATATAATACTGTATATTTTATTATTTCATTGTATTTTTAATTTTAAGACATTTTCTTTTATTTGTATAATTTTAACTTTTATCACAAGACACTTTAATTGTATACGTTTAATTGTAATTTTATCCTAGGACAGTTTTAATACATTGACTAAAGGACGCCACAAAATAAATAGTGGCGGAACCTTTTTAAAAAAAAATAACAAAAAAAAAAAACTACTGTTAATAATACCAGCATGACATTATATACTTATTCTGACATTGCAAATACTTTTTAACTCCGGTCTACGACTTTCATTAGGTACCTCACCTCTAGGCGCTGCATGCCGCTCACACCGGGTACCGGCAGAATATCAGCGCTGAAGTTTGTCCCAAACTTTCAGCACATGCCGAGTCGGAGCCCATTTACATTTGCCACACCTACATTACCACTCTTTTCACCAATTAATACATTACCGTACCGTGTATTTCAAATTTAAATGCTTTTTCTCTTCATGTGTGCTTCTGTTTTGTGCTATGTTTTACTTGTGCTGTTTCTTGTAATTAGATTTGTTTATGCTTTGTATAAGTGTTTCTTTCTTGAACACTCTTGCATACGCCTACATTGTAAGATCTAGCTGACTTCGATGGAGAGATTATCTGCAGATAGTCCGTTTATGACAACGCAACACTAAGGCGCTAGACTATATTTTCCAGTTGCATCCCAGATCTTAAGGATAACTCCTAACTTGACGCTGCCACCGCCGAGCCAGCTTTCAACTATAAGTCTTATGTCCTTTATGGTGCGCGAGTACTCAAGTAAAACAGATTAAATGGACACAGAACGTTCTGTTGGACTTTTTGTCAGTTGTCTGCTTTTGTGAACGTGAAGCTCTTTAAATAATAACTTCCAACACAATCACTTGTCCTGGTCCCAAACTAGGATACCCTGGACGTCACAATCACAGAAATACACCCAGACTGACCATTTGTACAAACGTACGGCGGCCCCTAGTGGCATTCGGACCCACGACCTCCGGCATGGTAATCAGACGTGATACCGCTACACAAAGAGGCAGTCAAAGGTCAGTTTTTAAAACTATTCCTTATATTTTAGAGTTCCGCACTCGAAGAATTCTTCTAAGAATTCATTCGAAGAATCTTTGACGCCCACTGCAGGACATAGGTCTCCCTCATAGTTTTCATAACCATGAGGGGTTTTGCCATAATCGCCACGCTTACCACGCCACATAAGTACCTATAGTAGCTTTTATCTGGATATCAATAATTTTTCAAAGAGTTATAACAATAACTAGTTCCAATTTATAATTTCCCGCGTCACAACAATAATTACAAATCAAAATTGCTTATAAGTACGTATCATCACATACCTATAGTAGGTTTTATCTTGATATCAATTATTTTTCAAATAGATATCAGGAAATTAGTCACAGATGTCCAGAACTTGTACCGAACCTTCTGTCGGACCTTCTTTGCATCTTACGTCCTTTATGGAGCGGCAGAACTTGAGAGGATTTGCTCTAGACGCCTCTTCAAACCGAGGACTTACCAACGTAGGCGGCTAAACTAGCCCCTAAGACAAGGAGTTAGGGTTTGTTTCGGCTTAGAGATCCTGGTGGTGTGAAGGAATCCTTCGGTGCAGATGTTGTGAGTCATAAAGTCAGTGGGTTGCTATGTTGCATGACTTGCAGGGCATGTGGCCTGTTTGGCAGTGGTTTTGTTGCATTTATGGGTAAACATGTGAAAACTCTTGAAGACTTAAGAGACCTATTTAAACCTATTTATTTTACCTAGTTAAACCTATTTGTCCTCAGCACGCGTTAGTGCAACAAAAAGTATATAATCTCGAAGACTTGTTAGGTTGCCACACGATATCACAGAACTATTGCTTTTAGTAACAAGGCCGCTAATTTCTGTTAATGTAATTTCTGTGAGCAATAAATAATATTTTTAAAAATATCTATCTATTTCTTAAGGTCAAACATACACGAAAAGATAAATACTAGTTTTTCTCATGCGTGTGCATCTTTGATGTGTCCCATCGTTGTAGTGAGAATTCAAACAAAGTTTTATCAAAATTAGTCCATTAAATTTTAAATTTCAATACATTGCTAATGCAAAGGGCTCAGAAAAGGTACCCAAAACCGGCGTGCGTGCATGCAACGCTTAATGAATGTTGATGAAGCGCAGAAGATTTATCAGTGGCGAACCCTAGTCTCTGCTTACCCCTTCCTGGGTACAAGTGTGAGTTTATGTTATGTTGAATTTTAAATTGGGCTTAAATGAAAGAACAAGCAGATAGATAGAAAAACATCGAGTAAGATTCGTTTAAAACTAAATGTGTTAATCGTTTACATTGTTGCGTCATAAACATAAAAAAATACAGCGTATAATTAAACTGTTTAGCAAACAGCAACGTCGCGGCGACTGAAGATCTTATGATGAAGATCTTTTCAAACAAAAGAATCATCTCTGGGTTTCTCTGACTGCTAGGCACAGTTGCATGAACGTAATTGGCGAACACTCCACTAAAATATGTTACAGCCGACTTTGCAACAAAAAATTAAAGGTTGTTGCTGTCAACTGTACCCATGTTACTCACTGGACCCACACAGGTCCGTGGCTTCATAAAATATTTAAATTGCAATGTATGCCGCTTCTCATAAATATCTGAGTAGGGTGCCAAGAACGATTGTAAATATGGTGGAAATAAGCAACAATGCTGCTCTTAGAATAATATTGGGGTGAGACGTGCCCAACTCATAAGACGACATAATATGAATCTAAAAAATTTTATTCTCAAAAGGGCGAATTCTGTCAACGCTCAATTCTCAAAATAGCAAATTCTCCACATGGCAAAACGATGGTGTAACTGATGTTTTATCAATACTTATAGGTGCTGGGTAAGCGTACTCCATCTAAAAAACAATGTACGAGGCACTGCAGCGTCCGAGTGGTCCCTCCACCCATCTAGTGTGAGTGAAGGTGCCACTGGACGCTGTAAACTTATAAATCTCATTACGTAGATACCTACAAAGGCCAAAATTATCAATACTGGCCTTACTGCACACCTTATATTAATAAAGAATATTCTTATCTTATCTTATCTTATCTTATCTTATGTCAAGTCAAACAATCTGTAATTTGCGTTATAGTAATTTTATATTATTAAGATACTACCTATAGGTGCTTGTTTATTGTCTATGCATTCTCTGTGTATCTGTAATTAGTTGTATATCTAGTTTAATACAATACCATTTCTCATTTAGCATGTAAGGATGTCGCAACTATTGATAAACCAAATAAATAAATAAATAAATGTTACGAACAATTATTACTGTTTTTAAATGAATAATGTACAAGCAGACATCGTTTCAATTCCACGTAAACATGGTGACAGTGAATATGACTGGTTGGAAATGATCAGGATGTCTAGTTGCGGTTAAGGAAAAAGTTCTTTTGATCCGCAACTGGTTGCGAACAAAGAATAAAAATTCTTTATTTGTAACTGGTTGCGAACAAAGAATAAAAATTCTTTATTTGTAACTGGTTGCGAACCACAGTTACGAAAACGGCCGGAGGGGAAAATTGACTGTGACGATGTCTGTGAAAATTAATGAAGTTTAACAATTTAACAATGTATCATGAAATCTTGAACAAACATGAGAATCATATAATATGATCTAAGTAGGTAAAATGTTATTTATTTATGCTAACATTTTCTACGATGTTGTGTTAAACATAAAGTACCTACACTAGACAAGAAGCAAGGTTAATCCACTTATATTTTACAAATAAACTAATCTAATTCTGAAACTATCTCAAAGTAGCGTGTGTATAAATTGTCATGACCTATGGATTGATAGAAAACACTTTCTAACTTTTTCCGTTAAAAAATATTTTATAGTTATACATTTTTGGAACAATTTTTTTTCCGTATCCATTCAGCCCCAATATGATATTTTTTACATTTATTTGTAAATCAGTTAATCAGAAAGAAATGGCTCCATAATCCTTAACATACAGTTCCAATGAACCGATCGCCAACTCACAGAACTGTCAATTACATCTCTACAAAAATGCAGCGAAAAATCCTCCGCAGAAATGGAAGACAAAAATATACCCGGTCCGGGCTTACGCAAGCTAATTATGGAAAAATAAATATTTGGCAATTATTCGATTGGGCTGAGTCAACACGCCCGCTCGGTCTGTGAGGGTTGTTTCCTATTGCACCCAGCCTTTTGGTCCCGTTACCTAGATGTAAGATAATGTTAGGCAGGTCTTGGTGAGAGTTTCTTCTTGTTCTGTAATGATATAGTATTAGCTGTCATAGGAACTTTTACAAATAAATTTAAAAAATACATTAAATTTTACAGTATTGCAAAGCTTTATTTAAGTGTAAAAAATTATCTTTGCAAATTAAGAGACAATCTTAAACTGGTATAGATATGCAAAAGGTTGCTAAATGTCACCTATTACAAAGACTGATCACACATGATTTTGCAAACACAATTACATGTTTTCAGTAATTTGACAGTGTTCTCTCTGGGATCATGATAGGATCTGTCAAAATATTTACATTGAGTAGATGTAAAATTGACTGCTGCGGTTGGTCTAGCGTTGTAACATCTGATTAACATGCCGGAGGCCGTGGGTTCGATTGCCACTGTGGGCCGCCGTTTTTTTATATAGGTCTCAGTCTGCGTGTAGTTCCATGTTTGCGACGTCCTTGCCTGATTACCATAGCACAGGGCATCCTAGTTTGAGATTAGGACCAGTGATTATGTTGTCTGGAAGTTATTACTATTATTAATATTGTGTGCTTGTGTCCATACTTTATATTTCATTAACGCCAATTCGGAGCGTTTGTGGATACAACGGGAAGAAGCCTGGCTATATTGACATAGAGAGAGCTTGTTAGGTTCTGTAGTATTGTGTTAGCGTTTTAAATTATTTCATTTTTAAACTAGCAGGTGTAGGGGTGCGATTTTGAGGGTAGGTAGCGACTGAATAATCCATTAGTTTTCTTGATTTATTATTTTATTTATGTATCTGAAGTGCAGAAGCAGGGAAACCCAAACCGAAGTCTCTCTCTCTTTTTAGGGTTCCGTATCTCAAACGGAAAAACGGTCACTTTGTTGTCCGTCCGTGCGTCCGTCCGTGCATCCGTCCGTGTGTCCGTCCGTGTGTCCATCCGTCCGTCCATCCGTCCGTCCGTCCGTCCGTCCATCCGTCCGTCTGTCTGTCAAGACCCTTTATCTCGGGAACGAGTGGAGGTATCGAGTTGAAATTACAACCATATACTCAATTTTACAACGTAAACTTTCGTAAGCACTGCAAATTTTATATATTGGTTTCACTTAACGTACAAAAATAAAAAAAATTATGCGACAAAAAACATATATTTTGATACTCTCAAGGGAATGGTTGTGATCTGTTTTGAACACAAAATAAAATAAAATAAATAAAAATGTATATGTATATGTTTGCTCTTCTCATTACAATACCTTTCATAAAAATCATGTTAAGACATGAAAAATAAAATGCATAATTGTGGTAAGAATCCTCTTTCGATTACAATTTATTTTAATCATATTTTGCAGAGCACCAAAACGATTTCTCGACTCTTTTCAACATGACACCCATACACTCCGTAGCACTTCTTGACATTCATAGCGCAAAAGGAAGCTTTTTTATTGCATAGTTTTATCTTCCAAAGACCGGTTTTACCTGCTAAACGGCACACACTGTCCGTCGCAGACAGTTTGCCAACTTTACCGCCACTCTGTGTGCCATCCCATGGCTCAAGGGAGTACCTACCTATGGGGAGGCAGAAAAGGATCGCTTTGTTATCTATAAATATTTAAAATGTTTTATAGTTCGTAGAGAAGCTCCAAAAAACCGTGATTAAAATAAGTGTTATTTTGTTGTTATGTGAAATTTATAATTAATGTCTGCATAGACCAAAAAAGTATCTTATCCCGTAAAGTGAGACTTTTTTTTGTTCAAGTTTAAAAACCTTTAAATTTAAACATGTTTAACATCATTGTATCCTTTTTTATATTATACTTTTGAGCTTCTTGTATATATAATTTGAGTTTTGGAAATTGCTCCAACGATTTTCATGACATTTAGTATGCATGGGGTTTCGGGGCCAATAAATCGATCTAGCTAGGTTTAATTTTTAGAAAACGTCGTTTTATCCTTGTTTTCAAGCAATGAACAGCTGTTACAATATCATTAGATTACGAAGGTAAATTTCGCCACCGCCTACAAGGTTATGATAGCTCAGGTGGGAAATCGGGCGGTCCCGAAACCAGAAGACTCCGGTTCTAGTCCAGGCTCTCCAGTCCCATTATTTTTTTTTCCTATTTTTTCATCGTATTTTAATATCAGCATCATCATTAGCCATTCGACGCCCACTGCAGGATATAGGCATCCTTCGTGGTTTTCATAACCATGATGGGTTTCGCCATAATCGCCACGCTTGGCAGGCGGGTTGGCGATCACAGTATGCGGCTGGAATCTCAGGAAGACGCTGCTGCCCGTCTCCTGGTAATTTATTTCCTTAGTCGCCTTCTACGATATCCACGGAAGGAAATTGAGTGACGCTATTCTTAATCCGGCGCCACACGGATGTATATAATTTAAATATAATTAAGAAAAAACAGGATTAACCAAAAACGAAAATACCGAGCAACGCTCGGTCATCCAGGTATTGTATCATTATGATCGCTAATAAATGAACATGATAAAATTGAAATAGTTGAATACCCAATATATTGAAATCGAAATAGTTTGGTTTTTAGTTTGTGAACAGCACAAGTGTTGTGTGGACGCTTTTATATATTTTCTTAATCGCTGCCGTCATCGATTTTGTGATTGCGTCATGCACGCAATGCACAGGCTGTAGCGAAATCTTTATATCCATCTGAAAATGCCGTTCCACTTGCTTCTTACACCCTGTGGAGTAGATCAGAGAATACATATGAACCACACAAATTACGCTCTTTTTGGGCTCCACGGCGCTCAGGTAAAGAGTACGATTCGTAGTCATCTAAAGTTTTCTAGCTATTTATCGAAATACATCCAGAAATTGAATCGTCGAAGGAACTTCTGTCCCTCGGTACTACCTATAGGGGTCTGTAGTAAACTCGAGGGTCTCCTGCACATAATATTTTATGCGCGTTTGGAACGGAACCCGGCTGCTTAGGAACGGATCGCGGTGTGAATGTCAAGTCATGTGTGGAGTATTTTTTCTGAAAAGAGTGTTTTGGAGTTTTATGGATAGTTTAACAGATTTGGTCGACAGGTTGTAAATAAATGTATTGATTGCAATGCAGTGGTTGTGAATGTAAACCGAATTCAAAACATATAATTCTGTTTTTTGATAATACTTATTCTGGCACTCAGCAATGGAGCAAAGAATAAAAGTGTTTTGCACAGTTCATTTATGTGATGCACACTACTATAGATTACATTTTGTAGGAATACTTTAAATGTTTTATTTAATAGTAAGGGATATTTTTAGGAATACTGGCCATATTGACAATTGTCTATTACGGTTCTATGAAAACAAATGTGTAAACAACTGGCAATGTATTACGGTTCAAGCGAACTCTGTGGAGTTTCCTTGTTAGCTTTTTCTCCACATAATCTATTGACGGCCAGTGTCTGAATTGAGAATTTCGCTAAGTAAATGATTAACTGTAGTGCTGTCTTTACTTAATGAAATTCTCAATTCAGAAACCGGCCCTAATTGTGAAACTAACAAATTTGACGTTCATTAAGTAAACATTCTGTTTTTATAATGAATAAAAATATTTGAATCGAATTGAATTTGTAGGTCAGACAGACAGACTGACCCGTTGGCACCTATGGACTTGGTTTTGAAGTGTAGGACATTGAAGTGTAAAATTAAATTGAAATCCTGTAAGTCGCTTTAGCTTTTACCTTTAATTTTATAATTAGTGGGAATAATAAAAAAAAATACTTTAAGCAGCCTTTACACGCTCCACTGGAGGGCATAGGACTTCTCTAATAGAAAGAATAAGCCGAATTGGCGAGTTTGAGCGCTAAGAACACCTCAGACACTCGTGTTTCCTCAGAGAGTTTTCCTTAATAGGGAATAATATCCCTATCGTGTTCTTATTAAAATCTTTCTTAACGTATAACAATATTTTTTAGGCTGGGTTGTTTTGACAGTCTAAACATCGGGAAGCTTTTCTACAGCAGATTCCTTCCCGAAAACTTACAGAGTGTCAATTTCAACACAGATGCAGCTTATGCAAGAATAGGTACGCGTGGCCATAGAAATATACGGAAAACAGAGATCAAAAATAAATTCTTGTAATGTAAATGTAAATTTCAAAGAAAATAATTACACCCTGTCTGTTAAATCATCATCATCAACAGCCATTTGACGCCCGCTGCAGAGCACAGGCCTCTCTCATGGTTTTCCTAACCATGAAGGGTTTTGCCATAATCGCCACGCTTGGCAGGCGGGTTGGCGATCGCAGTATGTTGAATATCAATGTATAATTTCGTCAGTGAAAGCTGTCTTTAGATCGAGTTTGTAGTTGAGAAAAAGGCGGCAAAAATTTCCACTCTGGACATCTTTTGTCAAATCACGTTATAAATAATATTTAATGTTTACACCTAAAAATTAATATACATTCAATACAATTGTGTGTAAACACATATACAGTTCTAAAACCCGTTTTTATTCTATTCTTTTCCTTCTTTTATCAACACTAGCAACATTAAGTAAACTAAACTGAAAACACTCTAGATGCTTATAGCACAGTACCGACATCGTTTAGGAAACTAGGTATCATGTAAGATATAATATAAAAAGAACAATAATGCTTACAAAATTGTGTTGTAAACATTAGTGGTGTAAAGTTTTCGTTTGAATCAATTATGTTAACTATTAGTTAACGCCACTGACGCGCGCGCTCCGCACTTTGAATGTCATCTCGGATCAAACGGACCTCTTCAATGTTGCTCTGAGTGACTTCAAGAGAGCAGCGTTCTTTTTGCTGTGCTATAGGGAACACTTATGTTGATTGGTAGTATGTGAATTATATTGAGAATAAGTTAATTAAATTAAATAGTTGTTAAGTTATTAGACATAAGATATTTTGGAAATTGTAAGTTTCATATCAATATTTACAGGCTAAGCCTGTAATGTTACATGTAATTTAACCTGTTAGATTAGGATCTTGAAAAGAACGATTAAAACCCAGTGTAATGGTCGCTCGATCGGGTCCTTTAGAATTCTATAGATTAATAACACTTAGCTAATGTAAATAGTTAACCATGAAATATCTTGGATAGAAAACAGAAAACGCAGATCTAGTGGCCGGACCCTTATCTTGTATTCTGTTTGCCCAGCCTGGCTGAGCTCTTATTGCCTGTAATTTGTTTTCGATACGCCTGACGCGTCTGTGCGTCAATACGGCGTCAATACGACAGTAAAAGAGTGTTTTGGTTCTGTTGCTTATCGCTTTGGGACCAAACCGCTTATGCTTACGCGGTATATGCATACCTTATTTTATTTCATACAGCTTAAGGTGCTACCCGGAGCTAAGTATTGCCATCAGTGAAAACAAAGTATATTTATTGTAAAGTATGAAATACACCAAAGCGATGGCGGTGGCGGCGATGTCCATTACGTCCGTCATTTATAAGGACGTACATATAGACCACCACCGCGATCGTGTGTTTCATCCTTAATACGTTCTTGCAAAAAATTTAACATCTTAAATCTCAATAATGGTAAAGTCTGAATTCTATATGCTTTTATAAACAAAATTAAAGGGACAGTTTAAGGGAAGATTTTCAAAGGATATTGTCTGATTTAATTTAATTAACGACTCCTCCGAACAAGCATTACTCAACATCAGACCAACTGCGATGCCTTTTAAAATAATAACATTGTAAACTGTCAGTGAGGCCCAATTTTAAACTTTTAATCGGCCACTTCCCAACTCAACGTAAACTGAAAATTTCGGGGAATCCAGCAAAGTGCCTGCCATTAGGCAACTCTGTCTATTTCAAGGCCCTGATTGGTTAATTACTGCGGGGAACGTTTTCCTGAAAGATTGTTCCCGTTCCCGTAACTAGGTAAATTTGCGAATAGGCCCGCGGGCGTGGATGCCGTGGTTATCTGCCGATTGTCTTTTTGTTCGAACGAAAGTTATATTACACTTTTCTGTAAGAAATTCTGAAGTTATTAATGTTTCAATTAAGTTACGACGGATTGTGCTTGAACGTTGATATTAATACAGAATACAGAGCAAGATATATTACCAAGTAGTATTGTAAAGTCCACTCGGTTGTTATCGATATTGGCAATTTTATTACATTTAAAACCATGGACATTGACGGTCGGGCTAGCCCACCAATTAAATGTCCCACCTAACTTAACAGATATATAAAAAAAACAGAATTCTATAATTCCAGAATTGAGAGAGGAATATTGCGTTGGTTTGGACATATGGAGAGGATGAAGGAAGAAAGATTGACGAAACAAATATATCGAGCAAATGTGGGTAGAAGGGCCAGTAAGAGAAGTCCCAGGCGAACATACGTCGACCGAATAGGGGACGTATTAGTAAAGGGCAAGATAAAAAGTACCCGAAACCGGCATGCAACGACTATTGAATGTTGAGGAAGCGTAAGTGATCTGTCAGGGTCGTGGCAAGTGGCAGTCCCTGGTCTCTGCCTACCCCTCTGGGATACAGGCGTGAGTTTATGTATGTATGTATGTAGATAGATAAAAAGGTTATTGACCTTGAACTGGCAGCCGCAGCGCATTACGCCTACCAGCTCGCTGCCCCGATGGTGTAAGGTAGATTGCTGATAGCGGCGCGATCCATTCAGCCGTCACGTACCTCCAGAAGTCACGTAATTCGGGGAGGCATATTTCAAGCATTGAACGAGTAAATGCTTGATGGATTAGATTTTAAGCGATTGACCTTGCGTGTAAGCGTGCTTATTTAGTTTCCAAATAATGTTTTGGTTAATTTTGTCACCAAATAGCAAGGATGGATCTCAAAATCGAGTTGAAACAGTTTTCAGCAGAAACATTAGGACGTTCCTTCTGTGGACTTAAGAAGAAGAAGAAAGACATTTATTATACCAACAAGATATATCATAAAAAAGCAGATAAGTAACATAATATGCACAACAACAGAAAGAAAACTAAATACACAACAGACAAAACGAATAAATAAAACAGGACCATAGATGTAGCTTAACTACATTTAACAACTTTTTTTTATTGTTGGGGTTCATCAGGATAAGTTGCACATAAAAATAACCTTATAGTAAAATACACAAGTGAATAAAGTAAATTAACACATTCTTTAGAGTATCCCACTATGAACACAACGGATTGCAGTTTACGAAGAGCAATGTTTTGTGACAAGCTGGGCCTCATTCCATAGAACTACAATTCACGGCCCTCGGTGACAACTCGATGCACATCGCGAAGTTAAATAGCCCACAGACTAACCAGTAGGAAAAGTCGGTCACGTAACGCATATCGAGCCACCACAACGAACCACGAACTGCAGCTCCACGAAACGCAGCCCTGGATCAGCCAAGTTTAACAAGTACTGGCAGTATACCACCAAGTTAGGGAAAAAGTTAATTGAGCCACAGAGTAAAATTGAATAACAACTCTGTTCCGGGCGATGAAACTTCGCAAGATACTCGTATATTCAACGTACATTCAAAAAACTCCAATAACTTTTGCTGCAACTCATTCTGCATGTCGAAATCCAGGGACGAAAGAGACCTGGCCGCAGAAAAATATCATGGCTCCAAGGTCTTGCGTGATTTAACACAAGAAATGCAGAACTTTTTTGAACCACCACATCACGGCCGACTTTTGATAGGAGATGGCACCGAAAACGAAGAAGAGCATAACACACCGTCAATAAAATGGATCCATGAGTCTATGGACGCGGATGGCAAGAGACCGTGAGAGATGGAATTTGGGGAAAAAGGCCTATACCCAGCAGTGGGCAGTGGTGCGCTGATGATGATAATGATGATGGTGACATAACACAAAATCCACGTCGAGATCAGAACTTACGACCTCACGCTCATCAGAGAGGGTTCTATCGATACGCCACCACTGTTCTGCTTAGCAACATCAAACATAATTTTCGAACGAAACCTTTCGTAAGCACTACACGTTATTCAGACCACGCGAGCTCCGTCTCTACTTACCGTGATCAAACTCTGCGAATCAGAGCGAAACCTGATAGAGTCCGTTCCGACAAAAAAATCTAGTGAGTGAATACGAAAATAATTATCAAATTTGGCGTCGAACTTACTTAAATAATTTCCGTGATTCCTCCGGAGGCGGATTATGCGAGTCCCCAATTTCTCACTTCACTAGCAACGTTCATTGGTGAAACTTTTTTAATAAAACTGCGTATAAACTGGGAAGTTCGGGCGCAGTCGGTCTGATCGACTCCTGACACTTTATAAATCCAATTGTTGCCAATTTCGACGCACATAGGGAGGTTTTATTTCCATGGAAATATTGTTATCTTTGTAAAGCGAAGCGGCAGAAACAGTATTTTTGATATTCAATGCAAAGTTGTCATGAATGGGTGTGTTGTGATTGCCTTTCAATCTGTATGTATACCCTGTTAGATCCTTAAGGAAGGTGATATAGCTTTTCTAATTTAGCTGTTTAAAAATTATGTTGAGGTCGACTTGCGCCAGTTGTTACTTGTCACTTAAGGGGACGGCCGTTTTTTTAGCATACTATGCGCCATCTAGTCTCAAATTCTAGATCTCAGGTTCTCACTATTCATATGATTTGCAGAATAAAGAGACACTTTTTGCAAAAAACTGTCTGTAAAAGGAGACATGATTTTTTTCATTGTTACTCAAGAGCAATCACAGAGGTAACAACGCTCTTTTAGTGCAGCCTTAAGATCATGAAAACCTTTGATGCAGGGTAATTTATAATAAGTACTGTTGTCTACACGGTAATTTGCAATCTGCATCTAGTAACACTGGTCCACCCACCCTTGTAACTTATAAATCTTCGGCATTTTTGTGAAAAAAATGCGCGCCGAGACAAGCGACGCGTGATGCCGCTATTCCAACTTTTAACTCGGTCGCCGACACTCAATTATTTCGTTCTTTGTTTTAATGAAAAATTGCTTCCGACAGTTTCGGGGGCTTTTGCCCGGGCCCGGCTCTTTTGTATTTTTACTGACGCGTCACTCGAAGCTGTGCGTGGGAATGCCAGTTCTGTTCTTACGGGAATTTACCTTGATATCCTTACATAGTAAAAACATTACATAAACTCACGCCTGTAACCCTGAGGGATAAGAAGAGACCAGGGTTTGCCACTCTGGTATAAAACTGTTTAATTATGTGAGCTTCTTTTGTAATGCTTGTAAGACTGAGGCGCTGTCTGAGATTGTGCGTATTGTATTTTCTTTCGCGTTTCTCATGATTAGTAAGGCGGGTGCGCTTGTTATGCCAATGCATTTATGACGGCGTACTATATCCAACTACTTAATCCGTTGTAGAAAGAGAAAAAAAAAATTACAAGACACATTGATGGAGTAACAAACAACCTTTCACTGCTACTGCTTTCATTAAATTCTAAAGAATCTAAGGTAGCTATATGAACATTGAACCAACAAACTCTTCTACGTTTTTCTCAGACATTTTCTTTTCAAGCCTTTCTTGATATAAAAAAAGATCCGCTTGTCTCTTAGTTTCCATTAACACCTAACCGGGATGAGGCAAGATGGCTACACCGGAAGCGGAAGTTAATGCCACTATCAGTACTCTGCCCTGTTGCAGAACGTAGTAAGGGTAATCTTTCTAATTCATTGGCCAAGTGTCTGTGGAAATAAAACAATGTACTCTTGGTAGTGACTGCCTCGTGACTTACTGCATCGTTGGTCTAGCAGTCCGCACACTTTACTGCCAAAACAGAGGTCGTGGGTTCGTTTACCACTAGATGGCGCACTTTGCTATTTTTAGTTGAAGGTCTTACTTGATAGAGCGTGAGAGAGAGAGAGAGAGAGTGAGACTAGAAAAATAGAGGAAAAGAAAAGAAAAAGGCTCTAAATCAAACATTTTATTCACTATAAACACAAAATGTTTACTTAGTCAAAGCTGTTAGTTTCACAATTAATAGATTATGCGGAGAAGAAGCTAACAAAGAAACTCCACATTAAAGTTGTTCTTTTCAAAACCGTCAAAAACATCTAAACCGTGAACGTTACAAGTTAAAAATAGCTTAATCTTCTAATTATTACGTCAATCTTCTAATTGGCTTGTTGGTCACATAGGGCTCACCTGACTTCCCTAGCATCGACAAATGATACTGACCATAAACGGTCCAACGGTAAATTGCAGGACCAGCATGGGTAGCACGATGACGGGAGTCGCGCGGTTTAGCGTCAAATGTTGCGACTGTCCTGCACATTAATTGTCAAATTCTGATATCTCAGCGCCACAAAACGCGTGACGCGTGCCACTCTAATTTCGACAAAAAAACGTCATTTACCGTATCTCACTGTGTGCCAGTGCCCGTTATTTTAATATTTTAATGGGACCTCATTGTATCCCATGCAGCTGAGGGGAGGCTAGGGTAGAGCGGGCTAGCGTCTGAAGAAACAGCGAAAAATTTAATTTGTTCATCTCTCATCGCCTCCTTTTGTTGCCGCTGTACCAGTTTTGCGAAGTGGTTTTTATTCTTCTATTAATTATTAATATGCAATTAACGTTTTCCTTTTTAGCACTCGCTCCCCTTCAACTTTTCTATTCGTTTTAAGTTTATGCAGTTTTCTCCTAGGTTCTTTTATAGTTTTGAGGTGTAAAACTGATGAATGTTTTTAAAGGTATGCAGTAGTGCACGTTTTCGTTCGTCTGGTGCAATAAAGCAGAGCTCTTCGAATTTCGTAGTGTCTAAAATATGTCTGAGACGTATGAACTAACTTGGAGACTTACCATAAGGGTTTGCGTTCTTAACTTTACTGTCCTTAGGGTCCGTTCATTCTAGTACCTATTTCATGAATCTTTGATTTCTTATTTCAGGAGCTGCTGTTGGTTATGAACAATATATATCTTTATTACGTCAACGATTATTTTTATTCTACTTCAAAGAAAATATTTAATGAACTGTAGCGGAAGCGGGAGACCCAGGTTCGATTCCCAGTGCGGGCATGTACCTATGACTTTTCTTTCTAAGTTATGTACATTTGTGAAGTTATAGTAGCAATACCACTCGCTAACGGTGAAGGAAAACATCGTGAGGAAACCTGGGTGTCTGAGCTATTCACATACCTCAGCACTTGAAATCGCCAATCCGCGGTGGGCACGCGTGGTGATTAAGCCCATACTCTCTCTCTGAGAGAAGGCCTGTGCCCTACAGTGGGACGTATATAGGCTGCTTATGATTCGGAATACCTAAAGTTGGCGAGGAGACATCACATTGAGAATTTAAGCCACGAAAACTCCGTTATGATTTGAAATACGGAATACTAAATACAGAATACTGTCAATAAAGAATACTAATAAATTCCATCTTCATTAAGGATATAAAAGCAGAAATCATAGAATTGTAAGTTCACTTTTTCGCTTTCGCTCGTTGTCCTCATTCAGACAGCTGATGATCAGATTATCCTTAGAGTCCGCTTATACTCTGGACCAACATATAGGTGAATTCTTTCTTCAAGGTTTGTCATGTGAATGCACCCTTAAACCGCCCCTTTGGTCCCCAATAATTTTGCCATCCGCGCTCGCAACATCTTGTCGAGTTATGTCGTTTACAAGACAACTCTGGGGTGAATGCTAAAGGCATTCCTCTTCATATTTCCCCTCTAATATTATTGCGAATTTACGACTTAAGCATGATTGGACTGTTATAGACCCTATTACAATAAACGTAAGGTTTTTTATGGGTCGCAAGGCGTGGGTCGACTTGCAAATTTTGAAGTGCCATCTACTTATGGTATCCGATTTTTGTTTTCAACGAGCAAATAGGAATGTCTTCGTCCAAATTGAGAGTTTTCTCGCTTTTCTGTTCGTTTTATTTTCAAATCTATTTCAAATAACAGTGGACGCATCGTTAATTGATTGTTATGTATTTCTCTTTCAATTCACATGTTCTATTTTTATAATAGCTAAATTACACTCATGTGAGGTTCAGAGTAAAAATTATTCACATTACAGTCCTTTTTAAAATTAGATTGAGTTGAAATTAAAGTAAGTTTGCATTGTCGTTTTATAATATCTTTTTATATAGAGGTTTTATAAAAAAATTGGTTCAAAAAACATTTTTTCTACGATTGTACAGATTTCAAAACTACAAGAAATCAAGTTACTCTATTAATTCTTGGAGCGTTTTCGCAACGCGTGGCTAAAATTCCTTTTAGTTGAGTCATATTATTAAGAACAGTGTTTGTTGCATTAAAAAATCTATCTACATACATACATACATAAACTCACGCCGTTATTCCAGAGAAGTAGGCAGAGACCAGGGACTGCCACTTGCCAAGATCCTGGCAGATCACGTTCGCTTCCTTAACATTCATTGTTCGTTGCATGCACGCACGCAGGTTTTGGGTACTTTTTATCTCGCCCTTTGCTAATACATCCCCTATTTGGTCGAAGTATGTCCGCCTGAGACGTCCCTTACCGGCCCTTGCACCCACATTCGCTCGATATATTTGTTTCGTCAATCTTTCTTCCTTCATCCTCTCCTCATGTCCATTCCACCGCAACGTTCCTTTCTCAATTCTAATCACTACATCCTCTTTCAGGCCACAACGTTCTCTTATTGCGTATCCTGTCATTCAAAGTAATACCAGACATACTTCTCAAGAACTTTATTTCTACTGCATTAAGCCTACTTTCTTGCTTCTTTTGCCATACCCAAGTCTCGCTAGCATACATAAGTGTTGGGACCAGCACTCCATTATGGATAGCCAATCTAGCTCTTTGCCGTGTGGCGCCGGATTAAGAATAGCGTCACTCCATTTCCTTCCGTGGATGTCGTAGAAGGCGACTAAGGAAATACGTTACCAATAGGCGGGCAGCAGCGTCTTCCTGAGATTCCAACCGCATACTGCGATCGCCAACCCGCCTGCCAAGCGTGGCGATTATGGCAAAGCCCTTCATGGTTAGGAAAACCATGAGGGAGGCCTTGTCTTGCAGTGGGCGTCGAGTGGCTGATGATGATGATGAATCTATCTCTTTTGGCCACTCACTGGGGAGTACAAGGTACACCGTTTAAACAACATCTATCTATCTTTATAGCAAAAGATATTTTTCCTTACCACCGTAGTACCCCCCCCCCCATAGAGCTGCGCAGACGTTTTCACAATATTTTTCTTTACTATTATTAAAGGAAACCCCTTTAATGTCACACCCTGTTTGTCTGGCCTGTGAAGGAGAATGGGGAGATACGGCTCAGCTCCAAATATTGTTTACCCTCGAATGTTTGAAGTTTAAAGAGGGGCCGAGTTGTCACTCGTGTTTGTCTAAGGAAATGTCTAAGCTGATGTCCGCAGGCGCGGAAAATAACTTTTGGTTGCGTTGGTGCAGTTTGTTTCTTAGTTAAATTAGGGTCATACCTTAGATAAATGGTAATAGTAAGGATATTCTGCCGAAAATACTCTAGGGGACCTTTTTGGACAGTTGCTAATTGTGAAACAATCTGTTCTTTAGGATAAACGCTTTGTCCAATACGTGCGGAGCCAACGAAGCGATGTTTTCCTTCACCTAAGCGTATCTCTTTAAACCGTGTTTCTGTTCAATAAATAATTTGTATGATATTGTATTGTCAATAATAATAAAGAGACATTTCTATACTATATAGCGTTTTTAAGGTTCCGTACCCAAAGGGTAAGGGTATTACTAAGACTTCGCTGTCCGTCCGTCCGTCCGTTTGTCACCAGGCTGTATCTCATAAACCGTAATTGTTAGACAATTGAAATTTTTACAGATAATGCATTTCTGTTGCCGCTATAACAACAAATACTAAAAATATAATAAAATAAATATTTAAGGGGGCTCCTACAACAAATGTGTTTTTTTGCCGTTTTTGCTCTATATTAATAATGACAACAGGTAAACGCTTGAAATATTCAAAAGTGCGCGAGTCCGACTCGCACTTGACCGGATTTTTTATGTTTTCGTTCATATTATAAAAGGGTTGTTTAAGGTTATCTTAAGTTTTCAAAGGGCTATTTTAGGTTACCGTCATATTTTGAAAGGGTTATGGCTGAATATTTCCAAACTGAATCAAATAAAGTTATAACGACTAATATTCTACGTAGAACAGATTCACACAGCTTAAGAGCGTAACATTTAACAAGCCGATAGTTAAAATTTATTAATTTATTTATGCGGTTTGGAGAATGATCAGCTTAAACTAATATTATAATAATTTAATTTAGGCCGACTTGCACCACTTTCTTGAATACGGCTTAAACAACATTTAACTAAAATACCTCATACAGAAGTCGATTTAAATGACGACGTAAGTGACACTCGAGAAGCGGCGCAAGTAGGCAGCATGATCAAAAAGGGTCAGCCTTAATCTCTAAAAGCTAATAATACTAAGTCTCGCCAGTAGCAACACATTAAATGTTAAATAAAAATGTTATGCACATTTATCGACTTGTTAAATCTTACGCTCGTAATTAAATAGATGTCAATTTGACTTGCGAGTAATGCCAGTCGCTACCCATTTCAACAAACCCACTGTATAGTCGCTACTATGGACGGCAGTGAAAACTGCAAGCGAATTACTGCACATTATAATAATTTCCACTAATTCGCTTAGCAAAGCCTGCTGCGAGTTTAGTGTCAATTAACCCCAGTCTACCACCATTTATTTAGCCAATAACGAGCACACGCATTCACATAATTCCGCGGTTAGTCTGTCGTGATCATAAAAACCGCATTGATGGCATATTCTGGACGCATTGTACAATGAACTGCAAAAGTTAATTTTGGGCTTCATGACAATATGTTGGTCCTCCTTGAGTCGGATTAATCCCCGGGAAAAAACATGTCAATTCCAACGGAGCCAACTAAGCCACGAGTATTATCACAATGTTTTACTTCAAGTTAGCAATTCCTTATTTATTCACAAACGTACGTTACTTAGAAAATGTTCACCAACATCACCACTATCGGCCATTTGACGCCCACTGCAGGACATAGGCCTCCCTCATGATTTCTAAGCTTCCAGGGCTTGTGCCGCCCGCATTCATTGACTCCCCGCCACCGTAACCAGGTCGTCAGAGCATTTGGTGGGTGGCTGCCCACGCTGCGTCGTCCGGTCCGCTGTCGCCAGGTCAGAACTTTTTTGCCCCAACCGCCATCAGTTCTCCGAGCTATGTGCCCCGCCCACTGCCACTTCAACTGAGAAATTCTTCGAGCTATAATTAGTAATACGGGTTCTTCTGCGGATCTCCTCATTCTCAAACACCTTAAGAACATCAAGGAACCGGGTGATAATAGAAAATTTCATGAAGTTGTAATAATAATTACAAGAATTACAAAATAACGCGTTATTTTCCGTATAACTAGAGTATAATCTGGCAGGTTTAGCTCTCAACTGTACGGTGTTAAATAGGAGCGCATTTACAAACCAGTGCGTTTGACGCCCAGCCATAGTTCCTGTAGATTTATGCGCTTACGTTGAAGGCCGGGGTCGTGGGCTTACAGATTCCCCATGAAATTTATTCATTCACAAACAAACAAAAAATTGTACCGACTTCAGGTTTTTACAAACAACTATTTGCAGTGTATTCATTGAGACACACTGGGTCAAAACTATCTCTTATTTCTATCGATGACGATGATTTGAGAAAAGATGGTCAGAGTGGAGTTTTTTTCCCACTGCCTTTTTCTCCACTACGAATACGGCCCGAAGGCAGCGGCTAACATAATAACAGTACATTGATATTCAGCAAACAGAATGTAAATGTATACGTTGAAATAAATGATTGATTTCTGATTTCGCGTCGACCACTGCTTACCACTACGATTTATCTAAAGTTATGGTTCATAACAGGCTCTAGAGTGTAATGGCAACGATCCTATCTATTACTTTAGTTTCTATCTTTTTTTTGTTTTATGCGCAAAACAAAACAGTTTTTTAACTGTATTATTCCGTGTTGCGCCGGATTAAGAATAGCGTCACTCCATTTCCTTCCGTGGATGTCGTAGAAGGCGACTAAGGAAATCAATTACCAGGAGACGGGCAGCAGCGTCTTCCTGAGATTCCAACCGCATACTGCGATCGCCAACCCGCCTGCCAAGCGTGGCGATTATGGCAAAACCCCTCGTGGTTATGAAAACCACGAAAGAGGCCTATGTCCTGCAGTGGGCGTCGAATGGCTGATGATGATGATGAACTGTATTATTTAAAATAGTATTTGCTTAATTTCTCGGTTTGGCACTACCCCCGACCTTCTCTCGTCACCCATTGGTTGGCTGGAATAAAATACTAATTAGTATTAAGCCCACCTATTGTACAATATTTATCTGGTGCAATAAAGAATTTTAATAATAATAATAATAATGTCTAGCTCCGTTACCGGTGGCCAACTAGGATACGTTTATAAAATATATTTTGTATTTTTTTATATTTTTTACTTCTTATATTGATTTTATAAACCTATTCTAAGTTATGAAAATAAATCGAGGGGTGAAAGGCTAATTGCTTTAAGCGACACCATGGGCGATATTGAGTTATATAGATATTCGGAATCAGCAAATTTTTCTACGTCTTTTGAGCCGGGTTTCATGCCGATCTGAGCACTTTTTTGGCGCTTGAGGCAATTAGATTTGACGCTGATTTTTACACCGCTACTGACTCAACTGACACAAAAAGTGCCTTTTTTTAAACATGGTTGACTCGAGCTATGTTAAGATACTGTAGGTAGTTGGTTAACTCATTTTGCCTTTCTCGTATTTAAACTCAAATGGTTGTTAACGCTTTTTTGCTGTTTCTATACTAAAAGAAGATAGTAGGTTGAATCATTTAGCTTGCCCCAGAATACACAAACCCTTGTTATTTAAAGCAATTAGCCCGCCACAAAAAAAAATATAAGCTTGTCGCTTGAGGCAATTAGCTCTCCAAAAAAACATATGGGAAATGTCGTTTGAATCAAATAGCCCTCCCCAAAAATAAATAAAGTATGGCCTTTGAATCAATTAGATTTGCTCTATTTTATGTTAAGAGCAGTCATTTAAAGTATTTACCCTCTTCGAAAATTCAAGAGAGCAGGTCGTTTGAGATAATTATGGCCTACATTTTTTACAATAAACAGTCGCTTAATTCAAAAATTATTAATAGTGTTTATACTTGAATCAATTATCCTGTTTTACAATAAGTAACGAAAGTCTGTTCAGCAATTTCATTTTTCTATGACACTAGTTGAACGATGTCCTTTAAGACGTAGGTATAATCTTTGCGTTGCGCTTAGAACTTCTCGGGAATAAAGGGGCGCACGCGTGGGGGGCGCTTCAGTCATCGCCGAACCGTGACGGAGGCCGGACGCGCGCGTTGTTTTTGAGTCACGCGCAAGAAGATTATTGGTAAGTAAGCTTTTAAACCTGTGTAACTCATGTATTTCGGTTTAATTAAGTATCCTCAATTAAGATGTTAAATTTTTGAGGCTGACTTTATGAACATTAAGCATAATTTATTGTTAAACGATATTTGTGCAAAGCATTTATCGACCTGATAGTTTTCTGTGATTTCTTATTAAGAACATAACTGACTGATTGTTACAGTATTAGTAGGTTATAATTATTAAAAATAATAGTAGTGAGTGATAACTCCAATTAGAAATGGTTAAGAAATTTCTTTAACTTCAATGTTTATCTAATTTTGATGATTTAATAAATAAACACTTTGTTCCTGTAACTTTTTGTTTTATTCTCGCCAAACATCAACGAAAACTCATAAATCTCATAATGAATGCTGCTCCAATTTTGATGCGGTTACATTTTGGTTATGGATTCAACCGCCAAATTCAACCAAAGTTCAAAATTATGATGATTTAAGTCAACGAGATTAGAATAGTGATCATTGCTTAAGTCATTTTTCCTGTTTCTAAATAAGAATGGAACTGGTATTTCAACTAATTAGATGTAATCTATTTCACCTATAGCTAGGTAGTTCAATCAATTAGCTCTACTCGAAAACCACGACTACGAGCTCCTTGACTTATTTAGTCCTCCACTAATCATGATAGTTGTTGTATCTTAAAGCATTTGGTCTTACTCCAAAAACAAGGGCAACCGTCGCTTAAGTCTTTTTGCCTTACCCTAAAAAAAAGCATACGAGCATTTTGGACTCAAGCGACATTTATTTCTGTAACCCGTTGATCTATTTGATTGAAAACTACAATATCTGAGTAAAAGAACTGTATACTTAGAATCTAAATTAAACAAAAACCTGATTTACTACGATTTTTTTATCTTTTTTCAAAACTTTAAAACGCTCTCCTCTAAAGTTCACAAAATGTCGCTTAAAGCAATTAGCCTTTCACCCCTCGAAATAAAGAGGATAATAATGTTTCGCGTAATGTTTTCAATCAAAAATGCACTTATAGCCACACTTTTATTTGTCAATTCTTATACCTTCTTGTTTCCATTAAAATTTAAAGCAATAAATTTTTTGTTCACTTTTCTACCGACCCCAAATAATGGGATGGAGCAAAGACAAACAAGAAGAAAGTTTAGTTTTCACATGACCTAGTGATATTTGGAGACTTAAGCTCTATTACGCCTTAAAATAACAGCTCCCTCGCTCAACCTACATAAAACAATCGTCCCAAAATTCTCATTGTTAGTGTGTGCCAGAAAACGCGTGTTTGCCGCCCGCCGCCTGATTTGCAATTAATCTGCACATTACGAGTCAGTGCCAGCTGAATTAGGCAATGTCCTAACTGGGAACATGGCTAGCTGTTAATTGTGACTGAAAAAACTTCAACTTACGCCCTTTTCAAAAGATGCACCTAATGCTACAACATTCACCCAGACATACGATGGAAACAATAGACAGATACTTTTATAGAGGAATATATATAGAGAACACTTTATTGTACACATAAAAGGAAATCGCACAGATATTTAAAAACCTAAGAGTACAGACGGCGGCCTTATCACTAAAAGTGATCTCTCCCAGACAACCTTCCAGATACAGTATTAATAGACTATCTGCAGTCGTTTGGCGATTCAGTTCGCTGCCCGAAAGTTTTCCAATGTCAACAATCTCTTCACTTATGTTAATTTAAGTCAATTAAGTCTTCATGAAAAACATTAAAGTCTGACGTGTGTTACGCTGAAGGTTATAATATTGATAGATAAGATAAGATAAGATAAGAATGTCCTTCATTGTACACACTAGGAAACAATTACAGAGATAACAGTTACAAAATAAGAGGGGCGGCCTTTTTGCTGATAGGCGGGGTAAATTCTTCCAGGCAAATTTATATTCGAAAGATTGCCCAAAGAGAAATTGAGAGGGGTAGTCGGTGCTTATACGAATGTAAATATATATATACTTGTACATAATAGTAAAAAAACTTACATATATCGCAATTAAATAACTTTGGCTTTTGCATGAACGTAATGAGGTAATTTAGACAGCGTCTAGTGGCACCTTCACTCACACTAGATGGGTGAAGGGACCACTCAGACGCTGCAGTGCCTGGGATATTGTTTTTTAGAAGGAGTAGGCTTGCCGAGCACCTATACAATCCTGACAGCTTAGTCGGCCTGGCCCACAGGAACGACAAGTCAATACGTGCGGAGCCAAGCCGCGGGTTTCCTCACAATATTGCAATGAAATAAGTACTTTTATAAACATACATAAACGTTAAGTTGTAAAAAGAAGCATGATAGAAAAGAAGCATCATATAACAAAAAAAAATCTTATTCAGAGAAAAAGATTTCTATTACCTACATAATATGAGTTATCATCAACATTCAGCCACACGAAGTCCACGCTGGACACAAGCCTCCTCCATGAATTTCCAAAAAGACATCCAGCATCCAGCGTCTTCCTGCCACTTGCATGAGGTCTTCTGTCCATCTTGTGGCTGGTCGTCCTACGCTGCACTTGCCGATATGTGGTCTCCATTCGAGAACTTTTCGGCCCCATCGGCCATCAGTTCTGCGTGCTATGTGCCCCGCCCACTGCCCCGAGTGATATGAGTTATATCTCTTTTTAATTTAAAGCCACTTTTTTGCCACTTAGATTTTTTAGTCTGGTGTTTAGAAACTATTTAGGACCCCAAGCTTCGGGAGATCACCCGCCGCCGCGGATATTGGATTTTCGTTGCTATCCCTAATTAGCTCGAACTCACCATGGTCGGTGTATTATTTAGCAGAGGCTATCAATTATACACGAGGCGTTAGCAGCCTAGTGGATATAACATTGGACTCGGAAGCGAGAGACCAAGGTTCGATTCCCAGTGCGGACATGTACCTACGACTTAGTTATGTACATTTGTGAAGTAAGTAAGCAAGACCACTCGCTAACGTTGAAGGAAAACATCGTGTGGAAACCTGAGTGTCTGAGCTATTTCCATACCTCAGCGCTTTAAATCGCCAATCCACGGTAGATACGCGTGGTGATTTTGAATGAGCATTTGCGATGATTAAATCAGTGCTGACTAGCTCTTTCAAGTAAATGGGGTCGATATTGCTTCTGTGGTAATTAAGCCCATACTCTGTCTCTTTGAGCGAAGATTTGTAGCCTGTAGGGGGGGGGGGTATATAGGCTGCTTATGTTTTGTGAAGTTATAGTAGCAATATCACTGGCTAACGGTGAAGGCAAATATCGTGAAATCTGAGTATCTGAGGTGTTCACTAACCCCCCGCTTAAAATTTCTAATCTGCAGTGAGCACGCGTAGTAATCAAGCCCATACTCTCTCTCTGAGAGAAGCCCTGTGGCCTGCAGTGGGACGTATAAAATATAGGCTAAGTAAAAAAAAGTTTTATTTGTTTATGTTGAATATTTATAAATTTATGTAGATACATTTGGTTCCTTGAAATCCACACCTTCAGGTTTTTTCGTGCCAGAAACCAATGACTACTGTAGGATTATTTATCGAAATCGCTTCATATTAAGCAGTTCATTTTTATTTTATTTTATCTTTTCTCATTCAAAAATAAATTATTTCCAGTTGGCATAAAAAACAACACTCCCCTCTATCAACTCCGAGCACAAAGAAAAACTGAATAAACATCTTTATCTCGAACAGTGCTGTCGCAGTGGCGTGCAATATAAACAGACCCAATACCCCACATTAAACCGCTTTCACAGCCTCTAAATTTGTATGAAATCTTTACGTATTGAAGGTGGAATGAGCATTGTTAGGAGTCGTATAGTTGCACTTCGGAAAGCTTCCGAGTGCCTCTAAGAAGATTTACTATTTGCATACTGATCGGACGGCATATATTACTGGCTGCAGGGTGCAGGCGCGGCGGATGGCCAAAATTTAGGTTTTTATTGGGACAGTTTGCAATAAAAAAACGTATAAAGCGCACTTTGTACAAACATGCTATGTTAGATGGCAATGGTTTAAGACATGAGAATAGGAATTTTAACTCTGTTCTCGAAGCCTAATAAACAGAACCGGCCAAGTACGTGTTGGGCAACGCGCAGTGTAGGGTTTCGAAGACAGAGATAGAGTTTTTTACTTGCTTTACCGAACTAACAACTTCATAAAAGTAATTTTCAATGGATTTAGTACGAAGTTCTCCTTTTGTAAATTGGTCGCTTATTAGTCATTAACTTTTAAAGCCTTCTTACCCGTGATAGTTTTTCTTTCAAATTCATCAAATGTGCTACTGCCCTGACTTTTTTATATTTCTACTCAAACGAACGAGAACGGAGGGGGGATGGGGGGGATGCTTACTCTGACAAAAAATTGCGCTTTAAAGCTTAATATTTTGCAAACGGAAAGCTAAATCGAAAAATGGTCTACATACACCCACAATATTTTTAAACGACCAATCCAACAATATGCAACACTATGGCGTGGGCGAGAAAAACAACTTGCATCCCTAATTTATGTGCACGGAAGTCGGCCCAAAATTGTTGCCCTAGTAAGTTGAAGGAATAAAAAGTTATTGGTACATATTTATCCCTCTAGGCATGGACTACCGCTCTGGGGCATACTTGATGCAGAGGATCTCTCTCGCTGTGCAGCGGGGTAACGCTGCCGGCGTTATGGGAACCTTTGGCTCGAGTATGTCTCGGGGCGGTTTGTTTGATAGTTAATTCATTCGTCATCTTGATTTTACTTTGGACGAAACAATTGTGGATGTATTATTATTATTATTTTTTCTTTTTTTACTTATAATTATTAATTTATGTTTTTAAAAATTGTAATAACTAGTAATTGACTAATGTAAGTTATTGTTACAAATTATATAACAAATAATACTTTGGACGAAACGTTTGTGGATGTATTTTATAAGCTTGTGTAAGATAGTGCTTCATTTTATTAAATAAAATTAGTCTGATATTATAAAAGTATATATTATGAGAAAGTGGTTAAAGAGTGATAAGTAGATAATATTCCCTCTAGTATTTTCCTCCGGACTTTAATTTTATTGAATATAATATAATTTTTTTATTACAAATTACTATTTCTTGGACGTAGGTGTCAAGTGTTATACCTATGGACGGCTGTACCTGTGGACACCATCAATTCGGAATAAACTAAACGCAATTAAAATATTTTTCGAACGCATCCATAAAGATTTTTTTATTATTGGCAACACTGACTAACGCCATTTTCATTTTCTCAACGAAACCGTTTTGTGTCGCCGAAGAAAGATTTTGAAGCCAAAAAGTAAGTTTTTTTGCTTTGTTTTGTAAGGTTTTGTGATAAAAATACCCACACCTAGTAGATGATTGTTATTTTATTACGAACTCCGTCTATTCTTACTGAAATTACTGGTTTGAGCGAGTCTTTAACCGGTTTCATTTCCCAAGCAGCAATGTTTTAGTTTTTTATGTCGTAATTTGTTCCTATGGACAGAGAAATGTGTGTACCTATGGACTGTCCATAGGTACAAATATTGATTGTACCTATGGACGTCTAGCATGCACCTAGGTATTAATAGTTTATACAACGTATTAACAATGTATTGTGATATTTTCAGTGCCTCGCAGTCAATCTGGGAAGAAAAGAGATATTATATGTCCTGATGCCCTCACAGAAGCCGTAAAAGAAGCTAAATGTGGCACGACTTCTTTAAGAAAAGTAGCTGCAAAGTATAATATTCCTAAATCAACCATATTTAAATACATGCAAATGCATAAGAGCACAAACTTAGACCAAACAACCATCGAGCTCCTAAAATGTGATGTAAGAAGAGTATTCGACAAAGATGAAGAGCTTCAGTTATATGAATACTTGAAAAAAGCAGCATATTTATACATGGGCTTAACTACAAAACAAGCGAGAGACCTTGCATACCAGTTTGCTGTAGCCAAAGAAAAAACTAATGTGCCTGAAAGTTGGAAGAAGTACAAGTGCGCAGGAATCGGCTGGCTTAGATATTTTCGTCAACGATTTCCGATATTATCACTAAGAAAGCCCGAACCAACAAGTTTAGCAAGAGCCTCTAGTTTCAACAGAGCAAATGTTACCGCTTTCTTCGACAATCTGGAGGCCGTTTACAAACAATATAAATTTCCACCTGAATCGGTATATAATTTGGATGAAACTGGGATAACTACTGTCCATAAGCCCAGGAAAGTTCTGGCTCCCAAAGAAATCCGCCACTTAGGAAAGTTAACTTCAGGAGAAAGAGGAACCAATACCACTATGATAGCCTGCATAAACGCTGTTGGGAATGCAGTTCCTCCACTGTTTGTATTCCCAAGAGTTTTTTTTAAGGAACATATGCTGAAAGGAGCTCCACCAGGTTCAGTTGGTGCAGCAAACCAGTCAGGGTGGTCGACAGAGCCAATATTTCGAATGTTTTTGGATCACTTTATACAGTTTGTGAAACCCTCAAAAGAAAGACCAGTTCTTTTGATAATGGACAATCACGAAACCCATATTTCTATTGAGATAATTGATAAAGCCAGAGACAACGGTATTACTTTACTGACTTTGCCCCCACACACGTCCAACCATTTGCAACCGCTGGACTTGAGCGTTTTCGGACCATTTAAAACCCAATATAATGCTGCCGCTGATAGGTGGATGCTCAATAACCCCGGCAAACCTATTAGCATTTATGACATAGCAGAGATGAGTGGTGAGGCGTATGGGCTCTCGTTTACGCCAAGAAACATCGTTAAAGGCTTTGAGGTGTCAGGTATTTACCCGTACAACCGAGATATCTTTAGGGATGAAGATTTTCTTTGTTCCTTTGTAACAGACCGCCCAAACCATATTCAACTTTCAGTAGAAAACGAATCGCGAGAGCCTGAAGTGTCTTTAAATGCAGAACAGCTTATTGTGGATGTAACCAACCCAAGCAGACCAGACCCTATTATTCAACCAGTTTCAGACGCTACAGAACAAAACGTAAATGCTGATCAGATTTTACCAAGGATGCCTAGAACTCCAGAGAAGACTACAAATATAACACTAGAATCGCTTCGTCCATTTGCGAAAGCAGGTGCGCGAAAGACGGTGCAACGTGGGCGAAAACCAGGAAAAACCAGAATATTGACAGATACACCAGAAAAACAGGCAATTTTAGAAGAAGCATTAAAGAGAAAGAAAAAGACTGACGAAAAACCAAAGAAGAAAGTTAAAAAAAACATGAACATTAAAACTGAATGTCCAGAGCCAGAACCAGGCCCTTCTAACGCTTTTCCATTAAGGACTCCGACAAACCCAGATGGCAAGAAGATTAAATTAATTCAAGAGAAACGATTATTTTACACTCTGTGTTCAAAATGTAAAATGTATTCCAAAGACAAGAGCCAAACTCTTACATGCTCTTTCTGCAAGAAGAGCTTCCACATTAATTGCATTCCCTTATCACACAGAGAGCATTTTGACTCAGATGATGAAGGTGAAGGCTTTGTATGTGTCACTTGCTATGTTATTGCTAGCGATACTGATAGTGACAACTCCACTCAATTTTTGTTCGAAGCGTGCAATGCTAAGAAATGAGCTTCTTTAATGCTTGTGTGTTGATTTTTTTTTTGTTAAAGAGGATATTTTGTGTAATTTATGTTAAGATTTCTATTGAGTGTCCTGAGGTATGATAACTCCACTAAATTTTTGGTCGAAGCGTGCAATGCTAAGATATAAGCTTATTTAATGCGTGTATGTTGATTTTAAAATGTTTATAGAGGATATGTTGTGTTATTTTCATTTAATATGTTGTGTGTCCTAAGGTACAAAGCTGTACACAGGTACATCTACCCTGTCCACAAGTACAAACGTCTGTGGTACCTGTGGACAAACCCGAGGTTTTTAAAAAAATGTTGCTATCTTTTATACTGTTAAGGTTATCGTAACTAAACTGTGTGATTTAAAAAGGCTGATTATCGTGTAAGAGTAATAATAATGTTCCAAATAAAAATATTTTCACAATTTTATGCTACAAATACTTTTACTCCAAATTCTGGAAACTGTCCACAGGTGTAACATTTGACCCTATATAATATTATAACCAATTTAATTACTTTATTTTATTCAGTTTAATATTATAATACAATTAAATTTCATCCCCTTTGGACATTTTTTGTTTGGATCTTGTACTTCTGGACTATTCTTCCCTCTGCACAAATTATTAAAATTATAACATGTTGACATTTAAAATTTATTTGTTCAATCATTAATATTTATAAAATTAGTTAATATCTATGACTCTACATGGATTTACACTTATAATATGGACATTACACACGAATACATACAAACTATTTCTAATAATATACTTTTATAAAAATACAATTTATTCCAGTATTTGCAACGTGACATTACATTATTTAATCCGGTCTGATAACAATTCGACCACCTCACCTCAGCTCTCCTGGCGCTGCATGCCGCTCCCACCGGGTACCGGCAGAATATCAGCGCTGAAGTTCTTCCTGGACTTTCAGCACATGCTGAGTCGGAGCCCATTCACATTTGCCACACCTACGTTGGTCACTTTTGTACCCCTGTCGTACCGTGTCTGGCTAATTTCCAGTGTGTTTTTGCTTTTTTCTGTATATTATTGTTTTGTTATATTCTTTCTTCGTATTGTGACTTTTAAATGGATTTGTATTATTTACTTTATAGCCTTGGGTGAGTAGTTCACACTACTTGATAGAAATATTAACTGATTGGCGTGATTTATCTGCTTTATAAAATGGAATTAGAAAATGTTCATTTTCTTTACATAAATTTATCACTAGCTAATTAATCGTGACGATAGAATTCCTCTACATACGCGTTAGGTTTAAGCGCCATAGAGAAACATATTATGCAAAAGGAAAATCTGGCAAATATAAAGCAAATTCTAATTTTATTTATTTATTTGGAGAAAATACAACAACAGCTAATAAATATTTCATATTTTACAATATTACGTATGGACGTATCTTGATTTGTAAAAAGAAATTAGTCATTCTCATCGTAATATTTGCATGCCTAGAATAGGTAAAATACGTTGGAATTAATATTTAGTGATAACATCTAAAATGTACCACATTTGACGCAAATAAATATATTTTATAAAAATATTCCACTGTCACGGGCACTATTGGACACCCTAATGAAATAAACACTTTTGTTACACTTGTATCGACCATCTTGCGCGCTGCGCTACATAAACCAATGAATTTTCAACCTTACTTGCTTGAAAAAGAGCTAGTTTTATTAAAAATCAAACTTGTAAATCTTTTTCATTTCAATATTATCGCTAGAGAGGGTAAAATGCAAAGATTGTGGAAGTGCAGTCAAATAAGGTTATATTTTAACGATAATATGTCACGTAAATATGCGTATTGAGATTATGACTTTCCAACGTGTGTGGTTCTATAGGTATGACTAATTTAGGTCGAGCACAATTTTTATGAGGACATTTTTTTTATTTTTAAAAGATATTATCTATCAGTACTATCGACACTAGGCTAAGTGAATACGCCCATACGCGTGGTGAAAGCCTAGACTCTTTCTCACTAAGCGAGAAGGGTAGAGCCCTGGTGTGTTTATAGACTACTCATGTATGTATTTAAAACAGCAAGTTTTCATTTTTTATGACGCTGATGTAAAACTTTTGTGTTGGCATAAAAATACAAATATTGTTTAAAATTTTCTTCCTAATCTATGTGTGAATGGTATGTCCACCAGTGTACGGGACTAGTTGAGCCAATATCAGGACAGTTATGCAACTGTATTGTGCTCGCAACTGTAATCGCCAAAAGCGACAAAAACTTGGAAGTACGAATGCAAACTACAATAAAAACAAAATAGAAATGGGTTAACCAGTTTCTGAAAAGCTTCGCGAACACAGCTGAAATTGCGTACGCTAGCTAAGTTGGTAATTGGTATCCTGGTATTTTTATGTCTATCCAAATTCATACGGAATAATTGAGGGACGCTAAAATAAATCAATGTTTTAATTCATTTTCAACAGTCTCATGTCAATTTGAATCTCGCTGCCGGCCAGCACGGCTCTTTTAATTTTTTTAGACCAGTTAAAATCGTTATCGTACTTTACTGATAATTATTTAACTTAAAAATAGTTATAAATGAAATGAAATGAAATTAATGATTTTGTAGACGATGTAAGATTTTATTGAAATTTTTTCGAAAGCTTGAATTAAATCAGGTTTATTTCGTGTATTGTTTCCCTACTACATACGTTATTATAAGCAAAAGAACCATTAAATTAGAACTATCATGCCTACTGACGCTCATGTTTTCTCTTTCTAAGAGAAGGCATGCGCTTTGTAGTGAGACATTTGTATAACTTGTTATGTACATATTTTATGTAAATTACTAAAACTTTAAAATTTCAGGATTTCAGGATCATGGCAAGTGTCAGCCCCTGGTCTCTGTTGCAATGACGGTTCCGCACGTGTACTGAACGACTATTTTTAATACAGTTGCGAAAAACTGAAAAACTATTTGCTTTTTTCTCTTCTCTCCACGCAATAAATTCGTCGTATGTAGATATGTAGCGACTTTTTGACTTTTCCGGTAAAATGTTCTCCGAAGCATTTTGTGCAATTATACTGAGTTCCGGTGGTGTTAATTCAAAAAAACTAGGGTCGAAATTACTCATTTTGTGCAACAAACAACTAAACTGGCAAAGAAAATTTCTGAAAAATGGCGCCAACCGTAGAATATAAGCAGTTTTTTTTTCTTCTTCACCCGTTCTGGTAGGCAAAGGAAACTATGCCCATACAGCCAAGTCTTCAATAGAAGTTTTTTATTGATATGAAATGAAAATGAAATTTAATGAGATGAAATGAAATGAAACCTAACCAAACTCATTCAATCAAATAATTAAATCTGATATTGAAACAAATTAGTAGTTTCTTTTTAGAAATATACGTATTTGCATGAATCATAAAAACTTCTATGATTTTTTTTAGTAAAAACTTCATGGTTGGTTATTCTTTTTAATAGACATTATTTTGACAGTTGGGAAAGAGAACGCACGAGTGCGGGAAAGGTAAAAAAAAAGCACGAGTATGTAATAGCCCACATCCCGAACGCTATACGTCCCTGCAATACGTCATTTTTTGAGCAACTGTATTAAAAAATAAAATCTACATCCTACGGAATTATTTATTGTAAAATAACTGTGGAGGCCTATATTATAAGCCTACTAGCAGAGTGTGGCTGATAGTAAAACGCTAGAGATGTTGCTCGGTTCATATATTTATTGCAAGCGTCACACATCAAAACAGACAAACAATGGTAACCTAGCGATATTTAAATCGGTGTCAGTCATGTATCGGGATAGGATTTTAACACCTCCAATATTATTGACGAAATTTATCAATAGAATCTGAAAAGAAAAACGTTTTTCGAAAGCTTAGCAAGGTTCCAGTGGCAAGTTAACAGGGCAATAGGTACCTAGCAGGGGCGACAGTTGGCCAGCGAGACCATTCTGTTGCAACAATAGACAATCAGTCGAGTGGGCCATACGCCGCTCGGGTTTGGACCAACGATTAGTCCAATATTATAATACAATCTTATCATTCACTGGGGGCATTTAATTTTGTACAAATGGCCTCAGACTGGGTGTATTTTCATGTTTGTGATGTCCTTACATGGTCACCATAGCACACGGTGTCCTAGTTTGGGACCAGGATGAGTGATTATTATTATTAAATCTAAGCCAGCTACAGACAACCAGACGAATGGACTGTTCAGGTTTGAACCAACAATTGGCCCATTATTGTACAAAAAAATCTTATTAATCTCAATCTGAGGCAATTATGGACTACCTGACTAGTAGACAAACGATTTGTCCAATATTTGTTCAATGCAACTATAGATGAGTGGGTTATATGACGCACGAGTTTGGATCAACGAGTGGCCCAATATTTGTGGAAATATTCTCATTAAGAAAATGGATCTATCATTCTGCCTTTTGTTATTTTTGTTGCTACTATTTTTATCAGAGAAACGTATAGTCATTCGGGTCATTCCGCAAATATATGCAAAAAAAAAACCCTGGCTTTATGTAATGTGCATAGTATGTTTACAATGAAGATGTTCAATCTACAACTCATCATCTTTAAAATGAATTAAATTTACTGTTAATGGCTATAAAGTGGTCTTTAAAATTGCTACTTTGATCTATTCAAAACCATCTCCTGCCTAACAGGGATTCACAAATAGTCAATTTCCATTCCGGATGTACCTAATCCGTAGGTTTAGCGTCCAGTTATGGCATCTGGCAATCGGATCGGGCCATAACTAAGTTTCAGCCCCCACGTGCTTGACTGCTTGTTTACTAAGCGGCCACATTGCTGTGGGACTAATTTTAACAATGGCTTAATCTATACGACCGACTTGCACAAGACTGAGTTAGATGTTTCTTAAGTAGTTAAATAGATACAAGAGAACACTTCACTGCACAACCAGAAGAATGAATTGCAAATGGTTTAAAATGAATTTTGAAGGAAGAACTTTTCACGAAAGAAGAATCCGCGGTGGTTAAGCTTGTACTCTCTCTATCTGAGAGATAACCTCTAGGGTATATAGTGGCTACGTAAAAATAAATTGATCGCGTCAAGTTTCACTTGTTTGAAATTGAAAATATTAAACTTCTGGTTCTTGATGCTAAAGAAACTGTTTCAGGTTATTCCTGTTTTATAACACACCTTGTTAGTTCATTATTAGCGAACGTAACAACAAAAGAAAAAAAAACTTCTCCGGTTAAAATACCTCCCCCATACCATAAAGAAAGCTGATTGCATTTCTCGAGCAAAGCATGAACGTTGTGAAGGCGGCTTGTTGTAACCCGTCCAATTTAAATTCAGCACAGGGAGTGCGCATAGCTCATCTGTCACCTGGCTATTTCAATTTGGCGTGCTATGTCCCGAGTGAGCTCGTAAAAGTCAAGAAATTCTGAGCTAGCCTCAACCTTCGGGGTTGCTCAAAAGCATTTACAGTCTATTTTTGGTTACTTTTGTGTACATATTTGTTGTAAAATTATATAAATACTATTTTAACGAAAAAAAATTAATTTTAAAAACCCATTTAGAGTTCCTTTTTAAAAACCTATTTAGAGTCAAATTCTACCCATGCCGGGACTTCATTCCGCGACCTCTGGCTAACCGTGCCAGCGCTCTCCCAACTGAGCTAATGGGCAAGTGCAGGCATCGGCGAAATATCGAGCCTCCTCCAGAGATTTTTTTGCCTCTAAATACGTTTTTAAAATTGTCCTCAGCACGGGTTAGTGCAAAAAAAAACAATATAAAAAAATCAATACAAAAAAAAAGAATTCCAGCAATTTCTTTGAACATGACAAGCCGGAAAGCTAACGGTCTTATTTATAAAAAGTCAATTCCACTAAACACTCTTAAGACAGAGTTAAAGCTGGAAAGGGGAAATGTAGAGGAAAAATGGAGCAAGAAAATTAATAAGAAGAAATCCTGCCATAAACCGGCTTCAACTCCGTCTTTAAGTTGTTTTAGTATAATCTACTTTTTATAAATAAGTCTGCAATTTGGTATTTGACAAAATATCAAATGAGTTACTTTTAAAACGAAATTAATTATGAAAATACTGGCTCATAAGCCATAATGTCATAATGTCACATTTCAGAGCACTCTTTTTATGTTTAATCTATTTAAAAATTGTAATAACTACTAATTGACTAAAAGAGATACATTTTCCGAGATATTTTGTAATTTTTGTTTTAATCGAGCATATGAAATAATTTATTGTTGATCGTGTCAAATACCGTATTGTATTAATCCGCTACACAATGTACATTGAATTGTCATAACAAACTACGAAAACTTAACACGCCTGTCCTTTCGAACAAAAAATAACGTGGCGAAGAATTTGCGCTAAACATACAGCAAAAATATAAGGACGAATTGCAAACCTCCTCCTCTTTAGTTAAAAAATATTAAGTCACACTACATGTTAAGTATTACTTCTCGTAAATACCCGTTAACAATATTGTATTTGTCTTCTAAGTAACTTTTTATTAACCTACGAATAAAAAAACCATAGAAGTAGTCCTTTCTGCAAAATTCACTCTCAAAATCGGTACCTCCTCTCAATTAGTCTGTACCAATGAAATGGGCGCAAGATGAGTCGTAGAGTAAATCACTCAGTGATTAGTTGATTTTGTGCGCCATGTGTGACGACGTGAACGTTGATTGGGCGATAGTAAATGACAGCGTAAATTATTATTGGTTTTATACAAAAACTTCACACCGTTGATTTCGTGATGTATAACTCGTTAAAATATCTAGGTACCTCTCAAGATGGCGGTCTGAAGGTGTCAGGTGAATAGATATTTTGCCGGTTAATACTGAACTCGCTCCGATTGGTAACACAATTGAGAAGCCCCGCCCGCCTTCCCACAATTGAAAGTGGGGTCATTTTTTAGCGGTAGTAAGACATCTATGTTTTTTACTATCACTGTTGATAACCTTTTTGCACGGAGTATGACTAATGAATGAATATAAATGAACCGAAAGAGGGTTAATAGGATCATGGCAAATAACAAATGTACCCCTCCGGGACAGAGACGTGAGTATATGTATGTAACATACATACGGAGGTGAATCTAATGTGTCTTGAGGAATCTTATAGTGCAAACTTTACTGTGTACCATAAAGGATGCGTTAACTTTCACAAGTCTAAAGCGCGGAAATGACAGCATAAATTCTTAAATATAAATTCTTAATAAATTTTTGGGATTGTAGTCACATCGTTGACCTAAATGGGCCGGAAAGTTTTATTATTTTTGTAATAATACAATTTCTTTCTTTCTTTCCAAAGAGGCAACGCCGCCAGCGCTCTGGGTTCATTGCGGGACAGTGACCTGGGACAGGTGTTTTATTTATAAATATATAATTTAAAAAATTCATTTAATATTATTGTTTATTTAAGTCAAGTATTTTATTTAAATTTGTTTACTTTTGTTGCGTTATGAATAAATTCTGTCTAAGCCTTCAGACCACATGCATAAAAAATTAATTCGGCACAAACAACTCTGTCCATTTTTCCTTATATCTAGGGGAACAACCCGACGTTTGTTACTAGTAGTGACTGACAGAAAGTAATATGCCAACTTTGTTAATTTAAACGAGTCGTCGTAAAAGTTGAAGATTATGGTTTAATTTTGAGCTGGATTGTCAGTCACTCCAACTGACAAAGTAGATTCCACTTAACTTTTACTCTGTTAAATCTGAAAAGTGGAAGTTTGTAACTACCTAAAGGTTAATACAAGTAATTATTGTACAAAATTTTTGAATTGGCAGAGCCGCCATACGTTTGTCAAACATTGGTACTAATTTAATATTGGATGGTTTACATTAAAGTACAGTAAAGTAAAGTAAAAAAGTATTTTCTTAAAAACCACGCAAGAGATAAAAAATATAATAATATGTTCACGTGGTGCAAAACTTATAGCAGTATCAACGTATTTGTATGATATTCATACAAAATGAGACCGTCACAAAATACGTCTTCTTTTAATAAAGAAGTAGAATTAGTCATTCTTATTATCATACAAATAATAAATGTATTTTATATTTTGAATTTTAAGAGATATGTTTTAAAGAATTGTACACATATTTCTTTTGTTATATCATCTCTCTTATAAAGTTATTTGTAAATACAATTAGTCGATGGAACATTGAAAAATTTATATTTATTAAAGTTTCTATTACAGCATAATATGCTCACGTGAACTGACTAGTTTAACTATTGTAACTACCAAAGGTGACCGCCAAATTCAATTGAACTGGAGTGGACTGGTTAAAAATAAATTGACGGCTTTACTGTCAATAGTAAGCAAGCGCTTGATGGCATTATCATCATTATATACACAGTATGGTATGACCCAATAACTTCTAATACCCAATAGCCGATATGTAATAACCGCTATCTAGGAAACAATTACGAGCGAGAATAATGCTACTGCGTAATCTCATACAGCGAATTAAGCCAACAAGCCCACTGACAGAGCAAACTAACGTGGACCTATTAAACCAGCGGAAAAAGGCTTCATAAATATTTATTCTACCTACAGAGCAGATGTTAATGTTTAGAAGACATTTTATTCCATTTGCTCTAGTGTAAAATATCTTATCTTCAACAACTACACAAATATGCAAAATAAATACGTTTGCCGGTTTCAACTTGTCCAGTTACAACCTTATGGCCACTTTTGTACATAATGTATAAGAGTAATGTAGAAATTACACGACTTAAATGTAGGAAATATCGCGTATTTTTTTAAAACAAAATTATAAATATTTTTGTGTCCCAATCATACAGCCTGTAAAAAAATGCACAGCAAAACATCGCTACGCTCGTAGCAATCGCTACGAATAAAATGGTACGAATAAAGTGCTACGCTGCTGCTGTGCTACGCCTATGCGTGCTACGCCAATGCAGGCTACGGAGTTTTTGAAATTATGTTAAATTTAAATTAGTTTTTTGATTACGTAACACTTATCTCTTCTCACTCTTAACATGTTACATGACTTGCAGGTTTTAACCATCTCAGATGATAGAGAACACTTACATAAAATCACCCAAGTGCGAGTCAAACTCACACACGAAGGGTTCCGTACTATTACCTATACAACATTTGAATATTTGTAGCGTCTACCTATTGCCGTTATTAATATTGAGCAAAAAACGGCAAAAACATCACGTTTTTTGTATGAGAGCCCCCTTAAATATTTATTCTATTTTTAGTATTTGTTGTTATAGCGGCAACAGATATTCATCATCTGTGCAAAATTTCAACCGTCTAACTGTCATGGTTCATGAGATACAGCTTGGTGACAGATGGACGTATGGACGGACGGACAGCGTAGTCTTAGTAATAGGGTCCCTTACCCGTTGGGTCCAGAACCCTAAATAGGAAATAACACAGATTTTTCTCTGCCTCTCGCCTCTGTATCGCGTGAACCAAGCCACCAATTAACTAATTCAGTGGCCACACCCGCCCTGGCTAGGGCCACTGGTGGCGACGCGTTATGTTCAAAGATTACTGCGCGTTGGCACGCCTGCAATCACACGGCTTATCGTGTTGGCAACACTGCCCCTGTTGTTCGCTGCTCGCGGGTTGTACACTCAACAACGTTTGAAGTCAAAAAGGTCCATATCAATAAACAAAACCTCGTCTTTATAGCACAAACAAGGGCAATCCAAGCGGTAACAGCATTTTATTATTATGGACCGGTGTCTTGTGTCTGTAGTAGATGAAGTCAAATGCAGCGTCTGGTTATGAACGTTATAATTAAGTGAAGTGCGGCTTATAAGCTCGTCTGTCAACAGCTTGCTTAGATTTGTGGCAACTTAGATACACCACAGGCTACATCTATGGTCCTGTTTTATTTATTCGTTTTGTCTGTTGTGTATTTAGTTTTCTTTCTGTTGTTGTGCATATTATGTTACCTATCTGCTTATTTTGTTTCTGTGATGCATCTTGTGGGTATAATAAATTCATTATATCCTCCTCTTACATATAGGTATTATAACTTATTTATGTAGTAGTATATAACAATTATTTAAGTAAGATTTATGTAAGTTTATTATTAAGTTTAAGTATAAACTATTCATATTTGCACCAACTACCCGTCTCCCTTTCTCCTTCGGAAACCTTTCCGTCACAAGGTTGTCTGGAAGAAATTGCTGTTAGCAATAAGACCGCCCATTGTACTTTTTTATTGTAACTTTCATATTTTATGTCTCGCTTCTTGTGTGCAATAAAGAATATTCTTATCTTATCTTATCTTCTTCTTCTTCTATTATGGTTCCTTAGTTTCTAGGTAAGCAGTTAATGCCATTCGATGGTGGAAGGGAAAAACACTTGAAACAACAGTTTGGTTGAAATTGAGTTATATACATATTCGTTATATAAAAAAAAACGCAGATTCCGAATATGTATATAACTCAATTTCGACCAAAGTGTCACTTCGAGTATTTTTCCTTTCCACCGTCGAGTTATAATTACTAGTGTACTATTTTGTGTAACTGAGATAGGAAAGATAATTTCTCAATGCATACGAAAAATAATAAATTATAGACAATAATAATAATAAACATAAGACGTTCTCGGATTTGCCGGAATTACGACTAAGCAGAGTACCGATGGAGACTGAATTATTTAAATGGGATCGGATTTGATACAGTCCGGATATGTTTAATTAAGTAGCTCAGGCAATACAGTCAACGAGTATAAGCTTCACTCTATGTCGACAAATTTATACTGCTCTGTGTTTCTGACTGTACGCCTTTGGCTTCGGGCAGTAAATATGGATACAATAGCTTGCTTCGTTGACGGGAGATGCAAATCTTGTTTGAGAGAATTGGCTGGTATTTTTTGTAATAATCAAAGAGTACTGACATTGAGAGTCCTTCTAAGTTTGATTTATAATATATGTATACCATGACTTTGTTAACTATGTGTTTACGTATATTTGTGAACTTTTAGTAGCAAGACCAGTCGCTAACCGTGAGGGAAAACATTGTGATTAAGCCCGAGTATTGAGGTGTTAATATACCTCAGCATTTGTTACGTACGCGGTATCCTCATAATTTGCCGAACTTTGAGGCTACTGGTTTAGTCTCAAAGATATACAAACTCACGCCTACATCCCAGAGTGGTAGGAAGAGACCAGGGCTTGTCACTTGACAGCGTTCTGACAAACTTCTTTCGCTTCATCAACATACATTACTCAAGCGCTACGCTAAACCGCCCCTATTTGGTCAGAGATGTTCCTTATCGACCCCTCCACTAACATTCACTCAATGTATTTTTTTATTTTACTCCTTGAACAATAATACTAAAAGTAATCACTTGTCCTGGTCCCAAACTGGGATACCCTGTGCTAAGGTAACCAGGCAAGTAGATCACAAGCAATAGAAATACACCCAGATTGAGGCCATTTATGCATTTGTACGGCCACGACAAGGTCGTGATACCGCTAGACCAACGAGGCAGTCTTCGTTAAAATAACATCAAAATTTTGATACGAATGTCTTAAAACGAAAACTTTTGTAAGCACTACCAATCATTTACGTAATAAAACAACTCCTTACTTACTTACGTATCAAGTAATTGATTCAAGAATTAAGTTAATGAGATATGTTATAATGTGTATGTTATTTTAAAAGAAATAGGATGGGTGGTCAACTCGAATGAGACTGAGCCTTGGCTCCGATCCGCAGTGCTTAATCACAGAGAGATCAGAGGGATCCTGTCGCGGGCTAACATTGCTAATACTATAATTTGACTGCCTCGTTGGTCTAGCTGCTAAGGTGCCTAGCTGCCAAAACAAATGTCGTGGGTCCGATTCCCACTGGGAGCCGCTGTACATTTAATTTTGTACAAATGGCCTCAGTCTGGATGTATTTTCATGTTTGCGACGTCCTTGACTGGTTAACATAGCACAGGGTATCCTAGTTTGGGACCAGGTCAAGAGTTACGTCTGGCCATTAGCTGCGTCATAATCGAAGGCCCTAAATAATATCACAACTTGTTAATCTGTCAGTCGCCGCATGTCCGCAGCGCTGGGAGCTATGACAAACAGATGTCTGCGGGTAATCGCTGACAAATGTGTCTGGGGATGGCCCCTGTGGCATTAGCGCGGCTGTTAGTTACAGATTTAAGTGTCAGCGGACGGCTGTCACCAAACTACTCGTATTGAGTAATCGCCCTATTTGTATTCTCATTTAGTCTTGTTATCTCTTAAACGTTTTTTATTCAAAGAATTTTTTTTGTATCAAACTATTATAATATGGTACGGATGCTCTAAATGAGAACGCGTGGCTGGTCTTCAAAACATAATTTTGACTTGATTAATGAAATCTCACTACATACTTTATTGTTGTTGTATTCGTCTGAATTTACTTTAGAAAAGGTAAATTCGAATAATTTGGATTCATCTGAATTTACTCTAGAAGAGGTAAATTCGGATAATTTGGATTTGTCTGAATTTACTTTAGAAACGGTAAATTCGGGTAAAATAGGACGTCGGATGAGTCTAACCAGGCTCTGATCGCAGAGTTTAGTCATACGATCCCTGAAGATATAATAAGCTTGCCAGAAACGCGGTTCAAAAAATGTGTAAAGCGCACTTTGAGCCAACAAGCGCTAATATAACATTACAGATTATTTAGATGACAATGATGTCTAGAATCAAAGTCAGTTTAAGATGATTTAGACTTTGAAATGGAAACCTAGTTTAACTTGTAACGTTCATGCTTTCTATGCTTTAAGTTTCCGATGCGTTCTGAAGTCTTAATAAGTTTAATGTTATTTTTTACAACTGAAACGTTTACCAAGTCGTTCTTCATAAGTTATCATCATCATTCAGCCACACGAAGTCCACTGCAGAACATAGGCTTCCTTCATGGATTTCCAAAAAACCGGTTGGAGGCGGCTTGCATCCAGCGTCATCCTGCCACTTGGATGAGGTCATCTGTCCATCTTGTGGCTGGTCGTCTTACGCTGCGCTTGCCGATATGTGGTCTCCATATGTGGTTTCATAAGTAATTGCATTTAATTGCGACGCATTTTGAATAGAACAGAGCGTCGAGAGTAGAGAAGCAGAATTTTTGGTTTCAAAAAAGTCTTCTTGTCCACTTAAGTAACACCGGTGCCTTCATTTACGCAAATAGCGGGCCGATTTCTAAAATTAATTCTTAGGAAAAATATTTGTTACGAAATCGATGATTCTGTCGCAGTTTGAATTTCAGCTGCATTATTTTTTTAACCTAGATATTTTCCTAGGTTTAAAATGTTACATTCTTTGAATTTAATTCTCTCAGATTTTTTATTTCCAACTTGATGCTTATCCTACCGTATGTTTAATAGCACATGTGATCCAATTGTAATTGGAATTTAAATTAAATAAGACATCAATCCTCCACCAAACAAAGTGTTACTGGTGTCGAAAATTGTCAATACACTTTACATTGGTAACCTCTTTACGGTGCTTATTAATTATTTAGCGCTCGAGTGTCTAGGCAGTAGCGAGCATGTTTTACCGGGAATTACTGGGAAAATTTACTGGGACATGTAGCGTAGAGTGGCCGAAGACACCGTAGCCTCGTCTGAGCTTGACACTTATTCGTGTCAAGTTAGAATGGATGTAAATTATTACTGATTTGTCTTGTAGTTAAGTCGTTAAAAAGTTGTTTAAAATTTATCAGGCATAGTTCTTATGCTTATTTATATCTTAATGCAACAAGTTTAGAAGTTTAGAGTAGATACGCCGACGGGAAGTTTGGTACAGACCCCACCTGCAGACAAGTGCAGAGTTTGCGCTACTTTACTGACCATTGTCGGCTATGGTCCATAAAATAAGGTATTTAGAAAATTATGAAGTGCATGAGGAAGTAACCGGGTGGATTGATGATCTCCTTCGTACCATTCCAACTCTAAAAAGCTTATTTTATTTACTGAAAACAGTGATCACTATTATGGTGTTTGAATTTAGAACACACCAATATATTCGACCTCCATTGCAATGCTTATACAACCTCCTTGCGCAAAGAGTACTCGACATACAAACTCTTTGTGCAAATAACTCCTCGAGATTTGATTGGTCGATATTTGCGACAAGGAGTTAAGCATTAGAATAAAAACTGTTTTGTGTTCTTTACTGCCATCAAAGAAAAAAATATCGCTTCACAAGTTAACCACCCTAATAGTAATAATAATAAGAAAATTACTCTTAATTTTAGTAATTCTTAGAATTTTAATGTGCATTTTAAGTAATTTAATCTTTCTTTTTTCTTCATTAAATGTCTATTTTCGCTTAAAATATTTCTTTTTCTCGTAGTAATGGTATAAAGGATAGTGTGCAACTCTTGAACTTAAATAAAAAAAAGATAAAAACAGTATTTATTACCTTATCAGAAAAAAAAACTTAAAACAAAGTAAGGCTTAACTAGTGATAACATAAAATAAGGCAAAGGTATAAATTAAAATTTAAAGGTACGGATTTAAATTGAGGGCCATGAATCACTGGCGTCGCTCAGGATAAAACGATTTAATATCAAGACAGAGGACGTAGATTTGATTCCGGCTGAGAGCTGCCGTACTCTGATAAGATTAGATAAGTATATTCTTTATTGTACACTGATCCTGTACATACGAACTCAGTCTGGGTATTGTTCCACGTTTATAATGTCTTTTCCTGGATACGATATAACAGATCATCCTAGTGTAGAACCAGAACAAGTGTTTGTGCGGTGACTATAATTATTCTAAACTTTAGAAGACAATACCTTCTTCTTACAACAATGGCAAGGAGGCGAAATCGAGCGCTGACGACAAAATTCTAATTACGTCTAATTTGAATAGGGAATCGTGAGAACAATCAGCTGTGTAGCGACAAAGGCGGTCGCAGGCGCAGTACTGCGTCATGAATATTGCATTTTTGGGGCTTTGTTTTAATTTAGGTTAGTACATCATCATCATCAGCCATTTGACGCCCACTGCAGGACATAGGCCTCCTTCGTGGTTTTCATAACCATGAGGGGTTTTGCCATAATCGCCACGCTTGGCAGGCGGGTTGGCGATCGCAGTATGCGGTTGGAACCTCAGGAGAACGCTGCTGCCCGTCTCCTGGTAATTGATTTCTTTAGTCGCCTTCTACGACATCCACAGATGGAAATGGAGGTTAGTATATGAAGGGGTTCTAATAAGACTACTATTTCACTGTCTATGACTCGCGAACGAAGGGTTCCACACCATTATCTATACAACATTTGAATATTTCAAGCGTCCACCTGTTGCCGTTATTAATATAGAGCAAAAAACGTCAAGAAAATCACATTTTTTGTATGAAAGCCCCGCTTAAATATTTATTTTATTTCGTTTTTAGTATTTGTTGTTATGGCGGAATACATTACAGAAATACATCATCTATGAAAATTTCAACTGTATAACTATCACGGTTCATGAGACGGAGCCTGGTGACAGACGGACGGACGGACGAACAGCTGAGTCTTAGTAATAGGGTACCCTTACCCTTTGGATACGGAACTCTTGAAAAGGTATTTGCGAGCAAAAATTGTCATTATGCGTTTTCCTTGCGAAACAAGTAAGTTTTAATTTAGGTTAGTTAACTTAGGGTTTCCTAAGCCCAAGCGGTGGTAGCCTAGTGGGTAGAACATTGGACTCGGAAGCGAGAGACCCAGGTTCGATCCCCAGTGCGGGCATGTACCTATGACTTTATTTTATAAGTTATGTACATTTGTGAATTTATAGTAGCAATACCACTCGCTAACTGTGAAGGAAAACATCGTCAGGAAACCTGAGTGTCTGAGCTATTCACATACCTCAGCGCTTGAAATCGCCAATACGCGGTGGGCACGCTTCTCTGAGAGAAGGCCTGTGCCCTACAGTGGGACGTATATCGGCTGCTTATGAAACCCAAGTGGAGTTGAGCTGGCCATAACAGACGTATAGGCCCGGGAAGGTGGGCGAAATCGTCACCGATCGAGTGCCGTGCGATGGCTGATGGCAACATGGCGGACGAAGTCTACACTGTAATAATTTGTGAATTTAAAGCAAAGCAATTGCGCGAAAAATAAATAAACTTGTGCGCGTTTTCCTAACTTGTTTCGCAGAGGTAGGGGATGGTAAACATCAATTATAAGATTATGTTCTTTTTGTTGCACTGACCCGTGCTGAGGAGAATTTAAAAAAAATTTTAACCAGAGGTCGCGGGCTCAAGTCCTGCCATAGGTGGAACTTTTAGCCTCTAAATAGGTTTTTAAACAATTATAAGATTCTAGGCTGCAATGCAAGTATCAAACATAGTATGATCAGGAAGGATGAACAAAACTTTACAATTCAAATACCTTACAATTTACCAATAATTTACTCTCTTGAAGGGGAGTACTTTGTGTGATATTTTAATTAACAGACCGAACTTGGCAAGATTTTGGAGGGTCATTAATAGTTTTACAATGAAAACTTGCCAAGTATTCACACACAAAATCACACAATTTTTTCCTTGTTTATCAAAACAAGGTTCTTACATATCAAGTATTTTTTGGGACGAGAAGTTGGCTATTTTTTACATGTTTATTTTGGTAGGACATCATTCATTAAGTCGCAGTTTTTGAGCTACATTTAATGAAAACTTATTTATTTCAAATTATTATTACCATCTAACCATTAGACTAATATCACTGATCTTATTAATAAACAACTCACGAGAAACAAATTACAAAATACGTCAAGTAGGCACTCATAATTATGTTGATACTTTGAGAGGCTTTTGCCTGAAGCTTTCTCTTGTGTAGGAATTCCACATTAAACGCTTCAAAGTTCATCTTATTTTGATATAAGATGATTTAATCAATGTTCGTTAGTACTTCAGAATACTTTCTTCGCAAAATAATCATGGATTCCAAGTTATTATGATTGAACGTTAAAGATAACTTTAATATAATTAAGAGGCAGAAGTGGACACATATTTTATAAATAAAAACATGAACACAGCCATATGAAGGTAATGAAATATCAGAGAAGTTACATTTTTGGACTGCCATCTAAGAGAGTTTCTCAGAGAGAAAGTGTGGGTGATAAAAACTATGGTTTATCTCAGTGTAAGCTGTGCCTTATATATGATTAAAAAAATATGCGAGTCCAAAGCAACAGAGTGACTTTGAATCCGTTCACATTATTTTAATTGGACATTCTAACCATGATTTAAAAACATATCGTGCTAGTTTTCAAAACAAATTACGCGTCAAAAAAATTTCAAACAATAGCAGGACGAAAAATAACTACGTTTTGAGCGTCTTATGGGCGGCCACCTAAATTATTTTTTTAATTGTTTACGCATATCGAACGTCAGACTCTTAAGCATTTAAGATTAAAAAACATTTTTCAACTTTACGGTACTTCCTACCACTTCAAATTTGGATTCATAGTTTGGAGACAAAGGTCGGAAATCAAGAATATTTACAAAAATGTTATACAATTACTGATAAATCCTTAATAATACTGTTTTTCACAATGAAAAGAACATTACCGCAAAATACGATGAATGAATTCAAAATCACCCTGTAGTTATAAAATTTATTCCTTATTGGCAAAAATATATTCTTAATGAACTTTTGTTTGTAAAATATAACTTAACCTCCTCAGTCCTGACCTTGAAAATAACAATGGTTTTCTATTGTTATTTTCAAGGTCAGGACTGAGGAGGTTATATAGGCAGCCTATAAAAGCCCCACTACAGGCAGTTTCTCAGAGAGAGAGTATAGGCACAATGTGAGCTATTACCTTGAGGATATTTATGATATTAATGATACGTCCGTTAAAAACGTTTCCAAAATTATAGACGTTGATAGTGTTACTAAACGATTTCGAAAAGTGCTGTGCTATACAGGTCGCATAGAATAAAAAAAAAAAACAAAAAAAAATGCAATTCGCTTTCTAACCAACGGTTTCTTTTCTGTTCTAAAATTATCTCGATAGATGTTTCATACACACCTAATATATAAAAAAAATAACAAATGCCACTAAGAAATACCAACATCTAAAAACAACTCTACACAACTTCATTGAGTAGTTACATCCAATTCCAGTCCTTTCCGATATTTCAGGGTAAGAAATAGGAACTGAAGGCGAGTAAATTACTAAAATTCAGCGACTTCTCTTCAAATAAAAATATACGAGACACATCTATATGTGTCTCGCATCTCGAACTCGAAGCCGTCGAGTCACTCGAGAGGAAAATGTTTGTTTTCATAAAGAAATGTTGTCTTTAATTTCTACTGCATATAAACACATATGACCTGCCATGTGACGTTATGAATTGAAATGGTGGTGGAATACAGTCGTCGAAGAAAAATTGGTATCATTTAAAACCGGCCAAGTGCGAGTCGGACTCGCGCACGAAGGGTTCCATTATCTATACAACATTAGACACAAATATAAAAAAACAGCAAAAAAAATCACGTTTGTTGTATGGGAGCCCCCCTTAACTAATTATTTTATTTAGTTAAGGGGGGCTCCCATTAGCGGCAACAAAAATACATAATCTGTGAAAATTTCAACTCTCTAGCTATCACGGTTCTTGAGATACAGCCTGGTGACAGATAGACGGACGGACGGACGGACAGACAGACAGCGAAGTCTTAGTAATAGGGTCCCGTTTTTACCCTTTGGGTACGGAACCCTAAAAAACAAAACAAAAAATAACTGACTGCTAAAAGATAAAGTGTATTGCAACTTTTAACAGTCAGTTTTTTTCCTTTTGTTCTGGCCTTGATCAGTCAAATCATTTTCAACTAAATCGCATCAAATTGTTTGTGGTGCTGTTAAACTGCAACAGCAAAAATGAGACAGAGCTCTTGGTGTAACCTAATAAGGCTTATATGAAACATGCTATATTGTAAATCGGCGGTAGCCTAGTGGGTAAAACATTAGACTCGGAAGCGGGAGACCCAGGTTCGATTCCTAGTGCGGGCATGTACCTATGACTTTGTTTTCTAAGTTATAGTAGCAATACCACTCGCTAACGATGAAGGAAAACATCGTGAGGAAACCTGAGTGTCTGAGCTATTCATATAGCTCAGCGCTTGAAATCGCCAATCCGCGGTGGGCACGCGTGGCGATTAAGCCCAACTCTCTCTCTCTGAGAGAAGGCCTGTGCCCTACAGTGGGACGTCTATAGGCTGCTTATGCATATTGTAAATGACAGTGTTTTATCTATAAACTATTCCAACCAGCAGTCCATGAAAACCAGGCCCTGATGGTCCAATAGCATTGGCGATAAACCAAAACAGAATCGCAGCGAAGTAGAATCCAAGCCCAACAGACTAGAAAGCATTAAAATTCATGCGTTCTATCAAAGAGGCAACTATAAATAAACCGCCATTTTATTTCTGTCATGAAAGGCAACACAAGTACCTAGTTGCCGAACCATATTTCATGGTACATTGACCCCAGCACATATCTGTTTAAACTAAGCGCACGCCAGCACATATCTGTTTCGGTAAGAAATCGTGTGGCCGGGTCGCGGTCGCCGGTGGGTATTTCTCCAGTGACCGGCGATATATCGTCGCTTGCGGTGGAATATATGGTATTTTCTTAGCAAAAGTGACACTAGATGTCGTTGAATATTGCTAAGAGTGCCAAGAAAACGCTAAATTTTCTTAAAAGGTGCCCTCAGGATCAAAATTCCACACAAACGTAGTTCAGTATTCATTTGAAAACCACTCATCTGATCGAAATGAAAAAACTGACCTAGTGCGAGTCGGACTCGCGCATGAAGGGTTCCGTATCATTATCTATACAACATTTGAATATTTCAAACCTGTTGCCGCTGTTAATGTCCAGCAAAAAACGGAAAAAAATCACGTTTGCTGTGTAGGAGCCCCCTTTAAGCATTTATTTTATTCTGTTTTTGTATTTGTTATTCTAGCAGCAACAGAAATACGTCATCTGCGAAAATTTCAACTGTCTAACTATCACGGTTCATGAGATACAGCCTGGTGACCAACAGACAGACAGACGGATAGCGAAGTCTTAGTAATGGGTAAGGGTCCCTTACCCTTTGGGTACAGAATCCTAAAAAGTAGTAAGAACTATGATATGTAATTCCAAGGTTCTTGATATTAGAATAGAATAGACATCGTTTATTACCAAAACACAAACAATTTAAAAAAGCAATGATAGCAGATTTACATTTTTTTAGACTCTTCCATACCTACTAAGGAGGAAAAGTTTATAAGTGAATAATTATGTTTGTTAGTTTGTATGTAGTAATGTAAGGGATAAGGTCCCGAAAGTACTTATTCGATTTAAAAAATTACGTGAAACTAGTCGCGGGCTCTACTAGTTATTAAAATAAGATAAGAATATTCTATTAAGATACTTATTTAATTAAAAATGCTATTTTGTGTGAATCTTTCACATCATACGACAGTGTTGGCGACAGACCTTTTGTTATTGTTTAGTTCTTTTTTATAGATAGATATTGTATACCTGGGATCCTTAGTAACCGAAAACAACGGTGTCTTCAGAAATAAGTAGGAGAATAATGGCGGCTAACAAGTGCTACTTCGGACTACTAAGACACTTTCGCTCAAAACTTCTTTCAAGAAGCATAAAATTTATCTTGCACAAAACCTTGAGCAAAAAAGACGAAAATTCCTTGTTGGTATTTGAGCGTAAAATACTAAGACGCATTTTCGGAGCTGTGATGGAAAATGAGAGATGGCGAACGCGTTATAACCACGAGCTATACCAAATGTACGATGAGCCAAACGTCATTAAGACCATAAGGATCGGGCGCCTGCGATGGGCAGGGCACGTGATACGAATGGACGAGGCCAGAGTACCCAAACGCCTTCTAACTAGAAGGCCGACCGGAAGGCCGCAGAAGTCGAGGCAGGCCCAAGCTTAGATGGTTGGACGGCGTCGAACAAGATATCAAGATCTTGGGAGTGACAAGTTGGAGAAGGAAAGCCTCTAACAGATCGGACTGGAGAGCTTTGCTTGACCAGGCTAAGGCCCACCCGCGGCTGTAATGCCTCAGATGATGATGATATTGTATTTTTTACTATTGTCAGTTTTTTTTAATTTAGTTTGTTTCTTTCAGTTCAGTGATGTAGTTTTTGTTCTTACCAATGTGTAATGTCTTAATGTGGCAAATAAATGGATTTACAGTTTTAAAGTTGTATTCTTGAATTTATTTAAAAGAAAAGTAGCGGCACCTATTCGGTGCTCAATACAATGTAAGACCTAAGCTTCTATTAGTGAAATATCTCTATAGAATATAAAATATAAATTATATAGAAATTTTGAAATATAGAATATTTATTAGAAAAATGAAAAAAATGTATTTTAATTAATTAAGTAACGTATCCCAGGGTATCCCAGGGTGCAGGTGGAGACCAGGGTCTGGCATTCCTGCCACGAGCATAACAGATCTTTTTCGCTTCATCAACATTCATAATTAGTATACGAAATATTTGTTTTTAGGGTTCCGTAGTCGACAAGGAACCCTTATAGTTTCGCTATGGCCGTCCGTCTGTCTGTCCGGCCTAGCTCAGAGACGATTAGTAAGAATTCAGTGAAATTTGCCATAGACATACATATTATTAATTACGCCGACAAAACGGTAGACTAAACGTAAAACTTTTAAAATGTTTTTTAGTGCATTGATGCATTTTTGTCTCACCTACACCATAGTGTGGGGTACCGTTGGAGTTGTTATTTAAAAATACGGTGGGTGTAGGTAGATCATTTTTTTATTTAAAGAACTTTAGAAACTTAAGGATCTATCACGGCTAAGTAGGCTTTACAAGTTAACGAGTAATAGGCGACCAATTTATAAAAGGAAAACTTCTTACAAAATCCATTGAAAATTCAACTTCATCCACGTATGAAGTTGTTAGTTCTGTAAGACAGATAAAACCCACTCTTTCTACGGAACCCTATACTGCGCGTGGTATTTTAAATTTTAAAATTAGTTTTGATTGTTGTTCATTTTTATTAAAAATGTGATGATAGTGATTTGGAATGAAGGAATATGACACCTTCACTTTCGAAACCGCGCCGCGTGCAAGCGTGGGGAATGTGTACAATGTGTTCCGCAGTCGGCGCACTGCGTAAACATTGCGTTGGACCGGCTCTGAGCATGTCGCCCGACTCACATTTCCCTTTAAACTACACTGTGGGCTTACCGGATAGCGGTGACTAAAGAATATTTTTTAATAATGTTCGTAAACAGGGTATTTAACTAAGTCCTGTTTTACGAGCATTTATGTCGTTTCGGCCGTAATCTATATAAGTTTTTTACGAATGAAAGGTTGCAATACGGTATTTGACACGATCAACAATAAATTATTTCATATGCTCGATTAAAACAAAAATTACAAAATATCTCGGAAAATGTATCTCTTTTAGTCAATTACTAGTTATTACAACTTTTAAATAGATTAAACATGAAATGGGTAAAGGGTACTCTGAAATGTGACGTCATAAGCAAGTATTTTCATACAAAATTCCGTTTTAAAAGTAACTCATTTAATATTTTGTCAAATACCCACTTGGTCGCAATACAAGGCCTATTGATTTGAGGCTTATCGATGTGATTTGATTTGATTTTTGAGTTATAGAGGGCTTGTCTGATAGATGTGGCATCTCTCTTGCCTACACAGTTAAAATTTTTGATAAATACAAATATGTTTATTTTCTTAATCCACATATATGTGCACTTTATATAAGTACAAATGGTAGATGCGATAGTAGAATTGATCGTAAGTAGATTGTGATAGTGAATTGTAGTAGATCTGTATTTTAGGTTTCCATGCCTCCCAGCTAAAATATTTGATAAATACTGTGTCTTATTTGCAAGCCAATGACAGAGTCAAGTAGGAAATAATAATTATACTTTATTTAAATCAGACAGTATCCATTATATACGTGAGGTAACAATTTTTACTATTATTATTTTAGTCGCTAAATTAAATTAAAAACACTGATTTATTATTTAAATTTAATGGATATCGGCTGTCTATCCTGCAGCCCTACTCAACGACTAATAATGATTTTTAATGATTGTAAAATTATGAGTATAACAACGCAACCTATATAGGGACGTATATACGTCCCATTGTAGGGCACAGGACTTCTCTCGGAGAGAGAGGATGGGCTTAATTACCACGCGTGCCCACCGTAGATCGGCAATTTCAAGCGCTGAGGTATGTGAACACCTCAGACACTCAGGTTTCATCGTGATATTTTCCTTCACCCTTAGCGAGTGGTATTGCTACTATAACTTCACAATGACTGTAACTTAGAAAACAGTCATTGGTACATGCCGGGACTCGAACCCACGACCTCCGGAATGAGAAGCCGACATTCTACCGCTCTGCTACCACCGCTTTTGAACTTACTTTATTAATAACTAAATAAGTATAGCACAACAAGACTATTTCCGAAATATCCTTTTAGACTACTTTCTACCACCGCCTTAGAGCATTTGTCAAAAGTGTATTCATTATTTTGCAATAACTAGAGTAATAAAAAACCAATAGCGAGCGAATGGTATGCCAGACATTGAATTGAATTGAATTGAAATAATTTATTCACTTAAAACACAGTACAATGACAGAGTACAATTTTAAATTATAAATTTAAAAGAAACATGCAAGGAAAGCCAGTGCACTGCGTTTGTGAAAGGACCCGACTCAGCATTTGTCACAAAAGGGGTACCTTCTGTAACACTGGTATTCTGTCGGCACCTAATAAGTAAAATAAATAAAAACGAAAGACACACACAATAGATATTAGGAAAAATAAAATAATTAAATAATATAATAATAATAAATATGTAAATTTTTCAAATATATAAGCAGATATTTTTAAATATAATATAATAAATTAAATAAAGTAAATGATAAGATTAAATAGGTTAGTTCGATCGATCCTAAAATAAATGAAAAGATGAAATAGATTAGTTTTACCGATCTTAAGCGAGCCATTGTAATTAATTAATTTTGTTTTGTTTTCTTTTTTCGTTGGCATAACCTACTAATAAGCGCACCACAGCAGCAAATCAAACTACAGATGACACATCTGATCTAATAGGGCAGAGCTATACAATTTCAATCATTCTGCTGGTCCTCCAACAACAATAACCTATAATGATTTTTGAATGATCCTAAAGTTGGTAATGAGCGGATTGGTGGAGGAATATTATTCCAGCATTTAGTTGCTTGATAGCGGAAACTGCCCCTAAATGCTGCTGTTGCGTGTTGCGGGATAGTTATAATTGCGCAACACGCCTTACGCGTCGGTCTTTGGCGCCATGTCAGTTTTTCAAATAAATACTCCGGTTTACCTGAGTTGATAGTACCAAATAATAAACAGGCCATCTGGAATTTCAATCTATTTTTAATTTTTAATATTTTTGCGTTGTTCAGGAAAGGTGTTACGTGGGTTCTGGGAGGAATATTAAAGCAAAAGCGTGCACACGCGTTTTGGACGCGTTGTAGAAGACGATGCGATTTTTCATACAAACATGGACCATAAACCGTCAAACAATAATTTAACTTTGATAAAATCAATGACTCTGTCAATTTAATTCTCATAACTTCACTTAAAAAAGGGCGTATTCTATAAAGTACTTTGAGTCTATAAAAACAATTTTGAACAACTTCAACCAAATGCTTTTCGAAGCGCAAATCGCTGTCAAATGTCACTCCAAGGTTCCTCGCTTCGACAACTCTCTCTATCGGAACTCCAGACACTTTAACGATAGGATTCAAAGCCTGAACTTTGTCCACATCTGCACGCGAGCCCAGAATCATATACTTTGATTTACTTGGGTTAAGCAACAAAGAATTCCGCATTGACCAAGCAGATATACGGTCCAAATCGTCATTTAAACTTTGAATGGAATCACTGAGATTGATTTGATTAATAGGAACGTATAATTGTACGTCGTCGGCATAGATATGGTGCTTACTTGTCAAATTGGAACCCAAATCAGCACAGTAAATTATAAAAAGTAACGGCCCCAGAATGGAACGCTGTGGAACCCCTCGTGAAAGCATTTCTGATCGTGAGTGCTCCTTTGATCCATCGGACTTATTTAAAACAACCTCCTGAGAGCGACCGCTTAGATAACTGTGAAACCATTTCACTGTCGAATTGTTAAAACCATAATATGTCATTTTCGAAAGCAGGAGTGAAGTATTAATACTATCGAATGCACGGGAAAAGTCAAGAAGGACAAGAATAGTAGCAGAACCTACATCTCTGGATGATAGAATATTATCTACCACGTCCAAGAGAGCAGTGTTCGTGCTTCTCTGCCTTCTGAACCCTGATTGGAATTTTGGTAATATATTATTGTCTTCGACAAAGCTAATGACCTGGTCATAGATAACCTTTTCCATAATTTTTGATAGGCAAGATAAAATGCTAATGGGCCTGAGGTCTTTCACAAGAAGTGGTGAAGCAATTTTTGGCAAAGGTTTTACAAGAGCTAGCTTCCATATGTCAGGAAATGTAGAAGTGGCAATGGACGTATTAATTATATTAGTTATTAAATTGAGCGTGTGAGGAAGTGTTAAGATCAACATATCTAAATTAATTTGGTCAGCACCAATAGAATTTGATTTTTGGGCCATTATAATTTTTGCAACTGTTGTTTCATCAACGGTTTGCAATTCAAAGGATGCTGTACCGAACCTGTGGTATTCATAAAATGTTAATTGTGAAATTTCTACCTCATCATGTCCTGGAACAGTAGCAAAATGTTTACAGATTTCATTAGGGTCATCAAAATGTACAGGTAAGTCTGAACTACAATTAAAATCGGGTAAGACGGATTCCTTGAGGTTTTTCCATAATTTTGCAGAGTCTTTAATGTTACAGTTTATATTCTGTTCAAAAAATGCCTTTTTTTCATAAAACAAGGCACAGTTGACCATTCTTTTCATACTTTTATATTGTTCTAAGTCTGAATCAGCTTTAGTTAATTTATATTTAGCATGTGCCTGATTTCGTAATTTGATCATAAACTTTACGTTACTCTTTAACCACGGTATTTGTTTTTTACGTAGAACAGTAGTACGTATAGGGGCATGTTTATCAAACAACCCTAAAACACATTTGTTAAATTCTGTTACCATATTATTTACGTTATCCATGGCATATATTAAATTAAAATCAATTGAGTATAAATCATCGTTGAAATTGCTTAACGAGATACGTTTTATAGGCCTACAAGTTATTTTTTTTGGAGAAAATTCATGTTTTTTTATCTTTAGATCAACATAAACTATTGAGTGCGCACCAAGGTCAGGGACATGATCCACAGTGACTTTAACAATTGGAGCATCAAGGCTAGCGCAAATTAAATCTATAAGCGTTGCGCTATGGGAAGTAAAGTGTGTCGGTTCAGTGACCAGATTCTCAATACTTAAACTATTCATAAATGCAACTAACTTTTTTGAAAGGGGGTCTTCTGAATTTATTAAATTTATGTTGAAGTCTCCCAATAGTATGACGTAGTCATAGCTATTCAAAGTAGTGATAGACTCTGTAAGGGAATCAAGAAAGCAGTCCACCTTCACCCAATTGGGCCTGTATGCGGTGCCAATTAGAAATCTGTAAGTATTTATATTTGCAACTATCCACATCTGTTCTACATCTGAAGTAGGATGGGTAAGGGTTCTAAGTTTATAGCCATTTTTTATGTAAAAACCTACCCCACCACCACCACCCTTGAGAAGGCAAGGTGGCCGGGGAATATGACGTAGACGGTAGCCCGGGATTGAAGGAGCACGAGCATCCTGATTTGGCTTCAACCATGTTTCATTTATGGCGAGAATATCCGGCTGCAAGCGATCGACTGCCGCACATAGCTCCTCGTGCCCAGTCCCTAACGAACCCGCATTGAAGAGACCTAATCTAAGGTATTTATTTTTATTTTTCTCGGCGACAGTAATTTGTTTTATAGTTTGTTAGTAAATAAGTAACTTGATTAAAATATATATTATAAAATAATATCATGTCCAGAATGTTCAATGCTTCCGATTTGAAGGTCCGTTCATACACGCTGTAATTGGTAAAAGTAACAGCACAATTTACAAATGAAGCAACAAAGTAAGAATCATTATATAGTAAACTGCATAAAATAATGTTTGCATTAGAGTATGGTTGAAAAATAGAAATTAAACCTTTAGAAGTATGGCGTGTTTTTTGAGCATTAGATTTAGTGTTTTGTATTTTATATAACGCATAGCAATGACTTTGATACATGAAGATTGATAGATTAAAGCAATTAGCCAGAATGACAAACATAAATATACATATTATATTCGACACAGAATGTAGCATTGTCCTAATTAAGCTTTTATAAAAGTTTTTACATCTTCCTCTTTACGTAAAATAACCCTCTGTGACGTTTGGTCCTTTCGGGCGTAGATACGACCATCTTTTGACCAAACGAAGCGCCAACGTGCATTCCGACCAGCGTCGCGGGCCTGTGCAAAAAGTGCTCGATTGGTTTTTGTGAGCCGCTCGTTGACGTAAAAGCGGTGCGGCTCGTGTGGCGGCAGGCCCAGCTCAGAAGTAGTAGCGCCGCGGCGCACGCGCGCACTCCTCAGCAGCTGGTCACGGAGGGAGCGCCTTGCCAGCCGCACGACGACGGGCCGCGGACGCGGTCCCGGAGCTCCCTCGATAAAGCCATGCCTTGGACCAACCCGCGTTGCACTCACTATATCGCTCTCCTCTAAAGTCATCCCAAGCTTCGCCGCCACCGTCATTACCAGGTGCCCCACTGATTCACCCTCGCACTCTGGAACGCCCGCGACCTCAATGTCATTCGAAAGCAGTTCTTGATCTCTGTCGTTTAGTTTGCTCTGAAGAACAGAAATGCTGTCAGAAAGCTTTGTAACGTCAGAAGAGCTAACCTTCTTTTCTAGGGCCACGAACTCTTCCTTTAGCCTTGCATTTTCTGTACGGAGATTGGCCACCTCCTCCTGAAAAGAAGCTCTTAATTTAACTAGCATTGCATTGAACTCTGATGTGATCGATTTCTTGAATTCGACCAGCTTTGCATCCAACTTTGTATCCAAGAGCTCTCCAAACTGGTTGTAATTAATTGTCGCTGGAGTTCCAGTGGGGATGGGTGTACTATTCGAGTCAGCAGAGAAGGCAGGTGGGATTACTGATGCGCCTGGAGTCGACAGTTGATTTCCTTGAGCATGTTGCGGGGCCGTGGTGGCCGTGCTGATTTCCATAACCGTTGACTTAGAGTTGCTAGCGGGAGGGGGCGGGCGCACATCGTATTGCTTTCGTGTCGGAGTTTCGTCTCCGCGGCCTCGAGAACGTTTCGTTACATTATCGCATCCGGGGCACTGCCATAACTTCTTATCAAGCTCACGGAATATTGCCGAAGTCATGTTAACACACTGGTGGTGATATGCCTTGTTGCAGAGACCACATTTCAGTGCATCCGTTTTGGTTACGGAGACAAAACATGCTTCACACTTCATGTTTCAATGACTACCAAGTGTTTAGGTAGGTAAGCAAGGAGCGACGCAGAAAGCGGCGGCGCAGTAAACGGCGTAGCAAAAACTTGTTTAGTACGTAGCGCAGCGATAGTAGTAGGTACACCGCCGCGCGTAGCACAAAGCGTGACGTCTTGCGTCTGGCGCAGGACCAAACGGTTTATTTCGCAGTGTTAACTCCAGTCGATTTGGCGCGACGGCAACACAGCCTGACTCACTCGCAGCGATAGCCGGTTCAAATCCGAAACAGAGGAGGGTGCCAATCACAAGCAAAATCGTCACTTTTATTTATAGTAAAACACTCGGTGATAATGTTATCTCACTCTGAGCACGCCCAGTAGGAGGAGTTGGCTCATAAAAAGGACACATGAGTGACAGAGAATTTGAAATTACTATGACGCACCAATCACGAATTTAAGTTTACGATTATTCTAAGAAACGGGTTAAAACCGCGCACACGTCCACTCCGGATCGATCTCAACAGTAGCCTTCATAAAAGGAGCCTTAAGGCCATTGTAAACAAATTAAAATATACTTGAACTGAAAGTAAACCAAGGCTGTTCTGTAAGCGAAGTTTCAGTTAGGTTGCAAACCAAAGCAGCGTATATTAATCATCTTCATGTAGGTATCATCTGCAAAGACTTCCCGATAACATGAAAGCGCTTTCAAGCCTTCCACGGCAAGTGACACAGTGTGTTTGTGTAGTGTGAGTCTTCGTGACGTCACCGAGGCGAGAGGAGGGCTGAGTCAACTCTCGAGTCGAGTGCAGGCGCCGGCGGGGCGGCGACGCCGTGGCCAGGAGACTGCACTATTATTGCCTTGCAAGGCTTGTACTCGTATTTAAACGAGGATTTGGATTGCAAATAATAATAATAATAATAATAATAATAACTTCCATTCAACACAATCACCTGTTCCTGTACACAATAACTTGGTGGAGGGGCCGGTAAGGGACGACCCAAGCGGAAATATATTTTAACCAATACTCGGAACCGGCGTGCAACGACTAATGAGTCACAATCGTGGTAAGTGGCAATTTGCCCCGGTCTTTGCCTATACCTCCGGGATATACGCGTGAGTGTATGTTTCGTAATTCAATACAGTCACTTGGCCCTGGAAGATCTGCCTTTTTCGGTATACATTAATTTCTTTTGAGAAGTCTATGTGCATTGTAAGGTAAATTTAATTTCCTTTATAGGATTAATTTGCGACTACGACAAGATGTTATGTAGAGTTGAACCTTCCGCAATATCATTGTAATTAACCACTCGTCTGCCGCGACACAGATCTGTGTCCAACTTAGTATGGGCCACCTATACGTTGCGTTCCGCGAGGGCAGTTCAGGAGTTAATGACGAAAACACCGTTTAAAATGTTATAACCAAAATAACAACCTCCACATTCATGAAAATTCGTGAAATTTAGGACTGACTGACACACGTAAACCTCTCTACCCCCTTCGAATCTTAGATTTAGTATTTCCGCTTCCGCTAGAGGCAAACATTTTGTGGCATCAAAGGAATGACTCACCGTCTGGTGTCGCCACCATAAATTATAATAAACATTATCATAACAGCGGGAGATGATCACATCTGTTGCTATGATCTATCTGCTAGACGAAGTGTCTTGGATTAGTCATACGCTAACGTTGCGATAGGCATTTCCACTGTTGACAAAAAATAAAAACAATAAAGAAAAGAAATGAAAAAGAGAACATACAAGGAGCTGTATATATCCTACTGCATGGCAAGGCTATCTCTCAGAGAGAGAGAGTATGGGTTTAATCACCATACGTGCTCACTGCTGATCAGTGCCCACCGTAGCCAAATAGAGAAACAACGTATGTATTACTCAGTGTAAAATAATTATTTCCTTTTTAAGTTTTAATTTGAAATGGTTTATACCTACTAATAAAATTAAAGTATTTTTCTCCTGATAAATTGTTTGTTTGCAATAAATTGTACAAAAAGCAATATCAGCGCGTTATAAGTTATGGTCTCAGTTTAGCGTATGCTTTTCCCCATGTTTATAGTTTTTAATTTCCTACGTTAAACACAAAGCTATCACAAGTGCTTATTATAAATCTATTGCATAAAAACTATATGTATGTTGATTACCACATTTGTATAACCACATGAGAGAAAAGGAAAAGCAAAGAATTAGTTTATTTATAATCTGCACAAGTGATCTTACTAGTAGTCTATGGTACATTACGTAGGAAACCAATTTTGTCAGTTTGTTTCGTAACGATAATTTTAAATTTTTTTGAACAACCTCTATTTGATCTAATCACAGGCAACAACTATGCATTCTGGTGCACGGCAAATTTCGTTTTTCTTTCTCTCTGTCTTAGAGAGAGCTCTCTGTCTCTCTCGGAGAAATTTTAAGTACTAAAATGTAACGTATAGTACAATTTTAAGAAAATAACTCACATACTCACCTCAGGATATTTGCTTGCCATAGCGTAAAAAAAATACGTTCGTTTCATGCCCGAAAACCCCAATTCTCAACGCAAAATATTGTAATGTTTTCGCGCGCCGTCGCACAGTGGGTCCAAGCGTGACAAGGCACATTGTAAACAAAAACCTCGACGCTGCTCCCGCGGGACATCCCCGCGAAAGTTTAAAGAAACTCGCAGATCAACATCGCCAGTCCTTAACGTATACTACAGAAGGTGAACTCAAAAATCCTAGCATATAATAAAAAAATAATGTACATTCTTTTTTTTATTTCTGGTCGATGGTTTTCCCAAAACACAATAAACAAATGCATATTTAATAATGTGTAAGCAAACTAAACAAGGAAGAAAATTAATTATAAAATCAGGGCTTCCTAGTTTTGGACTAGGGATGCTACTATGTAACTTCTCTACTGTATGGAATCGTCCGGTTCAAAAACATACATATTTTGACACTTCGGAAATGTAAATATGGATAACCCAATATAGTGGACAAAACATGTTATTGTATGATGACGATGTTATTATTACTTTAATAAGGTCTGTTTGGTGTAATCGTTTTGAATTTGGTACCTACTCAAAATTCAAATTAAAGTAAAATTATTATGACACAAAAACTTCAAAGACGGTTCTGTAAATTATTACAATTTTATGGCTGCTTTTTAAAGAATTTAATTCTAAGAATGAGTATACACCCCCCGCTAGCCGCTCCCACTAAGTTCTAGAATATAAATTTAACCTTCTTTTGTAAGTATTCTTTGAAGGCTAGACTTTGCCGGGCGGAAAAATGGAAAACGCTCGCGATTCGTGCTAGCTAGGTAGTTTGTTTTTTGTTCCGATCGAAAGAAGTTTAGACACACTGTGCAGCTGGGTATTGGTTTGTACCTTTGAACTTTTGTTGGCGACTAAATACAACGTTTCTGGCAGTTTGGTTGCTTCAATTTTAATATCTTTGGATCTAGATATATGTAATAGTAATTGTTATACACTACGGAAGTAGCTTTAGATATAGAAAAAGAGAGCTTCTTGAATTTTTTATATAGTGTGTAATAAAGTTGTCATATCTATAAAAAATGAGGTTTTATTCGTCAATAGAAACTATTTTTATTATTATTAGCTTTGTTCCGGAATCCTTTATTTTTATTATGGCGACAACCTCAAAGAGCTCTAGCATTTTATGAAAAATCAAGTTTACTCAATATTCCTTTGAAACCAATCTCGATTCAATGCGTTTAATAAAATACTGTAACCCAAGATTCGCCATAATTTTATGCCACCAAACTAGGTCATCAAAACCATAGTCAGGAAGGCACAATCGCCCTGAGTTAACGTATGAGAACAATACAATCAACCTATTTCCTTTTTTGCATCCTATCGTTCTAGGCTCCTAGCTATGCAAGCGATGCAACGGATTGCAATATAAAAGCGGCTGCGTCGCGGATTGCGTCGAAGATTGCCTGTGTCCGCCAGTGCTCGGCCAATATGGAAATATTTACACATATTGTTGAGAGAATACACTTTTTTTCAGCGGAAAAATAGAAAAGAAATTCTGAATGGAAAACCTACACCGTTCAGATAAAAATGTTTCTGAATAAAATGTTTCATGCATGAATGTATATTTTATATAATGCCTAGATAAAAAATACAAAGGAATTCGGTCTAGGCGGAACAGCTTGGTATTACTTTAATATTCTCGAGCTTAAAATTAAATATTCTTACTCAAAATACATTCATAATGTTTGTATTTTATCTGTGCCTAGACATCCTACTGTTGAACACAAGCATTCTCTCTGAGACAGAGAATCTCACCCCCAGTGTCTCCACTCAATCAAAATCAATTTTTCAACGTAAAGAATTGACATTCTGTTTGTTGAATGTCAATGTACATTGTTAGCCGCTGTTTTCGGGTCGATTTGTAGGGGAGAAAAAGGCTGCAATAAAAGTGTCCACTCTGACCACCTTCTCTCAAATCATCTTAAACATAATAGTAATATTATATTAAACGTGTCTAACCGCGATTATCTATTAGGTAAATTTTTATTACTTCTGTTCCCGACGTGTCGGCGACGTTGCAGCTGCCGTGGTTACGGGTAGACTGAAGTGGCAAGTGCAGTATTTTATCTGTTCTTCAATTTCAGTTGCTTCCCGAACGATCCTTCGATAGTAATGTCGATCGGTTGAGAGAACTTTCGGTTGATGCCAATGCAAATCTCGCGCCTTATCACCGGACCCGTCCGCGGACGTAGTGAGTGTTGTGCGTCGGCCCGCTGCGAAAAACTAAGAGTCACTTGAGGGTAGAACACCTCTACCTTCACTACAAGTATGACTGTACTCGCCATTTCAGTCTACCCGTGACCACGGCAGCCGCAACGTTGCCGAAACGTTGTTAATCAAAGGTAATTAAATCTTACCTAATAAATAATCGCGGTTAGACCCGTTTAATATATTACTATATATGAGCATCGCGAGTCATTCATCAATACTTAAATATAATACATCAGTTGCTATTACTGTTAACAGCTATTTTGTATACACTTTTGCCAACTGACGGCTGTTAACAGAACATTAACAGATTGTTGGTGAACGAGAAAGGTAGGTCTCATCAGCTAATATGTTCCTATATTTTATTTGGGTATTGTAAGTGAGTCTTTTTCCATCTTGCGATTAATGGTTGTAAGAAAGAAATTGTTTTTTTTAAAAAGGCAATTTCTTTTCTTTGAAGTTTTAGTTGTGATTCCTGCCTGAATAGTACGACGACGCTAGTAACGCATTTTGAATGTCAATAGTCGCGACTTTCCAGTAGGTTAACTGTTAAATTCTGACATTTTAGCGCCACAAAACGCATGACTCATGCCATCGTAGTACCCATCCTGGCGTACACTAAATAATACGCTATGCAATCGAGCAGTTAGCTAAAGCTAAAGTACATTTATGTGTGTGCAGACTAGAAGCGACAATGAATTAAAAAGAATGTTATCTGGTCAGTGCAATAAATTCTGTACTAATTCTAATTATTGTTTATATTACGTGCTTAAACATAGTGACATAAGCAATGCGTACTTTCTAAAACAAGTCAATTAAAGTGTCATTTACAACTGTTGTTCTACGTTTTTTGTTTGGCTACATTTTGCATAGTTAGTGCTTAAAACTATATGTATTAATTAAACTGGTCATTCTTCCTTCAGGACAATAATTAACTATGGTCTTGGATATTTTTAGAGCTTTCTAAACGCAAATTTAATACAATAATGCAAATAACACAACCTTTCATTGGATTGGTAACTCGGTACAGCGAGGTAAAAAATATTAGTTTTTTCCCACCAATGTGCCGCTGTTAGCTTTAAAGAGATCTCAAATTGAATATTCGAAAAACTAACGTCTCCTCGTACTAGAAAGCGTCGTTCCCGTGAAATGCAACTTCGATAACAATATCAATGTCACATGAAACCGTCGATAAAACGCAAAAGACCACACTTGGTTTAAAATTCAAGCACGCAGCGTGGTACAGCCGGCAACGCTGCGTGTTTCAACACTGTAGCTCCTATCACAAGCCACACAGGTGCGAGTGTCGTACGATAATATGCATTTGCGTCTAACGCTGACAGTACGTGTATGGAAGATTCTCTGCAAGTATCCAGGCGGATAATCCGCACGATATTTTCAATAACACTAGTGGCATAGCACGAAAAATAGAAGTTCTGCTTCAGGGTGGGTGGCCTACGTAGGCGAGCTTATCTCTATAGAAGATTTTATCATAACCCATAACCCATTGACCTCATGGACTCACGTGAGGCAATTAGGTCATTGAGTACCGTCTTATGGGCACTGACGGAAGACCAGCGCTGGAGTATCACGCTCCTCCAGCTGATGCTGAGTCAGAGCCCTTTTGCTTTTGCAACACCCACAGAACTCATTGTACTCACACTGGACAATGTGCATTGTTGTGGGTCAAAATTGTTAATGTTTTTTTATGTATTGTTTGTTTTCTAACCACTGTATAGTCTGCTTAATTTTGTTTTTATTGTGTGTGATGTGTGTAAATGCGAATAAATAATTTATCTATCTATCTACCTACCGACTATATTCTTCCTGCGATCCACTTCATCGAAAGGTTGTCTGGAAGAGATCGCTCTAAGCGATAAGATCACCAAATTTCCCAATCACGTTATTATATTAATAAAAATCTTGATAGATTTCGATTTTTCATTAAATTCGTAACGATGACTAAAAACACATAAAAACATTTAGTTTACGAGATAACTCATAATAAAAAGGCTTCCTCATAAGCAGCCTATATAAATACGTCCCACTGTAGGGCACAGGCCTTCTCTCAGAGAGAGAGTTGGGCTTAATCACCACGCGTGCCCACCGCGGATTGGCAATTTCAAGCGTGGAGGTATGTGAATAGCTCAGACACTCAGGTTTCCTCACGATATTTTACTTCACCGTTAGCGAGTGGTATTGCTACTTTTACTTCACAAATGTACATAACTTAGAAAACAAAGTCATAGGTACATGCCCGCACCGGGAATAGAACTTAGGACTCCCGCTTCCGAGTCCAACGTTCTACCCACTAGGCTACCACCGCCACCCACCCGCCAACACCTTCCTAGATTGGAGCAAATCGCAACTTGTGACCTTTTCACTCGATTTGTACAGGGCGTTTTTGTTTCACAAAGAGGTTGTATATTAACTTTCAATAAACAGAATATTTATTCTCTACGCTTACACAAACGAAAGAAAGAAAAACACTTATTGCAACACTCACACACGCACACACACATAAATTCATGCATCTCGTAGGGGGTAGGTAGCCACCGGGGTCTGCCACTTGCCATGATCCTGACAGATCTCCTTCGCTTCATCGAGATTAATTAGTCGCTGTATGTATGCACCTACGCCTATTTCGGGTACAGACGACGTAATAGAGTAATCTGTTTGTAATCAGACTCAAGATTTGGCTGATGCCAAACAGAAAAGTTTAGTTAATTATGCTTATTTTTGTAAGCCAGAGACGTTTATTATCATTTTCAAGTACTTCTCTATGATTTAGAGTTTGGCAATTAGCTAAAAAGACATTCACCTTTAAGTACCTATTTCGGATACTTTTATTATTGTTACACATACATAAACTCACGCCTGTATCCCAAAGTGGTAACCAGAGACTAGCGACTGCCACTTGCCACGACCCTGACAGATCACTTTCGCTTCCTCAACATTCATTAGTCGTTGCATGCACGCACGCCGGCTTTGGGTACTTTTTATCTTGCCTTTTGCTAATACATCACCTATTTGGTCGAATTACTTCCGCCTGGGACGTTCTTTACCGGCCGTTCCACCCACATTCACTCGATATATTATTATTTGTTTTGTCAATCTTTCTTCCTTCATCCTCTCCACATGTCCAAACCATCGCAACAATCCTTTCTTAATTTCTTATTATTGTTGTACTATAAATTAACAAAACTAATAGGTAGTGTTGAAACCTCTCTATATTTCTAATCTATGGTCCTAGTTCAGCATGCAGGCGGATTGAGGGAAACTTGCGGAATACGTGGAGAATATGCAGTTGGATGCAATTTCGTGTTTGCGAAGAGTTTGCTATTTATTGGTTTGCACTGTGTGGCGAAATGCGAGATTTTTCAGGGAAATGTTTGGTCGGAGACGTCCTCTATTCTTGTGACAAGTTTTTCAAGTTAAGGTACTATGTATAGAGAATTACACAGGTGTTGGCTGCCAAAGCTGAAAGTATGGTAACCTTACTTACACATTTTAGGTTTTGCTTCAAACTTGGTTTGACTACAGTGCAGTCCCTGTACCATTACTCCCGTGAAGGGTGTTTTTGGAGCCCTCAATTATACGAGGTAACTTCGGTTTAATATACATACATACATAAACTCACGCCTGTATCTCAGAGGGGTAGGCAGAGAACATGGACTGCCACCTGCTACGATCCGGACACATCACTTTCGCTTCCTCAACATTCATTAGTCGTTGCATGAACGCACGCCGGTTTTGGGTACTTTTTATCTTGGCTTTAGCTAATAAATCCCCTATTTGGTCGAAGTATGTCTACCTGGGAAGTCCCTTACCAACCCTTCCGCTACCCATATTCGCTCGATATATTTGTTTCATCAATCTTTCGACAAACAGTCCAACTAGGCCGGTCCAACTTCGTGAAAGAGGTCAATCGTCGAATCCAACTCGGCTGGGCAGCATTCGGGAAACTTAGAAAAGTCTTTTCGTCTAATATACCTCAATCGCTCAAGACAAAATTATACAACCAGCGTGTGTTACCAGTGATGACTTATGGCACTGAAACGTGGTCTCTCACTATGGGCCTCATAAGAAGGCTCAAGGTCACGCAACGAGCTATGGAAAGGGCTATGCTCGGAATTTCTCTACGAGATCGAATCAGAAATGATGAGATCCGTAGACGAACTAACGAAAGTCGTCGACATAGCCCAGCGGATTAGTAAGTTGAAGTGGCAGTCGGCGGGGCACATAGCACTCAGAACTGATGGCCGATGGGGCCGAAGTCAATAATTAAGCCAACTACTTAATGAACACGAAGATCAGATATGACCTTTTATCTCATTACTTTTTCTCACAGCTAAGCAATATTACTAAGTCTTCCGGCCACGAGGAAATGATCCATAACTTAACCCGTAATAGACAAGGGTGACTAGCCCTCCTGTCTTGCATTATACGCAGGTGACGGCCATAAGGACAGCTACCCTATTGATAAGAGGGACGGTATTTGATACCGCCATAACTGTAATCATTAATACGTCCTTTACCTGCCTCCTATGGCATAGGTATACATCCATACATAAACCCATGCCTGTATCCCAGAGTGGTAGGCAGAGGCCAGGGACTGCTACGTGCCACGATCCTGTCAGGTCACTTTCGCTTCCCCAACATTCATTAGTCGTTCCGGGCACGCACGCCGGTTTCGGGTACTTTTTATCTTGCCCATTGCTAATACATCCCCTATTGAGTAGAAGTATATCCGCCTGGGTCGTCCTTTACCGGTCCTAAGATATAGTACAAAGTTAGAATAGTTATAGTCCGAAGAGCCGATTTGCAAAGTTGATTCGTCCCAATCGCCTAGAAAATTTACAGTCTTATTAAAGAAACCAATTACTCAAATGCAGTTTGAATCATCTATGGGAAAGAATTTCCCTTGTAAAAACACATTTGCGAAGTTTTAGTAGCAATATCACACGATAACTGTGAAGGAAAACATCGTGAGGAAACCTGCGGATTGGTAGGCTCTGCACGTATTGACTTGTCTTTCCTGTGCCAGGCACTGCAGTGTCCGAGTGGTCCTTTCGTCCGTTACTGTAAGTGAAGATGCAACTGGACGCTGTATAAATCATCTCATTACGTATATGCAAAGGCCAAAGTCGTTTTTTTGCTTTGTGAGTATTTTAGAAGATTTCTTTTTTATTAGTAACTTTAACGGTTATTGTAAAGACGAAATACGTTAATTGAACATAGTAAAGCTTTTTTTTGTATCTCTATCTTTCGAAGGCGCGAGTATTTTTTTGATCAATTAATGAATCAATTATGCGAGTATTTTTTTGCGATTTGGAATCGAAGTCGTGACAAGTGTTGCTCGCTCGCCATGGCAAGTTGCAAACCTTGGCCATTTGCCTACCCCTTCGGTATGCAGGCGTGAAGTTATGTATGTAGCTACACGTGATCAATTAGTTGTATCCCAAATTTTATAATTCAATGGTGACTATGACGATGAGGAACATATATTCTATTTATCTAGGTTTGAGTTTTAAAAGGGTTCAAGTGAGACTTATTAAACATCTAAAATGGAAATAATGTACTAAGAAAATTTTGTATTACAATTTATGACATTTCTCAGTGAATGGTTAAAGAATCCTTTGAAATGTTATAGTTTAGTTAAATGTTTTTATTTTCATTATACACTAAGTGAAATGTGGCCGAAAAGTTCTCGAATGGAGACCACATATCGGCAAGCGCAGCGTAGGACGACCAGCCACAAGATGGACAGATGACCTCATCCAAGTGGCAGGAAGACGCTGGATGCAGGCCGCTTCCAACCGGTCTTTTTGGAAATCCATGGAGGAGGCCTATGTCCAGCAGTGGACTTCTTGTGGCTGAATGATGATGATGATGATGAAATGTGAAAGGTTACAATAACAAAACACAAAGTTACAAAGGTCTCTAAAACGGTTGCGCAATTCACGGTTTAAAAAAAAGTTTGCCTGTTCTCTTTTCGTATTGAAAACTTGCACTGGGAAAAACATAATTTTGTTTCAAAACTACATAAGAAAGTGGTGCAAGACACCCTTTGTAGAGTTTACTTCCGCTGTTTTTTTTTTTTTTATAAATAAAATAGTCTACTTTAAGAATAATATACCTAGATTCTAGGCCTGCCTTCTAAAAATAATACACGTAATGCAAACAGTACCTAATACATCCTAAAAGGCCACAATACAGGCTTGCATCGCACCATCTTCACACTTCCAGTGACCAGCAAACTCTCGCAATGACCATAAAGCAAGCGTAATTACTTTGTCTATTGCCACATTAGCTCCAGAGAGGGCAAGTGGGGCCATAAGGGTGGCCATGTCAATAATTAATGTGCGACATCTGGTGAAGCCAATGGCAGCCGCTCGTTATGATCTGATACTCGTACTAGACACAAAGTTGCGTGTAGAAGTTCTGCTTAGAACGTCTTGTGGGAAATAAAGAATATCATACACTTTCTGTGCCTGCGACTTTGTTATGCGTGGGATTTTAATAAAGAATCGGCTAAAATTGAGCCGGCCTCGCATATCGGGGTTTCGTACCACCATATATACAGGGTTAATTTTTAATTGTGCAATAATTCTTGAGGCACCCCAATTGGAGTTTGTATTTTACAACAACTCAGTTCTATAAGTTTTTGGTCGGATGTGTATTTTTCGAAATATTAAGGTTTACTTAATTTTATTAAATTTGCACTTAACGTGATCAAAAATGTCGCAGAATTCAGTAAATTTTTGTCATATAACGTCCTAAGTCCTAATTAATATGGCAAAACTACGTTTGCCATATTTGCCATATTAATGAAACGTTAATTTTGATTTTTTTATCCATTTCGAGAACCTCAGCGAGAGGCTGACTGTTTAGACTTACAGGTTGTTTTTTTTTTATTAGTTGCTGTTATTCTATGGAAATTGTACTATAATCACACCAAGTTTGACATTGTACGTTTTCGTTTCAGAGAAAAAAATTAAAAAAATGCGTTAAAAATGCGCGTTTACTATATAGAGACCCTGTTTTATTTTTGTATTATTTGTTGAGCTCGCCACCGTAGTAAAACAATTTTGTGGAAATATCAACTGATTACTTAAAGTTTCAAAGGATAAAGCCAGGGAGTGATAGAAAGTATGGGATTAATCACCTTCCATGCCCGGATGCGGATTCACTTGCTTTCATCTTAGGTTTTTATTAATAAAACTTTCTTTTTCTCCGTTCAACAACTCTTTCTTCTTTTGAGACATCGTAATTGCGCATTAAACTCAAACCGCCTTTGCGGCTTTCCGCAACTAACAAACAATTTCACTAAAAATGGAGCGAGAACTTTAAAACCAGGAACCGAATCGGTTAATAAACCGTCGAGCAACTATGCGGGGTTCGCCCCGGCCGGTATTTCATTTTGAGAAGTGATGTGGTCAGCGGGCCCCCCGCAACAGATTACGGGCCCGACTGGGGGTACCAAATGAATTGCCCGGTTAAGACAACGGAATACATTGGGTGGATAGGGTGAATTAGGATGAGCTCTTAAAATTTAAAAAGCGAAACACAACTAAAAGGTTGTGTGATGTTTGTGAAAATGTTTGATTGTTCATCATCATCGTCAGCCATTTGACGCCCACTGCAGGACATAGGCTTCCTTCGTGGTTTTCATAACCATCGCTCGGCAGGCGGGCTGGCGATCGCAGTATGCGGTTGGAATCTCAGGAAGATGCTGCTGCACGTCTCCTGGTGATAGATTTCCTTAGTTGCCTTCTATGACATCCACCGAAGGAAATGGAGTGACGCTATTCTTAATCCGGCGCCACACGAACTTTGTTTGATTGTTCATTACACGTAAATAGGTTTCTGATTTAAAAAAAGTAATAATAATAATAACTTCCACACAATACAATCACTTGACCTGGTCCCAAACTGGGATACCCAGTGCTATGGTAACCAGGCGAGGACGTTACTAACAATGACTGCTTCGTTGGTTTCGCCGTTAAGGCGCTGAGCTACCAAAACACAAATACGAAAATACACCCAGACTGAGGCCATTTGTACAAATGTACGGTGGCTCCAAGTGGGAATCGAGCCCACGACCTCTGACAACAAGTATTAGTAATTCGGTATTTGACACGATCAACAATAAATTATTTCATATATGCTCGATTAAAACAAAAATTACAAAATATCTCGGAAAATGTATCTCTTTTAGTCTAGATTACAATTTTTAAATAGATTAAACATAAAAAGAGTGCTCTGAAATGTGACGACATAAGCCAGTATTTTCATACAAAATTCCGTTTTAAAAGTAACTCATTTGATATTTTGTCAAATACCCAATTATGCTAAAATATTAAGACTATCTATGATTTTCATTTTTTATTTAAGATTATTACTGTTTAAGATTTGTATTCTAAGACCGACTTGCACCACTTTCTTAAATGCGGCTTAAACAGCATTTAACTAAAATTCTTCATAGGTACAAAAGTCGATTTAAATGGCGACTTAAGCACCACTTCTTAAATGTCACGCAATGATCTGCAGATCTGTTAATTTTATTCCAATATTTAATTTAAATTTATATTTATTTTGTGTCTATTCTTTCAGCACGGATAGCTAGATATTCCGCGCCGAAAGCATTGAAATAAAATAAATATCAGCCCATTCAAACTTCGTTGACTTTGATGCGGTCGATTCTTTTAGTTCGACTAGATTGGCAACAAAAGAATAGAAATAAAAGAAGTATTGGCTCTATAAAACTTCGTTGACTTCGGCGTCGCTGATTCTTTCAGCTCGGATAGGTTCACATCCTCTTTTACAGATAATTAATTTCGTCGATTTCAGAGATTTGAAGTCCGTACAAAAATTTGTAATAAAAGCATCTGTTATCTACCTATTTTTAACCCAACATTTCCTAATCATATAAACCACGTTGTTGTTAGAGTTAGTAAAGAATTTGCTTCCGCTGAGTTCCGCTTTCTGCTATATTGAGAACGATATGGACTCTATCGACCTTACTTCACGCCACCACCTCACTGCTTACTATAACAGCGTCTCACTAACCGCCTAAGTCACTTTGAGACGCGAGCATTCTGCTTCAACGACAGCTTGCTTACGAGATCGCGACGCATCGACCACTATCTTACCCCTCATCTGTCGCAAACTCAACTTTACGACTGTCACTATAAGAAACATTAACATTCGATTGACGTATCTTTGGAAACTGGTACTTGACAAAGTGTAACTGGAAACTAAAGCGAAAAACTAACTCGATCTTACGCCTGGTAAGTTTAAGATCGTTGTATGGTTCGTTGAGGGGTCAAAGGAGACTGGTGTTGGGCCGTGGAGGTTGGTACGTGAGAGTATGTGGCAGTTCGGCACGTACGTAGTGACTGAGCTCACGTCGGGGTCTCGGGTTCGAGGCGTGACGTTTAACGTTGTTGTTTTGCTCTATGCTTTACAGGACGGGAAATTATCGGTGATAACTTTAAACGGAATGGAAAGAAGATATTTTACTGTATATATTATGTACGTTACATGAATGTTTGTTTATGTCCACGCAGAGCCCAAAGGCTTGGACTGATTTTGACAAATGAGGCGTCAAATGGAAGGTATTTATAGCGCGAGTATCACTGGCTCTTTGGTAGTACGAGGGAAACAAAATGGCGGATGTCAGCTGTCATTTCGTCAGCAAAAACAGCAGCAACAGTAACCTATCTTTGAGAAAGTGAACTTGAAATTGAATTGCTTATAGGTACCTTGTTTGAGGCTTCTCAGTATAAGGGTTGACGTTTTCGAAATAAGTTTTTTTGTGCTTTTGTGTTTGATAGCATTCGCTTGATATATTTGTTTCGTCAATCTTTCTTTCTTCATCCTCTCCACATGTCCAACGCAACATTCCTTTCTCAATACTAGTCACTACATCCTCATTCAGTCCACAACGTTCTCTAATCAAACTATTGCATATCCTGTCATTCAAAGTAACACCAGACAAGGACCTCATTTTTACTGCATTAATCCTACTTTCTTGCTTCTTTTGCCATACACAAGTCTCGCTACCATACATAAGTGTTGGGACCAGAACTCTATTATGGATAGCCAATCTAGCTCTCTTCCTCCCCCTCTGGGATACAGACGTAAGTTTACGTATGTATGTATATATGTATGTTTGATAGCACTAATGGAATAAAAAGATCCTTGCAAGTATTTAATTATTAAGATTATTTACTTGGTTTGTGTCTTATCTTATCTAAGGAAGGCAAAAGATGCCACCCCTCTGTCTTTTGATCGTCAGAAATCACACTTACCCGTTCCTAATGAACCAATTTCGATTGACACATAAATAGTTTCAAGAACAGTTGATAGGTACCGAAATAGTAATCAACTTACAGCTTTGCCAAGTGTAGTAGAAGATTGTATCAAGTTATTAATGACTCGTAAAAGTTACGTAGTTTATCCAGCTACCGTGGCATCTGTGAAGTAAGACCAAAGTAAAATCCAATCATAGCTCCATAGTAGCCCTCACTACCATCTTCGAAGAGTAATAAATAAAGCCATTTTCTAGGCAGTAATCCTGGTGTATCCTCCTCCAGGATTAGATAATGACATAAGTAATAAAAGCGCAGTGGTAGCCTTGTGGGTAGAACATTAGACTCGGAAGCGACCCAGGATTCCCAGTGCGGGCATATACCTATGACTGCTTTTCCTAAGCTATGTACATTTGTGAAGTTATAGTAGCAATACCACTCGCTAACAGTGAAAGAAAACGTCGTGAGGAAACCTGAGTGTCTGAGCTATTCACATACCTCACCGCTTGAAATCGCCCGTCCGCGGTGGACACGCGTGGTGATACCCTGCAGTGGGTATAAACCTTCTCTCAGAGAGAGAATATGACCTTAACCTATATAGGCTGCTTATGATAATAAAAAAAACCGGCTAAGTGCGAATCGGACTCGCGCACGAAGGATTCCGAGCCATTCCCTATACGCCAGTCCACGATGGGCACGCGTGGTGATTAAGCCCATACTCACTCCCTGAGAGAAGGCCTGTGCCCCACAGTGGGTCTTATATAGGCTGCTTATGTATGCGATTGAATACAAGAATAATTTTTTGCTCGTGAATAGCAGCTCTATTAAAACAGTGATCTCGGCCTGCCCTTTCGGGATACAGGCGTGAGTTTATGTAATGCAAAGTAGTAGCTCTATTATTTCCCAAAAACTCACACAAACTCACGCTGCATTGCTTTATTGCCTCATAGTTTTGAAAACTTTCAGCTATTCGAATACTTGAAACTTCTTCGCTTTAAGTGCAGTTTCTTATCTCACAAGGAAACCTTTATTTAAATAGCCCATTTAGATTCATACCCTGTTGCTTCTAAAACTACAATTACAACATAATTTTAAATGTTTAATAATGTATGTAGCGTCTATCAACATTTGAGTCATCTCTTAAAAAAATGTGTTCATGCACCTACACCCTTATTAAAAAAACGTTTGGAATTTAATGAAAAACTAAACCTAATAAGATTTTCAATATTTAGATTTTTCTCATTTTTCGGTAACCTGAAAATCCTGAAGAATATTTTTCTGGTTTAATTTTTTAATTTTTCTGTGTCTTCTATGGTATGAAGTCAATGTCACTCAAATTTAAGTTTCACGCAAGTTTCTCATTGCCACATTGCCTTTGCTTAGTATTTCAACATGGACATATGAATGCAAAGTAATGGGTAAAAAAAACTTTTAATCCGCTAACCAGAATCACACCTTCAATGTTTTGGTATAATTTACGTTATTACGCATGAATTAACCTCTCCTGCTCGCTGCAGTAACACTGCAAGTGATGTAAAAACCCACTGAGATCCTTCATTCGCTCCGAAAGTTCCCAACTCATTGTTTTATAGAGCTCGTAATATTAGAGGAATAAAATGAGTTAACGTCGGAAAGGTCTCGGCTTTACCCTCTCTCGTAAACTTCCGGTAACAAAGCGAAATGCAAGTCATAGAAGGTCTGTACAGATTTTTGGGAGAAAATTTAATTTAATCCAATTCAATTCAATTCAGTCCAGTCCAGTCCAGTCCAGTCCAGTCCAGTCCAGTCCAGTCCAGTCCAGTCCAGTCCAGTCCAGTCCAGTCCAGTCCAGTCCAGTCCAGTCCAGTCCAGTCCAGTCCAGTCCAGTCCAGTCCAGTCCAGTCTAGTCTAGTCCAGTCCAGTTCAGTCCAGTCCAGTCCAGTCCAGTCCAGTCCAGTCCAGTCCAGTCTAATCCAGTCCAGTCCAGTCCAGTCCAGTCCAGTCCAGTCCAGTCCAGTCTAGGCCAGAACTGGCCAGGCCACTCCAGTCGAGTCCAGTGTATTCCAGTCCAGTCCAGTCCAGTCCAGTCCAGGCCAGTCCAGTCCAGTCCAGTTAATTTTAATTTAATTTAATTGCATTTAACTTAATTTAAATCATAGCAGCCTATATACGTCCCACTGTAATTTCATTCCGTTTCATTTAATTTCATTTCATTTCACTTCATCTCACTTCATTTCACTTCATTTCATTTCATTTAACTTCATTTCACTTCATTTCACTTCATTTCACTTCATTTAACTTAATTTCACTTCATTTCACTTCATTTCACTTCATTTCACTTCATTTCACTTCATTTCACTTCATTTCACTTCATTTCACTTCATTTCACTTCATTTCACTTCATTTCACTTCATTTCACTTCATTTCACTTCATTTCACTTCATTTCACTTCATTTCACTTCATTTCACTTCATTTCACTTCATTTAAGTAAGTAAGTAAGTAAATTATTTATTTGATACTCAAATCTTAATATCTATAACAATACAAATTCAGATCAACAGTTGGGTTAGATTTGGCACCAAATTGGTCTCCACTCAGCATCATGCCGTGGCCGGTAGCGACCACGACGCTGGTTTTCAGTGGTTACCATTTACGGCACAAACAAAGAAAAAGAAACTTAAATACATCAATACATTTATGAAAATATTATGTGAAAATATTATTATGTACGTTAGAAAAAAAATATCAAAGACTTCGAAAATGTTGGTGGCCACCACAATGTTAACACTAGAAACAAACATAAATTGTCATTTCCACGATTTAGACTTGCTAAAGCTGACACATCCTTTATGGGGCACTGTATAAGGTTCTACAACAAAACTCCTCAAGACATATCAGAGTCTCCTCCAACGCGGTTTAAAAAAAAATAAAAATAAAAAAATAAAAAATGTGTTAAGCACATTCTGTGCAAAAAGGCTTACTATAACATCAAGGACTATTTAGAAGACAAAGATGCTTGGCATTAAACAGTAGATTAATATTAATTACAGGACGATTGTGACCAGTGTTCAACACATTCATGACTAATACCTTAAGTTGAAAACTCTGTTAATTAACTCTGTTAATTAAGCTGGCTTCGGTGATCGTAACGCATTATTTTTTATTATTTTTTGCTTCAGTTTTAGTGACCATTGTATTCTTGTTATTATTATTATTTATAACTATATAAGTATTATTCGTGTATATAATTTGTTTTTCATTTCATTTCACTTCATTTCACTTCATTTCACTTCATTTCACTTCATTTCACTTCATTTCACTTCATTTCACTTCATTTCACTTCATTTCACTTCATTGCACTTCATTGCACTTCATTTCACTTCATTTCACTTCATTTCTCTTCATTTAATTTCAAAATATTTTTCAAAACAATAAAAATGTTTTAGGGTGACTACCTCTCCTACTCCTAATTAGGCATGTAATTTTTTTTTCGCCTAGAACAGTCGACAAGGAACCCTTATAGTTTCGCCATGTCCGTCCGTCTGTCTGACTGTCTGTCCTAGCTTAAAGACGATCCGTACGAGAAAACCGAAATTTTGTATGGACATACATACATACAAGCCGACAAAACGGTGGAATAAAATCTTAAACTATATTTTTTTTAGAAACCTACTAAGAGGCTTTTTTTATTGTCCTTAGCAAGGGTTAGTGCAACAAAAAGAATTATATATATATATATATATATATATATATAATCTAACAAAGAAACTTGCATTGCAAAAATTGCATCCCTAATATTTAGGTGTAGGGCACACCTAAATTAGGGATGCAATTTTTTTTTCTCGCCTGCACCATAGTGGGGGTATCTTTGGATTGGTCTTTTAAAAATATTGTGGGTGGAGGAAGATTATTTCATTTCATTTAGGGTTTTGTTTACGAAATATTAAGCTTTAAAGCGCAATTTTTTGTCAGAGTAGGGCACCTGCCCCCTTCTCTTGCCTAAACGGTCGATTGTGGAAACGTGAAAAAAAATCAGGGTATTAACATTTTAATTAACTTAAAAAAAAACTATCACGGCTAAGCAGGCTTTACAAGTTAACGAGTAATAGGCGACCAACTTATAAAAGGAAAACTTCGAACAGAATCCATTGAAAATTACGTTGATGAAGTCGTTAGTTCTGTAAAGCAGATAAAACCCCTTTTTTATATGGAAATCTAAACTGCGCGTGTCCCGACAAGCACATGGTAGGTTTTTTTAGATTAAAGAACCTGCGAAACATTAAGCTTTAAAAATCAAATTTTTTTTTTCAAAATCAAATTTTTTTTTTTTTTTTTTTCAAAATAAATTTTTTTTTTTTTTTCAAAATCAATATTTTGTATTCAAAGTAGCACAGAAACTGCGACTTAATGAACGTTACAAGTTAAACTAGGTATTAAACTAGGCTAGGCAAGCGCACATATAATGAATTTAATAGGAAAACTAAAACTATCACGGCTAAGTAGGCTTTACAAATTAAGGAGTAATAGGTGACCAATTTTATAAGGAAAACTTCGTACAAAATCCATTGAAAATTGATTTGAAATGGGTACGCGTGGTAACTAGCCCATACTCTCTCTCTCTCTCTGAGAGAAGGCCCGTGCCTTGCAGTGGAACATGTACAGGTGGCATGAAAAAAAGTAATTTTGAGCGATACTTTTGGCAGAACTTAGTGAGTGTTCGGGATTTGTTTCAGTATTTGGCCATTTATTTTTAATATCCGCGTTTTCATGAGACCCTGGCTGAGCCCCGTTTAATTGGGTTGCGTTTGTTTTTATTTGCGCCCTGATTCGCGGCGTAGATGAAACAAATCCAGGGTTCGTAGTTTACAACGCTGAATAATAAACTCTGTTAATTGAGTTGAAACGTGTTTTGAAAAGAATAAATGTGGAGTTTCTTTGTTAGCTTTTTCTCCACATAACCTCATAAGCAGCCTATATACGTCCTACTATAGGGCACAGGCCTTCTCTCAGAGAGAGAGTATGGGCTTAATCACCACGCGTGCCCACCGCGGATTGGCGATTTCAAGCGCTGAGGTATGTGAATAGCTCAGACACCCAGGTTTCCTCACGATGTTTTCCTTCACTGTTAGCGAGTGGTATTGCTACTATAACTTTACAAATATACATAACTAAGAAAACAAAGTCATAGGTACATGCCCGCACTGGGATCGAACCTGGGTGTCCCGTTTCCGAGTCCAATGTTCTACCCATTAGGCTACCACCACATAACCTATTAATTCTCACACTAACAACTTTGACGTTCATTAAATAAATGTTTCGTTTTTACAATGTTTTTTTTTTTCTGTAGCCTATACAAGGCCCATTGCAGAAGCCCATTGCCTTCTCTAAGAGAGAGCATGAATATTTTTAAATTTAAATTTAAAGCTTGTTTTGTGGTGTACTGTATTACTCTAACATGGAATTCCTGTAAAATTTTCATTTGTAATGATTTTGTAAGGGTCATTGTTAAAATTTCCTACATGAAGTTGAAGAAAATGTTTCATTGATGTTGTTTCAATTGAACTTTTCGTGATTCTATTCTCCAGGAAACTATGCAATTTTGTCTCTAAAAAGCTTATTTGTAACATTTAAAAAAAATTCCAATCTCAACTGATGCGTAACAAACAGTTTTTATTTGTAAAAGGCGTAAGAATATTAAACTATCAGCTAATTTATACTTAAGTTACCAATTGCGCCATTAGAATGTATGAAGCTATTGATTTTTTTATGATTTTGGAGTTTGTCTTATTAGAAAAGTTATGAGCAAATCCTACTTATATTATAAATGCGAAAGTTTGTGAAGATGTTTGGATGTTTGTTGCTCAATCACGCAATAACAGCTGAACGGATTTAGATGAATTTTGGCACGGAGACAGTTTAACTCCCGGGAAGGGATATAGAACTTAGACTTTTCATCACGGAAATTGCTCATTCTGTGCGGACTAAGTCGCGGGAAAAAGCTAGTTAACAAATAAAGTATGTTTTTTATGTTCTTGCCTGGTGACGATAGCACAGGGCATCGTAGTTTGGAACCAGGACAAGTGATTGTGTTGTGTGGAGGCCTATATATTGTCTTTAAAAACTCTTTTATGTTCCATCGAACTTTTCAGGACTACCCTATACAATCTTGGGCCTTTAATAGATTGCAGATGGCAGTAGTATAAGGACAGACAGAAAGGAGTGGCCTTGAGAAAGGCCTTTAGATTTATCGATTTATTTATTATTACCATAAGTACAAACAGTTTCCAAAACCGATCTCACTGTTATAACTAATGTAGGTTTACTATACTAATTCCATAAGTGCAATCTTAAATAAATAAAATAAATTTATTTGTAGGAAAACACAGTACAATTGGTTTTAGAAAATGTAGAAGTGAGCGGTGGTAGCCTAGTGGGTAGAACATTGGGCTCGGAAGCGAGAGACCCAGGTTCGATTCCCAGTGCGGGCATGTACCTGTGACTTTGTTTTCTAAGTTATGTACATTTGTGAAGTTATAGTAGCAATACCACTCGCTAACTCTCTCTCTGAGGGAAGGCCTGTACCCTACATTGGGACGTATTTAGGCTGCTTATGATGATGATGAATGGTTCGTACATGTCTGCGCCAGACTACATGTCTGCGGCATACAAAATGTCAGTAGTGTCTTAAATTTACAACATTATTATACATGGAGTCCACAATAACAATCAATTGTTGACTAAGAAATTGGGTATTTGACAAAATATCAAATGAGTTACTTTTAAAACCGAATTTTGTATGAAAATACCGGCTTATGACGTCACATTTCAAAGCACTCTTTTTATGTTAAATCTATTTAAAAAATCTATTTAAATTGTAAAAACTAGTAATTGACTAAAAGAGATACATTTTCAGAGATATTTTGTAATTTTTGTTTTAATCGAGCATATGAAATAATTTATTGTTGATCGTGTCAAATACCGAATTGTGTGCTGCAGTGGGATGTATATAGGCTGTTTTTGGTAAGACAAAATGCTAACTACAACATTATAAGCCCCGTGTAAACAGTCCCAAAACATCGGTTATCTACAATTATTCTGGTGGGGAATTAATCCCGAATTCGTTAGTGGCGAGCCCTGGCCGTATATCACTCATAGTTTGACATTCATATACGCTGGCTTAGTGAGAGTAGCTCGTTCATTTCGGACAAAGTGTGTATTCTCTTCCCAGTTTACTCGGACACTTACAATTTTGAAGTGCTTCAGTTATAACTATCTAACCGTCAATATCTCGTAAACTAACAGTCTGTTAATCTACTGTTAATAGCTGTCAGATGTTTTTTAGGGTTCCGTACCCAAAGGGTAAGGGACCCTATCACTAAGACTCTGTTGTACGTCCGTCCGTCTGTCACTCATGAACCGTGATAGTTAGACAGTTGAAATTTTCACTGACGATGTATTTCTATTGTCACTTTAACAAAAAATAGAGAAACTTAAATAAAAAATTATCAACAAACAGACTACTGAGTATTAACTACTAAGCAGGCGGGGCCAACCCAACCAACCCTGTTTAGTTAATGCTCAGCCGTCGCGTTGTTGGTTATGTCTTTTTATTTCAGTTTTTAGGCTTCCGTACCTGAAGGGTGCCAAACGGGACTCTATTACTAAGACTCTATTACTGTTTTTCTGCCTGTCTGTCTGTCGCCAGGCTGTATCTCATGAACCGTGATAGCTAGGCAGTTGAAACAGATGATGTATTTCTGTTGCCGCTATGACAGCTAATAATAAAAATAAAATAAATAAATTATTTAAGGGGGACTCCCAACAAACGTGATTATTTGCCGTTTTTTCTCGACCTTTGTGTCTAATGTTGTACAGATAATCGTATGAAACCCTTAACGCGTGAGTTCGACTCGCACTTTGCCAGTTTTTTTTAGATTTATGCTGATTTCATATACCCTATGACACTCGCGTCAATACGACAAATCGATTGAGATCTCATTTGTGTAAATCTAACTCTTGGTTAAGGAATTAAGGGGAACAAAGAATCGGACATACATACATACGAGCTAAATACATTGCTCTACTTTTTTACTCCGCCGCGGTCGGGAAATAATGGATTGCGTTAACGTTAACCGTCTAATATTTGTCTGATTAAGGGTAGCAATTAAACCTATACCATATTTCTAAGAGAAACAGGGCTTTCTCTTGGAGAGATGGTATAGGGAATGGGACGTACATAGACTGCTAATAAGTGACGTACACACTACAGCCTGATTTTAGAATCATTTGCAATATTTTGAGGGAATGTTTTTTTATTAATGATTTAACAATAATGGTCTAACATATTTGTAAATATTGGTATAAGATATCGACGTTTGGTTCGAAACTGTGAATGCAAATTCAAAGTGCTAGAAAGTTCCGTTGTGTTGAAAAAGGTTTCCTGCTATGTTAATTCTTTAATAGTCTGGCGTCCGATATGCATAAACCAGTGATCTTTCACTTGTTGGCCATCGAGTTGACCAACGCTAACCAAGATTTGGAACCATAGTTTTTTTTCTATGTGTGTTATTGCTCTTTCTGATATTTTTGACACACCTTTATTTCCAACCTGTTCATTTAAATCACCATAGGTTTCTGAATCATGAATAGAAGGTTCCCTTAACTCCTGAACTGCCCTCGCGGAACGCAACGTATAGGTGGCCCATACTAAGTTGGACACAGATTTTTGTCGCGGCAGACGAGTGGTTAAAAACGGTGAACGAATTCACCATGTAGTAACGAAGTTGCCCAGTAACCGTGACGACAAAGATTATCGGAAGACAATGCCGCTATTCAATTAACCCCATGATGGTATCCAGTATGTGTCTTACCGCGGTTAGGCGGGACGATTACGAGGGTCGGACAGACCCGCGCGGCTCACTGTTAATTGGGTACAAACGGGTTAACTTGCCAACCTCTAACCCTGTTATTATTTGATACGTTTAGCTTATAAAATTATTGAAAGACGAGTTGATGGGCTTATTGGAATTGTTCATGTGTATTGATCTTGGAGAGAATACGATAGAATAACGAAGGCACTTTGGTGATGTGTTACCATATATATATAAGCAGCCTATATACGTCCCACTGTAGGGCATAGGCCTCCTCTCAGGGGAGAGTATGGGCTTAATCACCACGCGTGCCCACCGCGGATTGGCGATTTCAAGCGCTGAGGTATGTTAATAGCTCGGACACTCAGCTTTTCTCACGATCTTTTCCTTCACCGTTAGCGAGTGGTATTGCTACTATAACTTCGCAAATGTACATAACTTAGAAAACCAAGCCTTAGTCACATGCCAGTACTGGGAGTCGGACCTAGGTCTCTCGCTTCCGAGTCCAATGTTCTAGCCACTCTAAAATTGCAAACATTATACGGATTTTTTTAGTGCCCGATGATTTGTAGTTTAGAAAATGTCTCCTAATTTGTTCAATCACGTTTGACTTCAATATTTTTAAAAAGCAAAATCAAATTCACATTGCGCTTCAATCGCCGATAATCCGGCGCCCAAGGGCCTCGTTATCAGTTCCTAATGATGCGACAATGATCCCTCGAGTGGTTAGTACAATCATTATTTGTCAAGTGCTGTTGACTGTGAGACTCGTTTATTTAATTCGGAGTAGAAAATTTTTAACGTATATTTTGGCTACTAAAAATCATTAGAAACATAATTCAGGGAATCATTTTTGAAAATGATCTGTGAAAGGTATGATTTTGTTTCGCTGGTGGCGCTGGAATTTTAATTTCAATAACTAATAATCAGTATTTTTTGAGTTCACATAAAATTATTGTAGTGTCAATTTCAATTTAAACAATTTTCCAAAATATTTTTTTGGAACGTAACTTAATATTTTTTGCGAAAACTACCGCATTGTCGGAAAATTGTAAAATGGAAAAGTAAACTAGTAAATGTCCGTTGAAATTCAGTTTTATTATGTCTACTGCTCGTGTTAACCTCAGAAAATACAATGCATTATTATTGTTTTCAATAACTAATATAAACAATACTCTTATCTTATGTTTATTTCAACATAGTCTGTGAGCAAACCTAATTCAGTTTAATCATGTATATTCATTCAATATCGTGTAAACCGTTCAAACTCACCATTTTCACATTATTTATTTCAATTTTAATATCAATCAGTAAGGTGAGCAATATCTGACAAGCGTAAAATTTTAACAGTCAAATGAATAACAAAGCAACTTTATTGTACTATTTGGGTCATATTTGGCGAAACGTTCACCGTCTCACCGCAGCAGTTTCAATACGTATGCGACCATAAAACTACAATAATGATTCGATTGTTCCACTAGATGTTCACTATTAAAATCACCAACAAATAATATACTGGTGACCTCTTAGTTTCATTCCCTCAGCATGCTCGAAGGATGACCAGAAACTTGTACAAGCTGACGCTACATTATTGCCCTGACGCCATTATTCGCTGAGCGGATTCCGTTCGGCTTGTAATTGGCAAATATTTAAACTAAATAATTAGTCTCACATTCAAGCTGAACTCAGCCTTAAAGTGTGCGGTCAGAAGGTGATTTTTTCAGTGAGTCGAGCATTAAACTCGTTAGGGTCTGCTAATATTGGAGCGGTGCAGTATTGACGCTGCGCGTTTGGACTACTCCAGACATTGTCCTTTTTATTTAATTGATTGTCTTTTTGCCGAAAGTAATAAAAAAAATCTTGGTAGAAGAATGGATATACCACATTGCCTGACACATTCGTGATATTATGAGTTCCAATTCCGCCATATAAAGGCACTGTTGCATCATTGTTGCTTTTCTGTGTCACATAATTTGTAGGAGCGATAACACTCGCTTCTATAAAGGAGAACATCGTGACAAATACTGCTCATTGATTAGCTATTCTAGTCCTGGGACTACAATAGTGCATATGCGCTACAGCGTCTCACTATTCACTTTATCTTTCTAGTAGATATAGATGATAATAATAACTTCCACACAACGCAATCACTTGTATACATACATGCATAAGGTCACGCCTGTATCCCACAGGGGTAGGCAGAGGCCAGGGACTGCCACTTGCGACGATCCTGTGAGATCACTTTCGCTTCCTCAACATTCATTAGTCGTTACTTTTTATCTTGCCTTTTGCTAATAAGTCCCCTATTAGGTCCGAAATGTGTCCGCCTGGGACGTCCCTTATAGGCCCTTCCACCCACATTCGCTCAATATACTTGGTTCGTCAACCTTACTTCCTTCATCCTGTCCACAAGTCCAAACCAACGCAATCGCTTGCCTTGGTCCCAAACTAGGATACTCTGTGCTATGGTACCCAGACAAGGACATCACAAACATGGAAATACACCCACGCTGAGATAAAGGTTGCCATCTACTGTATATGTAAAGAAAAGTTTTAAATAAATGTGAAAGTAATGATAATCTGCCCTTATATTACGCGTATCAAATCCTGAGCGATTCCAATCGTCTAACTATTAAATTACTGTGGAATTAGACCCCTGAGGTAAATTTCTAGCAGCGGTTGGATGAGAATGGCTGAGGACAGAACAAAGTGGCATGCCTTGCTTGGAAAAGGTCTACATCTAGCAGTGGCTTGTCCACTGGTTGAGCTGGTTGATTGTTAAAGTATTTTTTAAACTGTGACAGTAAAAAGTCAAAAATAATGTATCGTAATTTACGAATAAGAATTGCTATTTTATATTGATACAATCTAATATGAAAAACTAATTAATGAATCAACATTATTACATCAGCATCTAATGCTGTGCTAGGCATGACACCTGTACTACAGCAAGCAGTGCCAATTCCCCAGTGAAATGAGTTAGTTTCTAGTTACAGGTGAGATCATAGCTTTACTTTATTGCTTAGAACATAAATTTATCAAAAGAAAGACAAAAGCAAAATTTTTAATATAAAAAAGTTATTTGTTTCTCTACTTTATTTGTGTGTGTGTGTGTGTGTGTGTGTGTGTGTGTGTGTTTATGTGGCATGTGTGTTCCTTAAAATATAACAGTTTTACCATGACGTCAAAGCTCCAATATTAGGCACCTCGTCTCAAACCTCAATGGGATCGAATGTAATTATGTAAATAGTGTCGCAGTCTTGCCATAGACAACTGCAATACTGCTGAGAGAGCGCACCAATCGAAACAACTCCCACGCAACTTTGCTACGTGACAAAACTTCCAAGTCGTAACACAGATCCTGCAATTGTGGTTCAATTCAAAAATAATTGAAAAATAGCAAAAACTATTCTACGTATTTTCTTAGGTACTAGGAGTTCCTCGTTCTAAATTACCCTAATTAGTAACCATAATTTTTGTCATATAAGTATTATTACTGTAAGCTAATTTGTGTGTTCTTCATAAATTACTCAATATCCGCCCACACCTGCAACTTACTCATATTAAAGTACTTAGTAAGATATATTTTTGGATGCATGCCTAGTACATATTTTTATCATTTAAGTTTAGGATAAGTGGCATGTTTCTGTAATATCTCCATATTAATATAAATAAATAAAATAAATGAATTCGTCTCTCATCGTGATTTCCTTTCATACCATAACTGGAATAGATTTGAGACAACTCTTTTTAATTTTTCTACTTTTTCACAAAAATACCTACTAGGGCCACAGCCGCTCGAAATTTTAAAAGCACAAGCGTCTTACATATACACACAAAAGCAAAGCTAAGAACATTTTATTAATACGGTTCCTTATAATTTTTATAGAATAACCTTTAGTTTCTGAAATGAGAATTTCACTAATATATTTTTGAGTATCAGCCTGTCTCTTCAATTTCACGAAAAATATCGAATCAGAGCAATAACAATTTTTTTACATAGCCTGTACACGTCCCACTGCAAGGCACATGACTTCTCTCAGACAGAGAGAGTGTGGGCTTAATTACCACGCGTGCCCACCGCGGATTTGCAATTTCAATCGTTACGGTAGGTGCGTGCGTTATGGTACCTCAGACACTCAGGTTTCCTCACGATGTTTTCCTTCACGGTTAGCGAGTGGTATTGCTACTACAACTTCACAAATCTTCGCAACTTAGAAAACAAAGTCTTTGGTACATGCCGGGATTCGAACTCACGACCTCCCGAATGTGAGGCAGGCATTCTACCAGTGCGCTACCTATACTTAGTGAAATTCTCAATTCGGAAACCGGTAGTAAGAGACCTCTTTACAAGAGACCTCTAACGACACGAACTCTTCTTTCTTAACACTGGCGTACTCTTTATACAGTATTTTTAACTCGTGCGCAAGTTTTATCGGCCCCACGCGACGCTACGATGTGCTACGGTGTGCTACGCCGCCGCGGGACCGCGCCGAGGGATTCCTACGGGCTTTTTTCGCCGCTACAAGCTGCTACGAGTGCTACGCGAGACTGGTTAGAATGTATCAAGGGGTGAAACGTTATTTATTTTATTGAGTTTCATAAAGTTGCTTTGGGAAGTTTTCCGGCTGCCGTTTATGGATTTTAGTGACCCCGCTTGTATTCCCGAAAGAGTAAACAGAGGCATTAGAAATAAGTTAACAAACAAATTTATGTATTAATTAAGTCTCTAATTTTATGTTTGAAATAATTAAACGTTCTCATTTTGGAAAAAAAAAAAAAACAAACAAAACAAGAAAATATCTAATATTAATGTTAACATATTTTTGCCTTCGTGTTGGTTTTTTTGTAAAGTGGTGTTAATTTTCAAGTTCCATTTTCGTGACAATATAATAATGCAGCCTATGAACGTCCCACTGCAGGGCACATGCCTTCTCTTAGAGAGAGAGCATGGGCTTAATTACCACGCGTGCCCATTTTCAAGCGCTAAGGTATGCAAGCATGTTTTTTACTTCACAATTAGTGAAAAGTATAACTGCTATAACTTCACAAATGTACTTAATTTAGAAAACAAACACATGCCGAGATTCAAATTCACGACCTCCCGAATGAGAAGCCGGCGTACAACCTCTCCGTTACCTTGGCTACTTTTTCGTGACAATAAACTGTTGAAATCACAAATTACAGTAAAATCTCTGATGAAGAGACCCTCTTGTCTGCGTTATCAAAATTTTAATAACGGTATAAAATGTCGTATGAGTGAAGTGTTAAGGCGCGTTTAGACCATCTAAACTTACTTTAACTAACCACCAAAAGTTAGATATCACAAGTAATGAAGTTCACTACTTGCTATAGACTTTTACGTACACAGTCATCAGTAGCAGCCTTCTTATGCCAAAACACAGCACGAAACTCAACGAATAATATTTCTAATCAATCAAACAAAATTCTAAAATAAAAAATAAAATATCTATTACTGGACGTAAATCTTCCTCAAGCACGCCACTTTTTTCATCCAACTTTCACCTGTAATCTGCTTCAGTTTGTTGATCCAGGGAGCTGGCAGACACCCCAACTTGCGCTTCTCATTGTACATAGTCTCTTTTCGGTAACCTTTTCACCTTATCGATTATCAGGTTTTTGGAAAATGTGACCAGCTCAGATCGGCTTGCTAATCTTAGATTGCTTCTGACATGAACAAAAATATTTTAAGGAGGAAAAAGGGCGCTTACTACACTAAGCGACTTTTTAAGTATAAACTTGTTTTTACAGCCTCAACATAAGATATTTTTATTTCACATATTATGAACAATAGCTTCGCAAGGCACTTTAAGCTGTTGGTGCCGGCTGCCGTCGATAGATGGCAGTCATTAAGCCAAGTCAGAGGCCTTAGGGCGGCTTGACAACTTCTGACAGTAGACGAGCCACTAGTCTACAAGCCTCCACCAATCCGGACTTGGCCCCCGTGGTGGAGTATGGCCTATACCTTCCTCAGGGAAGAGACCCATGCCCCTCGGTGGGGACATAATGGGTTGATGATGATGATGATGATGATGAACAATAGCTGTCAGATTATGACCTTGAAAATAACAATTAAAAACCATTGTTATGGTGGTCCGATCGAGCCATTTACAATTATACAGGTTAATTATAAGGATACTTTTCTCCCTAAAAAGAACCGGCTGACAGCTGAACAAATTAAAGAACCGTTTCACCGCTTGCTCAACCAAATACATCCCCTATTGTCTGGTACGTCCCTTACTAGCCCCTCTACCCGCTCTCGCTCTATATATTTCTTTCGTCAATCATTCTTCCTTTATCAATAATTTGAAATAAAAACAATTTATTTGCATAATTTAATTAAATAATTTACATCCTAGCTTCCAAACACACCTTGTGCTATGTGAAGCCATAAAAGATACATAATTGACATCATTCTATAGTATACTATCGCGGAGCGGTCGTAGCGGAGCGGTAGAACATTCTCATTCGAGAGGTTTGTTCGTTTGTGTGGGTTTGTTTTCTAGTTACGAACGTTTGTGAAGTTATAGTAGCAATACCACTCGCTAACGGTGGAGGAAAACATCGTGAGGAAACCTGGGTGTCTGAGGTGTTCACATAGCTTAGCGCTTGAAATCTCCAATCCGCGGTGGACACGCGTGGTGATTAAGCCCGAACTCTCCCCTGAGAGAAGGCCTGTGCCCTAAGAGAAGACAGTGGGACTTATATAGGCTGCTTATGTATTCTACCGGTGGCACGGTTCGTTTTCTGAATTATCCGGTCTAACCGAGGCGTGATGTAAATCATTTCGCATGTAATCCCGGCGCGTAACTTACGTATTTAATTAGTAGCACAATTGCCCCGGAACAGGGAGACGCGTGTACCAGTTAATTAATTTCATTGCGGGCGCGGTTTTATTTCCGCTACCTGGCGGCTGTCACAATCTGTCAAGGGAAAAGAGGACAGGACCGCAAATTGCGGACTCAAATAGAATAATAGCTAGAAAATTACAACCTTAGCTATAGTGGCCCTAATCATTTGAGTTTTAAGATTTTACAGTTAACCCTTTTTGTCACTTGTTATTTTGGTGAAACTGGTATTCTTATTTATAATATTCTTCGGAGTTGCTTCTCACATATTTGGTTTGGTATTAAGTTAATGACTTGAACCAATGAGTTTGTTTTCTGAGTTTCCAACATTGTGAGTTTATAGTAGCAATACCACTTGCTTATGGTGGTGAGATAGGGGGTCGTCCATTAATTAAGTGACGCACAAAAGGGAGGGGAGGGGGTTTGGAAAAAATCACGAAATATACGTAGGGGGGAGGGGAGGTGTAGTGAGATATCACGTGTTTTTATTTTTTTCTTTGAACGCGCGATTTCTAAGCCAAAAAGCGGTGCGTGATCTTGACTCGCCGTTGTTAGACAACGATTTCTCCTTGAATTATTTTGAGATGTTTGTACAAAAAAAAAATACACATGATTTTGGGTAGGTAGGGAGGTGTAGTCTAAAACCTCACCACGTAGCACCATGGGGTTCAAACTGTCTGTCGGCTACAATGATATTAGTGAGTTATGGAAAAAAGAAAATGAATATTATATAGCAGTACCAAGGACTTAACCAGCCGTTCACGTTTCCATTCCCGCAGCTTTAACTCTTATTTCCTCCATTACTCGGCGCTCGGAGGAGATAGTTGAAGGGCTCTCGGTCAAAGCCCGCACCAACTAATATAGAGTTGCTTTGTGGACTGAGGGAGCTACTGCAGCCTTCTTTTAAAGCGTAATTTTAAGGAGTGTTTTAGACACGTTTCAGTTTCAGCGATAAGTGGATTCCTGAAGACGTAGAAGCGCTAAACTGAGACACTGTCTCTTGTCTTTTCAATGTTAATGTTTTACGTTTGTGATGTCCTTGCCTGATTACCAAAGCACAAAATGTCATAGTTTGGTACTAGAGCAAGTGATTGTGTCGTGTGGAAGTTATTATTATTAATAATAACACGGCTAAATAATACCTATTGCAGAAATTAAACTGTGATATTACTAAAGTTACTGTCGAAATGCACTCGAAAGCAATGAATAACAAACGTTTTCATCAGTGACCACTGAACACTGTTTATTCTCAGTGAAGATCAACTTGCACGATTTTCTTGAATATGGGGCATTTAACTGAAACTTCTTGAATAATTCTTTATTCACAATGGTAGAAAATAGAATAGCATGAACTTCGCAACGAGATTCGCATATTTTTATTGAGCTTTAATATCATGGAACAATCAAACTGCCATTGCAGGGCACAGACGGCAAAAGACTATTAATCTAAGTAACAAGGTATGAATTTTTCAAAGACTCAATTTCAGGAACCAGATTGGTGAGTTGAATTCTCACAATTGAATGCTTTTTCCCGTGAGGATTAATTTACCAATAAAATATGCTTTCTGAGTCAAATGCACGGAAAAATAGGTGACTAATGTGTGATTGTCTGTCCGTTATTTTCACCAATCAACTAAATATTTCATATTAGACGAGAAATGAAAAATATGGCTGTTTAGTTCTTATTTCAGGGCGGATGCCTTATGTTAGATAGAGTACGGGATGAACATAACATAACATAACATAAACTCACGCCTGTATCCCTGAGGGGTAGGCAGAGACCAGGGACTGCCACTTGCTACGATCCTGACAAATCACTTTCGCTTCCTCAACATTCATTAGTCGTTGCATGCACGCACGCCGGTTTCGGGTACTTTTTGTACGGGATGAACTTAAAAATTAAACACAAGTATTACTTACTATAGACAATAAACTTCACATTGGCGTTCAATAGTTCCGTCTTACGCAGAAACATTCCAACCCACAAAAAAAAAACCTTTCAATATAGATAGATAGATAGATAAATAAATAAAGAAAAGAAAAACTATTTTTTATGTATAACATACAGTTATAGAAGCAATACCACTCGCCAACGGTGAAGGAAAATATCGTGAGAAAACCTTAGTGTCTGAGGTGTTCACATACCTCAGCACTCGAAATTGCCTATCCGCGGTGGGCACGCGTGATGATAAAGCCCGCACTCTCTCTCTCTCTCTCTCTGTCTGAGAGAAGACCTGTGCCCTGCAGTGGGACGAATATAGGCTACATAAAATGATGACATGGGTTTTTACCACGTTCTTGTTCAATAGTGTTTAATATTCTAGTGATTACCATTTTAGTGAATACAATGCATAAAAAATCGGTTTTCTTGCAAGTAAAGTATTGTGATTTGGAATATTTCTGTGTAACACGGTCCATTGTAGTAATAATAATAACAAACGAACATTACATCGATAGCGAATCGCTTCCACTATCCTCCAATCTTACTAACAAGACAAAACCCCCAGCGTACGTGTCTTGCCGCAGTTGTCAAAAATAACGACCTGCCACGCCGAAACAGCTCTTGTTACAAGGGCGCAGGGTCCAAAGCATAGGAGCTGAAGATAATGAGTGATCGAATTTCGCTTAGAAAGGACCGGGAGGTAAAGTTTTATTGTATTTGTTCGGTTGTCGTCGGGTTTTTTTCTGACATGCGTTAAAGGTTTTTATCTCAATGAAAATGTGTCTAGAAATAAGCCCGAGCGGCCTATTTTATTTTATTTTATTGGCAAACTTAAAGGTTAACTTAAAGGCTATAAAAATACGTACAATCTCATATACTCTACATTTAGCCGATTACCGTCCCAATACTTTTCTCAGAGAAATTGTCGGCGTAATCTCGAAGCCTATGAATGAATTTAGTTACCTGCATATTGTATATGGGTGCCTGATAAACATGTAAACATATATTTACCTTTCATAATAGGGTTTTTCTCAAAATGATATTATAAATATATTAAGAAGAAAAGAAAATGTTCAAAGGGTAGAATTATTGTTAACCTTTAGGAGGTAGAGGAGAAGGAAAACATAGTATAGACGTATAAAAATAGAAAATAAACCGGTCAAGTGCATATCAGGCCATCTGCATTGAAGGGTTCCGTAGAAAGAGGGGGTTTTATCTGCTCTACAGGCGTTCAGTATATATGCTAGTACCCTGAAGTTTTAACGTGTCTTCAATCAACCGTTTAGCCAGGAGAGGAGGAGGGGGACACCCTACTCGACAAAATTTGCGCTTTAAAACTTCAAATTTGGCAAATAGAACCCCAAATCGATTGTCTTCCTACACTCCCAATATTTTTAAACGACCAATCTAATGATACCCCACACTATGGTGTATGCGAGAAAAAAATGCATCCCTAATAATTTAGGCGTAGGGAGGTACACTAGAAAAAAAATCGATGATTTTATTCTACCGTTTGGTCGGCATGATTAAAATGTCTATGCCAAATTTCAGCCTTCTCATACTAATCATCTCTGAACTAGGCCGTGGACAGACAAACGGACAGACGGTCAGACAGACACACAGACATACAGACAGACAGACGGACGGACGGACATGGCGAAACTATAAGGGTTCCTTGTCGACTTCGGAACCATAAAAAGGCTGTTTAATACAAGATACAATACAAAAATACGGGAAAAGGGATTATTCTACACACAAAAACTACCTACATTATAATAGGGTTATAAATAGTAATAGGGTTTTATCTATGATAAATATAGCCACATACAAATATATGACGACCTCGTGGCGCAGCGGTAGTGCATCTGCATACCATGCGAGAGGTCCCGGGTTCGAATCCCGGCTGGGGACAAAAAAAAAAAAAAAAAAACCCCAGGTCTTGGATGTTTACATGTTTGTGATGTCGTTGTTTCTGGTTCCCACGACACAGGGTATCCTAGTGTGGGGCCAGAAGCAATGTATGTGCCTGTATGTAAATGTTTATGTTTATGTTTATGTTTATATATGTTATAGTATTTTCTGAGGTTAACACGAGCACTAGACACAATAAAACGGAATTTTAACGGATATTTACTCGTTTACTTTTCCATTTTACAATTTTCCGACGTTTCGGTACTTTTGCAAGTGTTGTGGTCTCGGTAGACTGCGGTGACACGCGTCTGTTTGAAAGCGTTAACTGTTTACTACATTCGGCAAAAATTATTAATTTACATTTCAAAAATATTTTAGTAATTTTTTAAAATTAATTGGCACTACAATAATTTTATATAAACTCAAAAATACTGATTATTAGTTATTGAAGTTAGAATTCAATCTACAAAACAATTATTTTATGTAAACTCAAAAATATGATTATTAGTTATTGAAATTAGAATTCAATCTACAAAACAATTATTTTATGTAAACTCAAAAATATAAGTTATTAGTTATTGAAATTAAAATTAAACCTACAGTCGCACTTCTATCTCATGCATTTAAGCACTGGTTCCCATGCTGTAGCTACGAGTATGTTCAAACCACGATCTCTATTGAAATTTGGATGCCGGCGGATCTCTATTTCCTCGCGTATCATTTAAGGAAAGAAACGGTCCTTTCGGGCTAGAAAATATCCGTTCAAATTCAGTTTTATTATATATAACATATATATATATACTATGTTAGTAGGGATACCATAGGGCGATATTTCTAACTTTCATTGGGACGAAAATTTATACAATATCCAGTTATCATAAAAAAGTACTCCTCTCTCGTCGCTAATCCTGGACCCCTCAAACCTTGTCTGTAAGGATAGCATTCTCAAAGTATTTTTCTGTTTGCAGGTATGTTGCCCACCTACCTGTTCAGCCCGGAAAGGACGCAGACTGATGTTAGTGGTACGTGAGCCAGTTACTATTTCCGGGCGAGGCTAGGGATGGAGCGATTTTGTAAACAATCTGGAAAAAACACGGTTTCCGTCAGCTCTGAAATCCATTCAGTATTGATTCTATTTGAAGAAGCAACTAGTTATCGATAGTGAATATAAATCTGAGCTGTAAAATAATCAAATTGAGGAATAGAAAATCTGATTTGAAGAAAATTCTAACTCGGTTGGGATTTTGTCAATTTGGGTGCTTCTTCTGATCAACAGAAACTCCCAAATTGACAAGCAGGGAAAATTTTCATTGTTTATCATTATTAAAATTTTCGCTGGGTTTTAAAAGCCTTGTGGATCTTTTGAATGCCTATATCGATATAAGATATCTATCTTTTAGCGAAAAATATATACATAAGCAGCCTATATACGTAGGCCTGTAGGGCACAGGCCTTCTCTCAGGGAGAGAGTATGGGCTTAATTACCACGTGTGCCCACCGCGGAGGTATGTAAATAGCTCAGCGCTGAGGTATGTGAATAGCTCAGACACTCGGGTTTCCTTACGATGTTTTCCTTCACGTTAGAAAGTAGTATTGCCACTGTAACTTCACAAATGTACATAACTTAGAGAACAAAGTCATAGGTACATGCCCGCACTGGGAATTGAACCTGGGTCTCTCGCTTCCGAGTCCAAGTTTCTACCCACTAGGCTACCACCACTGTTGTTGCACTACAGCCATTTTCCATATTAAGTCTTAAAAAGGACAAGACCGAATGAAACCGTTGTCTGAAAGACACATTTTTTAGTAATAATCCCGCCGCTTGTTAGGTTATGAAATACGTGTGTAATCTTCACTGTGTAAAAAAGAGCTTTCTATCTCTATTTATCTACATAAGAAAAGATTTTTTTATTTTTTGTAATTTTTTGTACACACCAGAAAACAATTACACATATTATAAGTTATTTATTAAAATTGTGTATGCAGGAACGGATGGTTCGCAAAGTATTTAACTATGTATGTACCTCACATTGCAGTAACGCAGCGGAGAGTACTCCACCCCATCAGTTCAGTCTCATTTTGTCATGTCCTCTCCGTTACAGCTTTTTCCAATTTTCGTCAAAGTCACATCCTTTACAGCTGGGACGCTGATCTTCTGTCGATACCGGGCGGAGCGAGTAAAGCAAATAATCCACACGATGGATTAAATAAAAGCCGTAAATGCTATATTCAAACTCTTTACAAAAAAGTCGCGTATTGGTTCCGCTTTTTCGGCATTCACAAGGCTGTCGTCAAACTTATATGTTTGTTTATATATGTCCCACTGCAGGGCACAGGCCGTCTCTCAGAGCGAGAAAATGGGCTTAATTGCCACTCGGGCCCACCGCGGATAAAGTTGCTCGCTAACGGTGAAGGAAATTATCATGAGGAAACTTGAGTGACTGAGGTGTTCATATACGCTTGCCTCACGGCTAAGCGCTTGAAATTGCCAAACTTATATACTTAACTTTATCACAAAAATACACTTTTAATTAAGGAGCGTCCTTGACTTCGCTTGCGTGGCATTTGGGTTGAAATTATACCAAATACCAAGGTTACGGTATATCTGTATAATAAACTTTGTCCGAGTATCTTGATCCGTTTAAGCGTGACTGACACCTGAACATATAACATTTGACATTCTTAACACGAAGGGGATGAAATAGTATTTTTTATAAAACGGACATAATAAGAAATAAAATATTTCAAACAAAAAGAGGCATAACCGTGTACAAGTGGCTTAAATCTAACATTGATAAAAATAACAGATTTGTGCTTGAACTAGGTTAGAAAATAACCTGTATCTTAAGCGTGATAATGGCTAAAATCCTACTAAGATTATAAATGTAAAATTTTGTGAAGATGTTTGGATGTTTCTAACTCAAGTACGCAATAACGGCTGTACGGATTTACATGAAACTTGGCATGCAGATAGTCAACAACCTGAATTGAGAAAAAGCATACTGGATATCTCTCTGCATCGTATGTCCAACCTCTATAACATCTCTTCAGCGAAAATACATACTTTAGATATTTTTAATGATACATTACTTAAATTTAAAAGAAAGCTGTTTGAATATCTATAGCTCATGTTTATTTAAATAGTTTTGTTATTATTCTATACGTGTAATATCCTTACGTATATAACAGTTTTGTTAAGATTTAGATGCATGCTGAGACATCCTATAAGTGGGTGAGCAATTACCATGTTACGTGTTTTTTTTTTCTTTTTGTGAATGTGTTGTTGTATTGCCTGTTGGTTGTCCTAAATAAATAAATAAATAAATAAATGAGTTGTCGTGGGATAATATTTATTTTAAGTTTAGAATAGATGGCGTTGTGAGAGCGAATATGTGTTTTAAAAATAGATGGCGTTGTGCAAGAATCGTATAAACGGATTCTGTGGCGGTACGAAGTTCGCCGGGACAGCTAGTTGTCAATAAAACATTTAGATGTATGAATTTGTAGCACGTACTCTTATAAACTCACGATAAAACTCACAATAAATTAAAAGTTAAGTCAGGCGTTATATGCAAAGCAAAGTTTACCATAGTTTCCGTTTATCCACCAACATTATATTGCGTATCAGTCCACGGGTGGAATATATTTTAACACTAGCTACACTGAGCTGAAATGACATCGCCCGATATTTCATTTTGGGACTAAAAGTATTTGCAATGAAGAGGGTATTCAACAGCAGTTTAAAACTGAAATGATATGATTCATATTTTAATTTAGATAGATAGATAGATAATCATTTTATTTGTACTTTTTGACACACACACACACACACACACACACACATCCTGACCTTTCGAGACAATTCAATAACATCGATCGCAATTAGTGATTTGTCGATAATAATAAAATTTATCAGGCTCTTAGACAAACACCAAAATAAGAGTAAGGGAGTAAGAGTAAGAAATGTTTTATTTATGAGCCATAACACCAGATATAGTAGACAATTTAGTAACTTGTTTAGAGCTCATAAAACTCACAACACATCGGTGTAATCAAATCCCTTGAAAACGGGTTTCGAGCATTCGCGTTGAAAACACAACTCCTCGGCGCAATGGTTTTCAAAACTCGATATGCGTAAAACTTCAGCGGTAACCGGCTGCAAAAAAGTGTCTAACTGAAAACCTATTACTGGTAGGCTAGGCTCACAAACTGCAATCATACGAAAAGTTCACCCGAGTTCTCCAGAATGAAATTATCTATCGTTCTTTTTTTTTGAGATTTCCGCAGCCTTATAGTTGGGCCAGTTTCCTTACGATGTTTTCCTTCGCCGTTAGCAAGTGTTTTTGCTACTATAACTTCACAAATGTACGTAACTTAGAAAACAAAATCATTGTGGTACATGCCGGGATTTGATAAGATAAAGATAAAGATAAGATAAAGATTATTTATTTGTCAAACATGAGTTAAAAAGGTTGTTTCATTATAATAAATATGTCCTGTGCATGTTTTGTCCTTCGGAACTTACAAAATTCTTGAGAGAGCACCTTCCATTAAATTTATGTAAAAAATTAGATTATAATCATAATAATATTAATTCATTAGTAAATACAAAAATCAATAAAAAATAAAACAATTTTATAGTCAAGATGATTTAGTACACACAAGGTCAATCAAAAAAATAATAATAATAATGTCGGAGTTGTAGTGAATAATTAAATTAATTCTATATATTCATTCAGTCAGGAATTCCATTAAATTATAATAACATTTTTCCAATAACATTTTTTTCAATTTAAATTTGAACCCACGACCTCCCGAATGAGAGGCCGGCCGGTTCTACCGCTACGCTACCACCGCTTCTCTGAAATTATCTATCCAAAGGGGGATTCGAACCAGTGCTTCTCGTATACGTGCACGACCTAACTGAATGCTCCGATATACTGGTGACCCAGTATGTCTAGTTGCAGCCACGGGTGGGTGCCACTTTTAAGTCACCCGAGCCACTAAACGCTACAACAGTTTATTTTTCACATCATCTTTAAATCACATGGTTCAAATGTTAAATAACGTTTGCACTAAAGTCGGGCTTTCCCCCTTTTTTTCTAAAACTACCGAACCAAAAATTTAGAAATTACTACGGAATATAAAACCTCACCCGTTGTTTACAAAAAAAAAATTAAAACCTATTTCATAATCTAATATATAAAAATCTCGCGTCACAGCGTTCGTACTCGACCTCCTCCGAACGGCTTCACCAATTTGTATGAACATTTTTGGGTATATTTAGTAGGTCTGAGAATAGGTTGTAGGCTAATTAATATGGCAAAACAACCTTTGCTGAGTCAGCTAGTCTTTATATAAAATTTAAGCTGCCTTGGTATCGTTTGTAATGGAGAAAAGGCAGCAGCAAATAGTAAGTCCTATTTGTACTTGTCCGTTTTTTTATTTTCACATATTATTTCTACCCCTGCTAGTTACGAGTAGAATGCAAATTGAGCAGCGTATCTTAGGCTGTACGTCGAGACACTTAACGTCGAATCGGCCCGCATGTTTAAAGGAAACGATACTTTTTCAGTTTTATTTCTTCGAGCTTTTGGTCTTTAAGATTGAAATAAAATGTTTGTAGGATCGGGAGAAATATAAAACTACGCCAGTGAATAACTGGGGAGCTATTGAAATCCCAAGTCGTGGTCTTCAGGTGGACAGGCAGGACTGTAGTCTGTAGTGACAAGACTGTAAATAAAATAAATAAAATAGCCTTTATTAACCAAACAGAAAAAGAAAGTTAGATTAACATTACCGTTTCACAATAAGAGTGAATGTAGGTATTGCAATAATAATAATTATATATGTCAAAACTCATGAAACATGGACTTGATAAAATTAATTACTTTGAAATTATATTACATGGCAACATCACAAATATAATAACAGATAAATAAATTGAAATTTTTAAAACAATCATATCATTTTCATTCCATGCATCGATATATTTAATTTTATTTTATATTGAAATATTTGCTGATCATTAATATACTTAATTATTATCTTGTCTTATACTCACAAGACTGTAGTCAACAACAAATCTTCAGACTTAAGGCGATTAGCACAGTCATCTTTTTATTTTGAGTAGTCATTGTATGAATTTTATATGAAGAATGTCAAGTGCTACTTTAACTGCTTGCATGCCCATATTTGGGAGGGTAGTACAGGTCAGCCTTAGCATAATATAAAATAAAAAGTGCGATTTAAATCGTCAACAAACTGCCACGTAGTTTTGATACTTCAAAATCTTGTACCGACACTTTGATAGAATAAAAAAAACTTCAACCCCCAAGATCTCTCTAATCGGTTGCAGATGGACGACGGAATACCATTGACAAGGCCCATGTCGACCTACTGTAAAATCCTGGGCAGCTGTACTGAAAGTTGGCATCCATAGCTCTTTCAGACCGTCGAGTCGGTTCGAGAGGTTTATAAATACGCAGCGGGCATGAGGTGAATGGGTGGAGCTGTTTTTGTGAATTTGGTCCGGTGCGGCCTTGGTGATAAGCGGTGACTGGATGCGGGCTGTCAACTTTTTTTCTAATAAAAAAACTAAAAGAAGATAACACTAAACAACGCAACTCTTATTCTTTTCTCTGGTGTGTACAATAAAGAGTTCTAACACTTGGCTGTTGAGCATTGACGGCTAAAAAGCTAGGTTCGTTCTGCCTGCCAACCTACGGGGTAGCGAGTACACTGAATTTGAGTTTGCTGCTTAGCATTTTATTTTTATTTTTGAGGGATTTCTACATTTTCACCGCACGTGATTTCTCAAATGAAAGTGCCGATTGTACGAAATGTGAGCTTCTACAGCGTTCATATATTATGAAAGAGAAACATACATTAACTCACGCCTGCATCCCAAAGGGATAGACGGACACCAAGGTTTGCCACTTGTTAAGATACTGAACAAACGAGAAACATTTCTAAAAAAGTATTGGTGTTTCCAATGTACGGTCTGGCCTTATAATGCAGCAGAACTAAATAGATGCTGAAGGACGCATTATACTACTAAAACTACTTTTATTTATTATCAAAACCTTACTACCGTCAATGTTATTTACATGACAATGCAATTTTAAAGGTAATATTCAATTGTGTTTTTGTATTTATTAATAATACACTTTGTCTGCGTCGATGCGATGTTCTGTGAGTCACCAGACCAGGCCCTTGCTGAAAATCAGTGCTGTGGGCAACAGACCTGCAGCAATTACTGAGTCTGAGGCTGTTTTACCGCCGCATGGACCTGGCTCGTGTTCCCTGATTATTTCTCTGCCGTGTTGTTAATTTTTTAATTTTATTTTTTCTTTCTGTTTTACGTCTTGTATATGTGTATGTGGCGTTAAATAGATGTATTTCTTCTTCTTCATTTTAAAAAAATATTCATCATCATCATTCAGCCACAAGAAGTCCACTGCTGGACATAGGCCTCCTCCATAGATTTCCAAAAAGACCGGTTGGAAGCGGCCTACATCCAGCGTCTTCCTGCCACTTGGATGAGGTCATCTGTCCATCTTGTGGCTGGTCGTCTTACGCTGCGCTTGCCGATATGTGGTCTTCATTCGACAACTCTTCGGTCTCTTTAAATAATGTAAATAAATAATTTATTTATCTATCAATTTGGAAATGAGTTACTGATAAATGAGTGAACAAAGTATCTTTACTCCTTTTTTTGGATTTTTTTAGCTGATACCAACAATAGTGTATTTGTATTATGTAACGGGAAGTTGTGACGACGAGGCGGTAATTTTTCAAAATAATAACTTTTAGCCAGAAAATCTAAAGCAAAGCTATCAATCTTTTCCGCATGTACTCATTTAAAACTTTTATTATCAAATCTACTTTTCCAAAAGCGGTCCCACAAACGCTACCGCCACTCGTGGATCGGTTCTTTATTGCGCCATTTCATTCCATACGTGATACTGCTACAAAAATACGAAATGCACACGTTTAAAGCAAATTGGACTCTCGGAAAAAACACATAGAGACTACGAGAACTGAATAATAAGATGGAAGTTATTTAAAATGCGAAACGGCGGGGGCAAGAGCAATCAATCCGCTTTACTGTGATCGAGTTTTTTAATGCCAAATTTTACTTTATTTTCAACCTTCAAATTGAATCGGTTTTAATATTCGTATCCCTTTAAATGTTATTAAAAGTGTCTCGATCATAGTTAAACTCAATATGCGTAAAACCTTTTTTTTCTGTAGCCTGTATGCGTCCCACTGAAGGGCACGGACTTTCTCTTTCGCGTGCCCACCGCGGATTGGCAATTTCAATCAAAAATTTTACTACTTCTGTATCATCATCGTCATCAGCCATTTGACGCTCACTGCAGGACATAAGCCTCCCACGTGGTTTTCATAACCACGAGGGGTTTTGCCATAATCGCCACGCTTGGCAGGCGGGTTGGCGATCGCAGTATGCGGTTGGAATCTCAGGAGAACGCTGCTGCCCGTCTCCTGGTAATTGATTTCCTTAGTCGCCTTCTACGACATCCATTGAAGGAAATAGAGTCACGCTATTCTTAATCCGGCGCCACACGGAATTATGTATGGTAAACATAAATCTTTTAAATTAAACCTATAGGTGTTTCAGGAAAAGTCTGTTTTATTCCATACTAGATGGTTCTCATAATCACCGTATCTACCACAGTTCATAGGCAGCCGCTTTATTTTCCCTCTCACAAACAATAAGTCACGCAATAAATGACGCAACAAACTAGCACACTAAATAGTGGCATACAAATGGCGCATTACAGGCAAAGTGTGGTCCGTTCGCAATAAATTGAATCGACATGATAATATCTCTCCCCTGGCACATTATAGGGAGTCGTGGAAGCTTTAGTCTTAGACAAGTCATTGCAGTGTCATTAAACGAATAAACGGACTCATGGTTATGAAAACCACGAAGGAGGCCTATGTCCTGCAGCGGGCGTCAAATGGCTGATGATGATGATGAAACGGATAGTTTTTGTTTTAAAAGGCCTATAGTGCTTGTTTTTGTAAGTTACAATTAGTCAATCAGCCCGTATTTCTGCGCTGTTGGACATAAGCCTCCCCCAATGCCCGGTATTTCTTTTTAAGCTATTTTTCTATTGATTTTGGTTCAGCCAACCTCATACAATCGCTGATAGCCGTTAAAAGAGCGCTGGTACCCTAGTAGAGCGATGGTAGCCTATTGGGTAGAACATTGGACTCTGAAGGGAGAGACCCAGGTTCGATTTCCAGTGCGGGCATGAAGCTATGACTTTATTTTCTAAGTTATGTACATTTGTGAAGTTATAGTAGCAATACCACGCACTAACCGTGAAGGAAAACATCGTGAGGAAACCTGAGTGTTTGAGCTATTCACATACCTCAGCGCTTGTCACCAATCCGCGGTGGACACGCGTGGTGATTAAGCCCATACTCTCTCCCCGAGCGAAGGCCTGTGCCCTACAGTGGGACGTATATAGACTGCTTATCTGCTTACTCCGGCTACCCATAGCACAGGGAATCCTAGTTTGGGAGACAGTAACCATTTTTTTTGTAACTGCTTTTCAATGTTTTTTTTTTTCATTTCATTTCATTTGCTTATATAACAAGCTAAGCAAGAACCAGCCAAACAAGAACAAGGCTAAAAAATTTCTTTTTCTCAAAGCCGTGATGGGCATAGCGTCATTTTTTAAGAAAATACGAATAAATTACAAGTAAGAATAACTTTATTATCAGTAGTTCGTTTTTATAAAATTGTTATATATAAGTTGCATAGTTAGTTATTTACTACGGAATAGTAATATACTCTTAAGGTCAAAACAAAATATTTGACATCACTCAAAATCAAACTTCTGTCCCACCATTATATCCTCTCCCGTCGGTCGAGATTATGTTTTAATAAATTCAATTTTAACGCATTATCTCTTATCAGAGCTAGAGGTCTCTGGGGGGTCGTGAGTTCAGACCTGGAGCCGAGGGAGGATTTGCTTCTGACGAGATAGATAGTGTTTTATTGAATTTATTATCGAGATGCTTCGGATTGATGGAGAGGGTTTTTATGATGGGCTTTGGGAATTGAACTGTGAGATAGACTCGAGGTACTACTTATAAGGTTTTTTTAGTGACATGTCTCGCTAATGGTGAAGGAAAAAAACTTTGGCTTTGTGAAGGGACCACTCGGGCGCTGCAGTGCCTGAGATATTGTTTGAAGGAAAACATAAATATCATTCTTCTGATAATAACATGTATTTTTAGAAAACATTGTTTTATCCGCGTTAAAGGCAATGAAAAACTGCTACTATATTGTCATCATACAAAGCGATATACAAAGTTCGTAGTTCGTAAATCGCTCGTAGCCCTGGCTGCCTGAGTGATCTTAAACGATCACGAAGGTTAAGCAACACAGGGCGCGTTCAGTGCATGGATGGGTCGCCGTCTATACCTAACGCTAGTGGCATTTTTCCGAGCGGTTCCGTGCTTCGCAAGGCACGTTAAGCTGTTGGTGCCGGCTGCAGTCGATAGATGGCAGTCGTTAAGCCAAGTCAGAGGCCTTAGGGCGGCTTGACAACTTCTGACAGTAGACGAGCCACTAGTCTACAAGCCTCCACCAATCCGGACTTGGCCCCCGTGGTGGAGTATGGCCTATAACTTCCTTAGGGAACAGACCCGTGCCCCTCGGTGGGGTCATAATGGGTTGATGATGATACAAAGTTTTAGAAGCACAGTTGGGAAGCAGGGCGGTCCCGAAATCAGAAGACCCCGGTTCGAGTTCAGTGTCCGATTATTTTCCCCCTTTTTTTCATCGCATCTAAGTAAATGTAATTAAAAAAAACACGATTAACATCTACTTTGAGTTAAGTGGGATATCAAAGTGACTCAAATTTACCGTTATTTCCAAAACTGCCAACAAACTGTTACTCAATAATAAATACAGCAGAGAGCGATATAAACAAAGTTTCCCGAAACTCAGTTACCCTTAGCCCGCAAAACGACCGATGAACTAACTTCCGCAACATACGCAACTGTTTAAGTAGGAAACACAAACTAAAGAGATGAACAAGGATCGATGCAGATTGAAATATAAATCAAGTTTAAAAAAAATACTAGTACTAGAAATATTATACGTAAGTTAACTTAACTATTACATCACATTAAGTATATAACACTAATTGCCAAATTACAGACATTTTTTTGATTTATTCTCAAAGACGCGTGGACCGATTTGGAAAATTCTTTTTTTTTTGTAGGGATAAATTCGCAAAATGTCACCAAGTCAGGATAATATGATTATGGGATCCTGGAGAAATAGAGGGAACTTTTCTTTTCTTCTTCTTCTTCTTCATTCTGCACTCTTCTTTTTGTTGTGCCTTTTTTTTCTTGTGGTTGTTAATTTGTCGCAATAAATGTCTTTCTTTCTTTCTTTCTTTTAAATTTAAAAAGCACACTTGAAGCGATTTGGGTGTTTTCTATAGCGAATCTTGCTATAAAAAACATAATTTGGCGGAGTCGTAGTATTTATATAAAATCGCGAAATATTTTTTAAAATAAAATTGAAAACTGACTTCAAAACACTACAGCACTAAAAAAGAGAAATAATTTGAGCGAATATGATCTTTAAATTCGATGTAGGTATTTTAGAAATATATTTTGCGGTCGGTGTCCAAAATGTATGAGCTGGTCTTGTAACTTAGCACCGGCTCCAAACTATACTAAAATTATTTCGGTTTTTAGTGTTACATAACATAACACAACATAAACTCACGCCTGTATCCCAGAGGGGTAGGCAGAGACCAGGGACTGCCACTTGCTACGATCCTGACAGATCTCTTTCGCTTTCTCAACATTCATTTTAGTGTTGTAGTGCTTTAAAGTCGATTTTATTTATTGTGAAGCCCTCAAGGCTTATAATACCTACGCTGTCTGTTTATTGTTTTTTATGGGGAGAAATAAACTTTACTAATCAATTTTCGTAGCGCTACGTCGTAGCAACCTGCTTGGTGCTACGCGGCTACGCCGTGGCGGCGTAGCAAATTATACGTCAAAGAGGCAAACCAAGAGTTTATGATAAACCTACAATTGATTACCTCTTTACTTACTTTATTACCTTGTCTACAAAATAGTATGACAGGCAGTCCAATACTGTGGTATTTTCACTAAGTTCTGTCCAGACAGAATAAAGCCCACTGCTAAGCACTTTCCTTCTCGCCAATCTTTTCGCTCCTCGGCCGATCTCTAATAAAATCTTTCATGCGGCTACAGAGATACAGGTAAACTAATATTGTGCCGGGGAAACATCGCGAGGAAACTTGAGTGCTTGAAATCGCCAACCCTCGGTGAGAAGTCAATACAAACAACTAACTATGGGAAAACTTCGAAATCACGAGAAAAGCTTTAGCTTTTTAAGTTTTAAAATTTTTAACTGATTTAAGTTATAAGTCGCTGAGACAGCTAATGTAGAATTTACGTTCTGGCCATTTTGCACAATACCAATCTTTTCATCTATATCTCATCAATAATATACTTTATTGCCCACGAAACATTAAACAGGACTTTACTTAAGAAATAGCATGTACAAAGGTGAGCTTATCTCATCCTTGGCCAATACTGAGTCGAATAAAAATGAGACCGAAAATCCCTGAACGTGATACGTTTGTGCATTGTCAAGGTCCTTTCGTATCATTTTATGAGTATAACAGGTATGCCCGGGAACTGTTTGCTGGGGTGATTTGTCCCTGGTGTAACAGGATAATACCCGGATGGACTAATAAAATAACTTTTATAGTGGTGGCCGGGTAAACGGACCAAATCACGGCTTAACTGTCGTCCTAAGTAGCTCAAAGAAAGGGCTATAAACAAATATGCAATAATTTGCTTATGATTTGCGGAAAATGTCAATGAAATTAGTAAAAATTGGGTGTTCAATTGAACTGCTTTTCTTGCAAGACTAAATGCCGAACACACTATAGTCACTAATAATAATTATACTACTTATTTATATATATTTCAACGTATGTTTAACACTTGCTAAATAAGATAACATCCATATAATACAATCACATGCCCTGATCTTTTTAATATGGTAACCAAACAAAGACATCACAAATATGGAAAAATACCCAGACTGAGGCCGTTTGTACGTACAAATCAAACTAAGTAGGCCCCAGTTACTGCCTTAAGGAATTTGAATGACATTTGGCTCTAAAGTAGAGCATAACTTGTATCAAACATTGGATATTTTTTAAGGTTCCGTAGTAGACAAGAAACTCCTGTAGTTTCGCCATGCATGTCCGTCTGTCTGTCTGTTCTCAGAGACGATTAGTACTAGAAAGCTGAAATTTGGCATAGACATACATATTGATCACGCCGACAAAACGGTAGAATAAAGTTTTGAAGTCAAATTTTTTTTTGGGAAGCCCCTCCTACGCCTTTTTTTTATGAAGCCTATATACGTCACACTGCGGAGCACAGGTTTTTTCTCAGAGAGAAAGTTTGGGTTTGAAGGTTTCCTCACGATTTTTTCCTTCACATCTTAGAGCAACCTCTGGAAGCAATATAATCTCATGTGGGAGATTCAGCTTCCAGAGATGGATTTATATGTAGTTCTTTTTTTGAAATAAACAGTTTAATTTTTTTTTTTAATGTGGTATTGCTACAATAACTTCACAAATGTACGTAACTCAGAAAACAAAATCATAGGTACATGCCGAACCCACGTCCTCCCGAATCAGAAGCCGGCGTTCTAGCGCTCCACTACCACCGCTAAATTACACCTAAATTAGGGATGCATTTTTTTTCTCGCCTACACCATAGTGTGGGCTATCGTTGAATTAGTCGTTTAAAAATATCATGGATGTATGAAAACTATTTTCCATTTGCGAAATATTAAGCTTCAAATGTTTGTCTGAGTAGGGCGTTCAACGGCTAAGTAGGCTTTACAAGTTAACGGGTTGTGTGCGACCAACTCATAAAAGAAAAACTTTGTACAAAATCTATTGAAAATTACTTTGATGAAGTTGTTAGTTCTGTGAAGCAGATAAAACCCCCTCTTTCTACGGAACCCTACACTGCCCGACACGCACTTGGCCTGTTTTTATTCCATGCAAACAAAGTCACCGGTAGCATTTTTGTTCACCGCAAGATACATATTCATGGATGAGTTTATGTTCATTCAGTATTAACCAGTTAGGACGACAACTAATTCCAACAGTTTTATAAACTTTCTTTGGCAGTATATTAAAAGTTCGTCGTAAACGGTACGCTGCAGATTTTTTCCTAACTTTTAATACGACGGTAGAATGGACCTTAAAGTTTTACTTCGTTCGTGTGAGCTTCGTACGATGCCGCTCGCAAAATGTAAAGAAAAACATCGTGAGGTAACCTGAGTGTCTGAGGTGTTCACATAGGTACCTCAGCAGTCGAAATCGCAAATCAGTGGTGTGGTAATTAAACCCATGGACCTGAGGTTGCCGCACTTAGCCTCATATTTGGGTAATTTCACGTAGCAAGCGCTTAGGTCTGTAAATACCTCAGACACTCAGGTTTCCTCACGTTGTTGCCTTCACAGTTAGCGAGTGGTATTGCTAATAGAACTTCTCAAACATACGTTACTTTGAAAACAAAGTCTTTGGTTCATGCCGGGATTCAAATCCACGACTCCCGAATGTAATACCGTCGTTCTAACGCTTTATTTTGATGTATGAATAAAACAAAACAAAAACCGTTTGCTAAGAAGTCTCAAGGCCTACGTCATTCAGTCACACCTACAAACTCATCAGTCCATACCAAAGTCACATATATTTCTTATCAAAAAATCGAATTACAGATCTCGCCTGCAGAGAAAAAAACTCAACGTACTTCATTTTCTCTCATTTAAAACCTAGAGTCAAACCTAAATCACTTATTTACGGAACAAACTAATTAACGTCCAAGCGGTCCCTGCCTCGACACCCACAAGCGATCAGCCAATAAGAACTGCACGGTATTTGCCCTAACCCCTTCTGCTAGCTCCTCTCACATTGCCATCAATTCCTGCACCAGACGAGTCCGATCCTATTAGCGCGCGATGCCCAAAACAAACAAGTTGACAATCAGCATAGAAGTGCACGAACTAAAAGGTTTGTTGGGTGGAACTTCGTGTATAAATATTAAAAGATCATAAAGCGTGGGACAGATTTAACTTTAAGAACTGTTGCTCTAATTTTACAGTTCGAAATACAAGTACAAATACATTTATTTGCCAAAGTAAGATTTACAAAAATAACAAACAAAACAGGACATGGTTAATATTACTAAAGGCAAATGTTTTGACCAAATGTCAAGACACCATTTGACAGGGTTTTCTTTTCCGCTTGTTGATCTACGATCCCACACTAGGCAAGCCTGTGTCGTCGCGATCTTCGGATTCGATTCCCAGGTGAACATATTTCTGTCTTAAAATAAAACGGTTGTTACTTACATATTATTATGGACAGCATTCTTGGACCTCATGCATTTGTCATTACTTTTTAATGACTCGCGACGCTCATACATAGTCATACATTTAACGGGTCTAATCTCGATAGGGTAGACCACTTACCCTCTCTACAATATATCACAGTATTCGCCATTTACTCATTTACTCGCCACACCACAGGATGTATTCTGAAGCTCTGACTTTTTCTTCTTATTTCTTTCTTTCTATTTTCGTCTACCATGACCACAACAACTGCAACGTTACCCATGCATCGGGAATTAATATACCTGATAAATAAGTGATTAGATCCGTCTAATGTATAACTATGCGTTTGTCATTTACTTGATGTTTGAAATGACACTTCGCTTTTGGTGTTTGCCAAGTGAACCACGTCTTACTAATATTACCCTGAAAGTTGACCTTTTGCAACTCTTTAGCGTATGCCTCTCTACCCTAAAATGCAAAAAACAGGCGTGAACCGGGTGAATATCCATTAGGGCGCTGATCCCTGCTGAGTTACCTGCATTGATGCATTCCGATGGGACCGGATGCGATGATGCAATGTCTGAGCGAGTGTGGTATTAGCTTTAGCACAATTGTGTTTAATTAAATGGCAGCAGATATTTTTTATTTTGTACGCGTAAGTTTTTAAAACTGTAGAAAAATGGTGTGGCCTTTGCCACCCACATCTGTTGTTATAAATAATATCGTCCAAGGGCTTACACAATGAATTAGTTTGTTATATGCCTACTAGTGTGAGGTTTAACATTTTTGTCGTCTTAATGTGTGACTAATCTAGCGCAATTTCTCTAGGTAAATTTCCGAGTGAATAGTTCAGCATATTTAAATAACAGTCCTAGATTTGAGATAATTCTGAATACATATCACAGTTATTCATTACAAAATAACAGTAGTATGAAGTTGTTATTAAAGAATTAGTGAATTGTTAATCTCTATCAGGACAATAATAAACCTGTTATGGATTCGTATCTCATCAGTAAAATACAAGCATATTAAAACCCATATGTTTAATAACTATAAAAAAAATACCTGATGAACGTAAAATCTAAGTTAACAATTCCTATATACGATTATATTCAGTTATAGTTAACTCAAATTTAATTATTATTTTATCTTGCCAAAGGAAAGCAATAAAACTACGAGTATCTTAGTTTTTTTAATTACTCTTACAAGGTCTAATCGTGATTATTTTGTTCAACCATTTACTAAGAATTATAGCAAAACAAAGCAACTTCTATAGGAACTAATTCCCCGAGCTGATTCCTGTACCACGTCCCTGATTATCCCCTTAGACCCTTGCGCGATGCAAACCCACTCGGAACAACCTACACTATTGTCTCCGAAGAATTAGTGAGTGTCTGTCGATTGCAGATTATAAATTAAACTGCGCACTTCAGTGTTAACTAAGCTACAAAAGCATTAAAATGTGAAAATTACTTTGCTTAATTCCGCCAAAATCGTGTGAGCTCTGATGTTGACTCTTTGTCTATCCAATTGTAAAGCCTAACACATAAGACCAAGTAACGGTATTTCAGATTTTCTAAACAATGTTTACTTTTAACCTACGTTAAAATAATTTTTTAGGGTGAAAAATTAACAAAGTCATGGTGTACGTACTTAAAACGTACGTACGTAATAACTTTACACAATAAAATCACTTGTCCGGGTCCCAGACTAGGATACCCTGTGCTATGGTAACCAGGCAAGGACATCACAAACATGGAAATACCCCCAAACTGAGGCTATTTGTACAAAATATATGGCAGCCCCCAGTGGAAATCGAACCCAGGACCTACGGCATGGTAATCAGATGTGATACCGCTACACCATACTACAGGCCTGCGCCCTACAGTGGGGACGTACATAGGGTATAATTATAATACCAATATTTTTTTAAATCTACATTCACTTCTTCTGCACAGATAGCTTTCTCAGCTCCCAGTATGTAGCTACCCTTTCACCAAGAGAGCGCAAAGCCAGGATCTCTAATAGAAATGCCGACCGTCCCCTTTAATTGCCGGGATATGCTAATTTTATCACATTCGTCGTTCCGGAGGGCATTCAATTGTATTATTTTAATCACTTGCTTTAGAACAATGAAGAGAGCGAGACAGAGATACTAAATAGTTGCCCTTAGGGTTCAAGGCACTGAGCTTGTAAGATTAAAGAAGGAAAAATTAATTAAGAATATAATTAATTCAAATAACTTAATTATTATTCGTTAGTGTAGAAAGCAAAGTTCACTCTTGTATTCCAAAGCAGTAGTCAGAAAACAGGTTTCGCCACTCGTCAGGGTCTTGCTATATGTGTTACAAAGGTTTATGTACATATTTATCGACTAATTATGTAAGTATTGCCCTACGGCTGAAGGGAACCATCGCGAGGACTCTTAGTGCTCACATACCTAGGTACTGTACTGTATTGTACAGCGATTTATTGGATTTCTGTTAATGTAATCAATTCAATTCAATTCAATTCAAATATTTTGATTCATTGTAAAAACAGAATGTTTACTTAATGAACGTCAAAGTTGTTAGTTTCACAATTAATGGATTATGTGGAGAAGAAACTAACAAAGAAACTCCACATTTATTCTTTTCAAAACACGATTTAACTTAATTCACAGAGTTTTCAACTTAAAATATTAGTCATGAATGTGTTGAACACTAGTCACAATCGTCCTTTAAATAATATTAATCTACTGTTTAATGCCAAACATCTTTGTCTTCTAAATAATCCTTGATGTTATAGTAAGCCTTTTTGCACAGAATGTGCTTAACACATTTTTTAAATCGCGTTGGAGGTAACTCTAATATATCTTGAGGAATTTTGTTGTAGAACCTTATACAGTGCCCCATAAAGGATGTGTTAACTTTTGCAAGTCTAAATAGTGGAAATGACAATTTATGTTTATTTCTAGTATTAACATTATGGTGGCCACCAACATTTTCGAAGTCTTTGATATTTTTTCTAACGTACATAATATTTTCATAAATGTATTGACATGCAACTGTTAAGATGTTTGTTTCTTTTAAGAAATCTCTTAGCGAATCCCTACTACCTAACTTGTAAATAAATCGGATGGCTCTCTTCTGCAAGATGAAGATAGTCTCAATGTCTGCTGCCCGGCCCCATAGTAGTATACCGTAGCACATAATACTATGGAAGTAACTAAAATAAACAAGCCTAGCAGTTGCAACGTCAGTGAGTTCCCTAATTCTTTTCACTGCATATGCTGCAGAGCTAAGTCTGTGTGCTAATTTTACAATATGTGGACCCCATTGTAGTTTTGCATCGATTATGATGCCCAGAAATACAGTATCATCTACAAATTCTAATTTTTCATGTCCAATTACTATGTTGTTCTCAACTACTCGTACGTTAGGTAAGGAAAACTTTACACATTTTGTCTTTTTAGCAGCAGATTATTTGCTGTGAACCAATCTAGTACTTGCGAGAGAGCATTATTTGCATCGTCAAGATTATTTTCTTGTCTCCTTATTTTAAAAATAAGTGACGTGTCATCAGCAAATAACACTATCTCAGACATTTTTTGTACCATAAACGGTAAATCATTTATATAGACTAGGAAAAGGAGCGGCCCTAAGATAGATCCCTGCGGGACTCCTATTTTTACAAGTGAACCCGAGGATTTAATACGATTTACGTCTGCTTTTTGGACCCTTCCTTCTAAATACGATCTTAAAAGATCTAAACCTGCCTTTCTTTGCAATCTTTGTGTACAATAAAGAATATTCTATTGGTCTATCTATCTAGGTGCTTAATCAAATCGCCATTCCGCAGTGGGCATACGTGGGGCTCAAGACCTTACTCTATCTCTCCGAAGCTAGTGCCTTGCAGTGGGACGCATAAAACCTGCCTAATATGATCAATTTTATTTAGTCGTTGCGTACGCGCTTGCCGGTTGCAGGTAATTTTTAACTAGCACTTGACCAAAACCAATGTAATTATCCTTTCATGAAATCAGGCCTGTATCCAAGAAGGGTAGGCAGACACCACGGGTGGCCACTTGCCAAAAGCTATGTTGTGTTTATTTTATTTCTAGCTTATGTTCCCTTACTGAGTTCAAAAAGGGGTTAGTCGAAAAATCACCGATCAACGCTTCTTTTGCCGACAAAATTTTAACCCAATTCGTGTTGTGAAAGCTGTTCGTTTCCCTACTATGTACGGCGTCATAAACCATTATATTCAGAGGGGCATAAAATACAAAAAATTAATAAAAGCCACTCATGACAACAAAAGTCAGAAAAAATGTGCCGTTTTTAATTTGATTCTCCCGCGACTCACATAACAGGTTTTGCGTTTACACCTCGCACGGAACTTCAGAAGGACAGTTTGAGCTCTTTTAATGGTCAGCGAATTAAGCCAAGTTTGTTTCAAACAGGGCAATGCGATAGCCATTTGCACAGAACATTTCGAGCAATTTTCAACCCTATTCATATTTCGAGGGAACGCGCGAAGATACCTGAGTGCGTTCAAGCAACGACTAATGAATGTTGTGCAACTTATGTCAAGTGGCAGGCCCTGGTCTCTACCTCCTCCTAAAGAATATAGGCGTGAGTTTATAGTATGATTTGGTAATAATTTTAAATAACATAGACCAACGAAGTGGTCCCCCATCTACCTATATTTCTTAATTTTCTAATTAATGTTTCCAGGGCTATTGGTAAAGTGAATATCTCAGAAACTCGGGTTTCCTCACCATATTGTCCTTGAAGGTTAGCGACTGGTATCGCCACAAAAAAGTTCAAAAATGTACGTAGCATAGAAAACTAATTACTTATTATTATTATTATTTATTATTACTTTTTACGTGTCGGGATCTGAACCCACGAATTCGCTTCAAGCGAACACTCTTGCCAGCTTGGCGTCATATTCTTGACATTGTAGGATTGCTCATATCACTGGGAAAAATACTACTTGGCCAGTTTCTGTATTGAGAATTTCGCTAAGTAAATGGTCAACTGTAGTGCTGTCTCTTCGAATTTCTCAGAAAAGAGCGTGACATAACGTTACTTAGGTATTTACTTAGTGAAATTCTCAGCTCAAAAACCGGCCCTTATCATGTAATTAAATCAGATTACCCATACTAGCAAGTAACATAGACTACCTAAACTGCCAGTCGTATTTTTAATTTTCACAATAATGCGTTATTGCGTTACCGAGACAAACTTCTAGCTGTATTGTTCTGTGCCCGCCCAGTAACAAGCCATTTAAAACACGCGTTAAAAATAAAACCTCCTATTAAAGAGAGAGCTCTGTCGACGAGTGTCATAAAACGTTTGAGGCCTGCGAAAAATTGTTATACGAGAAAAAATTAAATAGCACGCAAATGTTGATGACATTTAGGCGATTTTGGTGAAAATTTTAATAAAATAAGAATTATGGTAGTTACGATTAATTGACTTGAAAAATTAAAACATTTACTTTTTTTTTTTCCCTAAACTAAACATTTTTCGTTTGTTGCAATTTCTACTGTTCCCAAAGTATAATTAATAATACAATTACTCATTTATTTTTTCTATTCGCGCACAAACCAAATTAATGGTTGTGATATGTTTTGTACACCGAATATGTATGGTGTGCAATTACGAGATTTAATCTAATCTAAATAAAATAAAATATCCAGATTTGGACATTTTCTCAAAGCATACTTTTAAGCCCAATACTTTGCAACTCGCTATGAATGTACTGTAGAGTACCTACCAGTATATCACTTTGGTACTTCATTAGTTCCAAAATTAAACAACAGCAGCAATATGTCATTAAATTCCTGTGAAGCCTGCGTTCCCGCCGTCACGCAGTTGGCTCTGTCGATACAAACCGGATTTTGCAACGCAAAAGAGCGAACGGGCGGAATACGGCGCACACCTCTCATATCCATTTCCTATGAAAATTTTATTACGCTAGGGAGCGAATCATAGAAGAAGTAGAATAGAAAGGTTCCGTCCGGGTTTAGTAGGAGTTTTTTTGCTATAGCTTAGTAGTTTAGTAGCGGCAAACTAAACCGCGGTGGTGGCCTAGTGGGTAGAACATTGGACTAGGATGCGAGAGACCCAGGTTCGATTCCCAGTGCGGGAATGTACTTATGACTTTTTTCTAAGCTATTGGCGGTGGCTTGTGTGGGAGCAACGTTTTCTTGTTTACTGTTATTGTTAGAGTATATTGTTTTTTGTTTTTTCACAATATATCGTGTGTTGTACAATTGCTTAGATATGTTATTTCAATTAAGGCTCTAACAAGCGCTAACTAGCGCCGCCAATGAACATTAAATCACATCTTCTTTCACAATCCGTTTTTGCAAAAAAGTGAACGACAAAAATGTCTGTGTTGGTAACAGCAATTTTCAGAACCTACAGCTTAGAAATTAGGTTCAAGAATCTAGGCTACGATTTCGTTTTTGGCGAAAACGCCCGTTTTTGGCGTAACCGAAATTGTAGACTAGGTTCTTGGACCTAGGTTCTAAGTCGTAGGTTCTAAAAATAGCTATCACTAATACAGAAAAAACTGTCATTCACTTTTTTGGAAAAATGGATACAAACGAAGATGTGATTTGTTTTTCATTGGCGGCGCTGGTTAGCCCTTATTAAATCCTTAAGTATCCCGCAATCCGCGGCACAGGCTGAGCGTTCCGTCCTTTTGCCAATTTCTTACTTATTACTCCAGCACTTTCTTAAGATAAAAACTGGTAATATCTATTGTCTCTAATAACTGTAAGACATGTTTCGTTCTTGGCAACAGATGGTCATTAATTTTCATTTTTATCTTGCTCACTCTCTCTTGCACTAGTTTAATATAAGCAGCCTGAGAATCAAACCTGGGTCTCTCGCTTCTGAGTCCAATGTTCTACCCACTAGGCTACCACCACTGGTTTATGAACGAGCAATGAGACACTTTCTGAGTGGGTATGGTATATAGTATACACTATTTGCATAGTTCATCACCTTGTGTTTTTATTCACACTTAGTATGCGATATTATTTCACAAAGTACGTTAAGCAAGTTTACTTTTCTATAAAATCCAGGTACCTGGTACACTGACACTGTTAACGGCTGTTAAACTATCAGTTGGCTAATAGACTGTTAGTGTACGAGAAACTGGAGGTCAGAGCTCACAAGGGTGTTACCCAGTCACAGTACTACTATCTGTGTTTGAATAATCATGTAGATATTTTGTCAGGCTTCTTAGCAGCCTGAACCTGTTGAGGAAGCGAAAGTGATCTGTCAGGATCGTAGCAAGTGGCAGTCCCTGGTCTCTGCCTACCCCTCTGGGATACAGGCGTGAGTTTATGTTATGTTATGTTATTTGAACCTTTTGAACCTTGCCATTTTCAGGCCTGCTGGCCTGCTGGCTGATGCAATCCCGCTACTGACTCGACAGATGACGCTGCGGTTTAAGCGATTGCATTTTTTACTTTCATAGTGCGTTAATTGAACTGTCCTGTCGGCGGAAGTAGTTTTTTCACAAATTTAGGCTCTATTTTATGAGGTGAGAGTGAAATGAACATCTGGATATTTTGGATTCAATTGGTCTTTGTCTAACATCTTCATATTTTTTTCGTTTTCTAATAAGCAGTTCTGCGAAACAAATGTTAATAAAATAAATCTGTACAAAATAGAGCGACGTTTTAGCATTTCTGCTACATTGTTGAATTCCATACAAATAATGTGAAGAATTTCGAACTAAAACTTTCGTAAGCACTAAAAATTATTAACTTAACACCGGATAAACTTACTTGGTTTACATGAAACCTGGTCGGACTCTTCCGATAAAAAACCAAGTATGTTTATCCGGTGTTAAGTTAATAATGTGAAGAATATAACTATTGAATGATAATTGATTGATGTGAATGTAAATGGTATACTGCAAATGACTGTCACAGCCAGCGATGCTGGCTCTACAAATTCGCGTGGATAAATACCTAGTCTGCGGCTTAGATCACTCCAAAAACAAGAACATACGTACTAAAAGAAGGCACTTTAAATTTTAGCCCTTATAGTCTGTATAATTTTCTTAAACTAAATTAACTTAACTCTGTTTCAATGGCCATTCACATTATTATTATCTACTGCAGAAATTGTAATTGTTTTTTTTTTTGTTTTATTACGTAATCAAATAATACTTCCCATTATCATATTTGTTTCTGTATTAGTTATAAGTGGAGACTTTGCTGATATCTGTGTCTTCTTAATATGTTATTGATTTTGTCTATTGTATCTTTTACGTCCCAAGTAAATAAAATAAATGAGTTATAAAGCTGTGATGGTGCCTGTCGGTGGATGCTAATAGTGCTGACAGAAAATAAAAATGATGTTGTAATTTACTGAACGTATGTCTATTACAACTTAGGGTTGTCTGAAAGAGATCACTTTTAGTGATAAAGCCGCCGTCTGTACTTTAAGGTTAAGAAATATCTGTGTAATTTCCTTTTTTATGTACAATAAAGTGTTCACTATCTGTCTATCTATCTATCTTGTCAATGATGCGATGAATGGGCCACTGTGCCCCAAGATACAATTTAATTTAGTTTGGGGCTCAGAGTTACCTACTTTATGTTGTTACTTTTTGTTCAGCTCATTAAACATTTTGTTTGTTTGTTTGTTTGTTTGTAATGGAGATAATACAAATATACAAATACAAATATCAGTTATCTTTAATAGTTCAATGAAATTGCGATAGACATCGTGTAGAAGCGAAATAGCAGTAAGAAAGTACCTCTCGAGTACCACTTTAGCTCTCTAATCAATATATGTACAAAGAAGTTTAGCTCAAAATTTATAACAATACATCTTTCGAAATCGTACCCAACTGATTTTCACTTGTTCATGTACACTTTTGACATAAGTTCAAATCGCGTTCTATTAAGATAAGCCCTTAGAGTTTGGACGAAGTAAGTTTACTGGATTCGCCTTATGATTTTGCATACTTTTTAAACAAATTTAGGAATTATTTGTGCGAAATCTAAGGAACATAGCTCATCAAGCCGCACCGCATTCGGCATAGATTTGAAAATTCGGAAGAAGGACCGAAGAACCAATGACGTCGATGCGGGTATGTACATAGGTGGTACACATACATATACATAAACTCACGCCCGTATCCCAGAGGGCTAGGCAGAGACCAGGGACTGCCACTTGCCACGATCCTGACACATCACTTGTGCTACCTCAAGATTCATTAGCACGCACGCCGGTTTTGGGTACTTTCATCTTGCCCTTTGCTAATACTTCCCCTACGTCCGCCTGGGAAGTCCCTAGGTGATATTTTTGAGATAAATGTATTGTTCTGCCTTAACAATATTTTATCTGTCTCTTACGTCTTGTTTACTGTGAGTGTGACTTGATAGATAATCACCAATGATTAAGATGTCATTTAATAAGAAACATGTGAAAGCCTTATCATTAATAGATCACTTTTAGTGATAAGGCCACCCTCTGTACTCTTAGGTTAAGAAATATCTGTGCAATTTCCTTTTTAGGGTTCCGTACCTATGGGTTCTAGGACTCCGGTGTCCGTCCGTCCGTCCGTCCGTCTGTCCAGGCTGCATCTCATGAACCGTGATAGTTACACAGTTGAAATGTACACAGCTGATGTATTTCTGTTGATGATATAACAGCAAATACTAAAAACAGAATAAAATTAATATTAAAGGAGGCTTCTATACAACAAACATGATTTGTTTGCCGTTCGCTTGATATTCATAAGAGCAACAGTCGGTTTACTAATGTATTGCCAAAAATCGTTTCCCAAAGTATTAGGCGATTATCACATTGCCACGCACCACGCTGGCATGTTGCGTTTCGACGCACCTACATGAACGCACGTGGATGCATTTTCTGTGTGTTGGACTGCGCGTGTTTCTATACAAATGGAGGTACTTACAATCAACGTTAGAATACGCATTCACGCGCCACGCTGCGTGTTGCGTGGCAATGTGATAATCGCCTTACTTCCCAAACTATTTTCCGCAAATTATCACTTGGCAAAAAAACATTTCTCAAAACAACTTAAAGCAAATAAACAGTTAGCAAAAGTTATTATGGCAAGTTATTGTTTACCAAATAAATACTTGGTCAAAATTCATTTTACCAAGCATTATTCAGTCAAAAGTATCGTTTGGCAAAAACGGCGGTATCCCACGTTTTGCCATATCATAATGTAGGGTACCTATGACTTTTCCATGCACCAACCTTGTTTAAGTTTGCGAAATGCGAAATGAAAACTTGCTAAAGTTTCATTTGGGAAATGAAACTGATGCCATAAGTTTATTGGGAAGTAAAATTTGGCGAAAAATACTTTGGCTAAACGGCGGTATCCCGCAACAGTTAGACGCTTGAATAGTAAACGGTTCTCTATCTATCTATCTATCTATATGTAGCTATAAATAAATTGTTTTTGTTCTTCTACGGAATACCGTATCATCCATTGTCAAGATCTAAGGTCCTCGGCCGATTTGCATCGCATCTTCCAATGCATTATGCAGGCAGGGGCACCACAGTCATTGAGCGGAATACCGCACGTGTAGGCAATTTGACTAGTGGTCGGCCTTGTGGATGTGTGCGTTGAATGTAACAATAAGTCATCAGATTTATGTGTCAAGGAAAACACTTTTTTCGCACCAATAGGTCATCTATTAAAGGAGCCAGCCCTAAAGAATAGCTCAGATGAATATACAAGTTTAGCGACGACACTATTTGTAAATACACTAACTAGACAAATACAATCCCAAATATATACAAATAGAAGCTGCTTACATTGACATTCGTCAAACAGAATGTAACTTGCTGACGTTGAAATATCGCTACGATTTCATATTTAAGTCCCCAGCGGGAATCAAACTAACAACCCCGGTCGTAGTAATCAAACATGTTATAGCTGTCTCGCTGACAGTCAGCCGTCGAGGTGGTGTATTGTTAACCTTAGTTACTTATTGTAGAGTGCAGCGACCACTTTCATGTCAAAACTGGTCTGTAGTGTATTTTGGAAACCAGTGCTCGCTCAGTGATCAGATTGTGGGTACTCTGTTTCGGCCTTTGTAGGAAAGCCCGGCATCTAATTGACTGTGTGCGTAGCGGTTTAGCAGTTTAGTTAAGAATACAGTAGCGAATAAAATCGTTAAAAGTCCGTATTGCCTACATAAGAGCATTGGTAGCCTGGGGGTACAACATTGGACTCGGAAGCGTGAGACCCAGGTTCGATACCCAGTGCGGGCATGTACCTATGACTTTGTTTGCTAAGTTATGCACATTTGTGGGATTGGCTTGAAATCGACAATCCGCGGTGGGCACGCGTGGTGATTAAGCCCATACTCTCTCCCTGAGGAAAGACCTGTGCCTACAGTTGGACGTATTTTGCTTATGTATTACCTACAGAACGTCCTCAGCCCTAACCTTAAAAATTACTTCGGTTTTAAATTTTTCTTTTCAAGGTCAGGACTGATGAGGTTAATTTTGACGTAATTACGAAACGGGTTTCTTCCCAGACTCACGCTTAGAAGCTACTATTGATTCTGTTCGTTGTGTAAAATGTGTAAGTTTATACATATAAAGAACACCCCGCACGCACGACGGACGCACTCACGCACGCACGCACGCACGCACGCACTCACGCACGCACGCACGCACGCACGCACGCACACACGCACGCACGCACACACGCAAGCACGCACACACACATTTACGCCGTCTCACCGTTGAGTTTCATTTTTTTTTAATATTTTAAGTACCCATATGAGTATAGGCTAGACTTGTTTGTCAGCCGTCTATATGTGGCTATAAAATAAAGTTATTCTTATTCCGTTACCTAGGCTTGCCGATAAACGGCATTAGCAGTTTGGCAAAGTAGTGTAATTACGGTTCTTCATGTTTTCTTATGAATAAATATTCATTTATCGCAAAATATTCAGTGTATCCGCGATAATACTTACTGCAACGATGCTGACATATCGAGATTCAAATAGAATCCAGTTTTTTTTTTAATTAGATAGATACATAGATAGATAAGACTTTACCGTACATAAAATGGAAATTACACAGACATTTCTTAACCTAAGAGTACACATGGCGGTCTTATCACTAAAAGTGATCTCTTCCAGACAACCTTTATTACAATGATGTCTATGTTCAATCACAAAATTTTTAAAACGTGTATTAAACTGCGAAGCACCGGCGTATACAAAATATTCCTGATGCTCATGATTTAAGTAGTTTACTTTTGATGCAGAAGGGTGAGACCAAAAGAGCCCAAAGGAATCAAGGGTCTTCCAATCTCTGCCCAATAAATAAACAAACAGCGTCACGTGTCATAACCACGTCAACACGAAACAACTAAGCCGAGTAAGGGTTCAATATTTGTACAGCGTTTGGCAAAGGGGTTACTTTACTGACTATCTGCTATGTCTTCAACTTCGTATGTATATAGATCCAATATTATTGTAGCCTATAGTAACTCACTAATAACTCGACTGCTGGGCAGCGATCAATGTCCACCAAGTGTCGACGCGGTAGAAGACTTCCGTAACGTATGTAACTTAAAAATCCAAGTCACGCCAAAATCGAACCCAGGAACTGTCGGCTGTCGTTCTTCCACGGCTCAAAAAGCATTTTTAATTAATTCAGGCACTGTCTTCTACACAGCGTTTGGGAAAAACGTCGTTTCATCTATTCAAATCCGGCTCCAATGAGGATTCCAAACACCTCGGCCAAAGCTAACCGTCCAGCGCAGACAATAGGCACAAAAGACCCCACGCTTTCAATTTGCACCGTGCAGTCGCTGCGGCGATATTTACGAGCCCGTACCATTACGCCCGGCGCAAGGGGCCGGCCAGGGCGCATAAATTAGCGCAGGAAGGGTGATCGGCCAGAGATTATGCAGTGTGTCTGTGATACCGAGTGGAAAAAATGACTCTGGTGAGACTAGACAAGTTAGTGGGTTGAAAAGATAAACAATATAATTTAAAGGTATTTAGGTGTTTTATGTTCATATATGGTGGAGCGATGATCTTCGCAGGGTGACTGGCAAGAACTGGTCGAGAGTAGCCGAGGACCGTGCTCAGTGGCGTTCTGTAGGAGAAGCCAGCAGTGGACACGCGTGGGCCGATGATGATGATGATGATGTTAATATATATACTAAGTAGATGGCTGTCTGATTTTCTTATATATTGTGATAGCTAAGATACGTGTACCTTTGTTAATAGTTTGTCTTATTTATGCGCTACAAAACTTATCTTATTTTTTATTTCTAAAGAATAAAATAAATTCAATAAACTGCACATATGTGTGTCAATCATGTCAGTTTAGTTTACGTAGTACTAAAAACAACCCCTAATTTGCTTTTCGATTTTATCTCGGTAAAGCTTACATTCAAAGTTGTTTGAATTATCAGAACCGTAGTTAGAAATCTTTTGAAAGTGCTTGTTGCTTTGTTTATGATGATCTTCATTTTAACTTGTAATTATTACATATTCTTTGACGGTAGGTACGTACAAAAAAGCAATGCACCTATTCCTACTAACCCGTCGACATGACAACACATTCGCGCGGGCGGAGGGTTAAAAATCGTGAATTACGACTCTTTATCCGGTTTTGGTATGATTTATTCCATTTAACCCTTCCCAATCCGCAGGCCTGATAGTCCGTAAAAGACCCTTGGAGTACTATTTTAGAATTTTAATCATAAGATCCGATTCGCACTTGACGTTGATTATGGGTACTTATGGGACAGCTCTTTTTACCCTTTTTAGCGCTTAAGCACGCGAGGGTAGTTAACACAAACAAATACATTCATGGCGCTCTTAATCCTAGTAGCATTGACGGTTTACCAATTGATATATTAGGGGTTAAAGTATGAAATTGCCGTTTTATTGCAATAGGTTCTTTGAATTGACATAGAATCTTCATGGTTTGAGGTTTTCGAATGAAACTTTTTTCAAATGGTTTCTATAATGTTCTTTTTTTAAAAAATGTGAAAAATTTGAATATCGACTTTCAATTGTTTTTGTTATTCAATTTAGACAAGAAAGATGGATACTGCGAAAATTCGAGTGATTATGAGGCACCCATTTTTCGTATTTTTTTATTTTATTGATTTGACGCAAGTGAGTCAATATTGTGGGTAAGGTAACGTTAAACCATGCCGCTAATTCCTGAGTAGTTTGACTAGGGTCGACTTCCACTATCTCTCTTAATTCATCGTTATTCACCTGTGTGGGCGGTCTTCCTCGTGGCTCGTTCTTTAAGTCGAAATTTCCATCACGAAAGCGTTTAAACCAAAATCGCACGGTGCGTTCATTAGTAGACCCCTCTCCAAACGCAGCATTGATATTGCGGGCTGTTTCTGCTGCGTTAGTTCCGCGTCGGAACTTGTATTAAAAAATCACTCGAATTTTCGCAGTATCCATCTTTCTTGTCTAAATTGAATAACAAAAACAATTGAAAGTCGATATTCAAATGTTTCACATTTTTTAAAAAAAGAACATCATAGAAACCATTTGAAAAAAGTTTCATTCGAAAACCTCAAACCATGAAGATTCTATGTCAATTCAAAGAACCTATTGCAATAAAACGGCAATTTCATACTTTAACCCCTATTATTTGGCATCTGTTTTGTAAAAAATGGCATCCGTATTGGCCAATGTTGGTGAACGGAGCAAGCAACGTGAATCGCTGTTTGTGCTGACATTGTATTTTCCAGCATACTGCTACCACCCGCAGGTCAGCTCTAGCAAATCGCCAGATTAATACGTACTTACTTATACTCCGTTCCCCGAGTCAAACTCCTAGGGAACAAATACTCGAATTTCATTGGTCAATGAGCACGGCTAGAGATAATCGAAACAATAAGCGAAGGTGATAGATAGATAGATAAATAATTTATTTACACTTGCGCATACACACACACACACATTTCAATGTACAAATACGAAACAGCTTAAAAAGATTAAAGTGGGTAGGAGAAACACAACAAAGAGACAAACATAAAAAAGCAAACATAATACAACGTGCAATGATGCAAGGTACTGTATGTACCTACATCAATAGGTATGACATAATATTGCCGTGGGTGAAATGAAATGAAATGATATTTATTTGTTTCCTTTTACATTTGACTTTACTAAGTTAGTAAAGTGAAATGTATGTTATTTAATCAAATTAAATTAAATTAACTTAGTATTTTTAATTAACTATTTATCCGCCAGGCAAAGGAAAACAAAAAGGGACGGATCTCAGGCTGTACAAGCTCACAGAGCTTGTAGCTGCTGGTATTCTGAACCACTCTGAGCGACGCTCGGCATGCGGTGTGGCAAATGCAAAATGGTACTAACTCAGGGTGTGCTAGAGAAGTGAGCTACTGGCTGGTATTATGTCAGTACCAGGTACCTACTTAGTGAAGGCGGCGTGCAGCGTTCAGGGAGATATATATCCACCGCGCAGAGATGTGGGAGAAATTATGATGATGGCCTCGTTATCATGTCCGACGACAGCGACCGTCACTGCTTCTTGGCGTGTGGTCTAAGGTGGCTGGAACATCCGAACTTCGTTTTAAAGATTCGGTTTACTTATAATGAAAACGGATAGCTGTACTGCGCTGAATGTAGTACAGCTATCCGTTTTCATTATAAGTATAGGCGTAAGAAGGCTATGGCATTATTTTCCTCATCATCATCATTCAGCCACAAGAAGTCCACTGTTGGACATAGGCCTCCTCCATGCATTTCCAAAAAAAAACGGTTGAAAGCGGCTTGCATCCAGCGTCTTCCTGCCACTTAGATGAGGTCATCTGTCCATCTTGTGGCTGTTCATCCTACGCTGCGCTTGTCGATATGTGGTCTCCATTCAAGAACTTTTCCGCCCCATCGGCCGATTAAACAACATGCTATGTGCCCCGCCCACTGCCACTTCAACTTACTAATCCGCTGAGCTATGTCGACGACTTTCGTTCATCTCCGGATCTCATCATCTCATGATTCGATTGTTTTCCTCGCTTGTCTGTTATACATAATGGTCCTTCGAGCCGGATATCTCCTCGTCTCATGTCAATAATATCATTGTAAATCCAACCAACGCCGTAACTAAATCACGGTTGCCCCAACGTTGGGTGTTTGTAAGCAAAAAACTAACCATATTCCAACGATAAATACTACTTGAGATAGGGTATCTATGTAGATGCACCAAGTTAGTTTAGTTCATAAATTTACCGTCTTGGCCGTATATGATCATTTCTTGAATATATTTGAAACCAATTTTTTTTTTTTTATTTGGAGTAATTAAACTCATAACATAGCGACGCTCCTGGTGCGCAGGATGCGGACCAGCACCAACACTGCCATTGCAGGTAGGACAGATTGCCCCTATATACGGCATATACAGGCATATTTAGAAGGTTCAGGTACTATGGAAGTGTTGTCTTTCTTTGTTGTTTTTATTTTTGTGTCAATATGGATCTTGCAACCTGAAATAATGCATTTTTTTACAATCAACCTATGCACCTCCAAATACGGATTACTACCCTACATTACACGCACCAAATCCTGAATGACTCCAATCGTTTAACTGTCATATTCCATACTAACGAGGGCTTTTCAAAGCGTCATTAAAAAAATACAGTACCGCAAGTTACCGATAGATGGTGCTGACGTCACATAATATGTCAAAATTGACATGACATCACTGTACCTTCTCTGTGGTTTCTGTCACGTTGCTCGCCTGTTTCGTTGATGAGAGGAGAGATGTTTAGATTATCACAGATTAATAACGATGTACAACATTTAAAACGTATGATGACATTTGTTCTCCTTGCAGCGCCATATAGTTTTTTTTAATGAAACTCAACTGGCAGCTGTCATTGAAAAGCCCTCATTGCTATCGCAAACGTCAGGATTCTGACAGAAATTGGTACCTACGCGTAATTAGGCCCCGACTCTTCAGTCAGATGCCACAGAGAATATAATCACTATAATCACTACGTTTTAAGAGACGGAACTCGCATACATCGCTGTCGTTTGAAAATTTGTATGAAATTCATTCCCCCACCGTTACCAATATGACAATATGAAAAAAAAAAGACTTGCTGACAGTAATAGTGATGTGCACGATAGCCGATAAAGTTTTAGTGATGTATCGATAGTTTTCAATTTATCGATATAAGCCCTTCAAAGATGTCCATTTTTTATTATTTAATTAAAACACATTTGTAGATGATGCAGACTTTTATTTGAAATTAAAATTACGTACACAAATCACATTTTATTTAAATAACAGTCTAAATTAAAGTCGAACATACACAAACTTATTATCAATTTCTAGTTCATAGAGAGAAGCGTTCCAGAAACGGAATGAAAAAGGTTCAAATATTTTGGCTCCCTTTTATTGAAGCATGTAACTTAATGCGTGCCAGCTTTTTACAAGAAAAAAACATGCAATGCCTAAGAGAAATCTAGGTGAAAATGTTTAAAGCCCAAAGATGTCTTTCCTTTCTTACGTATCTTTTTTACCCGAACTCTCAAAAATATCTCAAAGGAATAGCTAAAAATTCTTCTGCTCGAATATTCATTCAGAGGCAGCAACTATTTACTACAATAACAAATATTTTCTTTCAAGCTTGCACAGGACTGAGTACCAATATTGAAAGTAGAATTTTGCTTCAAACACAAGCACCTAAAAATTATGTACATTGAAAGTTATGGAAAGAGTTCTGAAATTAAAGGATTCAGTAGCGCCATCGAATATGTTGTTATTGTAGTGGCATTTTTAGACATCTCAGCTCTGCTGCTTCTTGCTTGGTCCTTTGACGGGCCTGCGCAGGGTTCCTCCATTTGGGCAACTGAAAATGCACACATGTTTTTATTTACTAAAAATAGGGCTATTCTATCATTTGAGGAGCATGCAATTAATAAATATGGAGTATGGGACGAAGTGAAAGAGGTGTGTTAAGATCATAGTAAGTGGGAAACCATTATCTCTGCCTAGCCCTCTGGGGTACAGGCATTAGTTTATGTATGTATGGTACTAAATTTAAAACTCTGCTGACAGAAAAACGCCAGTCTACGCCGCCTTTTTAGACTTATCAAAGGCGTTTGATCTGGTAAGTTATGATGTACTATGGAACAAACTTGGGGAAGCTAATTTGCCCTTGGACGTTATAAATATCTTTAAATTTTGGTACCAAAACCAAACTAACACTGTCAAATGGGCAGACGCGATATCTGAACCATATAAGTTGGAATGCGGAGTGAGACAGGGTGGGCTTACTTCTCCTAAGCTGTTCAATATTTATGTAAATCAGCTGATCGGGGCGCTCAGCGGCGCGCATGTTGGTTGTTTTGTTGACAATATCTGCCTAAATAATATTAGTTATGCCGACGACATGGCTCTGCTGAGCCCGTCGATCAGGGGACTTAGAGTGTTGCTACACGTCTGTGAACAGTACGCGCAAACACACGGTCTCAAATATAATGAGAAAAAGAGCGAGATGTTGATTTTCAAGGCTGGTAAAAAGTGTCCATCTTATGTTCCACCAGTTTACTTAAATGGAACAGCCTTGAAAATAGTGTCGTCCTTTAAGTACCTCGGTCATATCATTACCGAGGACTTAAAGGATGACTTGGACATAGAGAGGGAGCGGAGGGCGCTGGCGACCAGGGCAAATATGATAGCACGTAGGTTCAGTAGATGTACAGCCGAGGTAAAAATAACTTTGTTTAGGGCTTATTGTACATCTCTCTATACGTGCAGCCTATGGACTAATTACACGCGAAAGTCGCTTAGCGCCCTTCGTGTCCAGTACAACAACGCTCTGAGGGTGCTGTTGCGGCTGCCGCGCTGGTGCAGTGCGTCGGATATGTTCGCGCGTGCGCGCGCCGACGGGTTTCATGCCACGCTGCGCGCGCGCTGCGCCGGTACGCTCGACAGGCTGCGCGCCAGCACCAACGGCATCCTGCGCGGAATAGCGGATCGATCTGACGGTCGATTCTTGGCTCATTGGACTCTGATCCATGTAAATAGTAATGCTAAGTACTAACATAGTTAAGTTTATAATTGTTACTAACACCCTTTTGTTTTTGTTTTTGTTTGTTTTTATATGGACCTAAATTGTCTGAAATAAATGATATTATTATTATTATTATTATAACAAAGTAAGTCAATAAATAAAAAAAAAATCATAGATTTTATAAAATACAGTAAATAACTAGCATTTCTGCTATAATAAAATCCTCACCATTGCTGCTTCGACACATGTGCTGAGGAAACCCAATTAATTGAGCATCAGTAAGTGGGGTTGCAGTCAAATTTACCATTGGAATTGCTCTTTTTCTTAAGCGGTTTCTTTTTTTGTTGAAATCTTGTTTAAAAATAGAATAGAATAGAATAGAATAGAATAATCTTTATTTGGCACATAAAAATACAATATAATAAATTAACTTAAAATTATTACAGTCTTATGTACGAGTATTATGCACCAAAAAGGTCTCCACTCAGCCTTATGCCATGGTTGGGCCACGGCGCTGATTTTCAGTGGATGCCTTACACTTAAATATTAAACCATATGAAAACAGTGCAGATATTAAATTATTATGATGCATCACTATCACATTAGGCTGAAGCTCAGTCTCAGTATTTATGTAAGTAGGATTTATTACAACTGGATCTTAGCATTACATGCGCAGAAAAAATATAATTAAAACCACAACAGCTTATGTAACATTATAACAGATAATAATTTAGAACAAACGGTTGATAATGGGTATGAAACAACTTTACTGTAAAATGATTTCCGCATACATGTCGCAGTTGATGCAACTTTTTTATTGGTACATGCACCAGTTCTTCATTACCAACAGCTTTTAGCCAGGCCTTTGCAACTGAAAGAGTAGAATAAAGAAAACGTTATTTACAAATTAACAGTAACAGTAAGTAACCTAACCAGTAACAGTAACCTACTTAGGTATGTCATGAAGGATTTTCATACAGTACACAATAACCTATTAAGAAGCTTATTAGGGGAGGGCTTAAGTACATAATATACAATTAAACTTACCGGTTTTCATCCAAGGGAAACTGCGCAAATAAAGAAGAACCACACTGGTGGTCAGTGTCTTTCCTTTGCACCGCAAATTTCACATGTTCTGTGGCTGCCTTTACCACCCATGTTGTCCGTAGACAAAACACAATGTAACAATTCAAGAGTCTATCTCACAAGCCAGAGGAGCAGTTTGCTCAACTCAACGAATCAAATCACTAGTACTAAAGAGTCACTATCTCACATGTCGGAGGAGCGGTTGCTCAACTCAACGAATCATTTCACTAGTACTATATAAACGCATGAATGCACTGACGCCTTATCAGCACGACAAATACGAAATACGAACTAAAAATTTCAAGAACAAACAAAGAAAATAACCACTGACATGGGCAGACATTTTGTTTGAATTTTGCAGGTCAGTGTTACCATACAAAATACAACAAAACTACTTTTTGTATTTTGCTCGGCAAAGTTATTAAAAAATTATGCTTTCTTTTTGTCACATTAATGACATTGTAGATTAGTAAGATTAGTGACATATTGCTGATAATATTAGTAGTATTGACTATATAAGAAAACAATTCAAAACACTAGATTAAAAGCTCCCATGCTTTAATTTATTTAATTACTGGCAATTTTAGCATTTTCTTTAGAATGTTGGCCAAAAAGGGGAAGGAATTTCATACAACAATTTTTTACTATGAAGTTTCTACCCCCTGTCAGATGCCTAATGGGTGACCACGGGTCACCACCGCAGATTGTTTATTTCAAGAGCTCAGGTATGTAGACACCTCAGACATTCCGGTTTTTCCTTCGACTATAGCGAGTGGCATTGCTGCTACAAAAGAGTCGAATAGTCGTCCGGAGGGAAATTCACGAATACAAGTAAATAAAATAAACACGGAAGAAATCGTGTCTCAGTCCAATGAGTTTCTCAAACACGAAAACCTACTTTTTAATTTCAGCAGAAAGTAAAAGAGACTTTAAGGCAGTCTCTCAGTAGGAGAGGTACACGGCTGGTGCCTTTTAAATTCAGTAGGAGGAGGTAATGACAGGGCTATGCACTTAGCGCGGCGAGTAGCGACTTATTCGCGCTATCTGGGCGGCCACGCACTGTGCGCCGTGATAAGCTCGTGAAATAATTTTGAATCATTTACTTAAACTTTGAGGTGGCCATAGGGATGTACATGTATACTTTCTTAGCGGTTTTATAACCGCAATTGCATATATAACCTGCAACCGAGAGAACAGAGCGACGAATGGCACCATTCATCGTTATATAAAATCAGCCCGTATTGCTGCTGGACAAAGGCATCTACAAAAGCACGCCACTTGTTTCTGTTATTGGCTATTTTCATCCAACTGCTGCCGAGAATCAGCTTTAAATCGGTTTAGAAATTTGGTTGAGAATACGCTGCGAATACGTGGTCTCTATCCGTCCTTCGGTAGATCTGTCCGGCTCAGTATAATTCCATTACACCCGTCACAAACTACAGAAAACAATGGTTTCTTGTATTTACGGTGCATCAAAAAATTAACTACAGATCGGATAAGTAGAAGACTAGACTCGATAAACTTTAAGTCAGTAATCATTTTCTGAATATGCATTAAATTTTTGTAACACTTAAGTTTTTTCACCACTAAAGTTACGGTTGCATCTGGCTTTAACACACAATAAATCGCTACCTCCTATCAAAACGCTTCTCTCAAGACTTCGCGGCGGTGCACTCCCGCGCTCGGCATCTGCAATGTTTCCCAAAAGGTCCTGCGCTTTTAGGAGTTAAGGAAAAGGAAGTGGATTAAAAATATCATGAGGAGACGGAGACGTCTCCGTAAGACGGAGTTAACAAGCTTATTTAAGCGCTTAAAGCTGTAATGTTGCTGGAGGTATTATAGAATTAATGGGTACATCAATGTTTTGTGGGTAATATCAAAGCTTACGCAGACAGAAAAATAACCAGAGATTGTATACTCAAGGTTTGGTGTTGCTTTGCTTTGATGGTTGGAGTGACAGGAAAAAGGCATATGCCCAGTAATGGGCTGTGTTCATGGGCTGAATAGTAAGACAGATAGAAGGTTGCCAGTAAAAACGTATCGTTGTCTCAGACTAATATTTTGTTTTTTAGATAAATAGAGATAAACAATATTTTATTCTAAGTAAGATAATGTTTTATTTATTTTGCAACTGCTGGCCTAACCTTTGGAGTTAATTTGTCCATTTTTTCTCCAAATCGATCTAGATTTTGAAATTGACACTAGTTTAACTCGCAACGTTCATTAAGTCGCAGTTTCTGTTTTATTTTGACTAAAAAAAATTTATTTGGTGTTTGTTTTAACAAGGCAGGTATAAAAATTTTATGTATGCTTGTCGCAGAGACATAACTTTTTCATTATTGAATTATCTTAAGCAAACGCAAATAAAAAGCCGAGTCTACGCTGCCATATTACTATTGTTTTTTTTATTTGTTCATAACTAAAAAAACATTATAATTTTTTGTATAAACATCGACAAACTGCGGTGAAGTTTGCTGAAAATGAGCATAAATTATGTAAGCCTCAATATTGACAAAAAGGCAAATTTGAGAAGTTTCGTAGAACAAAAGTGGTAAAACACAAACTCTAATTAGGGTTTTAAAATTTTCCTCAGCACGGGTTAGTGCAACAAAAAAGAATATAATCTAATTAGGGAGCGCTAACTGTGAAGGAAAACATCGTGAGGAAACCTGAGTGTCTGAGCTATTTACATACCTCAGCGCTTGAAATCGCCAATCCGCGGTGGGCACGCGTGGTGATTAAGATTTCTTTCTCTGAGAGAAGGCCTGTGTGGCGAGCACATGTCAACTCTGCGCGCGCACTATAAACTCCAACATTCCTGCATCGCGCAAGCAAAATGTTTCACATGACATACCATAAATATAACGTCCGACGAACATCAGTTGGACCGGCCGTCCCCAGGCATTGCCTGGCGGGAAATTTCCCTTTATAGTGGAAGAGCACGATCACCCGCTCTTCCCTATAGTGGTGACCCCCGACAGAACATTGTCAACCTTCCTTCGCTCTCGCAGCACCCCACATACAATCAGTCTCAAAGCAAGGCCAGCATCCTCTTTCCTCTCACCTTATCAGTTCCACTACAGTCAACGCACCGACTACTGGTACTGAAGGTGATCTTCCCCCCAACCCCTCGGCACGGCAGCCACACAGCAACAGCGCACGTTGCCAGTGGTACAGCAGCCTTCACCGGTTCCTACCACATGCGCGGTCCCCATGGTACTGTCGCCGGTGAAGTGACTGTTAGCCGCCGAACACCCTCAACCGCTAGTCGACTCACTGACTCAGCGCCTCCTGGCACTTGCAGGCTTTAGAGCACAGACTTCGATTCCTATCAGACCTAGCTATGCGTAGCTACGGTCTTGAAGGGGAGTGATGTGGCGAGCACATGTCAACTCTGCGCGCGCACTATAAACTCCAACATTCCTGCATCGCGCAAGCAAAATGTTTCACATGACATACCATAAATATAACGTCCGACGAACATCAGTTGGACCGGCCGTCCCCAGGCATACGATCTGCCTGGCGGGAAATTTCCCATTACAGTGGAAGAGCACGATCACCCGCTCTTCCCTATAGCCTGTGCCCTACAGTGGGACGTATATAGGCTGCTTATGAATGAATTAGGGTGTTTAAGAAACTGAGCACTTTTTAGGTAACCCTGTGTCACACTACACATTTGTATGTCTCCCCTCCGGTCAGTCTCGGTCATTCGATCCAGTAATGGCAGTCTTCTCCCAACATCCAACATTACCTCATACTGCGCTGCGGTAGCCCAGACAGTAAGAGGCAATCTATGCGGCTTTATGCCTCTTTTACAGCTGAACTTGTGAGGTCTGGTGACATGTTGATAAAACAACGTAAAACCTGAAAAATCATTTCTTCGGAGTCGAGAAATTAAAATTATTCATTGGAATAAAATTCTGTCTATTGAGATTTAAAATTCTCCATTTTATTTTATGTACAAATTTCTTGAAATTTTAACATACGTTCCCCTCCTTTGCTTAAGGGGGAAAATATTTACTAAACTTATGTTCCTTCAAGACCACGTAGAGATGAAACAGATTGAAAAAAAATGCAACCGATCATTACTGGCAAGAATTAATAAAATAAAATGCAAAACGATATTATTTGTTATTAACAATACCTAGATGTATTTTTATTTTATAATTACGTGATTTTTCACTAGTTTTTCGTGGATTTCGGATTTTGTGGATCGTTTTTCAGTATAACGTTTTTAGCTTAAGTATGCCTAACTTTTAGTAAAGCACTACTTTGTCTTACATAAAAATGCGAAGGAAAAAACCAAAAATAAAAAAAATATCGCATTCGGCTCTTTAACGAAATTTCCTCCTAAATGTTGCCCGGCATTAGAATAATCAAACGGCGAATTAGTCCCCAGCAAAGCGAGCCTAGAAGGCAGGCCACAAATTTAGCTCAACATTTAGCAGCCCCGCTAATTGCCCAAATTGGAATTAATTTTCAAAATGGCGGAATGCTGCCGCTGTCACGTGACTAATGTCATTAGTTTGCGCGGATGTAACGTGGGTAGGAATGAGGGTTTTATGGCTGAGGTGTTAATTTTTTTTGTTTTCTTTTTTACCAGACAGCGACAGCAAAGGAAGGTTATGTTTTAGCACTTAAGTATGAATGTATGATATATGTGTAATAAATTATGTATTTAAGTTACTATTTTTATTTATTAGGAGTTTTGGTTTTTGTTTGTACTAGCAACACTGATGAAAAAAGAAGAAGCAAATCTCATATATAAATTTTTGTTTATGTTTATTTATGATCACTTTTTTTATTTTTTTATTTGGACTTTGATTTATGATCGAGGCCAAACAGCTTGACCAATTCTTTCAAAGGAGGTGTCAAAGTTTTGCACAAGGTTCAGATGAGTTTGTTGAATTTTCAATCTAAGTAGGTGGTATCGAATCAAAAGACCTTTATGAAATTGAAAGAGAGCTAGCTCCTGACGTTTTTTGATATGACTCTTTACCAGTCGTTTTTTTTTTGCTTTATAAGTCTACGAAGATTTTCCAATTGCGTAAGGCAACATTATGTAATTAAATAGATAAATACGTATCCTGGGATAAACGAATAAATAGTTGATTGTTAGGCTCGTCAGTCATACATATTATCTATGGATAGCTCTGCAACTGTCATGGTGCAATAAGATAAGATAAAATAAAAGATAATTTATTCAAGGAACATTTTACAATGACCTTATCACTAAGGCAGTGGTACCCTGCTCCCTAAAAAAGGTTAAAACCTGTGGTTTATTACATTTTCAAGGTCAACACACTTCAATACTACTTGGACTTATTCACTGCATAGAGGTTACCCCTGGATAAATAAATGAGTAGTGCTGTCAGATAGTGATGGCGTAAGTCAGTCGTTATGGTTATCACCCAATTTGAAACCGGCCGATGTTGATGTTCGCTTTAGCACTGTAAAATTGGGAAAGGGACTGGAAGGAATTATTACCTCTCGCTCACATACTATAGACAGCAATATTGTATGAGTGAGAGGAGAATAATCGTCCAGTTTCTTTCTTTAATTAACAGTAATTTTGTTGCCGTGCCAACAGCTCTTAGGATAGTTATATTGTACCTACATATTTTATATGAATGGAATAATGTTTCGAATTGCATGTTGTTGTTATACTTTTGTAGGTTCTCGTACCAACAAAAGTATTATACCTACTGTAGATGATTACAATTCTTTTTGTTGCACTAACCCGTGCTGAGGACGATTAGATGATTTGAGAAAACATGGTCACAGTGGAGCTTTTTTCGCTACTTTTTTCTCTACTAAAACTTGACCCAAAGACAGCGGATAACATTGTACCTACCTTGACATTCAAACTCAGAATGAGAATTTTTTACGTTGGAATATTTTTTTTTATTTCTGATTATACAATTTCCGAGAGTGGCTAAATAGTTATGATATAAAATAATTAACGGCCTTCGAAAACGATTCCACTAAAACAGCCCTTAGTGGGACTTATGTCAGACTCAAGACAAATCTTAACCAAATTATGATTTATAAAGTCAAATCTTCACAATAGTTGAGCTATAGGCCCTCCGCAACTAAAGTCTCGTTAAATCTCCCTTAGACCTACTATAAGCTGTGTCTTTCAATAAGAATAAGAAGGGAGAGATAAGTGTCTTTAGCTTTAGGAATATTCTATCTATCTTAATCTGTGGTGTGCACTGTATACAACAGGAGTGAATGAATGTTTAAGACAAAAACTGTTTCTGTCAGTGTTGCCAGATAAGGCGATTATGCGTGATGGCCAAAAATTGCGATTGCACCTACTCTTTTTCGTCTTAGGAGCACATTTTCGATATTTTCCATTGTGTTTTAAGTTTCTTCAATTGAACTTCGAGTTTCAAAAAAAACCTCGCAAAATTTACAACAACAAAGCGGTTCTGACACAACCACAGTCTACATAAGAACGAATGAAATGCGCGTATGACATTAAAAAAAAACAACAGCGTTTTAGCTTCATGGTCCAGCAAAGTTAAAAAGTCTTAAAGAATATTCTATCTATCTATCTTAAAGGGACTCTGAGATAGTCATTACTACGTAGAGACCGGATTATAATGCAAATGCATATTGCATATGCTTTTGCATATTTAGTCCCTTTTCAGCGTTAGTTGCATATTTTAGAAAAATAAAATGTATATTGCATATTTACGCTCGATCTCGCTTATCGTTCGATGCTTTTCATAGTAGGACGGGACGTCCGATCGCTAAGCACGCGGCTAACGGACTGACTGGGTTTGATTTGAACCCTTGTGTGAAATTGATAGTTTCATCAACGGGATGGGTAAAATTTTTCCCGGCACAGTAAGCCCAAACATTGCACCCAAATTTAAATTCTGCCCAGTAACCTCAGTAGACGTAGAACGCTCTTTTTCCGCTTACGAAAATTTATTAAGCGATCGTAGACACAATTTGTCTACAGAACATTTAGAACAGTACTTAGTAGTACATATTTTTAAAGGTAAATTTTAAATTTCATTGTTACCTAAGTAGGTATGTCTTGTAACAGTTTTTTTCACAAATACGATTTTCAGTACAAGCCTTTATAAGATAAAATAATATATTTAAAAATACGACTTTTTATTTTTTCCTGTTTAATTGTATGCATATTTTGGCCCTTTTTAAGGATTTTCGTGCATATTTTAGCTATTTTACTTGCATATTTGCATGTATAGTTTGGACATTTTTTGGTGCATATAATCCGGTCTCTAGACTCATTACTTATTTTTATAAATAAGACTGTGACTCTTTTTGCATCTGTTAACAGTACCGAAGAGACAGCCTGGTCTTCTAACTCCACATCGAAGGTCCACATGTGAGCACGCGAGCTCTTACGCAAAGGTTCGAGTTGTTTCCGTTTCCTGCACTAAAGCGGGCGAAGCCGGGGGGGCGCGGTAGTCGACAATTTATATCGCATTAGCGCCTTTGTTGCACGATCGGAATACACAGAAGGTACCCTGAGCCTCAGAGGTAAAAAAATACAGACGGAGTCTCAAGTGAAGTTTATAAATGGCCGCCCTTCAAAGATGTGTATGCTTTCAGAGTTGCCAGATGGAAAAAAAAAATGGCCACTTTTTTAGATCTACCAAAATGGCAGGTTTTCTTTTTTAATATTAAGAAAAAAAGTAGTTCCCAAGAACTCTGTAGATGGCGCTGAACTGACTACGTTAGTGATTTGCGACTGTGAGCGATCATGGGCAAATCAGAACGGACTACAGATCGCTCACGGCTCACGTATTCGTTTGTATTCGCGTCTACAATATGATAGCCGTTCCGAAATGGATGTCAATGGATATTGTCGATAACGTGAATGGATCAATTCGGAACGAAATTTATTTGTGATGCGACAATGACATAATTATGTAATTTTTATGTTTCGTTTTGTGATCTAAAATTTATATCAAAGTGAAATAACAAAAAAAAAACATGTTACGTTCCGTTAGGTATTCGTCCCACTGTAGGGTACAAGCCTTCTCTCAGATAGAGAGATTATGGAATGTTTTGGTGTGGACTTAAACACCACACCTGACCATCGCGGATTGGCATGAACCTTCCACGGTTTGTGGTTATAGTCACCGTCATTAGAGGATAACCGATAAAGCCTACGCCATTGTAATGTGACGCCAATTCTTTTCGCTTTAGCCGGAAGAGAGGCGCGATAAAAAAGGCTTGTTGGGCGTTCCCAATAATACAATATGTGTGCGGGAAAAAATATACTTTCGCGCGTAGGAAAAAGTTTCAGGAAGTTATGAAAGGGTGAAGTTTGACGGGTCGTATCGCTGCTTGAATAAGAAAGCCTCTTTTGAGGGTTTTAGAAGTTTCGTTATTACTTAACAAAGAACTGACAGAGATAAATATTTGTATGCTAATTTAACAAACGAATTAATTTTGATCGTGACCTGGATTTGCTCTAAAAGAAATAAAAGTCGAGGAGTAAAATCGTTATTGATAAACCAGGATGATCTTTTTTGTTTGCTTAATTTTATTATCATTTAATTATTAAATCAATCAACCAACCCGTACTTGTGCATTGCTGGACATAGGCTTCTTTAATTATTTTTTTAGAGCTATGTACAGATTAAAAAAAAAACTATTTAGAGGCTAAAAATTCCACCCATACCATAATTTTTACAAACTGTTAAACTTTAACTTAGGAGCTTGAATTATACCTTCTATGAACCGTGACCTTATTATTATATGACCAATTATTTAGCATAAATTTTAACATGATTGTTCTATAAGTTCCAAAGAAAAGGGCCGAAGACAGGGAACCGAATCTGGGTCTCTCGCTTTCGAGTCCAATGCTCTACCACTAGGCTACCAACACTTTTAACTTGTTTTTCGTCTATGAGTATAATTGTACTTATCGTCTCTATATCACTCATTTTCTGACAATGTTTCATCATCGCCCGCATCCCTCCCCTCGAAAACATTTCCCCGGTACAGTCAGCGGCCCGTCAACTTATACATTTCAGCTGCAAATTACTGAGTGGAGTACTCGAATGTAAAGTTTGATGTACCGTCAACTGTACAGGTCATGCAATTCCCCTTCGTTTGTCCGCAGTTTTTTTCCGCATTAAGAGGATAATGGCGCTCGCGTCGAGATACGTCGCCGGTTATCACGCCACGCCTGAGTCCTGGTTTTCTGCATTTCAGGGACTTAGAAAAAACCGGCCAAGTGCGAGTCAGACTAGCGCACGAAGGGTTCCGTACCATTATCTATACAACGTTTGAATATTTCAAGCGTATACCTGTTGCCGTTAATAATATAAAACAATAGCAAAAAACGAAAAATAAATCACGTTTGTTTTATGGGAGCCCCCCTTAAATATTTAATTTATTCGGTTTTTAGTTTTTTTTTTTTTTTTTGTTAAAGCGGTAACAAAAATACATCATAGGTGAAAATTTTCATGGCGGTTCATGAGATACAGCCTGGTGACAGACCGACGGACGGACGGACGGACGGACAGCGGAGTCTTAGTAATAGGGTCCCTTACTCTTTGGGTACGGAACCCTAAAAACACATTAGGGCCTTATGTCGAAGGCTGCGCTAGAAAGTGAGTGTGTGATCCCCTGCATGCGAAAATTGAGAAACCGATAGATTGTGTGGCATTCATCCGAAGCGTCATTTGATTGGTGTGATTTAATAATAATAATAACAATAATAACCAAGTATCTGGACCTGGCTTACGAGCTTACCAATATGTAGGGGGTGGTGTCCACCGAAATCGTTCCTATAGTCCTGTCCGCGAATGGGTTAATTCCAACCAGTCTCGCTGACCGTCTGAGGCGGTTGGAACTTCGTGTGGGCATGCTTCCGGCTATCATGCAGAAGGCGGTGCTGCTTGATACAGGCCGGATAGTCCGACGTTTTCTCTCATTGTCGCCCTGACCTCCGGCCACTTGGACTCCTCTGGCCATTTTGGTCAGACGAGACTATTATCTTTTTTATCCCCCCCCCCCCCCCCCTAAATAACTTCCACACGATCACGCGTCCAGGCCCCAATATAGGATACCCTGTGCTATGGTAACCAGGCAAGGTCATCCCAAACACGGTTATAGCCAGACTGAGGCCGTTTGTACCAATGTGCAGTGGCCCCCAGTGGGAATCGAACTCACGTCCTCCAGCGCGATAATTCAGATGTGATACCGTGATTTTGTTAGAAAAAAAACTGTAAACGACCATGTGATAAATAACAAATCTGGTACTAAACATAGTAACTGCTGGGAATGTTAGGTCTCTAAAAGCATACACCGTGAGTGTACCTTTCTCTCACGTCCCTCAAGAAATAGACAAAGGAACTAAGTTATTAAATCATAAATATTTAGAGTACATTGTATTCAGCCTATATACTTCCCACTGTAGGGCACAGGCCTTCTCTCAGAGAGAGAGTATAAGCTTAGTCACCACGCGTGCCCACCGTGGATTGGCAATTTCAAGCGCCAAGGTATGAGAACACCTCAGGCACTCAGGTTTCCTCACTACGTTTTCCATCACAGTTAGCGAATGGTATTGCTACTATAACTTCACAAATGGACGTAACTTAGAAAATAAAGTGCACACTTATTATATTATTGGAAAGCTAAGTATGAAACAAATTTTCACTCATCGAACCGTATTTTCAACCAGTATAAAAAATAAAACCACTTCCAGTTCGAAAATTTTAAAAATATCAAAAACTTTTTCACGCCATTTGAATTTAAGGATTGTATAAAAATAATCGCTTTCTACGACATCCACGGAAGGAAATGGAGTGACGCTATTCTTAATCCGGCGCCACACGGAACTCAATTACCAGGAGACGGGCAGCAGCGTCTTCCCGAGATTCCAACCGCATGCTGCGATCGCTAACCCGCCTGCCAAGCGTGGCGATTATGGCAAAACTCATGAGGGAGGCCTATATCCTGCAGTGGGCGTCAAATGGCTGATGATGATGAAAAATAAAACGAAACAATGTATTGACACAAAAAATGCTTTTATCACGTATCATCCTTTAAATTCTGAAATTAATTAGTAACTTCTACACAAGACAATCACTTCTCCTGGTCCCAAACACTCATTCAAATAAACTTTATTCACACGGTGTAATTTCAAGCAAGCCTACACGTCCGGGCATCGATCCCGGGCCCTCGCGGTCCGCTGCACAAGCGAGACTCGCCAGGTGCTTGCTAAGTGCCAACCCATGTCGTGTTACATTATGTAGTACATAGCTTCACCGCAGATGGTCTGGTGACCTCTACTTGCCTAGCAACTGTCAGTAGACACGTTTCGCCAGGCCCGACTATTGGTAGAGGTTTATTGGTGGTCGAACATGGAAGCGTTTTGTAGAGGGCATGATAAAAATGTCTGAGTTACTCGTACAGATGTTGTCAAATATGTATGTATGGATGGATATTTGTTGGATTGGTTTCCTGTTTTGGGAAACTAGCTAGTAGTGGAAATTGCTTTTAATTTAATAGTATTTGTTCTAACTGTAAAAAAACTTGCTAAGTGCGAGTCGGACTCGCGCACGAAGGGTTTCGTACCATTATCTATACAACATTTGTATATTTCAAGCGTCTACCTGTTGCCGCTATTAATATCTAACAAAAAACGGAAAAAATCACGTTTGTTGTATGGAAGCCAATTTAAACATTTATTTTATTTATTATAGCCAGTTAAACATTTATTTTATTCTGTTTTTAGTATTCGTTGTTATAGCGGCAACGGAAATACATCATCTGTGAAAATTTCAACTGCCTAGCTATCATGGTTCATGAGATACAGCTTGGTGACAGACAGACAGACAGACGGACAGGCAGGCAGACAGACATACAGACTAATTGGGACCCACTTGGCACCCTTCGGGTACGGAACCCTAAAAGTGGATTTTTTCTTTGATTATTAATTTATTTAAATTTCCGATATTTCGGCACTATTGCTGGCATCACGTCGAGGTTACAATCGCGTTTCTTTTCCAATTATGTATATACTCTATATTCTCCTATGAACTCCATAAGATTAATACGTGTTTTCGTTCCAAAGTGCAAAGTTTCCACTTAATTAATTAGGATGGCGCTCAAAATTACCTACAATTAAAGCAATCCGCCAGGAATTCCCGCGAGATGATCCCCAAATCCCGCCATCCTCGGTGTAACTATTCATTACCTTATTATCCATCTGTCACTGCCCCATGCTCGGAAACATCCATATGGGAATGTTGTAGAAGGTTGAACTTAGTTCTGCTGATTAGAACAGGAACTTCCCCATCGCACGCAGATCCTCTTCCACGCGGTCATTCCGCCGGTTCCTTTATTATTTATCCAATAAATAATAAAACGGAAGATAAAATATAATTTAAAAAAACACAGAAAAAACAAAGTATAAAAATATTTATTATTTTTTACTATGTAATAAAATATCGAAAATATTCTGTTTATCATTTCGTCTTTCATTTCGTCATTATCATTGATGCCTATGGTTGGCTGGCGCCGACGCTCTATATCCAGTGAAAGTCCAAAAACTACTTTCACCATGACATTTTCAGAGCTATCCAAAGACAAATTTTATGACTGACAACCCTGTCAATCAGATATGATGTATAGGTTTATCAGTGGATTAAGTGTTTGTCTATTCACTTACTTATCCAGTGATTTGGCCCAAGTCACCCTTAGAGTCCAAATGGCCTGCCGTGACTTGAAGAATCTCACAAGTCTCGTGGTTGCTATTGCATGCTCCTATTTAACGCAAATTTTTAAGATATTCTCAGTTGTTTTGAATTTTGGGCTTTTGGTCTTAGTTTGTTCTATGCCCGGCTGTTAAGACCCTGGGGGCCTCTGAGTGAGTAAATTGATGGATCACCGTTCGCTTGGCGCTCTGCCAATCTCACCAGACCTTTCGCTTGAAGGTGGAGCTTCTTGGTGGCAGGATTTTAAACTTTAAAAGTTATTTAAAAGAAAATTTGCTTTACAAAATATGCTTTGTTATACGACTGCAGCGAAGCCCAAAAGGAGGGTAATATGTCTGGCTCGTATGTATGTATGTATGTATGTACATGTCATTTTATCTAGTGTACTATAAAGAATATTCTTATCTTATGTTATCTTATGTATGTTAGTATGTCTGATTTATGTTTTTTGAAAAATATCTCAATCGATTCATTACGTTTGCGCGGGTATCACAGGCTATACGAATTTAGCAAAAAGCCAACAAAAAAATTAAAAATCACTAAAAAGACAAAATAAAAACTCTGAAATAAAAAAATACCATCAACACGACCGCTGAGCATCAACTACAAAGCAGGTGGGACCCAAATTAATAAATGTAACTCATTTCGAAGAACCTAAGTTGGTCCCGAACGCTCAGCAATCAGGTTGCTGGTAATTTTTTATTTAAGTTTTTTTCAAGAATGCTTACACTTTGCAATTTGCTGGGCAAATCAAATGCTAACGGAAAAAAAAATGATAACACCGCTGTATCGCCAACAGTTTTGACAGTCTTTTGTGTCTACATACATACGTAAAAAACACTGTAATCTGTATTCAGAGAGCTAGGCAGAGACCAGGGTCTGCCACGATCCTAAAAAACTCATTTCTCTCCATCAGCATTCATTAGACGCTGCGTGCACGCATGTCGGTTTCAGGTATTTCTTATCCTAATACAATCCAATACATTTCCTATTTGGTCGAAGTATTGCATTGTAAAAGACCAAGTAATTTGCAAATCTAGGCCCATCTTAAATGTACCTGGTCACATTACTTCATCGGTTTAAACTAAAGCCACGTTTTCACCATCTTAGTAGGCTCGGAGAGAGTGATTAATCTTAGTGACGAAAAACTGTAAGCTGCTCGGATAGTAGTGTACACACATTTAAGTGAAATCAGATTTTCGCTTCAGTTTGTAGGCGTTTTATTGCTAACTGTGTCGCTCATCGTGCTAAAAAAGAAAAAAAATTTACTGCTACGATCAATATAAGCGCAATCAAATATAATAGGGGTTAAAGTATGAAATTGCCGTTTTATTGCAATAGGTTCTTTGAATTGACATAGAATCTTCATGGTTTGAGGTTTTCGAATGAAACTTTTCTCAAATGGTTTCTATGATGTTGTTTTTTTAAAAAATGTGAAACATTTGAATATCGACTTTCAATTGTTTTTGTTATTCAATTTAGACAAGAAAGATGGATACTGCAAAAATTCGAGTGATTTTTGAATACGATTTCCGACTAACGCGGCAGAAACATCCCGCAATATCAATGCTCCGTTTGGAGAGGAGTCTACTAATGAACGCACCGTGCGATTTTGGTTTAAACGCTTTCGTGATGGAAATTTCGACTTAAAGAACGAGCCACGAGGAAGACCGCCCACACAGGTGAATAACGATGAATTAAGAGAGATAGTGGAAGCCGACCCTAGTCAAACTACCCAGGAATTAGCGGCATGGTTTAACGTTACCTTACCCACAATATTGACTCACTTGCGTCAAATCAATAAAATAAAAAAATACGAAAAATGGGTGCCTCATAATCACTCGAATTTTCGCAGTATCCATCTTTCTTGTCTAAATTGAATAACAAAAACAATTGAAAGTCGATATTCAAATGTTTCACATTTTTTAAAAAAAGAACATCATAGAAACCATTTGAAAAAAGTTTCATTCGAAAACCTCAAACCATGAAGATTCTATGTCAATTCAAAAAACCTATTGCAATAAAACGGCAATTTCATACTTTAACCCCTAATATTTAACGCCAAACTTCATCAATATTGAATATTTAATATAAACTTTGTTAATATTTATATATTGTATGTTTGGAATTTTTTTGTCCATGTTTTCTTCAAAATTACCTAGATTTTGAAATGGACTCCTAGTTTAACTTGTAACGTTCATTAAGTCGCAGTTTCTTTGCTACTTTGAATAATAAAATTATTTGATTCAATAAAAGTATAAAAAGTAAAGAGAAAGAATAGTTTGGTCGCGGCAATGGAAACCATACGTTTCACAACACTTCCACAGCTTCATAATACTCCACAAACATCAACCGTTCACTGACACTTCACTTTTTCTTTACGAAACGCAGGAATTCCTACTATTGGAGCCATTTTGTTTTTGCGATTTCATTTTAGTAGCTAAGACGAATAGAGCGCAGTCCTAGTGAACAAAAAATGGCCGTTTTCATCAGAGTGGCCTTTTTTTTAATAACGAAGCGAGTAGCTTCCGAGTAGCAAAAATTGGTTACTAGGTCCTAGTGTACTAAGATCGTGAAAGCATGGCTTAACAGAACATAACTAATTTAAACTACCAATCCCATAAATTAACTCACTTCAATTACCTAACAAACATTTAACCGTCCCCAATATGGACCTAAGTCGTGGTCTGTATTTAGCAAGGTGTACACAATTAATACAGCGTTGAGTAAACACACTGATTAGAGGTTAGCTCGAGTGTGATATAAGACAATTATGTTCCGTTCCAATTACGTTCACAGCGACAGAAAACAAAGCTCTATTTCGCAAAGGGTCTTTGAAACCGTCCGTCTTAATATTTCACAATCCAACCCTGAATCGAAAACCTATCTTCTTGCACCCATAATATTTTTAAACGATCAACCCAACAATACCCCACACTATAGTGTAAATTGGTACCTACCCTAAGAAAGTTTTTTATTTTTGTTTCATTCTACCGTTTTGTCGACGTGTGTAATATGTTCGTTGCCAAATTTCAGCTTTCTCGTACTCATCGTCTTTGAGCTAGGCCGCGGACAGGCAGACGGACAGACAGACAGACTCACGGACAAAGTGAACCTATAAGGGTTTCTTGTCGACTACGGAACCCAAAAAATTTATAAATTTTAGGATTCCAGGATATCCACTAGGCCAGCTAAGTGAAAGGCAATTTAGGATACAGTTAAATCCTGATACCCAGTGACACTTAGCGAAATGGGGGTTAACCCCTAAAACTAAAATTATAAAAATTTGCTGAATCAGGAAATGTTGAAATATGAACATAAACATTTACATACAGGCACATAATTGCTTCTGCCCCACACTAGGATACCCTGTGTCGTGGGAACCAGAAACAACGACATCACAAACATGTAAACATCCAAGACCTGGGGCGTTATTTTTTTGTCCCCAGCCAGAATTCGAACCCAGGACCTCTCGAATGGTATGCACTACCGCTGCGCCAAGAGGTCGTCAATAAAAATATTTATGAGTATAATAAAAAAATATTTCAAGTTCTTATGTCAAGTGAACTTAACAAGTTCAATATTATTTATATAGAATCTGTGAATAATAATTATAGCGAGCGATCAATATAACAACCAGTAGGCACGGCACATATTTAACTATAATGTAGCATAGCGACAGATTAGAACGTGTAAACGTCACCCAGCACGTAAATTGCTAATTGTGTTTGTTCGAAACGCCGATGCATTTTGATGACGGACTTTAACATGCACGGGTCGCTGTGGTTAGGTAACTACTACGTTAAATCCTAATGGAACAAATTATTCTGACAGTCTCTGTTAAGCATGCACAGCTTTACAAATAGCGGACGAAAATAAATTATATTTTTAGAAATACGATGATTAATTGCGGTTGGGTCGCCAAAGAAATTTTGTAACTAAGCCTTATAGTTTAACGACATTGTTTGTGATAAATGAGTAACGAAAGAAAAAATCGTGAGCAAACCACTTTATGTATCTCAAGCCAGGGATTCGGCTCGTGTTTTCACTAAATATTACAGATTGCGTTTTTAATGCCTAACATATTGGTTGGTATTTTACTCCTCAAGTAACGAAAATGTTTCGCGCATGGAAAACGGATTGTTTCCTGCTATGCTAACAGGAGGCGCAATTTAGGAAATGGGCCACACAGAAATAACGTGGGGTGAGGGCGTGGAAAAGGTGCGAGTCGTTGTATAGGGTCACGGACCAGTCTTTGCGCTGGCTGTGGTCTGTAACTCTATAGGGCGGGTCGCGTCTTCCCCGCGTCCTCGTCCCACGTCCTTTCTGTCTGGCCCATGCCTTAGTTCTACAGTTATGGAAACAGAAATATACCGGTAAGTTCACTTGGTCTCTGACTCAAGTTGGATTGTTTGTCAAGCCTCGTGTGTGCTTAGAGCTAGTAAACCAGTCTTTGTTCTGGTAGCTTACTTGTCCAGCTGGATATGTGAAGTGAGAGGTCACCAACTCGGAGTGGTTGGTGAGGCTTCAGTGCAGTTATTAAAGCCCACAACTTGCTGCGCAAACTCGGTGCACCTCATAGGTATCTTTTGTTTTGTTTGGAGACTAAATGATATCATACTCTCAGGGCTACTGGCGAAGGTTTCAAATCGACAAAGACAAAATGTTTATTTGTTAAAAACACGTTTGACACGTTAATATTCAATACAGTAGGCTCAACATGTTCTTCTCATACCAGCGCACAAATTTGAGTGGACGAAAAAAACAAGCACGGTTTAACTAGAATTATTTGTAATATCTTTCACCTGGTTGTGCAATAAAGTGTTCTCTATCTATCTATCTATCTATCTATTTATCACAACATTATATATGGACTGCACATGGCTTCACATTCAATCACTTATCAAAATCAATCAAAATCAATTTTTTTTTTATTCAAAGTAGCACAGAAACTGCGACTTAATGAACGTTACAAGTTAAACTAGGTGTCCATTTCAAAATCTAGATCATTTTGGAGAAAAAATGGACAAAAAAACTCCAAACTTAGTCTTTTCAAGTCCTTAATTTACAGGCATTATATAAATGTTCTAAAACTCATGCATTGAACTGGCTTTAATTCCAGACATCATTGTCATCTAAATAATCTTTAATGTTATAGTAGCTTTTTTGGCACAAAGTGTGCTTCACACATTTTTTGAACCGCGTTTCTGGCAAGCTTATTATATCCTCAGGGATCTTATTGTAGAAACGTATACAATGCCCCATAAAGGATGTATTAACCTTTGCCAGCCTAAATTTTGGGAACGAAAGTGTATGTCTATTTCTAGTATTTACATTGTGTTGGCTACCTACAGTTTTAAAGTCACTGATATTTTTCCTAACGTACATAATATTTTCATAGATATACTGACTAGCAACTGTTAGGATGTTAGTTTCTTTAAAGAAATCTCTTAACGAATCTCTATTGCCTAGCTTATATATGAATCTGATCGCTCTCTTCTGCAGGACGAAGATGGTCTCAATGTCTGCTGCCCGACCCCACAGTAGTATACCATAGGACATAATATTATGGAAGTAACTAAAATAAACAAGCCTAGCAGTTGCGACATCAGTTAGTTCCCGGATTCTTTTAACTGCGTATGCTGCAGAACTGAGCCTATTTACCAATTTTCCTATATGAGGACCCCATTGAAGCTTTGCATCAATTGTGATACCCAGTAATACAGTTTCTTCTACAAGGTCTAGTTTATCATTCCCCAATATAACATTGCTGTCAACCATTTTGACATTTGGTAGTGTGAATTTTATACATTTTGTCTTTTTTTAATTTAATAATAAGTTATTAGAAGTAAACCAATATAGTACCTTAGAGAGAGCATTATTTGTATCCACAAGGTCATTTTCTTGTCTCTTAATCTTAAAAATAAGTGACGTGTCATCTGCAAACAATACTATCTCTGACATGTTTTGAACCATGAACGGCAAATCATTTACATATACTTAAATTAAAGGTTATCAGATTAATTTACAAAAACACGATTCCTCTAAAACACTCCTCAGAGGTAGTTTAAACAATCTGTGGTCACATCTTTCCCTTTCATCATCGACCCATTATGTCCCCACCGAGGGGCACGGGTCTCTTCCCTGAGGAAGGTATAGGCCATACTCCACCACGGGGGCCAAGTCCGGATTGGTGGAGGCTTGTAGACTAGTGGCTCGTCTACTGTCAGAAGTTGTCAAGCCGCCCTAAGGCCTCTGACTTGGCTTAACGACTGCCATCTATCGACGGCAGCCGGCACCAACAGCTTAACGTGCCTTGCGAAGCACGGAACCGCTCGGAAAAATGCCACTAGCGTTAGGCATAGACGGCGACCCATCCATGCACTGAACGCGCCCAGTGTTGCTTAACCCTCGTGATCGTTTAAGATCACTCAGGCAGCCGGGGCTACGAGCGATTCATCTTCTTTTTCCTTCTACCACACACTATTTAAACTGCCTCTGAGAAGTGGTTCAACGAATCATGGTTTTATTAATTTTAATAAGACCGCATGTCACTAAATTACAATTTATCAATTAAAAAGTCTTGTACATTATAGAAGCATTTGTCAATTAGCAGCAATTTCTGTTTTTTAGGGTTCCGTACGGGACCCTATTAGGGTAAAATGGTCAGTTATTGGCCACTTAAGGAGATTGGCCACTTCGAATTATTTTTTTTGCCTTATTAAGGTCACATACTAATATTTTATATATACCATGTCGATAAGTGTATCTTATGTAATAGGGTGAAGGGAAACAGAAGTTAAATAAAACGCCTGTTAGCATTAACATTTTATTATCTTTAAAAAAACGAGTATTTCAGTAGTTATTGGCCATTTATTTTAGATCCTGGCAGCATCATTTTCAGATATTGGCCGTATCAAATAACAAATTTTAAATCTTGATTTCAGTACAAAACTTTGAAAAACTCAACAAAAGTAGTCTTTTATCAAAATTAGTCAGTCTCAAAGAGTAATACTTATTTAACTTATGATTATAATAATAAATTTGAAGTACAAACAATACAATCTTATGTTAGCACTTATTACTAAAAAATCAGTCACATTTTACTTTTAGCAATTTCTAATTAGCGATACTAATTACCCATGAATAACACATTATATTAGCAAAATAGGATTCAAAATCTTTGGTGTTCAGTTTCTTTACGTATTAAGTCGAACAAATGTCAACATCTCCTTCAGATGAGTCGGTATTACTTTCTCGATAGCAAAAATGGCACAAAAATGAATCGTCATGGTCATCTTCAGTCATTTGTAAGGGTAAATGATCATCGGATGGCAGACTTGACCAGAGGCTGAGAAAGTGAACAGAACTGTTATGTTTTCTTTAGCCGGTGTTTTCTCAATTTGATAGACATTTTTGCTGCTTTTTTCAGCCAGGACTTTTCCGGATTTTGGACAAATGTTGAAACCGGTTTCATCAGCATTAAACACACGAGATGGATCTTTTAATACCTCTGAAAGGCCTTCGTCATGAAAATGTTGTAAGATTTCTTGAAACCATTTTCGTATATCCTGCTCAGAGACGCATGAGCTAGCGTTTGTAACTCCTTCAGAAGTGCGAGAAGTAATATTAGGGTTGCGATTCAAGAAAGCTTTGAACCAAGTATCTCCCGGCTTGTCGTCCCTGAAGGGATTTGTTCTGGGATTTTTTTTTTAGAAAACCCTGTACGCAAAGTAATAAATCGTCTTTTTTATAGGAAACCCTCGCTTCGCTATGTTTATTATGAAATGACAGAGTTCTTTTTCTTCATCTTCTGTTAGTACTGGATCAGGACCTGGCTTTGACTTTTTCTCAGGATGTTGGGTTTTAAATTCTAAGGTACTGCGAGGCACGTTAAATTTTTTTGCAGCTTGTCGAGCAAATCCTTCGTTATTATGCATGAATTCTAAAGCTTTCTTAAGGGCTTTGTCAGTATACTGCCGTCGTTTAGACATTTTAGGCAATTTACTGGCTGTCTGAAAAAGAAGATCGGTCACTCAGTCAACAGGTCACTTATTGGCCAGAGATTGGCCACCTATGCCAATAACTGAATTTATTGAATGAAATGGTGAGATTTTTTTTTTCACACCAAACTAAGCTTTAAGATGATTACGAATATGGTTCATTTTTAAAGAAAATCACTGTTACGAAAAAAAATCTAGTTATTGGCATAGGTGGCCAATAAATGAAAATAAACTTTAAATAGTTTTAGATATTGGCCACCCCCCAAAACTCGGCAAATATGGGATACAGCTTGAAAACACTTGAAACGAAACACTTGATATTATCTATTTGAATAACCAAGGAGCAACAAAATCACTCAGAAAAAAGCAGGATACTTATAAAATTTTCAACTTTTAACAAAATGCTTACCTTAACTGTTACGCAACAGACACGCGTTCATGACGAGACTGCCTCACTCACTGGCGAAAAAAAAATAAATTATAAAACTGGCGCCATTATATGCTAGTGGGCAAAAGTGGTACTAAAATGAAGACTAATAACAAAGTAATTACCCAACTAAGTCACAGATGGGGTGTAGCGACGCACTTCCTATTTCAATCAAAATAAGTTGAGAGTGGCCAATAACTGACGGTGGCTAATGATTGACCGTTTTACCCTACTAAGACTCCACTCTCCGTCTGTCTGTCTGTCTGTCTGTCACCAGGCTGTATCTCATGAACCGTGATAGCTAGACAGTTGAAATTTTCACAGATGATTTATTTCTGCTGCCGCTGTAACAAAAATACTAAAAACAGGTTAAAATTAATATTTAAGGGGGGCTCCCACACAACAAACGTTGACTAAAGACAGCGCTCGCCATCTAGCGGCAATCTATTCAACCTTTTTTCGTCACGATGTGATGGAGTTTCGAATTTTAATGATTAAATGTCAGGCATCTTTGTAACACAAGTAAGACTAGTCTCAAGTTAAGGTAACTTTAGGAACAGTTCTACATGAACAAAATCAAATCAAATCAAAAATCAAATCAATTTATTTTGTTTAATATAGGTTATGGTCGTACAGGTGTTATATTTATTCTAAGTGCCTCTATGTTATACCCATTTGGTGCACAAAATTATTTTTAAAACTACCATGCAGAAGCGTTACATACAGCCAGTTTAATACACTTTAAAGATGTCAAAGCTCAAATAGTATTTCAAATAATGTCAAAAATCTAATAATTGGAAATAGTCAGAAATAAAATAATAAAATTAATACAATGTCTGCAATCACAAGAAATAACATAAATGTAGTCTAGAGATTTTCATTGAAGAAGTCGTCCATTTTATAAGAACATTTGTCAATTAGGAGCTTTCCTAGTTCCCTTTTAAAGGGAACCCTTCCCTTCGAAAGGCATTTGATACTGCTGGGAATTGTATTATAAATTTTAGGCGCCATGCAGAGGTGGCTTTTTTGCATGAGTTTTTTGATGAATCACTATTTATGTTACGTCTCATAAACCGATGGATCTATAATCCATAAGTTACAGGTCGTGTACCTAGTTTAGGGGTCAGAAGTTAGACCTTAATCGTGTCACTGTGTACCACAACTTTAAGTAGGTATTAAAACATTATATAAACTCATGACCAGGGTCTGCCACTTGCCACGATCCTAACAGATCTCGTTTACTTCATCAACATTCATTAGTACATGCACGCATGAAGGTTTCAAGTACTTTTTATCTCGCCCTTTACTAATACATCCCTTATTTGTATCGAAGTGTGTCTAGGACGTCCCTTACCAGCCCATCTATCCAAAATTGCTCAAGATATATTATGTTTATGGCAAACATTGCAATGAATCTACTAATGAAGATTGTATTATCTTATCTAACAACACGAGCAGTTTGTGTTAACTAGCTTTCAGTTCGGCCATCCGAAGACGTCTGGTTACCATATAACAGGATATCTTAAGCTTATCCAATTACAAAACAGGTGCCTTTGTAACCTTATATGCTGACGTAGCAATTGTCCCACAAAACATTCACGGACATTCAATTTATCCATGGACTGATCCATTAAACCACGCCCGATTATGCATTTATACACAGTGTACAATCAAAAGTAAGCCAAACTGTATATGTTCACTGTAAAGAAACCCTTAACGTGACTGAGTAGAGTGCAGGCATGTAAAGACGAATGGGTTATCGAGTGTGCACGGATCGCCCGGTTCTCCCTAGCCGTTGGATACTCTAGGGGGTACGTATGAGGTTACATCTCCTGACTATTAACAGGCCCTACACTGATTGTTATAGGGATGAAAATACTGTCAATTATTTAACTATTATAATATAATTCCAGCTTATCTTTCCTGTGGGCTAGGCCAACTAAGCTGTAAAGATGGTATAGGTGCTGGGCAAGTTTTTTTCATTTAAAAAACAATGTCCCAGCCACTGCAGCATCCGAGCGGTCCCTTCACCCATCTAGTGTGAGTGAAGATGCCACTGGACGCTGTATAAATCATCTCATTACGTAGATGCAAAAGCCAACGTTAAAGTTAATTCAGCTGAAAGTAAAAAAATACTCTCGAAGGTAAACATCATAGGGATACCTGAGAGTCTGAGGTGTTGCCTCAAAGCTTGAAATTGCCAATCGCGGTGGGCTTGCGTTGTGATTAAGCCCATAATTCTGCAGTCACTTCAAACTGAACTTCAATAAATATGATTGTAGCAAATGTATATAAAAAGCTAACATTTTTTGCGAGTTGAAATTTGATCACGTAGTAAAAAGAATTATAGCCCAGTCGAATTAGAATTCGATTTAATTCGGAAAAAAATATAGATGGTCAGTGGCAGTCTTAATTTTGTTTTGTGGTACTCGATCCGTTGCGTCATCCTCCATCTTGATTTTAAGGTGTCATTTTTGACTATTGAACAACTCGTTTACCTTCAATTTTACACAACGAATGGTAATTACTGTAGCACACATTTAGTTTAGAGGACTGTATTTTTAAGGGCTGATAACTAATTAAAACCGAGTTTTCTATATTTTAGGCTATATTATATAATCAAACAAACCGCGTGCGGGAGCGGCAAGGCACGAACTCACTTTTCAATAGTGACAACATCAGAATGTAAAGGTTGCCACAATAAAAACATGGTAAAATAATCTATGTCGCGAACAATGAGCCATTTTCAGCACAAATTTACAAAGTATTTCATAGATGGCGCTTATAGGCGTGCACATACACGTCTGTCAAATGGCAGACACGTCTGTCAGCGCAGATTAATTTTGAAAGCCGCATTTCGGTTCTTCTATGGCCACGCCTGTAAGCGCCATCTATGAATTGCTTTGTGAATTTGTGCTGAAAACGGCTCATTACAATAGCTCCTGACTGCCAGTAACAAACGAATTCCGAAGGAGAATTGCTACATACTTATAATGTTTCCTGGGCCTGCCCCTTTTTTGAGCTAATTCGACTGGGCTATTAGAAGGTATTATGGAACCTTTCTGAAACATGGCATGTCCTTACACACACTATGCAAAATTATTTTTTCGATATTTAAACAGAAACTTGTTATGAAATAAGAAATTGAATTTATTTTTTAAAAGTATTTTTTTTATTATGTTTGTTAAAATTATAATTTACAATGTTAGCCCACGTGTTCGGGTCAAGTTTGTAGTGGGGAAAAAGGTAGCGGAAACTCCACTCTGACCATCTTTTGCCTGATCATACGAGTATTCAGTACAACATTAAGCGGTGGTAGCGGAGCGGTAGGACGCCGGTCTCACATTCTCTCTCTGAGAGAGAAGGCCTGTGCCCTGCAGTGGGACGTAGGCTATATAAAAAATCCATACATACTTTATACGAGTATGTCTCCCACTATTGTCAATAAAGTTTGATCGTGCACGGCTCCAATGTCCGCGTCACGCATTATTTATGCAGAGCGGGACGCTGTCACGTCGTACGTGAAATTAATTTACAGAGATGGCCAATAGCCCTGCGCGGCGGGAACGTTAAGGCGAAACGATGCGAGGTAATTTTCGTGACAACATTTTCAGACGACGGATTTAACACATAAAATATTGAAAAAACTGGATACTAATATTTATAATTTTTGAACGAACTTTTCTTTATTATCTAACAAAAACTCAGACACAATTTATCAAATTTTTTTTTTACACAAACAAAAGATATAGTGCGAGCGAGATAGCATGCCAGATGTAACAGCGGCCTTAAACAACAACTCTGGAACTATCAGTCAGTACAAAATACTTTTAATTTATCAAGACACTCACTCATATAACGGCAAATCCATTCCAAACTAAATTAATCCACAATCAATCCCCATAATTATTCTGCAATCCACTCCATCCAAAGCTTGTTTGGAATTAAGAAATCATCGTTGTAATAGTATTTTTTTTCTGGCTGTGCATTAAATTTTTCTCGACTACGGAAGTATAAGTTAGTCAATTAGGACGAAAATTAGTGTTATATATAATTTTTCTTGGATTTTTATCCTCTCTCCGACGATGGTTTCAAATTTTTGATAATAAAACAACTGATATTTTTTTGCTATTTTGTGGTTGATCCCAGAAGAGTACCAAAATTTTGGCTTCACATAATTATCTACAAGACAATTTTAGTTACAACCAAATCAATGGCATCACTATTTTACGTCTACATTTTCTGTACTAAATTCGCCTACAAATCCACTCAATCTTCGTTATGTGCGTAATCCGCGCCTGAAACGATACGCGGTCTAAATTGATCAAAATCGCATGCCCTTAAGCGCCCGCCCGCATGCCAACATTATCAGCAAATCGATCAGGCCGACGTTTCAGCTTGTTTTGAAACAAATAGAGTCTGATTTAGACGTAATTGCATCACGGTTGATTGTGCATGAACACCAATATTTGCAAGTGACCGAACACGCTATCTATTTGGTATTATAAAATGAACCTTACATACATTTGAAACAGGGTGTGTCACACAGGTCCGGTAAAACTTTATGGGGTTATTTATTTTAGTCATCAATACAAACAATTTTTTGTACGAGAGCAAAACCGAAATATTAAAAAAAATATCAGCTACTTCACACATTCGCTAGAATAAATACAAAAAAATTGAAAAAGGGATTATTACACACACTTCTATCCGCCTTAGGAAAATACATCACCTTTTCGAACTAAAGCTAAGTAAGTGAATCCGGCATTAAGATAATAACATCGCCTTTTCTCATTCATTTATCGTCGCTGGTGCAGGGGAAGTATATCTCAGTCGGCATAATCATAAGACGCTATCCCTTCCAGTTCTTCATTACCTCTCCACCATCGTCTAACTAGAGAATTCCCGTAGTAGACCTACGCGAGCTACTACTTTTTGTCTAATCAACACATTTATTAGGTACTCTATAACATATAAACATATTTACAAAAACTCACGCTCGTACTCCGGATGGATAGGCAAACACTTATTTAATTTATTTGTTAAATACGGAGATATCATTTATAAACTCGATGATAAAAATGTATAAGTACTAGGCATGCGACCAAAAATATATCTCACTAAGTACTTCCGTGTGGCGCCGGATTAAGAATGGCGTCACTCCATTTCCTTCCGTGGATGTCGTAGAAGGCGACTAAGGAAATCAATATCCAGGAGACGGGCAGTAGCATCTTCCTGAGATTCCAACCGCATACTGCGATCACCAACCCGCCTGCCAAGCGTGGTGATTATGGCAAAACCCCTCATGGTTATGAAAACTATGAAGGAGGCCTATGTCATGCAACCTCTATGTTGGGTGTTTCTCTTACCTTCATCATCATCATTCAGCCACAAGAATTTCACTGCTGAACATAGGCCTCCTCCATAGATTTCTAAAAATACAGGTTGGAAGCGGCTTGCATCCAGCGTTTCTTTTGGCTTAAATGGTTACAATTTAGGTATAGCGACGTAATAATTAAATGATCCTTAAGATTATGTTAACTATTCCCAATAATTTTCCTGGTCATATTATGCGTGATAGAACATCATATTTTTTATGATATAATGCTCAAAACAATTAGGGGAATACGATATCAAAGTGGAATAAAAAAGTCCTACGCATTTACTGCTCAGTTTGCAAAAGAAAAACTGTGGCTCCTGAACCATTTGAAGGAAGTAAATCCATTATCAAGAAATTTATAGGTTATGATGTTAGTAAACAAATGCAAGTAAATACAAATAATACAAATTAAATACAGTATCATACAGTATCATGTATTTAATTTGTATTTGTATCTAGAATCATAATCTGTAAATTTATCGATAATCGATTTAGTTCCTTGAAATGGTTTAGGAGCCACATTTTTTTTATTGAAAACTGAGCAGTTAATTTCGTAGGCACTGATTTTTTTGAGAAAAGACACTATACATGTCTCTGGGGTTTACATAATTATAAATTTTGTGCTTTTCCCATACAAAGTAGTCAAGAAAACTCCTCCATTTTGAATTTTTTGACAGTTGCCACCCCCATTGGAAAGCATCGAAACAACGCGTCTTGTTAGCGCATTTTTTTTTTAATTTTTGTAAAATTTGTCATTAAAAATTTAGTGGCCAATTCTAATTAAAAATCTAAGCAAAAAGTTTGAAATCACTTTGAAATCTTATTCCGTTTTGAGCAGTATATTATGTATTAATTATTTTATACACGCTGAAATCTGGGTTTTTAAGAGTCGCGGTTATGTAATTAGTAATAAAAAATTATATCAATTCAGACTTATTACTTTTAAATATAGACGTAAAATAAAAATAAAAAAATATTTGAGAAATCTTGTTTCGACTTGAGCAATCTTGTTTCAAAAAATTCACGATTAGGTACAGCCTCTCCTTTTGTCAACGCGCACGTACCGGTCCGACTGTCTCCGCTGAGGGCTACAGGATTAGAATTAAAGAAAATCTTTCCGATAAACAGCCCCAAAGGCAGCTGCAGCTCTGAAATAACCAAAAGTCTGCCTAGTTAGCAATTTAAAGGCCAAGTGACAAATCGACGGCATGATATAAGTCGCGTGCCCCGTCACAATATTTCACAGCGGCCGAACCGCGCACCTGCACCCGCTTGCCGCATGCCGCATACCGCGGTAATTAGAAATTACGTGTTCGAACCCGAGCAAAACGGTTCGGATTGCTAACTAAACGCTTTGGCGTGCTCTCGGTTGTGCTATACGTTAAATTTCGTACCTCTTTCGTGGTTTAACCCGTGCTGTCTAACTGGGTTTTGAGAGGAATGACGGCGGCTTAGAAATGGATATGTTTGTCGGCGATAAGGGTGGCTCGTTTCGTTTGTTCTTGTTGCACTGTTGCACGAAGTAGTTTTATGTAAATGTAGTCGCGACATGACGTATTCATTTGTGGCAATTGGAGTCGCTCTGCTTACTAATAGTGACTGTCAGATTTGTCGGAATTTGTGTCGGACGTTTTATTTACGCATTGCGATGAATACTCTACCGATACTCGCGGCTTTGCATTTTTGAGTGAGATTTGAATGATTAAAGTATTTTAATACTACCTATTGCCCGCGACTTCGTTCGCGTGGTAATTTTAATGTGATTTTTTCCGGGATAAAAAATAGCCTATGTCCTAATTCAGACTATAATCTATCTCTGTGCAAAATTTCATCCGGATCCGTTCAGCCGTTTTTGCGTGAAAGAGTAACAAACATCCGTCCGTACATACAAACTTTCGCGTTTATAATATTAGTAAGGATTAAGAATAATGGACAAAGATCCATGCGAAATGAATTTTAAATCTTGTTAATATTACACCTACAAACCTCTTTGACAGCCCAATGGTTTCTTGGACTGGCAACCCGGACTTCTGCAGTAGAATAACAACTGCATTGATATGCACCGGTTTCATTTCATTGCCGCTTCTAATCTAGGCGCGCACAAGTATCAAAGCTTCTAGGCGTCAATTCCGTGATTTACCAAAGGCCCGTGCCGAAAATCAGTGCTGTGGGCAAAACCGCAGCGTATACTGAGCTCGAGGCCATTTTACCGCTGCATAGACATACCCTGGGTCCCTTATTGTTTTGGGATTATTTTTGTTTTTTTTTTTTTCATATTCAATTGTTTGTCCGTTTTAATCATTGTTAAATGTATGTCTTTGTGGTGTTAAATAAATGTTTTTCTTCTTCTTCTTCTTCTTCTTCAATGATATGAAATAAAACTCAGATAGGACCATACGCTTAAGACATTCAGATAGAACTATGTTTGCATTCATTTAATTATTTAGCCAAATCCATAAGTTAATCACGTAAATGACATCAATTACAAATTTGTTACATTGAAGTTGAATGCTCTGAAGATATTCCAACGCTCTTCACTATATCCATTAAAATTTCCATTCCATTACCTCCCGAAACCTTTTACCGCCATATCAAACAGGCTATTACAAAAGCCCCACTAATAGTTTGAAAACTCCAATCAAGTACCTTAGCCGCCAAATATTGACTCGGTTACAAATTGCGGGCGGGCAAAGTTTGAGCGTCGCTGGCAGTTCAGGAGTTTCACCAACGAATGTCAGGCATAACTCAGCGGTTTCCAACAGTCGTCATTCGGTCTGGGCCTGAAGGGATTCGAACTTGGGGCGATGCAGTCGGGCGCCGGGTCCCTCAGAGGGAAGACGAGGCTTGGAAGTTACGACCTAGTTGGCAAATTGTGAATTCGGTGGATGCGGTTGATGATGGTGGAATACGAAGTTAAGCGATTTTGACAAAAGACACTGTCGCATTGATACCAGCGTTGACGGTTTGCTATAATATAATCTTTTCAAACTATAACCTTCTAGTTTCGGATTTATGAATTATTATAGATAGTTTTCTCTATGTAGGTTACTGAAAAACTTTTTAAAAATACCACTTATCGTTACATTTCTAAAAACAAAGGAAGGCTGGATTCACTTCTGTCAAAAAGGGCGACAGATTATTGTACTAGCTGTTGCCCGCGACTTCGATCGTGTGGTAATCTTGATGTGTATTTTTTTGAGATAAAAATAGTCTATGTGCTAATCCAGACTATGATCTATCTCTGTGCAAAATTTCATCCGGATCCATTCAGCCGTTTTTGCGTGAAAGAGTAACAAAATTCCATCCATACATACAAACTTTCGCGTTTATAATATTTGTAAGGAAAGGACAGTACCATAAATTAAAAATGGAACTAAATAACAATTTATCTCTTACTCAAAAAATACAGAGCGTCCACGGCTATGCCACATGGAGGGAAAGTACCTCGAATATTTTAGATGGAACATTTTACTGATAGAAGACATAATTTTTATTGAAAAACAATTTAGACTGAATTCATACATTTTTAAATAATTACATGGCCGAACCGGGTATTGAACCCGCTACACGAGAAAAAAAATACCCTGTAGCTTTATCATACCGATCGAAAGGCTTCATCATAAGGATTATTTGTTGCCAAAAAACATAGTGTCAGAAATAAAAGGAAGACCATGAATTGTAGCATTTTTAATTTAAAATTAATCAATTTCATTTATCAAATGCTCAAAATGAGTCCCATTATGTTGAATACAAAGTCGCACTCTTTTGATTATTTCGCTCCTTGACGAAAAAGGCAGAAACAAATGAATAAAAGTTTGAAAATAGAACACATTTTTGAATTATTTCTTTATAATCAGCCCGCCGCATTGCGACGGACAAAATCATTTACGCGTTTTTCGGCAGATTCAGGAAACGGCAGAATCTTGATTGGACAGAAACTCGATTTGTTGCATACAAGCTACTAATTACATATCTATTTACCATTTTATCATGCACTTAAATTATAATAGGGAAATGACGCGTTATTATACTTTATTGCACACAAGACTTTTAACAGGACATTACATAAGAAATTACATGTACAAAGGCGAGCTTATCTCTGTAAGAGATTTCTTCCAGCAAACCTTCGGGTATAGGAGAAGCAGTAGAAAAACGGGACTATATATGTGCACAAAATAAACTACAAAAAGCCTAAATACGCGTATTTCTGAAGTGGGTACTGATTCATTAGTAATAGGTAGTTTAAAATGATAACGTCAGTTGTAGGTATGTCCTTACGGGAATGTCAGCTTTTAGTTTTTCTGAACAAAATTTCACATCAAATGTTAAAATTCATGGTCTTCCTTTTATTTCTGACACTATGTTTTTTTGGCAACAAATAATCCTTATGATGAAGCCTTTCCATCAGTATAATAAAGCTACAGGGTATTTTTTTTCTCGTGTAGTGGGTTCGATACCCGGTTCGGCCATGTAATTATTTAAAAATCTATGAATCTTCAAATTGTTTTTTAAATATAAATCATGTCTTATTTCAGTAAAATGTTCCAACAACAATATGCAAGGCATGTGGCATAGCCGTAAGACGCCCTGAATAGACGTCAATGTTGTATAAGCGAGAGGCAAATAGTTGCCCTGTTTCTTTAATTAACAGTGTTATAGATGGATAGATGCCTCTTTATTGCACACTAGTAATTTACAGAAAAGTAAAAGTAAAGTAAAAGTAAAAAAAAAATTGTTTATTGCACTAAGAGTATAAGAGTACTAGGTTATCTAATTCTTAAAAGTACTTTACAATCGGCGGTCGTGTCTCTAAAAGCGATCTCTTCCAGACAACCTTTTCAACCTTTGTTTTTGCTACATTGTTCTCAGCTGGGATGTCGCGACTAAATGCATGACCAACGAAGTCGAGCATTGCTATGTTACGACCACTTAAGTTACCTTAGCTCTTGCTTTAACCTCCAGTTGGCGCCCTAGTTGTAGCAACAATTGTTATCAAATACTTTGGCGGCGCAAGAGCAGTCCATCCTTCATCAACGTCAGTCCAACGCTGCCCACTGCTGGGTACCCGCATTCACGGACCCTCCGCCGACTCAACGACACCGACATCATCAGGCTGCTTTGTGCCCACTGACATTCGTCCTTCGGCCGCCACTCTGTGATTGCTCTGGTCTACCGCGCTAGGTGTACCTCCTTACATAAGCAGCCTCACTGTAGGGTACAGGCCTTCTCTCAGGGAGAGAGTATGGGCTGAATCACCACGCGTGCCCACCGTGGATCGGCGTTTTTAAGCGCTGAGGTATGTGAATACACTCAGACACTCAGGTTTCCTCACGATGTTTTCCTTCACCGTCAGCGAGTGGTATTGCTGCTATAAGTTCAGAAATTTACATAACTTAGAAAACAAAGTCATAGGTAGCCCGCACTGGAAATCAAACCTGGGAGTCCAATGTTCTACCCACTAGGCTATCACCGCTGTTACTTCCTTACTTAATTTTAATTTAGTCCGAAGCACAAGGAAACCCCAACAGCTTTGCCGAACATTTCCTTGTTATAAACTCCTACTGCCAACTAAGGAGTTGTCGCGATACAACCAAGCAGGAACTCAAACAAATATATCAAAAGTAAACCACTCCGCTTGTATCAGACACGATGGAACTTACGCAAGTTGCTACGAACAAGGCTCACTTTTCCTGCTGCTACCTAGTTGCAGTGTGCTTTGGAACTAGAACTTCTATATGCGACAAAATAAGGCTTTTTATTGCGTAGAAATTTTTGTAGTATACTTTGTAGCAATTAATGTAGCAAATCCTAGTTGGAACGTAGCTGCAGCATGGGAACCAGTGCTTAAGTGCGTGAGATCCCCTTGCTGGAAGTGTGACTGTAGATTTTATTTTATTTTGAATAACTAATAATTAATATTTTTCTATTTTAGTTTCAATAAGTAATCGCTCGTAGCACCGGCTGCCTGAGTGATCTTAAAACGATCACGAAGGTTAAGCAACACTGGGCGCGTTCAGTGCATGGATGGGTCACCGTCTATGCCTAACGCTAGTGGCATTTTTCCGAGCGGTTCCGTGCTTCGCAAGGCACGTTAAGCTGTTGGTGCCGGCTGCCGTGGATAGATGGCAGTCGTTAAGCCAAGTCAGAGGCCTTAGGGCGGCTTGACAACTTCTGACAGTAGACGAGCCACTAGTCTACAAGCCTCCACCAATCCGGACTTGGCCCCTGTGGTGGAGTATGGCCTATACCTTCCTCAGGGAAGAGACCCGTGCCCCTCGGTGGGGACATAATGGGTTGATGATGTCATCATAGTAATAATCAGAATTTTTGAGTTTATATAAAATTTAAAAATTTACCAAAATATTTTTGGAACGTAACTTAATAATTTTTGCCGAGGGCAGTAAACAGTTAATGCTTTCAAACAGACGCCTGTCACCTCAGTCTACCGAGACCACGGCACTTGCAAAAGTACCGAAACGTCGGAAAATTGTAAAACGGAAAAGTAGAGAGAAGTTAAAATTAAGTTTTATTATTTAGTTTTGTATTCACTTCAAACATAAAGAATTAAATTAAAACAAAATAAATATTTAAGGGGGGCTTCCATACAGCAAATGTGATTTTTTCGACGTTTTTTTATCGATCTTTATGTCTAATGTTTTATAGATAATGGTACGGAACCCTTCATACGCGAGTCCGATACGCACTTGGCCAGTTTTTATAATACCGTTTTCCTCGGGCGAGGAAGCGAGGAGCCGAGGAAGACTTTGAGGAACATCTCGGAATACGGGTGTCAGTGTAACGAAACACAAATTGTGAACACATCACTCTTGGAGTACTTCGCATCCAAAATAATTTTGTGACGTCTAAAGAAGCAACTTACTTCAAGGTGCTCGCATGATAAGTTTGTTTTAACTTTTTCTATCGTCTGGCAAGATGGAAGGTAGACTTTTGATACTGCGGTTAAACTTGCGCAGTTTCCTTGTTTCCCGACCGGCGACCCCGCAAGAAATAACTGCTAGTTAAAGAAAGTTGTGCTTTATTCTTTTCTGCTATTTAAAAAAAGTCGAAGACATGAAACAAGATTGAAAAAAAAGGTTTATTTCTTGAGACTGCAACAGTAATTATATACTAAACGGGATAGTCGTCAAAGTTATTTAGGTAGATTTTAAATATTGTATGGAATCAGGCGTTACTTTGCGGAAATCCATAAATAGATAATAGAATCATAAATAGAATAAATAGCAGTCATCATCATCAGCCATTTGACGCCCACTGCAGGACATAGGCCTCCTTCGTGGTTTTCCTAACCATGAGGGGTTTTGCCATAATCACCACGCTTGGCAGGTGGGTTGGCGATTGCAGTATGCGGTTGGAATCTCAGGAATAGCAGTAAAATGTGAAAAATCTCACAATTATCCAAGGATAGGTCATTTACAATGCTGAATGAACTGGTGGGCAGCGCCTCTATTTACCCCATTAATCGCTATTTTTACGCAAACCAATAATGACCGTTAGGCGGTTGACGGTTTAACGATCACCGGTTTGACGGTTATATGATGTCATCGGGGGGCGGGTCGGCCTAGGCTAGGCCTGCGGAGTGCTGTTGGGGTGACGGTCACTTGTCAGTTGACCACCGTTGTCTGAGGATGCCTCGCGTTGCAACGCATTTTTTCACACAAGTATTGGTGTCGGTGGTGATGTGTTTGTGTCTTGCTTCTGCTTGAAAAAGTGGGAGGGAGGGCGGTGCATTAACTAAGCGCATGGTGCTTGTGGGATTTTGGCGGAATTTAGCAAAGTAATTTTCACATTTTAATGCTAGGTAGATTTTGTAACAAACTTTATCCTCGTTCTGATCCCAAGCTAGGTTAGCTTGTGATACAAATACAAATACAAATACAAAATCATTTATTTGTGGAATGTAGGTGGATATATAAGTTGGTAAATACATTTATGTACTCTACATTCTGCTAAAAAAGCATACAAATATTTTCATTACTTATAGTCTAACATGCAATTCTAATAGTTGATCAAATTAATGTCTTTAACAAATTCAAAAGTCTCAATTGAAGTTTATCATACATGTTATAGAAAGTGGCTCAGTGGATCTGTAAAGTTATTTGCAGAATTCCTTGTCATTTAAATATTCAACAATAGAGTAATAACACTTCTCAATCAATATGGATTTAAGTTTTAATTTAAAAGTATTAACATTAAGGCTCTTAATATTATTAGGAATTTTATTGTAAATTTTTGGAGCTAGTCCAATTACGCTTTTACTAAGTAGAGCCGTTTTTGAGGTTACATTTTGAAGCCTATGAGGATTTCTTAATCTATTAGTTTTCGTAAATAATATTGGGTTCGTTTTTACAAATAAAGCTACTTCAAAAATGTACATAGAGGGAAACGTTAGTAACTTCAGTTCTTTAAAATATGGTTTACAGGTGTCTGTTGATTTTAATTTACACATTGCTCTAAGACATCTCTTTTGAGATTTAAATATAATTTCTCTATTTGAACAGTTCCCCCAGAATATGATACCATAACGAAGCGTGGAAGCTACATAGCCGTGATAGGCACATAGCACTGCGTCACGGTTCACAACTTTAGCGAGCTTATATAACGCGTATGAGAATTTATAGAGTTTTTTGCAGATTTCTTCTGATTGTGGCTTCCAAGTCAAGTTTTTATCTATAACTAACCCTAAGAATTTGGTTTGGTTCACTTCTTCAATTGTTTCACCCTTGTAGTTTACATTTGGGTTCAAATATTCTACCTTTTGACTAAAATGCATCACCTTGGTTTTGTCAATATTTATAAGCAGGTTATTATTAGTAAGCCAATCTATGATGTTGCTGAGAGTACTATTAATATCTTTCTCGTAGTCTACATCATTATTCCTTTTTATTAGAACTGTGCTATCATCGGCAAACAGTACCATGGGGTGGTGTACATTATTCGGCATGTCGTTAATGTACAGTAAAAACAAAAGCGGCCCCAATACGCTGCCTTGTGGTACTCCAAAGCAAGTCTTTCTAGGCTCCGATCTAAAACTTATTTCCCGAGCCTTATGCTGACATATTTGGGTTATTTCTGTGTATTGATATCTGTCACTGAGATATGACTTTATAAGATCATGTACGTTACCACGCAAGCCGTATGTGTAGAGCTTATCCATTAATATACAATGATCAACACAGTCGAAAGCCTTTGACATGTCCATATAAATGGCACAAATAGGCTTCCTTATGTCCATATTTAACACCGCACATTTTATTAAGTCATAAATTGCCATATTTATAGTCATATTTTTTCTGAATCCTTTTTGTTGATCAGTCAATATTTTATGCTTGTTAATAAAGTTTGTAATGGCATTATATATATATTTTTCAAAGACTTTTGATAGAATAGGTATCAATGCTACAGGTCTATAATTGGATAGCTTAACTTTATCGCCTTTTTTGTGCAATGGTCTAACAATTGTTGGTTTTAGTTTGTCTGGAAATATGCCTTTGGTGATACATTGATTGAATACATGGCTCAGAGGAGATGCTATTTCATTTGATACAAACTTTAAGACTTCTGTGGAAATTTCATCAAAACCAACACTTTTTTTGTTCTTTAGTCCTTTAACAATCTTATTAACTTCATCTGGTGAGATCGGTCTCATAAATATAGAATGAGGGATATTTGCGGAACTGTCAATACGGTTTTTAGTTTTAGGTATATCTCTAACCTGGTCAATAAAAAAATCATTAAAAGCATTAGCTATAGCTATTGGTTCTGTAATATCCGTGTTTAGATTATTAATCTTGGTTATTGATTCCTTAGGATGATTGTCTTTTGTTTTGTTTATAATTTGCCAGGTGGCTTTACATTTGTTGTTTGCTAGTTGTATGTAGTTATTATTTTGAGAGAACTGCGTCTGTTTGAGAACTTTTCTGTATCTTTTTTTGTACGAATTCAGCAATAGTTTGGTTTCACTGCAAGGCTTCAGTCTGTATTGCCAGAGAAGTTCCCTATTTCGCTTGCTACATTTTTTTATTCCCTTGGATATCCATCGTTGCTTTCTTCTTGTACGTATCCTAACATTTTTAATGGGAAAGAATAGGTCATAAAATAGTTTAAATGTTTCGAAAAATAAATTATATGCTTTATTTGGATCAACTGAGTCAAGTACGTCACTAAATTTATAACTTGTTAAACATTCTTTAAATTTATGTAGGTTTTCTGTGGAGAAGTCCCGTCTTGTAATTTGCCATGATTTAAGTGTGCAGGTTTTTTTCACAGGACATTTTAAAATTTGCGCTGTATGGTCTGATAAGCCTAATTCCGCGATTTCCCCAGTACATCCTCTAATGCCATGAGCAAAATTATCTATACAGGTTTTACTTGCATATCTCGTTGGCTCTCTGAATTGTAATGTCAGATTATGACTCAACAAAAGATGTTCGAATTCAGTTGATTTACAATTTGTTTTCAATACATCAATGTTAAAATCACCGCATATTATTAGTTGACTTTTTGAGTCATCACATATTTTCCGTAAAATTAGGTCTAGGGTGTCAAAAAATAAATTCATGTCTGATCCTGGTACCCGATAAACACATAATATGTTAATACGATGTTTACTTAACTCTATTGCACAGCATTCTATTACGTTAGGTATAGAGTACTTGGCTATATCACTGAGTGTTCTGAAGTCGTGGTCCATTCTGGTTAGTATACAAGAGCCTCCTCTTTTTTTGTTTCTACATAAACTGGCAGCAATTCTATAATTAGGTAAAAATAGTTGTTCTTCATTAGCGTCAGTCATATTGTGCTCTGTAATACATAACACGTCTATGGTTTTTCTGTTTTTTATCTTCATTTCTTCAAGGCAAACTGTTAGTTCATCAGCTTTGCTTATTAGTCCAGCTATATTCTGATGCATGACATTTATGTGGTTATATACGAATAGTGGCACTTTGGGATCATTAGTTACGAAAAAGCTGAGTCGGTGTGTCAATAGTCCCGTCATTGGTGTTTTTCTGTTTATTTATTTGGACGGACCCTTTTTTTTTAATTGAGTTTATTAGTTTTGCCAAATCATCAAATACTACTTTCGTTCCATAATTGTTTATCTGGCCACTATATCTATGAAACATATTGTTGTCGTATGTTAAATTCAAATTTGTGTCTAATGCATGCGCATGCTTGTGTTCTTGTAAATCCATATATAAAGCACTGTTGAAAGTTTCAATCCTCCAGTTGAATAAGTCTGAATGTTCGTTGCATTTAAACGTTGGCACGCACAGTATTACATTCGTATGTTTTATTTTCTGTAGTTCCTCTCTGATGAGGTATACAAGATCAATATAGTTATTGGTGGTCAAGAAATCTTCTTCTCCAATCATGATGATGCAGTAATCGTCCATCGTAAAATCTTTAACATTTTTTTGAGTCTTTTCTAATAGGTAACTAATTCCAGCTCCAGGTGATGAGTAATGTAATATACTGCTATTTGGCAGGGTATCTTCAGCTGTCCGGAGTATTTTGTTCGTATTGTTGCTACTAATTATACATATTTTACTTTTTTGTTTTGTACTTTTGCTGACGTTATTACTAAGCTTCCCTCGCGCTTTAGGTGATTTTTTCGCTTTGTTGGAAGAGTTGAATTTTGGTGTGGTTTGTGTGCTGACTGAAATTAATTTGCCTGGGTTCGACACATCACCGTTTTTAGCACTCGTGGTTGGTTTTGTGGTCGCCAGGGTTTTGGACAGTGTTGTGGATTTGTCTTTTTTTCTTTTAGGAGTAACACAGTCGTATTTTAAACTCTTTGTTACTTTATGGCAGATCTCTTGTTTTTTTTGTAGCTCAAGAATATCTGTTTTCAGTTGACTGTTTTCTAGATTTAAGTTTATTATTTCTTCGTGTGCTGTTTGAAGCTGTTGTTTTAGAAGTTTTATTTCGCTTTCTAGTTGTTTTCTACTTTCCTCTTCATCATCTGATATTTCGGGCATACTACTGGTGGAAGCATTTACTGTTGTTTCGGATGCATTTATTTCCTCTGCAGTCACCTCTGACTCAGAGTGTGGACGATTCTTTCGAAATGTAATATTTCCAAAGAAACTCATTTTGTATTTGGAGTCTCTTTACAAAAATAAAAGACGTAACGAAACTAAATGTTGACAAGTCTTGAGTTGGGATCGACCCCGGAACCCACGGTAAGACGGCCAGACGTACTACGGCTCCGCTATAGGGACGTTGTTAGTCAAGGCGAAATTAGTAGTCAAATTCAGTGAAATTGGACTCGTGCAATCAGTGCGTCCGTTAAGAATGAGTCATGGTTTGTTTACAAAAGATTGTCACTAACCTTTTTCGCTGTTTTTCTTCGATTGTCCCTTTAAGTCACTATTTTGTTTCGGCGGCGATGCATATATCTCATTCCTCGTGTCACAGGACTCAGCTAAGCAATAATTTATCTGTATTTTTTTGTTACTGGAACGGTTTCACGATATCACAATATAACACTGTTGTAGTAGTTGTTTTTTGTAGATAACACTAATACTATTTTGATTCGACTTTATTTAACGGTTGGACAAATAACTTTCACTATTTAACGCTGTTTATTATTTAATTACAATAATTTATTACGGAGCTCACTTTAACTTGACAGCTGACATCTCCCTCGTGATATGGTGCTGATCTGCTTAGACGAGAACGTTACAAAGATGGAGAAACACCCAGGCTGACGCCGTTTGTCAAAACCAACGCACGATGGCTTTCAATTGATCGCACTCATGACCTCTGGCATGGTAATCAAACGTGTTACAGCTAGACCAACAAGGCAGTTAGTAGGATGGTCCAGAATGTTTAAAAATAGCAACATCATCAAGATCATAAGAAAGGTCATAACTTGGTATCTGCGTTACCCCTCCGGGATACAGGCGTAAGTTTACGTATTTTTGTATTTTTAAATTGTGGTTACCAACTATTTAATAATGGAATCCACACAATATATCTTAAAACTTTAAAAAGAACGCCGTTTAAATGGAATACTTTTTTACGTCGCAAAAGTGTTGAAGAACTTATTTAAAGAACGAAGGTACGGGAGCACTCAGCAAAGTTATATTGAACATCGCTCCTTATGCCTGCTCAAGTTTTTGCAAAGCGCCTCCAGAGATTTATAAATCACCACCAACTTACTCCGAAAACTAAGCTAAAATCGACTTTATTTTCAAAGCATTGCGTTTATACGAGATGTAGCAGGTAAATTGGTAGATGCAAACAAAGATCGAAGAGTCACTTTAGGTGGGAACGTCCGGGAAGATTAAAAACGTTTGTAAAAATGTCCCGATTGAATGTCGCCGTCCCGAACTAGTTGGACTAGTTGGAGAGCGAGCGCTTTCAATATCGATCACCTGGTGCTGAATCCTAATGAGACTCTGTTCCGATCTATTGTTTTCAAACTTCTTTTCTACTATCACGAGATACTATTAGCATTAGAGAAATTGAAGTAAATTTGTTTTTCACAGCTGTTTTTATACATCTTATACATTCCTACAAAAAATTACACTTATTCAAAAACATACTTCTCTCTCGAGCGGAGACCACGAGCAGGCAAATGCAGCGTGGAATGCCCACCAGCTCGTTGGTACCACGATATCAGGCATATTCGCTGGTGGCGGCTGGATGAGGAGATGGCTGAGAATGGAAAGAAATGGGCTAGGGGAGGCTTATGTCCGGCAGTGGACTAAAATAGACTGATTGATTGGATTAACATAAACATAAACATTTACATACAGGCACATACATTGCTTCTGGCCCCATACTAGGATACCCTGTGTCGTGGGAACCAGGAACAGCGACATCCCAAACATGTAAACTTTCCTACATTCAACTTTTCACTGATATACATTGCCTGCATGGTTATAAAATGCACAGGTTAAGTCAATGAGTTCACCAAACCCGTCCGTTAGTGCGGAAATGGTTGAAACTCCAACGTGAAGTTGTGTAGATTTAATGTCAACGATTTTCCGTGAGACGCCGGATTAAGAATAGCGTCACTCCATTTCTTTCCGTGAATTTCGTAGAAGGCGACTAAGGAAATACATTAATTACCAGGAGACGGGCAGCAGCGTCTTCCTGAGATTCCAACCGCATAATGCGATCGCCAACCCGCCTGCCAAGCGTGGCGATTATGGAAAAACCCTTCATGGTTATGAAAACCACGGAGGAGGCCTGTGCCCTGCAGTGGGCGTCAAATGGCTTATGATGGTGATGGTGATCAATGTCAACGATTTTGTGCCCGTTTATTGATATGTTAACTGATTTTGTAAGTAGTTGACATTGAATGATGATGATGACATTGAAAAAAAAATCCTTTTCAATTCAATATTTTTATTTCGGAACAAGTCAATAGTGTTAGTAACAATAATAATAAGAATATTACAGATGTTTTTTAAAGTAAGTTTAGCTAACACATTTCATTATTTTATTTTACATTATTATATTTTACATGGAATGAGATCCAGTGCCTCAGCATAGGGCTGTCAGTCCTATTTGCAAGGACATTAAGGAGAGTTGATGCTGCCATGAACCCTGCGCATCAGAGAGGCATTCCTGTTGCGCGCTATGACATAAAGATCTTTCGTCTCGTTGACGAGGAAATTATCAAAAAACCAATTGCTTCGATATTCATCATCAGCCATTTGACGCCCACTGCAGGACATAGGCCTCCTTCGTGGTTTTCATAACCATGAGGGGTTTTGTCATAACGGCAGGCGAGTTGGCGATCGCAGGTACGGGGTTGAAATCTCAGGGAGACGCTGCTGCTAGTCTCATGGTACTGTATTTTCTTAGTTGCCTTCTACGACATCCACGGAAGGAAAAGGAGTGATGCTATTGTTAATTCGGCGCCACAGGGCTCCGATATTACGCACACCAAGTCTTGAACTATTCCAATCGTGTAACTGTTAAATCCTATACTAATTGCTTTGGCAAACGACAGGGTTCCGAGAGGATTTGGTGAGCATAATTAGCCCTCGTTTCTCGCTTCCGAGTTATCTAAGTGTATTTTCGTTTGGTCTGTATGCAGCATAACATCCCAACTACGATCATTCCCAGCCAAACCTTCCTCTTCACCCTCCTCATTCAAAAGCGACTTTGAATATGAATAGAGCCGAAGCAAGCATAATAAATGAGGCTCTCGAAAGTACGGAGCTACACTTAAACATGTTCCTTTTAGGCAATCCCGAATGCAGTGCATAGTATTTCAAAGTAATGCATCTCGCAATCAACTTGAATTAAGGTGCGTGTACATAAGTAGATGAACTTTTTTTTAAGCTGTGGCAAAATAAGACTGTCCACTGGATCTCAATCCATGTAATATAGTAATAAATAAAATGGGTATACTGGGAAGTACCTAAAAGAATATTTTGTAATACTAGCACTATGAACCTGTTCCGAAATGAAAATATTGAGTTGAATTGAACAATAATTTAAACCAGAAAGGTTTATTTTGCATTTTCAAGTAAAATTTTAAATTCTAGTTTTATTCCACTACTATTTGACTTAGGTACCTAATAGTGACAACCAGTGATAACTCTCTCAAATCATAAGATTTGAGAATAATCTCAGTTCTTAAGATTATCGAACATCGTTTTACGTCCTCTGAACTTATTTGTAAAGTTTCTTTGCGATCCGGCATCTGGTTTTACGTGTGTATAAGAATCGTCGTGTGTGGCACCCCCTCTTCAGTATTTAATTTGATAGTTAAAAATACGTCATTTGTCAATAAGTATCGCTACAGTCATTATTTTAGCACAAGTACCAGAAACAAGCATCAAAATAGCTTGTGTTCGATGAAGAAATACTTATTCATCTTAAACACTCCTTTCTCGAGTTAAACAGACTAACCCAATCTTAAGCAATGAGCAAGGCTCTTAAAGACGGAATGAAAAGGAGTCTGTGGGTATTGTGGGGTCCCCGCTGGGTGGCTGCGGGGGCGAGGGGCGAGGGGGGAAGCCCATGCTGAAAAGTCCAACGGATTCAGATGCAAATGTGCTGCATGCGCTTAGCGGATAGTATCGGATGGGCAGGGCTGCTTGCAAGAGCGAAGAATGTAGATAGGGAACACTTTATTGTACGTGAAAATAAATCACACTGGTATTTCTTAACAATTAAGTCTTAAGTATTAAAATTCGAGTGATTATGAGGCACCCATTTTTCGTATTTTTTTATTTTATTGATTTGACGCAAGTGAGTCAATATTGTGGGTAAGGTATCGTTAAACCATGCCGCTAATTCCTGGGTAGTTTGACTAGGGTCGGCTTCCACTATCTCTCTTAATTCATCGTTATTCACCTGTGTGGGCGGTCTTCCTCGTGGCTCGTTCTTTAAGTCGAAATTTCCATCACGAAAGCGTTTAAACCAAAATCGCACGGTGCGTTCATTAGTAGACCCCTCTCCAAACGGAGCATTGATATTGCGGGATGTTTCTGCCGCGTTAGTCGGATATCGTATTCAAAAATCACTCGAATTTTTGCAGTATCCATCTTTCTTGTCTAAATTGAATAACAAAAACAATTGAAAGTCGATATTCAAATGTTTCACATTTTTTAAAAAAACAACATCATAGAAACCATTTGAGAAAAGTTTCATTCGAAAACCTCAAACCATGAAGATTCTATGTCAATTCAAAGAACCTATTGCAATAAAACGGCAATTTCATACTTTAACCCCTATTACTATGAGTAGAAAAGAGTTCACCTTAAACCGTCAAATATCGGTAGTGGAACCGATTTTTTCCAGGATACGAAACTTTGTTCAGCAGCGGTCACTGCGTTCTTTCTGAGCAGTGAACGAAACTGAACCGTCACACTTGTATCAGTGATACTAAATCGGGTATACTCGGCCCCCATCGATCACTGACCCTGAAGTTTTCATTTCTGTTTTATTTCTGTTTTTACACGGCATCTTATCTGAAATGCTAACACAAAATATTACCAGGGACTTTAAGGCGAGGCTAGAAGCAGGAATAGTCAATTTTAACTAAACAGTCACAAGTGACAGCCCTGGCTATCGTCCCGCACTCTACAATGCACCCGCATCTGTCGGCGTTTCATCAGCACCAGAAAACATGCCCTTCACTGGCTTAACGGTTGAGCGGGCCGCGTTATATTTATTTTGTTTATTATTTATGTAGCCAGTGGGTAGAGCATCTGACTCGGAAGCGAGAGACCCAGGTTCGATACCCAGTGCGGGCATGTACCTATGACTTTGTTTTCTAAGTTATGTACATATGTGAAGTTATAGTAGCAATACCACTCGCTAACGGCGAAGGAAAATATCGTGAGGAAACCTGAGTGTCTGAGCTATTCACATACCTCAGCGCTTGAAATCGCCAATCTGCGGTGGGCGCGCGTGGTGATTAAGCCCATGGTCTCTCCTTGAGAGAAGGCCTGTGCCCTGCAGTGGGACGAATATAGGCTACATACGTAAGCAGCCTATATACGTCCCACTGTAGGGCACAAGCCTTCTCTCAGAAAGAGAGTATGGGCTTGATCACCACGCGCTCCCACCGCGGAGTGGCAATTTCAAGCATTGAGGTACAAGAACACTTCAGATACTGAAGTTTTCTCACGATGTTTTCCTTTACGGTTAGTGAGTGGTATTGCTACTATAACTTCACAGGTGTTCGTAGCTAGGCCGCGTTTTATCTACGAATAATAATGCACTTACTGGTGGCTTGCAATGATGGAAATGAGCTACAAACACATACCTAATTAGAATAAATACCCACTACTGCGCTCTTAGTATGAAACAACGATATGTTCGGAAGGGTCGTCAACGTCGCGCTTGAGCCCGACAATTCACTTGAATCTAGCGACAAATACGATTCTTTTTTTAATAGGAATGAAAAATGCGACATTACAGGAAGTCGCTTGTCAGTGTCCAAATTAGTATTTCAAGATAACGTCATAATATGACATGACGTCATTGGGCTAATAAAGAGCCATGCATTTCTAGCGTTCATTACTCTGTGGCAGGAAATTTCGAAACTATTCAAAAAAAGAACGGTATTTGTCGCTGGATTCGAGTGAATTGTCGGGCTCAAGCGCGACGTTGACGACCCTTCCGAACATATCGCTGCTTCATAATAAGGGCCCTGTTTCGAAATTTCCTGCCACTGCGTAATGAACGCTAGAAATGCATAGCTACAAATCCGATTTTTACGGATTGAGATACGGATTTCGACACTGACAAGCAACCATCTCGCTACTTCCGATAATGTCGCATTTTTCATAAAAAGGGCCCTGAGCCATTTTCTCTCAGAGAGATAGTGTAAGTAGGAGAGGGATTTTTTGTCGCCGCCTTTTCCACTGCAAACTGAACCAGAAGGCAGCGGCTAAGATTGTACATTGCCATTCAACAAACAGAATGAAAATTCTTGACGTTGAAATATTGTTTTGATTACTTTAACGTGCTTACCGGACGTACTGACGTTCTTTTTTGTTAATAATAGACATAGACATAGACATAATTTATTGGTAATATTCATTAAATGTCAAATTGAGAGATAATAATTACATTAAAGCTATAAAAATAATATTAATTCAATTGAATACAGAAAAATGTCAATGAAAGTAATATCGATGGTCTACATTATGTAGACTGTTTAAAGGCCAGGAACTCACCGTAGCTGTAGAAGCACCTCTCGACAAGCCATTTTTTTAATTTTATTTTAAACTGCATGCGCTTTCAATATCTTCCGGAAGTTTGTTATATACTTCCGGACCCATGACGTGGACAGACTTACTTGTCTTGGTCAAGTTGCGGGCGACTGCGGCCAGTCTCTAGTACTAATACAAATTTATTTATTTAGCAAAAGGATTATACAGAAAACATTATAATCGAAAATTTTACAAAGGTTACTTCTGATAGCGTATAGTATATGCCACCCCACAAATTACAGGCCAAGCATGTCCTCTGGGACACCCTAATTTAATTTGTATTTATAAGAATGTAGTAAAGGCTTATATCGTATGGAATCAGGCGTTACTTTGCGAAAATCCATAATTGAAAATTACTTTGCTAAATTCCGCCAAAATTTTGGCATTTTAATGCTGAGGCTTATATCATTCATCATCATCAGCCATTTGACGCCCACTGCAGGACATAGGCCTCCTTTGTGGTTTTCATAACCATGAGGGGTTTTGCCATAATCGCCACGCTTGGCAGGCGGGTTGGCGATCGCAGTATGCGGTTGGAATCTCAGGAAGACGCTGCTGCCCGTCTCCTGGTAATTCATTTCCTTATATCATTATTATTATTACATAGAGCGTTTTTTTCTTTTTGAGCCAGTTGGTCTGCTATCTCACACTGGGCGAACCTGCATCGTGGTGATCTCGGAGTTCGATTGCCAAGTGTACGTACTTCCGTTTTTTCAGAAGTATCTCAGAGAGGTATCTCTTTGAAACCTTCCTTCCTTCCTTTTTTATCGTGAATTCGTGGTAAGCGGTGCTGATTGTACAATTACTGATTATGACCTTGAAAAGAACAATTAAAAATCATTATTATGGTGGTCCAATCAGGTCATTTAGAATTCTACGGATTACAATACTTCCTTATTACTTTAAACTGCTGTTCCACTTAGTATACAATTTTTTGTTTGCCTTGATAAAATAAAATAAAAATTATTTTCTAACAACGAGAATGGCTTACCTGTAAAACCAAGTCACCTATAGTTGCCACTATATTGAGTTTTCTGAGATATGCAGTATGTAAACACCTCCTACGATTTCGTCACGATGTTTTTCTTCAAATTTAACGAGTTTTGTTGATACACCATGTGTTGTGTGGAAGTTATTATTATATTATTTTTGTTGCACTAGCCCGTGCTGAGGACAATTTTAATAACCTATTTAGAGGCTAAAAATTCTACCCATGCCGGGACTTGATCCGGCGACCTCTGGCTAACCGTGCCAGCGCTCTCCCAACTGAGCAAATGGGCAAGTGAAGGCAGCAGTGAAATTTTAAGCCTCTTTACAAACTTCTCTGTATTACGTACAGGCAGCGACATGGGTGAAAATTTTAGCCTCTAAATAGGTTATTAAAAGTTATTATTAATTAATGATAATTATTATTATATGTGAGCATTAAAACTTAATGTGCTTAATAGTTACTGCCGCCGTGTGTGCCTGTGACTGCTTTCTAATAAACCAATCAATTAATTACTATAGTAATAAGACATATAAATTCTTTTAATTTTTAATCTTTATTTTATCCCTAAGAAGTCCAAAACACATTTAAAATACTCTTTAAATCTCTACAAGCAGTCACATCACAACCGAAAGAAGTACTCAACAGTTTGTCGACGGAAATTTTAAGTGACAATGGATAGTTAGGTCTTAAAATAAATCCAGTACTGGTGACTACAGTTTCCCTACAGTTCCCTAGGCAGTGCAGCGACCAGATACTTCTAGACAGACCGCAAAGCTTTCACGTCTGCTGACAAAACGCGTCCAATTTTTATTGAGTCTTCGTCTAGGACGATACAAATGCTTTACTGGTGAGTTCCAATTGGTTAGGGGAGGTTTTGGTTGGAGGGCTTATGGAGTTAAGTAACAGGGTAGTCTACAGCAAGAAGGAAACTTATCTAGCAGATTGATAAATTATTTAGCTTGAAACAACTACTTTATACTAGAAAAATAGGATTAAGTTAGTCAATTGCGATGCATATTCTTTGAAAATATAAGCCGTAACAGTTTTCCTTGATTCAAGTTTGGAACAAACAAAAAACCTTAAAGAGAAATTACATTTAATAGGTCTAATCGCAATTGCTTATTAGGTAAAGTTCATTACATTAATTTCCTGAATTCCTTTACATAAGCAGCCTTATATACAAGTGTATATAACTTAGAAAACAAAGCCATAGGTATTACGTGCCCACACTAGGAGTGAAACCTGAGTCTCTCGTTTCCGAATCCAATACTCTACCCACTGGGCTACCACCACATTTTACTTGGTTTTCTTCAAAGAGTATGATTGTTCAAAGAGTATGACTAATGAATGATGAGGAAGCGAAGTGGCAGTCCCTGGTCTCTGCCTACCCCTCTGGGATACAGGCGTGAGTTTATGTTATGTTATGTGTAGTATGATTGCACTTATCATTCCTATACCACAAATTTTGTGACATTGTTTTCTCATCGCCCTTAATTCCTTAAGGAGTATTTTTTCTATCTTCAGGTAGGCATTTAAAAGCTGATAATTTATATGACTTTTCCAATCGAATAAGTTATTGTGACTGTTTAACTGGTTATAGAAAATTGGGATTTCAGATAGAAGTGAAACGTATCAGCTGTTATTCAAATTATCTTACTTGAAGTTTTTAAGTGAATCCTGAATAATGTTTGTAATTTGTAGAGAAAAATTTTCGTAAGCTATACATTATAAAAGGAGAGTTTTTATTCTGAAATTATGGCAGGTTTAAGTTATTAAGTCACAACATGACTTAAATAATGATTATCCAATTACCACACACACACATACTTTAATTACTTAAAACGCATGCACAAATTGTCCTTGCGAGTATTCCAATTTATCTATGAAAGAAGAAATTTCCAGGTTTTTCTTACCCCAACCGAGAATACTATCTTTAACGTTGTACTTACTCCAAATCGTTTCAATTTACGAGCAGCTTGAAAATCTAATAAAGAATATCGACTGAATCCAGAATCGGGTTCCTAAGTTACCGTTGTTAAGATCCTATTTCTATCCTTTGATCAATCAGCTCCTCACAGGCATAGATGCAATAGGCTTCATAAGCAACCTATATACGTCCCACTGCAGGGCACAGGCCTTCTCTCAGGGAGAGAGTATGGGCTTAATCACCACGCGTGTAATATAGGCTTCCGATGTTTTAAATACTTATGAATGATACCTACTTCAGAAAGTCGTCTTCGCACAAAAAATATGTGAAGGAGACGCGGATAGTATTTTTTTAGTTTGGTATTGTGATGAGTCGTGTTATTGTAAATATCGTTTTTTAATAAGACTTACTTCATAATAAAAACCGAATTTGCACGGATATTTACTCGTTTATTTCTCGGTAGACGGAGACCACGGCACTTGCAAAAGTACCGAAACGTCCGAAAATTGTAAAATGAAAAAATAAACGAGTAGGTAAATATTCGTGCAAATTTTGTTTTTATTATGTCTAGTGCTCGTGTTGACCTCAGAAAATACTAAGACTTACTATAAGTTTAATTGTAAAAATCACAATATTGTCAGTCAAACAATTGTACACAAAATTATTAATTTAATAGTAGGAAGACTTAAACTAACCTATCCCCGCTTTACCACAGCTCGTACAGAATATGTCACTGCAGCCTCGAAACAGGCAGGTGGGGCGCGGGTATCAAACCCCATTACCGTCGGCAACGAGCAGCGAGTTTGACAACGCTGGCTTCAGTCGCCGAGAATTAGATGACGCGGCGAGATTCACCCGTAGGCATGGGACGAGTGTCGGCACGAGCAAGAGGAAGTTCAATAGCCGTTTACCTGCCCATAGTGGCAAAACAATGTCAGCTATCCGATAACTCGCTAACCGTGAAGGAAAACATCGTGAGGAAATCTGATGCTTTCACACACCTGAGCGTTTGACGCTGCCAATCTGCAGTGGGCACGCGTGATGGTCCGTACTCTCTCTCTCTCTCTCTCTCCTCTCTCAATGAAAAAAAGCCTATGCCTGCAGAGAGGGACGTATACATGCAAAAAAAGCTAAATTTTTCGCATTTTTTAAGTTTTATTTTAAAATAATTTTAAATTTTACTTAAAATAACAATATTTTTTCATTGTAATTATACAAGAAAATTTTTTAAAAGGTGCATGCTTAAACTTATATCAGGAGAGATTCCAGTGTTTCACATACTAGGCTACTCCTGTGTCTAATCTATTTTTTTTCTGGTATCATTTGATAACAAATAAGCATAATTATCTACTTATGATAAATTGTATGTATTGTTCTTACTTAATAAAATTAGTTTAAAATCAGCTGTTGCCCGCGACTTAGTTCGCGTGAAAATGTTGATGTATATTTTTTCTGGGTTAAAAAATAGCCTGTGTGCTAATCCAGACTAGAACCTATCACTGTGCAAAATTTCATCCGGACCCGATCAGCCGTGTTTGCGTGAAAGAGTAACAAACATCCACACATACATGCAAACTTTCGCGTTTATAATATTAGTAAGGATAAAACTTAACGTTGAAAAATAAATAAATATCAGCACCACCGTCACAACCTCTTCCACGCCACGGCGTTGCAATCGCGGAACTATCGACATCCGTGCGGCCCTTCCGCCGAACAAGTCAGCAATTCCGAGGCTGCAGTAATTTATTCCATAACTCCACGCCAGAGCTCGTTACACCGTGTATGGACGGCCGTTTGTTAGTGCTTGCCGGCAAGTGTGTTTCGAAAAACAAGCCGATGGGTTACCTCGAACAGACAGAATAATAATGCAGCGTATATAAGTCAGTCCCACTGTGGGGCACAGGCCTTCTCTCGGAGAGAGACTTGGGCTTCAATCACGGTTCGTGCCCGTCGCGGATTGAAAATTTCAAGCGCTGAGTTTAGCACTTTTTTTTCTCATGATGTTTTTGTTAGCGAGTCGCGATTAAACTGAACCGAAAGAAAATATTTGGACTAACACGGGTTTTGAAGTGAGGGTTTCCCATGTTATTTTCTTAAGAAATTCTGTTCAGTTTAGAACGTTACCGTATAAACTCACGCCTGTATTCCAGAGATCACTTTCGCTTCCTTAACATTCATTAGTTGTTGCATGCACGCATGCCGGTTCAAATAATCAATAAGCCCGTATTCGTCCACATAGGCCACCCCAAGGCCTTCTTCATTCTGTCATCGGCCACCTTCATCCAGACGCTGCCAGCAATCTGCCTCAGATTATACGTCCAGCGAGCATCAGACTGAAATGTTATATGACATAACGTCTACACATTACAGTCAATTGTCATTGTATTGTAACATAATTTTGTGGCGACCTATCATCCGCTGCTACATATTTCCCGTTCACACCTTGGGCCACATACCAAATCCCAGACGCCAATCTCCAGGTACGCGGGTTCGATTCCCGAGTACTAACCTAAACTAGACCAAGCATCCTTTAATTTGTTACTAGTGGACACTGTTGTTTGAATATTATTCGTGTAAATTGATTACTGTCACCTAAAGAAGCACGTATTCCACCGAAACAAAACGTATTAAACCCGGCCCAGCGATAAATATTAGCACGAAAACCGTGACATTTTAGGACCAACTTTGCATTATTAAAAGGCATTATCTGGACACGTTGATCCTATACGTCATACTGCATTTACACGGGACGAATTGTAGGTTCAAGCAAATTGGCATCAGTCCTCTAATTTTACTAGCGCTTACTGATTATCTGACCTGTTTACATACCTCCACCATGGGCACACGTGGTAATTAAGCCCATACTCTCTCCAAAAAAAGCCGGTGCTTTGCAGCAGGATGCCTAAAGCGGATTATGCTACTCAGGTTTTCTCATGATGTTTTGTTTCATGGTTAGCAAGAAATATTGCTACAGATAAAATAGTTTCCAGTTTTGAGAACTAGAATTAAGTCAAAGTTGTAGATGGATCATAATTTCGTAAAATGATATAACAAATTGGGGATGGGTACTTTTGGTAGTTCGGTGGAAAGTGATTAAAAGTTTCTGATAGTAGACAGGAGCAGGCGTACTACGTATATTAAGCACCCTATATATACGTTATACGTTCCACTTTAGGGCACAGGCCTTCTCTCAGGGAGAGAGTATGGGCTTAATCACCACGCGTGCTCACCGCGGATTGGGGATTTCAAGCGCTGAGGTATGTGAACACCTCAGACACTCAGGTTTCCTCACGACTTTTTCCTTCACGGTTAGCGTGTAATATTGCTACTATAACTTCACAAATGTACATAACTTAGAAATCAAAGTCATAAGTACATGCCCGCACTGGGGATCGAACCTGGATCTCTCGCTTCACAGTCCAATGTTCTACCCACTAGGCTACCACCGCTCGTATTTTAGGAGCTACGTACATTGCTTGTATAAAATTAGGACTAGTGACACCTCCTTCAACTTAAAATAAGTCAAAATAAGTTGGTCTATTTAGCATGCCAATGTTTTTTTACACTTGTGTGCTGGTGTTTTATCTTTTGACTTGAAACGTCTTTCGGTAGTAGGTGGTGACTTGCTAAAACCACATGCAAGGAAAACATGTCACCTGGGCGAGGGTTGTAACTGTGTTACTACGCGTCGTAATTTATGTATTGTTAAGTAGAACAAAGCGCCAGTGCCGCGTAACACATTAGTTCACATTACGCAGTTTGAGCTGAAAATTAACGGACAAAAAATAGACCCGATACAGCTCCGTTAGGAAAACCATGAGGGACGCCTACTCGTATGTCCTGCAGTGGGCGTCAAATGGCTGATGATGATGATGATGATGACAGCTCCGTTCGCTTTTTTTCTTAACATACCTATATATTTCCGAATCCCGACCTAAAAAGTATTTTTAGAGTTTTAATCACGAGCTATTTATGAAAATATAGTATATATTAGAAAAAATATCAGCAATTTCGAAAATGTTGGCAGCCATCATAATATTGATACTAGGAATAAACATAAATTGTCATTTCCACGTTTAAGACTTGCAAAAGTCAATACATCCTTTATGGGGCATTGTATACGGTCCTACAATAAAATTCCTCAAGATACCTATATTAGAGTTACCACCGACGCGGTTTAAAAAATGTGTTAAGCATACTCTGTGCAAAAAAGCCTATTATAAGATTAAGGATTATTTGGAAGACAAATATATTTGATATTTAAATAATGTTAACAGGGACGATTGCACCTAGTTTAGTGTTACTGTTTTATAAAGAATAAATGTTGAGTGTCTTTGTTAGCTTCTTCTCCGCATAATCCATTAATTGTGAAACTAACAGCTTTGATGTTCATTAAGTAAACATTTTGTTTTTATAGTGAATAAAAATTTTGACTTTGACTTTGACTTTTAGCTAACTGGATCCGTATCCCAATCCCTACAATACATAACCGCTCTCACAACTTCATCAATACTCGCTAAGTCTAAACACACCCTTAGGACCAGTGAACCGCCACCATGTGCCGTAAATACGTGGGGGTGGACAGAGGGAAAGGAAAATAATTTGCAGCGCGTGCGCTTACACGGCCGTCTGGATATTTTAATAAAAGGACTATTTATGGAGGTTGCTACGGGTTGGCCGGCAGCCTTCTTCTATTTGCATTGGGTTCATCATCATCATCAACCCATTATGTCCCCACCGAGGGGCACGGGTCTCTTTCCTGAGGAAGGTATAGGCCATACTCCACCACGGGGGCCAAGTCCGGATTGGTGGAGGCTTGTAGACTAGTGGCTCGTCTACTGTCAGAAGTTGTCAAGCCGCCCTAAGGCCTCTGACTTGGCTTAACGACTGCCATCTATCGACGGCAGCCGGCACCAACAGCTTAAAGTGCCTTGCGAAGCACGGAACCGCTCGGAAAAATGCCACTAGCGTTAGGCATAGACGGCGACCCATCCATGCACTGAACGCGCCCTGTGTTGCTTAACCTTCGTGATCGTTTAAGATCACTCAGGCAGCCGGGGCTACGAGCGATTCGCATTGGGTTAATGAGTGTAATAGAGGGCCAAGTAATTATTTATTCCAACATAGGCATATTCAAAGGAAGGGGAAACGTTCTATTCAAAAGCTTTCGACCAAATATCAATGTTTAGTTTACCAACTATTCACTATTTCAAAAAACCTATTTAGAGGCTAAAAATTCCACCCATGCCGGTACTTGAAACCGCGACATTTGGCTAACCGTGGCAGCGCTCTCCCAATTGAGCTCTTTACAAACTTCTCTGTATTACGTACAGGCAGCGACATCTGACCGAAGCAATTTACATCATTTGCAGCCCCGAGTAACCCACATTGCAGTTAGGTTTTTACATCGGAATGATATCGCTGTACCTATATGATCATCTTCTTTTTGTTGTTGTTAAAATTGTTGCAAAAAAAAGAATGCAACTATTCACTATTCAACCTTTCATATATTTTGTGGTAACAAAATAGAGTGCCTTTCTACGATGATTTATTGTGAGGGCGCACTGTATTAATTGAATGATAATATTATTTTGCCAAACCCGAAAAGTTTCAACCCATTTGCATACTTTAAACAAATACCTACCGCACGTAAGTAATTGAAACGTTTTGCATAAATTCAAAGATAAGAAGCACTGAATTAATTGTGCCTATAGATGATACAAATTTATAATTTACAGAAGGTACACTCAAGACCGTGTTAAGGATCAAACCGCTGAATTTGACAGCTTACCAATCACACTACACACGTATTGTAGAGGTGAAATTATGTTTATTTACTTTCCCTAGTTTACACAGCTAAGGAGCGATAAATTGTCGTGCTTGAATAGAGATAGCTTATGCGTCCTAGAAATAACGTAGGTGTTTTTTATGCGAATCACTCGTAAATAATGTCACAGGCGAAGCTACAATTACTTAGCCATGAAAGACTATGAAACCAATAGCATATTTCCAAAGTAAGATTTAACGAGAGAAATAAGCGCATTCGGGCGTGTGTGTATGTGTGTGCATGGACATGAGAGTTATTCTTCTTTGTTCGCAGTGAATTGCATCTTTGATGCATGGTAATATATTCAATAGCAAATGCCCCCTCCACGGGATAAAAAGGGTTGCAACACACCCGCCGCTGCAGCGGATTATGCTGCGGAATTTATGCCGCTTATGCTAATGTCGAACGGAATTAGCATTCATTTGTCTCAAAATAAATACTCCCGTGCCAACCAACCCCATCCTCCCTTCATGGCCGCAGTGAAATTTAAACGTGAAAGAAAATTAGAGTTATGATTTGGATTAGCAAGGGCGGATTCACATTGGACGGTAACTGTATTGACAAGACGTTTAGTACAGCCTTGACCGGTCTTGTATAAAAAAGTCTTATCGTTGACGTTATAATCCAATGGGATACCGTCCACAGACGCATCTAAATATAGATAGATACCTACCAAAATGCCTGTATCTCTGAGAGGTATGCAGTGACCAGACTTTGCCCAGAGAAAAAGTATGGGAAAATCATAGCATACTTTTTATAGTTAAGTACGTAGTTGTTGTCTGGTACTGAGTCCGACCTAAGTAGTAATTTTGCCTATCCAGTACATAGGCGTCATTATTCACACCAAATCCATAAGGATTCATAATCTATCTATCAAAGAGGCTATCAAATTCCGTACTAATTTATATCAGATACCGTACTCGTAATATAGGCTTCCGTGTGGCGCCGGATTAAGAAAAGCGTCACTCCATTTCCTTCCGTGGATGTCGTAGAAGGCGACTAAGGAAATCAATTACAAGAAGACGGGCAGCAGCGTCTTCCTGAGAGTCAAACCGCATATTGCGATCGCCAACCCGCCTGCCAAGCGTGGCGATGAAAATTTTTGTGATTGTTCGGATTTTGCGCTGCCATGTTCTTTGCTTTAAATAAATGACTATGACATTAAAGTTTCTTTTCTCCAAACGTCTCCATTGAATCTCTGAACCAAACCTCAGTGAAGCATCTTAGTGGGCGGGGTCAGGAGTAAGTTTAAGCCGGAGGTTAGTTAAACGCGGAGTTAGTGTAAGTGAGCTTTGGAAATTCCAGTCGACACTCGATGCGCTTTGAAACGCTACCGCAGCGGGTATTGGGACCTACTACCGATCTGTGGAAACGATGGGAGTATGAGGGGATGAGAAAAGAGTTTTTGTTGGGGAAAAGTCGTGGGTATGACCGTCGTTCTGGGGCTTACCTGATGCAGAGGATTTCCCTGGCGGTGCAGCGGGAAACGCTGCTAGCGTCATTAGATCTTTTGGGTTGGGTGTGTCCCAGAGTGGTATTTTTTATTTATTTTGTATTTTTAACCGACTTCAAAAAATAAGGAGGTTATCAATTCGACGCGTATATATATATTCTCACAGAACTCCATCAAATCTAAACCGATTTCCACAATTATTTTTTTGTTTGAATAGATATAACGTCTCATTGGTCCCCTTTTTAATTTGGTGAAGATCTGATGAAGACTTTCAGAGATGGAGAATAGAACTCTTCAATGGACAGCAGTAAATAAGGCCTAATGGAGCCCATCCTTTAGTAACATTCGTATATTTCATAAAATAGCGTAAAAGTAGTCCCAAGGTAATTTGGTGATGCTCTAGTGAAGACTCTTGGAGATTGAGAACGTAAAATTTTGAAGCAACGAATTAAGTAGGGTAAATTATGGTTATAAGGGACTCGTATATTTTTCTCCCGCTTCCACACTAAAAATTTAAAAATAAAAAAAAATAAATAAAAAAACGACTTCGAAACACTACAGCACTAAAAGGTTACAAATAATTTAAATATTTCTAACTTTTTAGTACAGCAGTGTTTGGAAGTCGGTTTTTATTATTATTTTTTTATTTTTATAATTTTTTGTCGGTTTTTATAACTGTTTTTTGTGTTTGTTATGCACCTTTATATGACGAAGCGTTTTGTGAATGTTCTGATTTTGTATTCCCATATTGTTGGTTCTAAATGTATGGTTAACTCCAACTTTATTTGAATCTAAAGTAGTCAGGGGGAGGTTTGGTTCGTTTGGCGAAGTGCGCTCAAGTATCTCGACGCATTCCGCCGTCTCCTTCGGAATGTGCCTCCTATCGCCGAATGTATCTGAACTTGCACAATTAACGCCTAGGATTAACTTTGACTGCAATTTACGAAGAGGGGTAGATACGTAGACAGAATATACTTTATTGTGCACCACTTAAAACTTGAAAAGTAATAAAATATAGTAGAATTGGTGGTTTTATTGTTAAAAAAACGAGTAGACGGTGCAACTAATAAACATAGATTCAAATAGGAAACAATTTTAAATAAACATCGGTAGAGAACACATAGATAAAATAAACATACATAAATATTTATTATTATTATTAATCGTTTATTTCGTATCATAAAATCCATATAACTTAACCTAATCTTTAAAAACATAGGTAAAAATATTATAAATTAACTAATTACTTAAAACATAATCAATCAATCAACTGAACAATTAATTAATTAATCAGTTGACCGACTAATACGCATCTTCTCAAAATGATGCCACATAGGGCAATCTGGCCTGTCAGCCAAAACTGAATTTGCATATTTGAAACTGAATAGCGCTCGTGTTAACCTTAGAAAATACTGTGTAGATGAGATATTGAAGTATCTATATGTAAAGTAAACAGTATTAAAATAGTAGGTAAATATTTAGCGATACAAATTTTCAATGCGGCCCTCCACTAGGCAAGTGGGTACCATACTAGAAGTAAACATAATGGTTCGAATGGTAGGATAGATGTATTAAGTTAGGTGGTATTGCATAACAAGTGTAGCATAGCCTTATGGGTACATATAGGTACTTAAAATATTAACAAAATGCGTGCGTACGTGCGTGCGTGCGAGCGTGCGTGCGTGCGTGCGTGCATGCGTGCGTGCGTGCATGCGTGCGTGCGTGCATGCGTATGTGTGTTGCGAAATTAAATAAATACAGGATACGATACTGCTTCTTCTGTGACATCGGATGAAAGTTCTAGAAAGTCAAGAAGCCAGTTTTTTACTTTCATTTTAAATTCACGAACATTGCACTGTCCGATATCTACATAATAGCTTTATAAATAATGTTAAACGGGCGAACGAAATCGTCAGGGTGGCAAGTGGCAGTACCTGGTCTCTGCCTACCCTTCTAGGATACAGGCGTTAATTAATGTTATGTTATGTTGGGAAATCGTGAAAAATATAAATATATAAATACCTACTACCTTATTTTAGGTCCCCAGACCAGTAAAATACACAGAGGTTACGTACATTATCATAACTTCCAGCTTAGTTCTTAAATGTAACAGAACTAACCAAAAGGTAGGACCGATATATTTTCCCACACAAGTGGGCTGTCACCTGGCTGTACACAGGGTGTTTGCGAGATGAAGGCTGTATGTGTCGCAAGATAGGAGCGGTGAATGTGTGGCCACACAACCTCACAACGGCAGGGCTGGGCCATTTCACATTTTTATGTTAGATTAAAGCAGGGCTTCCCAAACTGTGCATCGCAACGCCTTGGGGTTTTTTTTATATACGTCCCACTGCAGAACACAGGTCTCGATTGCCACGCGTGTCCACCTAGGATTGACGATTACAAGCGCTGAGGTATGTGAACACCTCAGATACTCAGGGTTCTTCACAATATTTTCCTTCACCGCTAGAGAGTGGTATTGCTACTTATCTAGGTCTTCTAAAACTACCTTATCTGGCTATTTTTCCCACTAGCCGCTCCCGCTTCTTTCCTGGCTGCAACCGCACAGGCGCGTGGACACCCTATCGCAGATATTTCTCTTCCACTCGAGTTATCAGAAGTCCCGCGTGTTTTATTGTTATGGCCGCCCCAGACACCCTACTCCGAGATAAATGATTTGCCCGTGTCGCCAAGTCACACGTGCCGCCGCTTTGCAGCTTTCAAGTTGTTAATGTTTTTAGTTTTTAATAGATATTTTTATGGGGTCTGGTCTAGACTATGAAGAAGAGGCTTTTCCTTCTCTATAAAACAAAGAATCAAATGGAATGTATAATACTTACTTAAAAGGAGGCTTCTGCAATGTTTTGTCTGTATGTGCCTGTTTTTTTTCAATAAAGATTTTTTTTTTTTTTTCTTTATTACCGCTTAGAGTCCTATCGCACTAGTGACTTGCAAGCAATTTGAAAGCGATCCGATTAACCCGCGACGACGCCGCGACGACGCTGCGCTATCGCGGAGATATCGCCGCAATTTATTTATTTATTTATTTAGACTTGTAACTTACAGCTAATGCCAAATCGCTACAAACTTAGTAGTTAATAAAAGTTGAAAATCGCAACAAACAATATAAATAACATTGCATTAATCCTTATACTAAACTACTAAAAACAAAAACAGAATCATCCTTCTTCAAGCATTCCCTTGCATACTTCAATCATTCTCCCAATTCCTGTGGTAAACATATCACACTGCGGCGCCGCCGCACTGAGCAGAGACTTGAGTAGTGCAATTATCACTGTCCACGCAATTTTACACAATCGCCTTCAACATTCCAAGCCGCTCCACTTGAGTTATATCAAAGATACGTGTGTAAGCGGACGTAACATCGTTTAGAGGTACAATCGTCGTTGATACACTGGATACAAAGTTATTTATAATTAAAATTAAAAATCGTCCCGTTACATGGGATACATAGTAGTCGCTCTCTCCCAGACAATTACTTGATAATGAATCCTACCAGATTCATCATTGACGTGTATCTGCTTTCGTTTTCTGCGTCTTCGAAGTAACAAAGCCAGCAGTAGTGTTTTCTCGTCAGATCAATCCATTTTGCTAGTTAGTGCCCAAAACGCGGCAAGTACGCCGCGAGCTCACCGCGACGTCGTCGCGGCGTGCTCGCCGCGCAATCGCTGGGCAAACCCAGTGAGCTCTCTGCGCGATCGCACCGCTTTGAAATCGCTGTTAGGATTAAAATGTCTATTATCTTCAAAATTAAAAAAGTGGCTTTAAATGGCTTAAAAGTACTTTATTTAAGTAAGTGTTTTTCTTATTATCCTCTAGTAGAGGAATGTGTAGATGGGTACAGTTAGATCGAAGTAAAGAAAAAATTATACCAATAATTAAATTTCGATCTATAGACAGATAAATAAATCATTTATTTATACTGTGCAATTGCTGAAATTCATACACACAGACTTAAATGTACAAAATGTTAATTTTCTCAATACAATCTCATAAATAATCTCATACAAGCAGCCAATATACGTCACATATCGCTTAATCACCACGCGTGCCCACCGTGAATTATCGATTTTAAGCCCTGTGGTATGGAAACACCTCAGACATCCAGTGGTATGGAAAAACCTCAGACATCCAGTTTTTCTTACGATGTTTTCCTTGAGTTAATGACAATGAGTATTATTTTAGCCTTTACGTAGATTTCTGTGGTAGGATTACCCAACAACAACAAAGCCATAGAAATAAAGAGATCGTAAAATTGTCGGTACCTAATTAAAAATGCATCTAGTTTGCATTAGCTGGAAAGTCTCATTAAAATGCATTTTATTAATGCATTTTAGACCAAGCAAGCGACTAATGCTGCTCTCTAATTTCTTTACGTTCATTCATAATTTTTGTCTCATTTTCACTCTTTTCGGGTAGCCCACTGCGTCCCACTGCAGGGCACAGGCTTTCTCTCAGAGAGAGTACGGGCTTAATGACCACGCGTGCCCACCGCGGATTGGCAATTTCAAGCGCTGAAATATTTAAACACCTCAGGTACTCGAGTGTCCTCACGATGTTTTCCTTCACCGTTAGCGAGTGGTTACTAATCGTATAACTTCAAAATCAAAATCAAAATCAATTTTTTTTTATTCAAAGTAGCACAGAAACTGCGACTTAATGAACGTTACAAGTTAAACTAGGTGTCCATTTCAAAAGCTAGATCATTTTGGAGAAAAAATAGACAAAAAAACTCCAAACTTAGTCTTTCAATGTTCAATGTACGTAACATTAGAAAACAAAGTCGGTACATGCGCCGAGGTGCGAATCCATGACCTCCCAAATGTGAGGCCGGCGTTCTACCGCTTCGCTAACACCGCTACTTTCACTCAGTATTTAATAATTTACTTAAATACTGAATATCTACACTAATATTATAAAGAAGAAAAGTTTGTAAGTTTATGTGTTTGTAAGTTTGTATATGAAGGGGGTAATCTCCGAAAGTACTGAACCGATTTCAAAAATTCTTTCACCAGTATTTAGTGTGGATCTTCACAATGGACAAAGGCTGTAGAGTAATTCGTTTACCACGCGAGCGTAGTCGCGGGCACTGCTAGTTTAAATTACATAAGTGCTTAGCGGTAGAACGCGGGCTTCTCATCCGGGAGGTCATGGATTCGAATCCCGGCGTGTACCAATGACTTTGTTTTCTAAGTAACGTACATTTGTGAAGTTATAGTAGTATTGCCAATCGCTAACTGTGAAGGAAAACATCGTGAGGAAATCTCAGTGTCTGAAGTGTTCACAAACCTCAGCGCTTGCCAATCCGCGGTGGGTACACGTGGTGATTAAGCCCATTATCTCTCTCTCTGAGAGAAGGCCTGTGCCCTGCAGTAGGATGTATATAGGCTACACAAAAATACTACGCAAAAATAAGCGCTGTGTTACGTGAAAACCTTAGACCCTCAGGTTTTCTCACGATTTTTTTCCGTCGTTGTTAGGTACTACTACTACAAATTCGCAAATGTAACTTAGAAAACAATGCCAACGAAACATGATGGGATTTGAACCTGGGGCCTCACGCATTATGTAGCAACTGGTTTTTCTACTGAGTTACCGTCGCTCCATTAAATCTAAGTAACTTTGCCATATAACAAAATTTTGGATTAACGGTGTGAAAAATTTCGATCTTTATTTTCTTGATATTTTCTTACGATCAAAACCAAAACTGTTGCAAAATTCTAGTCTCCAAAACAAATGGCGAGCAGTTGTTAAGTGCCGTCGACGATACGTCAACCTTTACAGATTAATTATTATTATTATTGAAATTCTTTCTTGCATTTAAACCCATAGTTTTGCACATAGGCAAGCTAATGCTACTCAGCATTATCTACTAGCTAACCTAAGTTAGTTGCAAAGTCGCCTATAACGTAAGTGGGTAGAGTGCACACAGGTAACGTTTGATATGATATCGACAGTACCACGTTAACGAGCCCACAACATCCGCCGCACTTTATTCGAAACATTTTAAACGAGATTAGCAACAATTCAGCTTCTCCGTAAGAGACGAGCGAAACCTCCAAAAAAGAAAACTGGGATTAAATTAAAAAAGCAGCAGCCCCGTCAAAGGCTCTACATAATACACTTATCAATTTGAGTGTCCCGGGATAGACCGGTAGCGTTGTGCCGGGATCTTACTCCGAAGTTGTTCTGAAACCTCAGAAAAGTATACATGACTTATTTCATGGAGACGACGAACTGGCAAACGCAGCGTAGGACGCTCGCCAGCTCGCTGGACCGACGATCAAGCAGATTTGTAGCAGTGGCTGGATGAAGATGGCTGAGGACAGAAAGAAGTGGCGTGCCTTCGGGGAGGCATATGTCCAGCAGTGGATATGTACGGACTGATATAGAAAGAAAGAAAGATATATTTATTTTATGATATAGATATATACGGACTGATATAATAGTATTCTCCACTGCGACTTTCCAGCGACACTAGGGACCCGTAAGGCTTCGCTCAACGCGATGTCCTTCATACGCTCTCATTCATACAATTCTCAAATCCACTGTTCTTCCTCCTAAACTGGAAAAAGACATACCCAGTCATCTCTGCTCCGCGGAAGACATTAACAAACATTTTCTTGATTTGCCTGGTTCTAGCCGTGTGAGTTTGTCTGATTTAACGTACTTTGAATCCAATAGGTTTAATGAGTCTAATTTCAGTCTAAAATGTGTAAGCCGACAAGTTGTTTCGAGGATCATTCACTCCTTAAAATCAAATGCAAAAGGGGTTGACTTAGTTTCGTTGGACATGCTTCTTCTGTCATTGCCGGACACGCTGGATGTAATTACTTCTATAATTAACAGATCTATTATCACATGCAGCTTCCCAGTACAATGGAAAACTGCCATTATTCAGCCTCTTCCTAAGGTTCCCGACCCATCAACTTACAAAGATCTCCGACCAATCAGTATTCTGCCGTGTATCTCTAAAGTTATGGAGAAAGTAGTACACCTTCAGCTCATTGATTATCTGGAAAGTAGAAATATCCTTCCACAGGCTCAGTCCGGATTCCAGAAAAATAGAAGTACTGCAACCGCTCTATTAGACGTTACAAACAATATTCTCGAGGCGCAGGACGGCGGCTCTGGTACAATCTTAGTTCTTTTAGACTTCTCTCGTGCATTTGACACTATTAATATATCCTTGTTACTCTCAAAGTTGACGTATTATGGCTTTGATGTTCCTACTGTAAAATGGTTTCACAGCTATCTGAGTAATAGGTCTCAGTATGTTCAGCTTTATAATGGTCTTGGTTGTGACTCCGCCTCAGCTCTATCCACTGTCACTCGGGGTGTACATAAAGGTTCTATTTTGGGCCCTCTACTTTTTATTCTATATTGTGCGGACATCATAGGTGTTATACAGAATTGTAAATATCAAATCTACGCTGACGATCTGCAACTTTATTTGTCCTGTCGACCGGGTGAAATTAACTCTTCGGTCGACAGGATAAACGGAGACTTGAGCAGAATTTCAACTTGGTGCAATAAAAATTGTCTACTTATTAATCCAAGCAAATCCAAATTCATGATTTTAGGCTCTAAACGGCAGATTTCTAGTATTTCATGCCAGAATCCGAGTATTGTAGTAAATGGCGAAACTATTTGTTCGACGACATTAGCACGAAATTTAGGTGTAATGTTTGATTCCGAGCTTAGATTTGAGAAGCACATTCAGGAATTAGTTCGCAACTGCTTCTTTCGTCTGAAGTTGCTTTACAGGATTCGTGACTATTTAAGTAAGGAACTTCGTATAAACCTTGTCGATTCTCTTGTGCTTTCTAAATTAAATTATGCAGATACTGTTTACGGGCCCAGACTTTTAGCTAAGACTAAATCTTTGATACAGCGTGTACAAAATGCTTGTGCCCGTTTTTGCTTTGATGTTCCGCCTAGAAGTCATGTCTCACCTTTCCTGATTCAAGCCAAAATTTTAAATATGAATTGTAGAAGATTCACTCATTTTGCTACACTTCTTTTTGGCATTATAAAGAGTCGCAAACCCCTTTATCTTTATGAAAAACTTACTTGGTGTTCTCGCACACGACTTGCTCGCCTTGCTATTCCCTCACACAGGACCACCGCATATAAAGGATGTTTTAAATATACTGCCGCTAAAATTTGGAATACCATCCTTTACGTAATCTTACATCTATTGGAACTTTCAGACAAAAAATTAAAGAATATGTTGTCAGCGCGCAAATTAGCGGCGATTTCCCTTTTTAATAAAGTGTTTGTATTATCAAGCATTAACATTAATACACCCTCACCTGCTTGCTCAAGGTCATTACGTATCAAGTAGGTAATTAAGAACTTAACTGAAATTAAAATGTACTCAGCTATAATAGAAACTTCAGAATTATATTGTTTGAACTTTATTGCACACCAGTAATTGCAAAATATAACATATTTGTAAAACAAGCCATTTTTTTTTTTCATTCATGGTTCGGTCTGAAAACCAGCGCCAAAGCCCTGCTTTGGCATCATGCTGAGACTGGCCCATTTTTGGCAACTTTGTGTGTCTAAGTTTCATGTAGGTACTTAGGTACAGGTATTTCGCCAAATGTGTCCTATGGTTTACTAACTTAATTATGCACCTATTGTTTGTAATTCTTTGTAAGGATATTGGCTTATGTGCCTACTGTATGTAATTCTTTGTAATGTTGCCAAATAAAGTTTATTCTTATTCTTATTCTTATTGGAGTCTGGTTCCCTTTCATTCTTTCTAAATGACCAAGCCAGTCATCTGGATTTAGTCTCTCTTATTATGTTGGGTTTGGCCATCAGGTTTTGGAGATGAGCGTTTTTTTTTTTTTAATCTTTGATACTAATTCAACTGTGGGTAAGCTGCGGTATCTGAGTCCAAACTCAAGTCAGTCCTGACGCACGGATGTAAGACGTGGTTCGTCCAGAAAGACCTGGTGTAAAGCTACAGGTGTTCATAAAAAAATGCCTTAGGCGGATTCTGCGGACTTTTTACAATAAAATCCCTGAAGATATAATAAGCTTGCCTGAAGCGCGGGTCAAAAAATGTGTAAAGCGCATTTTATGCCAAAAGGGCTACTATAGCATTAAGGATTATTTAAATAACAAAGATGTGTGCAATTAAAGCCAATTCAATGCATCCTAGTACTAGGTTTTAGAAGATGTGACATGTTAATTCTGTTAATTAAGGAATATGTTTGAAAAGACTAAGTTTAGAGTTTTTTTGTCCGTTTTTTCTCCAAAACATCTAGATTTTGAAACGGACTCCTACTTTTTCTTGTAAGGTTCAATATATCACAGTTTTTGTGTAACTTTGAATAATTTTTTTTGAGTTTTCTACGAATTTTCCACAATTGTCCAGGATGGTGTAGACTGAAGAAAAAAAAGCCAATTAATACAGCTGATATCTTCGCTAGAAAGTGATGGTGGCTAGGCCACACATTCAGACCATCACCCTTCCAGGCAGAGCCTCTCGTGGCAACCTCCAGGAAGGAGAAATAGAGTGCGTCCAAAAACCAGTGGCGCCGATCAGTGGCGTTAGAGGCGAAGACACTAGGGCATGGATAAAATGACCTCAAAGTCAAAGGACAGTAGCAAGTAGAGATATCTTACAGAGACCCTATCTCCCTGATGAGAGGCCACAGGATATGAGTAGGCAAGCAATTTAATTGCGAATTCTCTGGAGTAAGCCCCCGGCCAGTGTAAAGGCTGTAAAAGCTCGCTCGCGTTTAAGCTCAACAAAACATCACATTTTCATTAGCTAATTGAGTTGTGCTCATTGCCTCCCTAAAGCTTCATAAAAGCTCCCATCCGATAATGCTTCTGGACACCATTTAAATATTCAGCTGTATTTATTTAGTTGTTGTCAGAGTTGAAATTGTGAGCAAAGCAAAACTCGATTCTTCACCTAATTTTATGACACCTCCGACTTAGCCAAGATACTTGCAGTGACCACTCAGACACTTAGGGCACATACTAATTACAATAAATCTATAAAAAAGTGAAGGTTCTATATGTCGACATAAACAACTTTAACTATGTTAACAATTTCAAAATAGCAAGAAAAATATAAAAAATTTGTTACACCATTACGAAACCAATACTAAGCCGTCAGCTCTCATAATAAAAAATCTAGGATGCTTTCTCGCCATTATTAATAAAACATTTAGATTTTAGTTTTAAATTTTATCGTTTGGTAGCGTTAAACCCTAGGCCTGAGTTCTGTTAGTGCATCATAGTGCGAGTACAATGACAAATTTATGTTTGGATCAAATGTTATTTATTAATTTATTCATTTCATTCATTCAGTTATTCATTTATTTTCTTATGTCTTTATTGCATTCAAACTAAATGCGGCGGATAAAAGAGTTGTTACTCATACGCGCGGAGACTTGAAGCGGCCACGAAATGAAATCGACACGCTCACACAATTTTCATTGAACCATAATGTATCACCAGAGTATTATACGGGTAATATTTTATGTACGTATGTATGTGTAGCGGCCGTATCATTTGGGAATAACCCGTCGCATCTAATTCCGCGCCGTGTACGCTTTTATAAAACTGGCTGTATTTATTGGGGAGCGAACATTTATGTTTAAACAGACACATGACGCAAAGAGAGAGAGTATTGCGTTGAGGAATTTAAGGATTAAGGCGCTATACATAAGCAGCCTATATACGTCTCACTGTAGGGCGCAGGCCTTCTCTCAGGGAGATAGTATGGGCTTAATCACCTCGCGTGCCCACCGCGGATTGGCGATTTCAAGCGCTGATGTATGTGAATAGATCAGACACTCAGGTGTCCTCATGATGTTTTCCTTCAACGTTAGCGAGTGGTATTGCTGCTATAACCTCACAAATGTACATAACTTAGAAAACAAAGTCATAGGTACACGCCGGCACTGGAAATCGAATCTGGGTCTCTCGCTTCCGAGTCAAATGTTCTATTCACTAGGCTACCACCGCTCTAGGACTATATCGACAGCTAAAAGGTCTTAAACCAGCCTAGCTAGTACGTTGGCACGAGTCACGCGTTTTGTGGCGCTAAAGTGTCAGAATTTGACAGTTAATGTACTGGAAAGTCGCGACTTTTGACATTTCAAACGCGTCGTCGTACTGCCTATGAATGAATGAATGAATGAAAATATTTATTTCAGACCCGGGTCTATATTTGACAGTAATAACAGCAATAATAATAAAAATGTTAACATCACAGCAGAATTAATTAATATAAAATATAATACAATAATAAAAAAATCAGTGAAAAATTAATTTAAATTAAAATTGTATTGATTAAAATATATATATGTATATAAAATTTGTAATAAAATATGTACAGTATTTGTTTACACTAGAGACATAACCCAGGCTCCCCCCAGGCTCTAGGTAGTGAGATGGAGCTAAGCAGTCCTTGATGAGTTTGTAGCATTTTCAATCTCGTCTGGTCGGGCCTTTCATTAGATTACTTGTAAATATCTTTGGCCCCGTCTACTGAAGCTGAAAATTCAAAAAACTCGTCGTCGTCAAAAGACTTTCTAGGCGTCTGGTCTTTTGTTCCTTTATTACGTTTTTCTTATTTATTACGTTTTACCATTTGGCGTTGTTTGATCGATGATGCTTGAAAATGTAATAGGACATACAAGAGACATTCTTCCTTGTAGAACAATGATTAACTGAAGTCTTCAATATTTACAGGGCGCGTAAAGCATAAATTTTATGAAATTATTTAAAGCATTTTTTTATATATATCTTATATACGCCCCACTGCAGGGAATAGGCTTTCTCTCAGGAAGAGAGAGCATGAACTTAATTCCCACGCGTGCCCACCGCCGACTCCTTAAAGAATCAGGTTTTCTCACGAAGTTTTTCTTTAACGTTAGCGAGTTCACAAATGTATGTAACATGGAAAACAAAATAATTGCTATATGCTGGGATTCAAACCTACGACCTCCCGAATGTGATGCCGGTGTTCTGCCGCTGCGCTACTACCGTTGTAAAGCCGGACGATTAAAAAAAATTTGGTAAAAGAAAAATTATAATTTGGGGTTATTCAAGAATTGTGCATATTTGAAATTACCCTATATATGGGTGACAAACATAAACCCCCGCTTCGTTTTAATGGTTGAGTAAAAAACAGCATTAAAAATCAAAGCGAACTCCAGTGAGCCGTGGGCAAGTGTGTTCAGAACGCATATACCTATCATCAAATACATCTTATCACAATACACATAATCTTACATATAAAAACTAACTTACTCGGCAACGTTGTTTTGACATATTAATTAGCCTACGACCTATTCTCAGACCTACCAAATATATACAAAAAGATTCATAAAAGTCGATGAAGCCGTTTCGGAGGAGTTCGACAACAAACATAGTTACACGAGATTTTTATAATAGGGGTTAAAGTATGAAATTGCCGTTTTATTGCAATAGGTTATTTGAATTGACATAGAATCTTCATGGTTTGAGGTTTTCGAATGAAACTTTTTTCAAATGGTTTCTATGATGTTCTTTTTTTAAAAAATGTGAAACATTTGAATATCGACTTTCAATTGTTTTTGTTATTCAATTTAGACAAGAAAGATGGATACTGCGAAAATTCGAGTGATTATGAGGCACCCATTTTTCGTATTTTTTTATTTTATTGATTTGACGCAAGTGAGTCAATATTGTGGGTAAGGTAACGTTAAACCATGCCGCTAATTCCTGGGTAGTTTGACTAGGGTCGGCTTCCACTATCTCTCTTAATTCATCGTTATTAACCTGTGTGGGCGGTCTTCCTCGTGGCTCGTTCTTCAAGTCGAAATTTCCATCACGAAAGCGTTTAAACCAAAATCGCACGGTGCGTTCATTAGTAGACCCCTCTCCAAACGCAGCATTGATATTGCGGGCTGTTTCTGCCGCGTTAGTTCCGCGTCGGAACTCGTATTCAAAAATCACTCGAATTTTCGCAGTATCCATCTTTCTTGTCTAAATTGAATAACAAAAACAATTGAAAGTCGATATTCAAATGTTTCACATTTAAAAAAAAAAAAACATCATAGAAACCATTTGAAAAAAGTTTCATTCGAAAACCTCAAACCATGAAGATTCTATGTCAATTCAAAGAACCTATTGCAATAAAACGGCAATAATATATTAGATGAATTGCTGCTCGTATGTCTCTCTCAAAAACGGTTGGACCGATTTGGCTTATTTTAATTTTTTTATATTTATGGAGGTACAAGAGAAGTTTAAAAGGTGAGAACAAAAAAACTTGATGTACCTAGGTGATACGAAGTTTACTGGGTCATCTAGTATCTTATAAACAAATACATGTTTGTATTTAGTCTTGAGATGTATGCTAAGGCTGGTAATAAAAGAACACACAATTATCTCAACCTTGTATCTACAAGACAAGTCAATACGTGAGGTGTTAACCAAGCTGCGGGTTTCCTCACGATGTATCCCTTCACAGTTAGCGTGTGGTATTGCTACTACAAATTCGCAGATGAACGCGGCTTAGTTGGCTCAGTACGTATTGACTTGTCTTTCCTGTGGGCTAGGCCGACTAATGGCCAGTTTCAGAATTGAGAATTTCGCTAAGTAAATGGTTAACTGTAGTGCTGTCTCTTTGAATTTCTCAGAAAAGAGCGTGACAGAACGTTACTTAAGTATTTACTTAGTGAAATTCTCAATTCAGAAACCGACCCTAAGTTGTCAGGTGCTGGGAAAGCCTACTCTACCTAAAAATTAATGTCCCAGGCACTGCAGCGTCCGAGTGGTCCTTTCACCAATCTAGTGTGAGTGAAGGTGCTACTGTACGCTGTATAAATCATCTCATTACGTAGATGCAAAGGCCAAAACACCTACAAGAACCATTCAATAAAACTAATCCGACACGTTCTCTAAGACAGAATCTTGAGTGATGGTCGCGATGATCACATAAGCGCTTTCACGCGCATTATGCTCCGGTCACACAGTTGCCATTATTGTGCGCCGCCGCCACACTCGCGTCTAAGTGACTTCTTATGTAACGGCTGCGTTCCTATGATGAATCGAGGTTGTAATAAATGAGCTGGAGGTCAGTAGAGGTTTACATTTTATTTGGGTCGCGCTAAGTCGCGTTGATTTTTCGCAAGTCAGGCTCGGCATGACAAAGTTTTCCGTTGCATCCCTAGCTATCAAAACAGAGGTCGTGGGTTCGATTCCCACTCGGGGCCGCCGTACATTTGTACAAATGGCCTCAGTCTGTGTGTATTTTCATGTTTATTTTCTTGCCTGGTTACCATAGCACAGGGTATCCTAGTTTGGGACCAGGTTAAGTGATTGTATCGTCTGGAAGTTATTACTATTATTATGTTCATTTCTCAAAAAGGATTTCATCACGAATGTAACCTCTTAACGCTGATACAAATACAATCTGCATGAAACAGAGTTACCTGAGAAAAAACGTAATAAAATTGCCAAAATTAAAGTCTTTTTATTTTTTAGATTTATTTATTTTTTAAATATGAGCATTTACATTATTTTAAGAAGTTTGCGCTTTATGTAAGGTCTGTTTTTTGTATAACTGTTGCACGCTTACAACTCATATATTTAACACATAACTCTATGTAACACATATATTTTGAAGTGTTATCGATTAAAGTGCCTCTATAAATTACAAAAACAATAAAAAAATGTATCAGAAGAAATTCAAAAGTTGTTGTTGTGAACGAAAAACTTTAATTAACTTGGAATTGCGCAATTTTACGGTGAACATCTCGCTAACGGTGAAGGAAAACATCGTGAAGAAACCTGAGTGTCTGCGGTGTTCACGCGTTGTAAATAAGCCCATGCTCTCTGTCTTAGAGAAGGGCTGCGTCCTGCGTAATGGGATGTATTATGGGAGGGGTTTCAAATAATACAAACAAGTATTTGTTAAACTTTAAAAGTGGTTTTAAAACTTTTTATTAGTCATTAAACTAACCTGTAGAGGTAAAAATTTACTAGGAGAGCATGAAAACGTACACAGCATTATTGAAAGGTTTTGCGTGAATAAAATGTATTTCTAGGATTTCCACAATCTTATTACATTTTCTAAAAAAAGCTGAATACATCGTTAATGAACGATTCATAGCTACATCTCCTTTGGGAATGCGAAGGTTAAGATGCGAGCTTTGGGGAAAAATCCACATTTTACGCTTGATTTATTTCATATTATTATGTATTAGTAATTTTTTGGATAGTTTATCGATTGTGCTCTTTTAATGCACGTGTGCAAGTTAGTAATAGAAATAATTACAGAATATCGAGTAGAAATATTTTGTAGGGACTCTGGTCGCTAAGACATAAATGTTGCATCAGTTTGGACATTCGGAGAGCATGAATGAAATAAATCACGATAGACAGACGATGAAATAGGCATCATCATCAGCCATTTGACGCGCACTGCAGAGCATAGGGGTCCTCCGTGGTTTTCATAACCATGAAGGGTTTTGCCATAATCGCCACGCTTGGCAGGCGGGTTGGCAATCGCAGTATGCAGTCGGAATCTCAGGAAGACGCTGCTGCCCGTCTCCTGGTAATTGATTTCCTTAGTCGCCTTCTACGACATCCACGGAAGGAAATGGAGTGATGCTATTCTTAATCCGGCGCCACACAGATAGGCAATGCGATGATAGATATGAGCGATATAGGTTAGTTAGAATATAACATAATTCACACAACATAATTACTTGTCCTGACCCAAAACTAGGATACCCTGTAATATGGCACTTTACTTTAAATTATTTATTTATGACGTTAAGACAATTTTGTAAGCTATCTAGACCTACGACTTCCTGTTTCATCATCATCGACCCATTATGTCCCCACCGAGGGGCACGGGTCTCTTCCCTGAGGAAGGTATAGGCCATACTCCACCACGGGGGCCAAGTCCGGATTGGTGGAGGCTTGTAGACTAGTGGCTCGTCTACTGTCAGAAGTTGTCAAGCCGCCCTAAGGCCTCTGACTTGGCTTAACGACTGCCATCTATCGACGGCAGCCGGCACCAACAGCTTAACGTGCCTTGCGAAGCACGGAACCGCTCGGAAAAATGCCACTAGCGTTAGGCATAGACGGCGACCCATCCATGCACTGAACGCGCCCTGTGTTGCTTAACCTTCGTGATCGTTTAAGATCACTCAGGCAGCGGGGGCTATGAGCGATTCCTGTTTAGTCTTATATTAGGCCATTTCACGTAGCAAGCGCTGAGATATTTGAACATTTCACATTCCCAAACGTATGTAACTTAGGAAACATAGTCATTGGATAATACCGGGATTGGAACCCACGACCTGACGCACGTGAAACACGGATTTTCCAACCTCGCAGACAACTTGTAATAGAGACATAAATATATGAATACTTCTTATAGATAAATCAACAGAAACTAATCAAAGTCAAGGATTTATCCAACCGCATTGATGATATGCGAAACAAAATGTTTAATGTCATATTTGTGTCAAATATTTAGGTACGATTTCACGGGCCCAGATCTCGGGCCCTACGGAGCGTTCCCTTCAAAATTACCGGAAACATTTCGGGAAATACCAACGCGCGGGAACTGGGCGGAATATTGTAGGACATATTTACTGGCACGCCGCGTGCCACAGGGTATAATAGGCCGGCAGTTATAAGTCAAGCGTGAGGTGTTTGCCTGACTATAGCCTATTGCTTTGTGCCTCATGTTGCAAATAACGTAACATTGATATAAAGAATTAACTGAAAACCGTTTCTTCAGTGTCGATAACTGTAACACTACCATAAACACACATTTTAAAACCTCAACGATTTTTTCAAATTTTTAATGATATCTTTAAGCTTGACGCGGTCAATTTGTACCATTTATTAATAAAAAACAGTGAATTTTAAGCGCGTCAAAACCTTTTTTTTATAAAAAGTTGTTGTAAGCTCAGTAAAAAAGGTTTCGTTGTCCAGGCTGAGCAAAATAATTACAGTTTTTGTGCGTGTTTTCAATATCACGTTATATAGTACATGGGATAGCAAGACATCAAGCAAAGTTTGTGGAATAGCGAGTAAAAACTCTTCATGGAACCCCAAACCGTAGTTTCTAAAATAATTTCATAATTTAAAAAAATTTATGATTGGAATTTTTATTTTAGTAGTATGTAATTTATTAACTTTCATGACCATATCAGATGACATAAGAAGTTAATTGATGATGTGTCTGATCCATGTATGTATTGTATGAGACATAAAAAAATCAATTTATATTTATTATTAAAATTACGCACAAGTAAAATGTTTTACATAGAAAGTTTGTCAGGATCGTGGCAAGTGGCAAACCCTGGTCTCTGCCTCTGGTATACAGGCGTGAGTTCATGTAATGTTATATAATTTACAAGTAAAATATTCGATAATTTTGGCACCTCGACTTCTGGCCTATTGCGTACTTTATCGTTGTCTCCTAAGAGCTGTCCCACAAATTGAATAGGCAAATTGTACAGAAACATCTCTGCCCGCTCTTTGGGGGTACAGACGTAATGATGACGTCACACAACCGATTCACGCAAAAGTAAGCGATAGAACTACTACCCCTCGACTTGACCATGTTATTATTTCTTCTAAATAGATAATTTAATCTTTGGACAAGAGAAACCTTTGCAAAATAACATTTAAAAATATATATTTGTCAGGAACATAAACCAATTACTAAATAATAAAAAAATAACCCCATACTTTCTCCCTCCCCCTCTAAGAAAGGCTATGTATTTTATGTTAAATTAATCTATTTTATATACATAATTATGTATGCAGAGTCTACTATTTGGTTCTTTGCCAGTCCCATCACATACATACACACATTCATACATACATCAATCACTCGATGATGATAACGCTGCTCGACAAGCAGCCGAAACTTGCCAGTGCTGGATATGGGCCTCTCCTAAGTCATACCACCTTCTTCGGTCCTCGGCCATACTCTCCAGCCGCTGCCAGCGGTCTCCAGTCGAGACCCTTTGCACCCCATCATTTGTATTTGCATACGAGTACATACATACAAAGCATTATTTTGCGTACGTTCCGTTTCTTCTTCCTGACATAACTTAAACATTTTGTGTAACTATTTTGTGATCGCAACTGTGGAGCATGTTATGACGAGCAATTCGCACTTGACACTAAATGGTCGATTTGTTTAATCTCGCGCGTCGCATTCCGCTGCTGGCGAGAATAATTCCTGCAGGGATTTGCGGACTATCTAAATCTCAGTAAGCGGAGACTTTTCTGGAAACCTTCCCGAATTGAGAGAGAATAGGTATTTGTGATAGAAACATAAATATAAAAGATGTCTAATCAAGATATTCTTCATTTTTCGAGGCTTTTAATTTTTTTTGTGGGAGATAAATTAATTTAAATTCAAACATTGTTATTCATTGTAAAAAGAAAATGTTTACTCAATGAACGTCAAAGTTGTTAGTTTGACAATTAATAGATTATGTGGAGAAGAAGCTAATAAAGAGCAGTGGTAGCCTAGTGGGTAGAAAATTGGACTCGGAAGCGAGAAACCCAGGGTTTGATTCCCGGTGCGGGCATGTACTTATAATTTTGTTTTCTAACTTATGTAGGGAAGTTATAGTAGCACTAACCACCACTTGTTAACGGTGAAGGAAAACGTCGTGAGGAAACCTGAGTGCCTGAGGCGTTTACATAGTTCAGCGCTTGAAATTGCCAATCCGCGGTGGGCACGCGTGGTCATTAAGCCCGTACTCTATGTCGTCTAAGGAAAACGTCGTGAGGAAACCTGAGTGTCTTACCTATTCACATACCTCAGCGCTTGAAATCGCCATATTTATTCTTTTCAAAAAATTTTGTTTATTGAGTTTAAACTCCGTTAATCGTTTGTTTTGTTGATTTTATTGATAACACAAAGTTGATATTTAGATTTCAAAAGGCATCACTTTAAACCTTATTAGGCTACGAGATATTAATTAAAAAAAATTTACTTATGAATGTCTTGAAAATTAGACATAATTGTCCTCTAAATACCAAACATCTCTGTCTTCTAAATGATCCTTGATATTATAGCAAGCTTTTTTTTTGCACAGAGTGTGGTTACTACAAATTGTATCCAGACAGTACTTCTTCTATAAATTATGCTGGAAGCAAAACAGTCAAACAAAACGGGTATTCCCATTTGTATTACAATGTATCAAAGGAAATCATGTGTAGATTTGTACCCAATTCTGCTTCGCTTCCAAATGCCAATGCGAGCTCATGACTTGACTTATGATATCCTTTATCCGTCCTATGAACCCTCCAGCCATAACAGCCAACTTGTAGCTTTATTTCAATAACTTTAGGGTATAACTTTGTCTATCCCGAGTTTTCACAATTGCGCGTGTGTTTACATGAGGTTTGAATCGTCGATTATGCGAGATGTGTTTTTGTGTTGAGCTGTTACCTTGCGCAGCTGCTACCACACTCTCGATGAGTATGAAAGAATAATTAGTTCATCCATTTAATAAAATTTTGTAAATTTTTATGAGTCACATACATCTCTTACAAGATTAGGATAATTCAAAAGTACATTGTACACCGAGGGGAGAAAATAATTTATTTCTGATCGAGGGTAACTCGAGAATAGAAATAGAACTTTTTCCCGAGTGATTTCAAACCAATAGCAATACTGCCGGTCTTAAGAAAAGTTTTTGAGAAAGTAATTTTGCATCAAATGCAAACTCATTTTAGTATAAATAAACTATTGCATAAGAAACAGTTCGGATTTACGAAGGGCCTCTCAATGACGGACGCAGGCATAGCATTAGTAAAGCAAATTTTTGATGCGTGGGAGGAGGCGCAGGATGCCATTGGGATATTCTGTGACCTGTCCAAGGCGTTTGATTGCGTCAACCACGAAACGCTCCTCATAAAATTACACCGATATGGTTTAAGTAATGAATCGCTAGCTCTTCTTCGATCTTAGTTAACAGACAGTAAATATTGATAGAGTTAAATCCTCAGGATCTAATGTAAAAGTAGGAGTCCCTCAGAGTTCTATACTAGGCCCGTTCCTTTTTTTGGGTAACGTAAATGATTTGCTCTACCTAGTAGAAAAACTATCGCAGATAGTATTGTTTCCTGATGATACTTCCTTAATTTTTAAAGTAAAGAGAGGTTTAGTTAATGTTGACGATGTAAACAATGCTCTATCTGCAGTTTTCTAAACTGGTTCAAGATGAACAAATTGAAAAGACCAAATGCGTCAAGTTCTCGTTGCCCAATGTTTAAAATGTTGACACGTGTCTAAAAATATCTGGTGAGAAATTAGAGCTGGTAGAGTCTACGCTATTTTCAGGCATAACGTTAGATTCAAAACTACAATAGGGTCCGCATATTAAAAAAACTATCGGGTAGGTCGAGTTCAGCTGCATTGCAGTAAAAAAAATTAGGCAACTTACCGACGTATCGACTGCGAGGCTGATCTATTTTAGTTATATTCACAACAGATATAGAGCAATATTTGTTTTGCAAAAAAAGAGCAGTCAGAGCTATTTACAACTTAGGCAGAAGGGAATTTCTAAGGAAGAATTTCAAAGAAATAGGAATTCTTACACTGGCTCGCCAATATATATTCTATAATATAAAGGATATGCGTAAAAATATAACAATGTTCAGATTAAATAGGGACGTCCATAACGTAATCTAGAAATATAAATAAGCTTGCTTATTCTAACTTTAATTTAGCAAAGGTAAATACAACAGAATTCCAGAACATGTTCTATCCTAGTCTGAAAATAAATTTAAAACATTCATTAAAAAGTCGCTTTGTAAAAAATCCTATTATAGAATAGACGAGTAGGTATATGAACGACGTAAGCTCTTGGTGGTAAACCAATTCCACTGCGATTTACCTGTTCTTGAATTATTAATATTATCATTTATGTAGTTTGAAAAAAGTGTACTGACGACGTGATTGCATATTAATAACTATATCACACATTTTATAGCTGAAAAGAACTCAATCTGCAGGTTTGCTAAAGGTCATTCGAATGGTGGCGTGGTGGCCGGGTCGCCTATCTCCCTCTAAAATGGTTGAGACTGGCGATGGCTGACCCTTGCGTTACACTCGTGAGCGGGTGCTGTTCTGTTGAAATGCCATATAACTTTTCCCGCCGCACATTTATAAGGGAGAAATGACGAACTTTGTAACCTGTTTATGAACGAGCAATGAGACACTTTCTGAGTGGGTGTGGTATAAATGTCTTTTCTTTCATTAGATAGAGTTTCTTCACAGCTCGCTTTACTTTCTTAATAAATTTCGCACTAATTCAACGCAAATACAGCACTGAATCTAATGAGATGCGCCTACGCCTGTAGGTTAGACATATAACCTAGTAACAAGTAATAGGCGCTCTAGACACCAAGTCACATGCAAGTTTCTTTATTATTTCTTATACTGTAAAGGCCATCCGGCTGTGGAATGACCTGGCGGCTTCGATAAAGTGCTCCCCAAAGTAAAATAATTCCTGCTCTTTAATTAAGTAATATTTCTGTAAGTATTTATTCACTTTACTTACTTTATATGTACGTATATCACCTTTTTATTGGCCACATCACACACTTGTTTTATAGTATTAATAGTAACTAGTCATGTATAGTATTTAGGTATGCCACATGTAAGTTTATTATTATCAAGTAAACGTTTGTATGTCTATTCATATTTGTAAATACGAATGCAATTGCACCGACTATCTGTATCTGTTTCTCGTCCGGCATACTCTGTAATATAAGGTTGCCTGGAAGAAATTTCTATTGGTAAAAAGACCGTTAATTGTACCTTTACTTTGATAATTGCTGTTTGAATAAAGAAAAAGAGCATGAGGAACCTAAAAACATTTAGGAACTTCCGCGTTATAACGTAGAAGAATCCTCATCATCTCTTCTTAACAAGTAGGCAGAAGATCGTTACTCAAAAAGGAGTGTGGCTTTAGCAGTAAAAGTCACTTGTACATTTGGTTCAATCGGACAAATTGTTTAATGGACGGAGGATTAAAAACCACTCTGCTGTGACATTGTGTATACTTTGCCGTTAGGGTAACATGCTTGTTTGTTTTTAATTTGCTTTTGTACGGTCACAAACGGCTAAAGTTATTGAGTTTTTATTCGGGTTGACAGCGGCTGTATTTGTTTTACGCGGGATTGCGTGTGTCATTAGCTCTAAGCTCCAATGTTTACACCGGCTTGCCAACATGAGAGAAGAGATTAAATTGTTTAAATAAATGACCACAAAATACATAAAATTAAGTAGGTTTAGTTAAAATGTCATCGTCATCATCAGCCATTTGACGCCCACTGCAGGACGGCCTGCCGGCCTTCTCATGGTTTTCATAACCATGAGGGGTTTTGCCATAATCGCTTCACTCCATTTCCTCCCGTGGATGTCGTAGAAGGCGAATAAGGAAATTAATTACCAGGAGATGTAAGTAAGTAAGTAAGTAAAAGTAAGTAAAATAAGATTTATTGAAATAACACAGTTACAGCATATTTTTGTTACATAATAATATTTTGTTTAACAAAAGAGGTGGGTAGGTGCACAATACACAGTTTAACGGCAATCCCCAAACTAGGCGAGGCCTGTATCTTGGGGACTTTATTAGTGTTCACAGAATACATTTTTCACGGCAAGCTAATTACGCAACACGGTTACCTTACAAAATAAACGTTTTTGTGAATATCTAATCTAGAAAAACACACTACTATATGGCATTAATTTGAATGTTAAATATATATAAATATATACGAATATATACGAATATATATGAATACTCAAAATTATATTGTATAAATATATATAATATAAATCCATTATAGTATAAGAATATATATTTGTATAACTACATAAATATTAAATATAGATAATTCAAAAGTAAAATAATAATAAATATATTTAGTTATGTACCTAGTTTTGCTTGTAAATACAATAACTATTATTTAACAATCTTAAATAAGTTTTCGGTATCAGTATAATTCTGCCTGTTCAAGTATTTTGTAATAGAGATTTTTGCTTCAAAATATGTCAAGTTTATTAAATTACACGACGATGGGCAGCAGCGTCTTCCTCAGATGCCAACTGCATACTGCGATTGCCAACCCGCCTGCCAAGCGTGGCAATTATGGCAAAACCCCTCATAGTTAAAATGTAGTTTTTGTATTTATTCCCTTAATCATCATCATCATCAGCCATTTGACGCCCACTGCAGGACACAGACCTCCTTCGTGGTTCCCTTAATACTTTTATTTATTTATTAGATACACAAAACAGTGTTGCGGACGTAAATTATAAACACTAAATTACATAAAAACGCTCAAATCAAACCATAACACCAAGAAATGTGCATACAGCATGATACATTACGTTAGAATTACATTTTTAATAAAAGGAAGTACATACAAACACAAATTACGATTATAGTTGTCCGACCCAGGTGGACATACTTCGACCAAATTGGGGATAGATTAGCAAAGGCCAAGATAAAAAGTATCCGAAACCGGCGTGCGTGAATGCAACGATGAATGAATGTTGAGGAAGCGAAAGTGATCTGTCAGGATCGTGGCAAGTGGCAGTACCTGGTCTCTGCCTACCCCTCTGGGATACAAGCGTGAGTTTATGTAAGTATGATTATAGTTACATTTACAATTTTAAGATTTTAAGATACATATATTTAAATTAGCTAATTTTGATCGGAGGCAAGGAAACTTGCCATTTTGAATTTAAAAGATATGAGGGAGTCGTGATGGATGTCAGGCACGCTCTCCAGATTACTCAAAATGATATAATTGTAAGTAGAACATATGCGCCAAATCGGTTATGGCAGTCATATTTAGCCGGCAAGTCCATGTGGCGCCGGATTAAGAATAGCGTCACTCCATTTCCTTCCGTGGATTTCGTAGAAGGCGAATAAGGAAATAAATTACCAGGAGATGGGCAGCAGCGTCTTCCTGAAATCCCAACCGCATACTGCGATCGCCAACCCGCGTGCCAAGCGCGGCGATTATGACAAAACCCTTCATGGTTTGTAAAACCATGAGGGAGGCCTATGTCCTGCAGTGGGCGTCAAATGGCTGATGATGAAGGCGGGATAGCAATGTGCCGCGCGAGTCGAACTGACCTTTTGGGTACGCTAAAGCACAGTTTAAATAAGGGCTAAAGTTAATGTCGGATAGGGCGTGGCAACCTTATTATTTATTATCTTGTGCGAGTACAGAAGGTCTTGGAGTTGACGCCGCTTGCTTAGAGGAGCCTGTCAACAGTAGGAGCACAATTCGTCGTATGTTTTAATAGAACGTCTCAGGGCACAACGAGATGATAACATTTGTAAGAATTTCTTTTGTAACCTTTTCCACGGTGTCGCTGTGAGTGCTGTAAGTAGGTGACCAGATGACAGAGGCGTACCCGAGCCTACTACGTACTAGAGAATTGTAGAGCAACAGTAGGCTTCTTGCGTTCCTGAAACCTTTAGATGTCTGCACGATCATGTTAATATGGTCCGTAAAACTCAAATTGCAGTGAAAAGTACCCCCAAGTCCCTTGCTACTTGTTTTCTTTGCAGTTTACTGTCCGCCAAACTATAATCATAATTAATAGGTCGAGGGGACTGTGTGAAAGATATTACAAAGCACATGCAAACATAAACTCACACCGTTTTAGAGAGGTAAACAGAGACCAATTTTAGACACTAGCTATGATCTTTATAAAATTGTTTCACTTTATTTATGTCAAGAATGATAAGTGTGCTAAAGATGCTACTTAATCTGTAGAATTCTAAATGACCCGATCGGGCCACCATAACGATGGATTAATTATTCTTTTTAAGGTTATAATCTAAGTAATTTGCAAGTGATTTAAATAGTCGCTGGATGCGGGCGGCACAAGACTGGGAAGCTTGGAAAACCATGTGGGAGGCCTATGTCCTGCAGTGGGCGTCAAATGGCTGATGATGATGATGATTTAAATACCCTCGATAGAGATGAAAAATATATCAGTATAACGTAGTTGCCAGTAGTACCTATTATAAAAGGGGCAACTTTTAATGTGGAGAAAAAATATCAGCTATTTTTTATGTAGCCTATATACGTCCCACCGCAGGGCACAGGCCTATATACGTCCCACCGCAGGGCACTGGCCTATATACGTCCCACCGCAGGGCACAGGCCTATATTCGTACCACCGCAGGGCACAGGCCTATATACGTCCCACCGCAGGGCACAGGCCTATATACGTCCCACCGCAGGGCACAGGCCTATATACGTCCCACCGCAGGGCACAGGCCTATATACGTCCCACCGCAGGGCACAGGCCTTCTCTCAGAGAGTGTATGGGCTTAATTACCACGTGCGCCCACCGCAGGTTGGCAATTTCAAGCGCTGAGGTATACGAGCACCTCGGACAGTCAGGTTTCCTCACGGTGTTTTCCTTCACGGCTAGCGAGTGGTATTGCTACTACAAGTTCACAAATGAACGTAACTTAGAACATAAAGTCATTGTCCGAACCCACGACCTCTTTCATATGAAGCAAGCGTCCTACCAGCCACGCTACTATCACTAATAAATAACAAATCTATCTAAAATAAATATCACAACTTACGACAAGACCTCACCTGGTACCCCTCAGGGTCCAATAGCTCCAAGGAATCAACTCCAACTTCCGTTGTTTGCACCCTAGTTCGGCCAACTCGCACGCGTCGTTCCCTTTGATTTATGTTAATCTCTTTTCATATCCGTCCGTATGGATCGCCCCACCCCAGCCCGCCTCGGAGCCTCGCAACTATTGTATCGGATCTCTTTTGAATGTTGAATGTATCATCCCGGGTCGGACAGGCTAGTGAAAGGGCAGCGGCATCCCTGTTTTTATGCGAAGGAATGTGAAAGTTATGGCAGCTGAGGATATTTTAAATGATGAACGTTAAACTCAAATAATGCGCACTGTCAAGAATTATATTCACCTGTGCGTGTGAGATGTAAGAAAAAAGACATTAATGTAGTAGCCAAGTTAAATAAATGTTCAAAGGTAATAAAGGAAATCTAGATTTTTAAATAATAGACAGATTTATAGATAGGTCTTACAAATCAGTGAATTCATCGATATTTTGTCACACTCGCGTGACAGAAAAAAGAAACAATACTATTTTGTCGGTAATTTTGCTACGAAAGTGCAGGGGTTGGTCTGCTGTCTGGTGTTAAAGTATTAAAAACACTCATGGTACTTACCTCCCATCCAATAAATGTTTTCTAAAAGAACTATGAAGCGCCCCCACTGTCCCACAGTTACAGCCGTCGAAAGGTCGATCGTGCCGAGATATGGAAAGTTATGCAGGAGAAAGTTGGCACAAAGTTGCGCGCTTATTTATCGCGACGGATCCGTTTGTCGCACGGTGTTCGGACGATGACAGCTCGTGTCGCTTCGGAGATTAAAACGCGCTGGATCGAAAATGCTTAGGCTCGCTGAGCTGAATAGTGTCAGGGCAAGTATAGAAAGCGATGTGAAGAAATGGAGAGCTAGAGGTGCAAGGCGTAATGTTACAGAATTGGTTTCTGGACGGACTAAATAAATATTTTTGTACGTAGTCCATCTATCTATATTCAGAACGTTTTTTCCCCCACTTTCTTCAACGTTGAAAGTTGAAGTAATGATATCATGTCAAAATAATGATACTGTAAGAAATCAGGCGTGGAAATAATAAAAGTGAAACTTTTGAGAAATTTATTTCAGAGTTCAATTTCTGAGCTTTCTTCGGGTCGATTCTGTAGTGGAGAATAAGGCAGCAAAGAAACTTCACTCTAAACATCTTTTCAAAAATAGTCTTATCACAATAATAATATATATAAAGCGTACAGCTTAGAATTACACAAATTTAAGCAGAGCAATATTGAACTATTGACCAAACTATTTACAAAGAACCGAAATTAAAAAGTAATTGCCAAGGAAACAGAATTTCAAAGTAAGGGAAATATAACCTCACCAGACTGGCGACAAACCACGACGAACCTTTTCTTGAACCGACACAAAAGTGAGCCCGTGCGCGTACAGCGCACGCTTTATATAGGAGCGGTATCGTCATGAGATTTTTGCCAGTCTTTACGCCTAAAAAAATCCTTACAATACTGCTATTAAAACTACTATTAGAACTACTTTTAAAACTGCTACTACTCGTAAAGCTCAGTAATAAGTACAGGCTTCTGCGTAGGTTAACCGCAAAGGTTGGTCCTAAAATAAAAGCTTTTGTCGTGACCTTTCCAGAGTTTTTCTGGCAAATGGAGTCAAAACATGGCCCAAAAAATCAACCCTTGTCGCCGGTCGAAAAATACATCATCCCAAAGAGGCGGAGGTAGAGCAAAAACGGTGCCTAATGAAATGCGGCGATTAAGGCGCGTTGGGCAAAAACCATCAAGCAGCGAGCGCGGGACGCGGGCTGACTTGACAAAAACTTGCCTGACTAATGGGCTGTCAGAGGTACTCCTAGCTCAATGACTTCATACTCATGACCGCCTCGTTCCTCTAGCGGTATCATGCCGGAGGTCTTGACTTCGTTCCCATTGGAAGCCGCCGTACATTTGTACAATTTGCCTCCATCTGGGCGTATTTAAATGTATGTGATTACCTTCCCTGTTTACTATAGCATAGGGTAACCTTGTTTGGGACCAGTACAAGCGATTGTGTTATGTGGAAGTTATTTATTTATTTACTGATGGACTGTCAGAAGTACCCCTAGCTCAATGACTTCATACTAGATGTGGGTTATACTACGGTGGTACTAGTTAGAGGAAAACAATCGTTCTTAAAATTATAGACTGTTATTTTCGTAACGCTGATTATTTGACATAAATTATTGCCAAGAATAAAGTTGAAGTGTGTATTTTATGAATTAATCGGGAAAAGAACTATGTTGAGTATTTTATTTAATTACAACAACATTAACTCTACAGACACTGTGGTAGAAAAAGGGTTACTGATCTTTTATTTCTATGAAAATACTAAAGCTAAAGCTAAGGATACACTACGACACTGACACTTGATACAGATGTCGACACTAGTATCGATTGTGTCCACACCAATTGGTGTATACATGTAGTGGCCCTGTTGAAGAGTATTGGCTGTCTACACGAGCAAATGCTGCTCTGACTGCAGCTCAGTGCCGTACATTTCCTCGCCATGAATCGCCATGGAAAGAGAAGAAGGAGAAATTGTTGATAAACTTATGGTAACCGTTAGTTAATTGCTCGTAGCCCCCGCTGCCTGAGTGATCTTAAACGATCACGAAGATTAAGCAACACAGGGCGCGTTCAGTGCATGGATGGGTCGCCGTCTATGCCTAACGCTAGTGGCATTTTTCCGAGCGGTTCCGTGCTTCGCAAGGCACGTTAAGCTGTTGGTACCGGCTGCCGTCGATAGATGGCAGTCGTTAAGCCAAGTCAGAGGCCTTAGGGCGGCTTGACAACTTCTGACAGTAGACGAGCCACTAGTCTACAAGCCTCCACCAATCCGGACTTAGCCCCCGTGGTGGAGTATGGCCTATACCTTCCTCAGGGAAGAGACCCGTGCCCCTCGGTGGGGACATAATGGGTTGATGATGAACCGTTAGCGCGTTAATTTACAAAACAAAATCTTTCCTTTAGAGTTACGAGCAGTTTATTATAAAATAACTTACAAAAGCATGTCAGAGATTATTATAGCCGAGAAAATTCCATCCCGTTCCAACTAAATTCCTCGGAGACCACAACATAAAATCTTACCTAAATATTTGTAAACTTTTCCTGGAGCCTCCATCAATGATTCAGGGAATCTTCCGGCAACCGAACAACAACTTGTCAAGAATATACATAATCGTTGTTCGGACGGCCCATCGAGGGTCTAAATATGCACTTTGAGGGCCTCAGAGGCGCTTACACCCGGCCATTTGCATACTTTTGTGCTATCATGACCTTTATTGAAACCGTTAAACGGACTGACGGTCTGTTGGGCACTTTTTACTTGACGACCGCAAGGTTTTGTTATGCCCTGAAGAGGTGACTGGGATTGGGGAAATGGCGGTCACAATCTGATTTTATCTGCCTTTTAATTCGTGGCTATCTCGCACAAAAAGGTGCTGATGTGCAATTAGACGTTGTACATTGTAACTCAATAGGTAGTCGATAAATAATAGCTAGTCACAGTAAATAAATGAAATATGTTAATAAGATGTTTAGACAGAGTTAGAGTTAGAACATATGTGCTAATATATATGTTTGTGTCTTGCTTCTGCTTGAAAAAGTGGGAGGGAGGGCGGTGCATTAATTAACCGCATGGTGCTTGTGGGATTTTGACGGAATTTAGCAAAGTAATTTTCACATTTTAATGCTATTATGGATTTCCGCAAAGTAACGCCTGATTCCATACAATACTCTTTTGATTTTTTTTGTATTCATCACTAAATGTTTTACTCTCAGCCAGGATTAAAGATTTCCTAAGCAGCAAAACAAAGCCATTTCATTCACTTTGCAAGAGCCCTATACATACAGTCTATTGGCCTGCTACCGCCGTAAACACGTGCAGTGAGCCAGATTGCTAGTTTCTAGAACCTTTTCAATCCCACCAACGGCCGAGCTCGTGCTGTGTATAAATTCGATTTCGCTCGCGTGCCTACCCTCTACAAGTTTCCAGATGAGTAAAGTTAGAAGTACCGCTTTACACAAAAGTATAATGCCGGAGGTCGTAGGTTCGATGCCCACTGGGGACCACCCTACATTTGTACACATAGCCTCGGATTCATGTTAGTGATGTCCTTGCCTGGTTACTATAGCACAGGGTATCCTAGTTTAGAACCTGGACAAGTGACTGTGTTGTGTGGATGTTATTATTATTATTGGTTTCTCTCGTAGCAGTGAACAGAACTGGCGTTCTTTTAGTGAGTATCGGCTTAATCACTTCGTTTGCATATCACGGGTTTGTGTTTTAAAGTGCTCTAATTGTTTCCTAAGCGTTATCTTTCGCTGTTAATAATAATAATTTACCATTACACGCAATAAAACCAAGTCAAACTCTCTTGAACTTGAAACATTGTGATATTTTTAACGCTTGACAGCCAGAACAGCTTTAGGTCGTGAGTTTGAACTTTGTTTTCTAATTTACGTGCATTTGTGAATGTTATAGTATTAATACCGCTTGCCTGACGGTAACATAAAACATGTATAATTACTAGAAACTTAGGTGTTCACAAACCTACTCGCTTGAAATTGCCAATTCGCGGTGGACAGGCGTGCCCATCGCGACTAACACAGTACATAGACACTCAAGAACCAGAATGTAAATTCTTTCCGTTGAAATAAATTTCTGATTTCTCATTTCTTTGTCTCTCGAAAAAGGCCTGTAGCCCGCAGTAATTGCACATTTTTCAGTGATTTGGTCATTGCGTATTTTTGAGAAAATCTTGTTTACACTTTTTTTGACAAAACCATATGTGGGGCTTCTATATTCATCCTTCTCCGCCGTTAGGTGTAACTGCATGCAATCAGCATACATCTTGCGGACGGACAGACGGACGGACCGACGCATTAGCATATGGTTAGGCTAGGTTACCTGAGTGGCTGGCCAGAGGGGTGACTTCCAGGGTACTATGCAAAAGGCTCTGTGCAAAATAGCCTTGCAATCGGAACGGTCTGTAACACAATCACCTATACATGGCTCGATTGTTTTTTTTTTGTGAAGTTTTGAATATTGGCCCGTAACTAACTTTGCTTTTTGTTGTCACTAGGTGTTTCGGAAAGGTTGGAAGCTATTGTAGTCATGTACCTATATTTTAATGTGATGACAACGGCAAAATATCAAAAAAATTACAGCCGTTATTTGATGTACCTAGTGAATTTACGAGTTTAAACAACTGCTTTTTTAAATATTTTGGAGTTGGTCTCATAATAAACGTTGTTTATTTTATTTTCTTTTAATAACTAAATAATAAAGCCATTCTAACAGAATATGGAACAGATCTATACTTAGACATGTGAATGTCTGTTTAAACATTACAATGCTTCTCGCGTAATCACGCACTTTTTGTATACGTTAATTTGTTCAAAATGAAAACCTTAATATATAGTACACAATTTCGCCAAACTGCAAAGCAGTTTATTGGCGAAGCGCTCTATCTCTGTATATTACTTAATTATAAACATAACATAACATAAACTCACGCCTGTATCCCAGAGGGGTAGGCAGAGACCAGGGACTGCCACTTGCTACGATCCTGACAGATCACTTTCGCTTCCTCAACATTCATTAGTCGTAGAATGCACGCACGCCTAATTATATTATACCTATAATATTCCTAGACATAAAAAACATATGTTTAAATTCATTCGCCTTCAGTCCATACGCTAACAAACCGTTGACAGAAATCGTTACGACAAAACTAAAATCTGACGAAAATTGATCGTCTAGTTTAAAACTAAAGATTTTTACCCTAGCCTACTGCTCAAAATGGGCTACGACACGGTGCCGATGGCGCATAGAAAGTGTATCATTGTGCTACGAGCTACAAAACTGCTACGGAGTACTACGACAATGCTACGTACAGTTGATAGAGCTTATACTAGCTAGCAGTTGTATCAGTGAATTCATACCTAAGCGCTTGCAATCGCCAATCCGCGGTGGGCACGCGTGGTAATTAAGCCCATACTCTCTCTCTCTCTGAGAGAGGGTATGTGCCCTACTGTGGGACTTATATAGACTGCTTATGATGAACGGTCAACAGTCGCATCAATTCATTGAATTAAAACCTTTAATTTCCTCAAATTGGTGCAAGTCTTCAGTGACAGTGAAATACTCGTATCAGAGAGATTTTCATGTTAACTACTGGTGCAGTTTATCGAGCAATAAGCGCAAGCAACATTGGCTTTTAAGGCCTCGTCATAAGGGGTAATGGGGCGGAAGGGTCGGCAAGTGGCTTTATATTGATACGCCGGTGACCTTTATGTGGCCAGCAGAAGAATCACATCTGAGGGATATTGTTTGACGACACAATGTTAGTAAGCACTCTTTGTTAATGGAATAACTAGTTTTTGTTTTTGGAAGAACGTTGTTCTTTTATCTGTGTGATGTATTGAACTAGTGCAAAGTTCAAGAGTCCATAGAAGTCTAATGGTCTTATTTATAAAGAAGTCGATTCCACTAAAACACTTTTAAGAGACTTTTATAACAGAGACTCCTCCATAAACTGACTTTAACTACGTCTCGAGAGTATTTTAGTGGTATCGACGTATTGTAAATAAGACTGTCTGTAAGGCTGTGAAACTATAGCTAGCTAACATTAGTTTACGGTAAAATTGCAAGGTTCTACATAGTTTCCATCAGCTAGTAGGATGCCATAAGCCTCTAATGCCAAAACTAAGTGGTTAGCGAATATGGACTTTGGTCTTTAAAATCCTTGCAAACGTATGAAGCTAATTTCAGTGCTTGGCGTTCACCTAAATCTGGGCGCTTATTATGAAAAATGCGACATCATCAGAAGTAGCGAGATGGTCGCTTGCAGTGTCAAAATCCGTATCTCAATCCGTAAAAATCGGTACTGTCGCTATGCATTTCTAGCTTTTATTACTCAGCGGCAGGAAATTTCAAAACTATTTAAAAAAAGGAACCTTATTTGTAGCTAGATTCGAGTGAATTGTTGGGCTCAAGCGCGGTGTTGATGACTCTTCTGAACATATCGCTGCTTTATAATATGAGCTCATTTGTTTCTTATTTCTGTTATATTCTTACACTTAACACATCAATTTTTTTTAATGTACGAATTATTTTCGTTTTGCCTTTTAAGGGTTAAACCTTTTTGGGGTTCCGTACCAAAAGGGTAAGTTTGTCTGGCACCATGCTGTATCTCATGAACCGTGATAGCTAGACAGTTAAAATTTTCACAGATGTCTTTCTGTTGCCGCTATAACAATAAATACCAAGAACAGATTAAAATAATTATTTAAGGGGGGCTTAACAACAACAACAACCATAAAACAAACGTGTTTTTTTCTCAATATTAATAACTGCTTGAAATATTAAATGTTGTATAGATAAATAATGGTATGGAACCCTTTGTGTGCGAGTCCGACTCACACTTGGCCGGTTTTTATTATTTGTTTACTAGCTGGCTCTTATTTATCCATATTAATTACTTAGCCTACGACCTATTCTCAGACCTGTACTGTACTGTACTTATGTACTTACTTACTTACCTGTATCCTTTTGTCCCTCATCAGAGACACAGGGCCTTTATAAAAGATCTTCACTTGCTGCGGTCTTGAGCGGCGACTTCGAGGTCATCCCATCCCAACCCACTCGCTTTTGCCTAAAATGTAACTGATCGGCACCAGGTGGTTCTTGGACGCCCCCTCTTTCTCCTATTATGTATGATATAAATAATAGGAGAAAGAGGGGGCGTTATGTTAAATTTAAATTATACATCTCCAGTAGCTCACACGTCACAAGTTCACCGTCCCTCCCATTGTGCCACCGTCAGCCCTGCCCATTGTACCGGCATTTTTCGGCAAAAATGTTCAACCGAAAGCTCGACCGAATAGACGGGAACAATGGTGATGTAAACTTGATTCCTGTCGGGCTGAACCCGCGTCAGTCGGATGCCCTGATTGGCATGAGTTATGGTTTTAAACTTGTTGTGGTCGGGCGGACGTGTGGGCCTTAAATTCCTCGCGTATTAGTTTACGCGGTAGTGTTGCGTTGGTAGAGGTATTTTCAAAACAATGGCACACTATACAAGGGGTAACAAAATCCCATTATTTGTCTGCCCATCTTTAACAACACTTCCTCCTCTCCATTCTAGGATACAGGAGTGAGCTCTGGTACTTATACTGAACTCTAACTTATAAACATGAGACTCTGTTAATTAAGTCTTTTTTTTTAATATATTTACCATATAAAACAATGTCTCAGGCACTGCAGCGTCCGATTGGTCTCTTCATCCATCTAGTGTGAGTGAAGGTGCCACTGGATGCTGTATAAAGCATCTCATTACGTAGATGCAATATAAACTTAAAACTATCGATTATTAGTTATTGAAATGTCACCTCAGTCTAACGAGACCACGGCACTTGCCAAATTGTAAAATGAAAAAGTAAACGAGTAAATATCCATTCAAATTCAGTTTTTATTATGTCTTGTGTTAACCTCAGAAAATACAATAAACGTAGTGTTAATTTGTTAGCTGCTTCACTATAGTATTTTAATTGTTAAACTAACAATTTAACGTTCACTAGGTGAACATTTTGCTTGTATTTACTATATAAACAAAAGATATATAACTTTATTCTCCCTTTGAGTACTGGAGCCAATAAACGCGTACAACATTTATACTGACTGTGCTCATTATGATGGCATTAAGCAAAAACCTTTGAACGTGCATTTAAGTTAATGAAAGTAATTAAAACTGATGCCTTTTTGTTGCAGGTAAATATTTCGTCCAAACTATTCGAAGGGATCGAATTTGTGGACAATACAGCAGGTTTGGTTTGGTAAGTCTACACGGTATCCCAAAATATAGACCTTTGACTTAATAAAATACAGACTGGAACAATAGACAAAATCTATTTGGAATCGAATAAAAAAATTGAATTTATGAGATCTTGCGTTGATTGTTCGTCCGTCACTTTAGGTTCTGACAGAATACCAGCGTCACGGGTTGTCAACCGGGAACCTGTGACATATGCTGAGTCAAGAACCTTTTCTTGTACCATGGCACACAGCGTCTCCACTATATCACTTCATTTCTACTGTGTGATTGTTTAGAATAAGATTTTTATTATTACTTTTTACTTTAAGCTTTTTTACTGTTTTCGCGTTTTATTATTTGTAAGATTTTATGTGTGTTGTGGTATCGGAATAAACTTTTTTCGATTTCAATTTCAAAAAAGTTGTTGGTATCTACCACAGGTTTCTACAAATAATCAAGCTCGAGCCGTCAGTCATTTCACAAAGCAAATTTCCTACCCCTTATAATGAAGCGACAATCTTTGCATCTATCGCCAACTAATGCTCCTAGTTAGTAGTTAGCGCTACGAGCGAACTAATCACAAAGCGGCGTAATTTAGTGGTTAATAATCAGGCGAGTCCCGCGGGCGCTGTTGGCCTCGCCTCGCCTCGTACGCCTCTCGCCTCGCCTCGCCTCGTCCCGCCTCGCTTGGCGCTCGCTTCACTACAAAGAGTGTAATGAGATTTCACGCGACGGCGCCATTCAGTGGAAAGGTTCAGAAGGTTCATTTAGGTTGCTCTTGTGAGAATTTCGAATTATGAATTTTGAGAACAACCAAACAAACTGGAAACGCGAAAATAGTATCAACTGTACTGTACTTGATTGTTCTGGAAGATTTGTCCAGCAATGAACGAATACGGGTTGATTGATTGATTCAAGCGAAAGTGATCTGTCAGGATCGTGGCAAGTAGCAGTCCCTGGTCTCTGCCTACCCCTCTGGGATACAGGCGTGCGTGGATGGATGATTGATTGAATTGTTCCACAGCGTTAATTTGAAATCGGTGGCAATATTACTGTTGACTGCTTCGTTAGTCTAGCCGTTCAGGCGCTTAGCTACCAAAACAGAGGTCGAGGGTTCGATTCTCATTGGGGGCCGCCGTACATGTGTACAAATGGCCTCAGTCTGGGTTTTTTTCCATGTTTGTGATGTCTTGGCCTGGTTGCCATAGTAAAGGGTATCCTAGTTTGAGACCAGGCCAAATGACTGTGTTGTGTGGAAGTTTATTCTAGGATACATATTTTTTCATTATCAAGAACTAGTTAGTAGACCATGGACAAGTATACCGTAACTTTTCTAAATAAAATATGTAAAATGCCATAATTTGTAAACACGCATATAATTTTCGTCTTACACATATAGGTAACGATGTTTTCTGGGGTCAAATAGCGATCACGGAAATAGAGCTTTTTTTTGGTATTTTAATTATTTAGTTATGGCAACGCTACTTTTCTTACTTCTCATAAGTATAGTTAGAATATCCACAATAAATGCTGAAAAATCAGACATCATGCTGTACTGTATCACATGAAACTGATTCATAACAAAATCCGTTTCTATTGATGCGTAGAATATCCCCTTTAGGATCTAATCTTTCAGCGACACCTCATAACATTAAGCTTCTGTTCTTAAACCTTCTACCTCCTATTTTGTGATAGAGACGACATTAATCGCTTAGTTCCGCTACTAGGAGCGCGTATGGAGAGTGTTTACAAAGCCTTTTTATGCTGTTGTGTGTCGTAAGAGACACAAATTGACAGCAATTGCTTTGTCCCACGTAACTAGGTTACGGGCTTTCTTCTCGCTTTACTATGCATTTTACGTCCTACTGTAAACGCAATGGAAGGTGCATGCTGGGAACTATCGATCTGGACAGTAGAAAAGTATTGTAAAACTCACACACACACACGCATATTATATTAAGCAGGTTACACATTCGTTTAGGAAGGTTATTCATAGCTTTATATTAGTTAAGTGATTTTTTTACGATTGTTGACATCAGTATACGATTATCTATTATGCATAAGCAGTCTATATACGTCCCACTGTAGGTCACAGGCGTTCTCTCAGGGAGAGAGTATGGGCTTAATCACCACGCGTGCCCACCGCGGATTAGCGATTTCAAGCGCTTTTATCAATATATCTAAATTTAAATAGTTAACAGTGGTTATTGGTAAGATTCAGGTTACCTTAGTTTAGTGGTCAAGACACTATGTAGTTTTGTAAAAATGTATTCACGCATTGTAAATTTTACCTATTTGATGTATTATTCAATAAATGGCTTATTTTCTTAACTATTAGGGACCTAACAAAAACTGAATTTGCAAGGATATTTACTCGTTTAAAAAATTGTAAAATGAAAAAATAAACTCATTTGAACCCTGCATTCTTTAGATGGAGCGTGAAATTAAATATTTCAGGAGCTTTCTCTTCTCTCAGCAATTTAATACTTCAGAATAGCTTCTATGAGGAGCTATAGGAAGATTTAGGCTGCAATGAAGATAAAACACAGTTTAAACTTAATTTTCCGTGTTTGTTATCGTAGTTTGGGACCAGGTCAAGTGATTGTGTTGTGTGGAAGTTATTATTATTTTTATTACTGCCATCTCCTACTAGGGAGCAAGATTTTCCTTTAAAATCATTTAAATAACTATACCAAGCAAGCCGGGAAGGTTGAAGTTTTATTCGAGCGCGCAATAAAAAGTAACGTCCCTGCTACGCGGGCACCAACCGGCCATGAAGGGACGCAGAAAGAGAGATAAAAAACCATAAATTACTCGTGAAACTCGCCTTGACGAGCCTTCACTGCAGAGTTCGAAGTAGAAGAAGGCCCATTTCCGTCAACACCTATATAATCATATTTACAGAACTTAATAGGGAGGCGGCCATGTTTAACCGATCTTCTTGGTAGCTCATATTTTACTAAATGAGAGCAATTTAGGGTTGTATTTGTTCAGCCGCAAGCCCGGCAGGTCTTAAACCGTCACGTCGGAAAAAAAATTGACAAAATTTTCTTTGAAATTCGATCGAATATCGTGAGGAAACCTGAGTGTCTGAGGTGTTCACATACGTGAGGCGTGAGGGCACGCGTAGTGATTAAGCTCTCCCTGTGAGAAGGTCTGTGCCCTACAGTGGGACATATATAAGCTAAATACAAAATGTAATTTGTATTATTCTATTTACAAAACATCTTGGCTGAAAGTTTTTTTTTATCGATGTTTAGCCATGTTCTGTGACTAGAAGTTTTTAGATAGAAAACTTCTTTTAGCTCATTGAAATCACTAACATTTGTATAAATGAGCACCTTATGACCAGGTGATCTACTGATATCTAGCAATCAAAACGGTTAGAAAGGCATCAAAACATCACATATTTCTTATTTTGTCCAAGCGTTAACAAGTTAATGAAAGAATAAAGAAACAGACATACCCCTGAAAATATTACTCTTTGTCAGGGTTCCGTAGTCGACAAATAACCCTTATAGTTTCGCCATGTCCATCCATCTGTCAGGCCGTCTGTCCGTCTCTCTGTATGTGCGTCTGTTCGTCTTTCTATCCGCGGACTAGCTCAGAGACGATTAGTACGAGAAAGCTGAAATTTGTTATAGACATACTTATTAATCACGCCGAAAAAACGGTGGAATAAAATATTTAAAAGTTTGTCTTAGGGTACCTCCCCTACAGCCAAATTAAGGATGCAACTTTTTTTTATCTAGTGCAGCATAGTGTGGGGTATCGTTGGATTGGTCGTTTGAAAATATTGTGCCTGTAGGAAGATCATTTTTTGATCTGAAGTTTGCTAAATATTAAGCTTTAAGGCGCAAATTTATGTCCAAGTATCGCATCCCCCTCTACTGGCTAAACGGTTGATAGCAGAAACGTGGAAAAATTCACTTTACAATTTAACAAGTATTGGGCGACCAACTTATCAAAGGAAAACTTCGTACAAATTCCGTTGAAAATTACTTCGATGAAGTTGTTACTTCTGTAAAGCTAATAAAAACCCATCCTTCTACGGAACCCTACACTGAGCATGGCCTGACACTAACTTGGCCGGTTTTTGTGTGAACAATCGCTTAAAACAACCCTACGTTGATCTTCTACGCAGTCACATTTGCTTCTGCAAATGGCCACCAGCAGTCTCGCAAGTAATCAACTTTGTGCCACAAATGTTATTAGGCGCTCAAACTTCCAATTATGCCGCGTTCTTGACACGGGCGGCCGTCGTCAGAGACTCAATAGGGAGGAGGAGGAGCCTTTGGCTGGTGTTTTACGGTCTAGTTAAGGAATATCCTCTATTCTGTGCTCTGAAGGAGAAAGATAAGAGTGCGAAATACGTTAACGTCGCCATTCCGGGATTCAAAATGCTTTATATGTCTAATCTTGAAGGCAGCCACTGATTACTGTATTCAGCAGTTTTTTTTTAATGTTTTATAAACTAAACTCTTAGTTTAATTTCATTTAATAGAATTATTGGTTTAAATATTGAATATTTTATTGCTTATTTTGTTTCTGTGATGTATCTTGTTGGTATAATAAATGTCTTTCTTCTTCTTCTTCTTTTGTTACCGGCACATCGCCGGTAACCCAGTGAGTTAGGCTGTGGGTCGAAAAAGCGAAAAACATGCTCATTACCACACTAATAAATGAATCGTGTGATTTTAAAACGACACATGTCCTTTCATTACAACTTTGCAGGAAATAGAAAAAACTGATTTATTCAAATACTAATATCTACAACAGCAATATTTTAGCATATTATATTGATTTCTGTATGAATAAACTACAATTTTTTTTCGAATGTAAATCATTGCTTATAGCATAAAGTCCGCCACATTGCCATTGTATTTTTTTACTTATGTGCAATAAACGTATTAATAATAATAATTAATAATAGTAATAATAAAAAAATGGGCAAGTGTTATTTTAAAAACACATGTGACTTGTGTTGTTTTAAAATCACACGATTCAAATAGTTTCACATGCTTTGGTCCCAATATAAAAGCTTTATACTCGTACAATGATAAACTTTATCACAACTTTCATTAAAGGGAAGTTTTGTGTCGGTTATAAGCACTCAGTTTAGTAAATAATTCAAAAGTAAATACGTAAGTATTGTCGTATCTCATTATTTTTGAGCAATGTGAAATGCAGACTGATATTTCCGTATCTACTCAATAACATTTTCAATTCAGAAAATGGTGATATGTATTTGAAATCCCCAATTCCCGTTGTGTTTAAGCCGAAACTCTCTCTCTATTACCAAAATCAATAGATAATCCCACTAAACACTTAGCCAAGGGGCATACCATCTCGCCAGCACCCGGCGCGGGGTAGACAGCGCGTCTCGGAGCCAATTTCCGGAGTGACGCGGTCGATGACCCACGGTGAGGGCTCTCTTCAGAAGATGCGGCTAATGCCTGCTTAAGATATCGATTAAGGATAATGGGTTTAGTGAGAAAGGGGTATTTAGGAGGTAATTTAAAAAGAGTTTTGCTTTTGGCAGAAATTATCATCATTACCATGCACACTTAGGCCTCTGCATCTTTGCAATAAAATGATTTATACAGCGTCCAGTGGCACCTTCATTCGCACTAGATGAGTTTTTGGATGGAGTAGGCTTGCCCAGCACCGACAACATCACGACAGCTTAGTCGGTCTAGGCAACAGGAAAGACAAGTCAATACGTGCGGAGCCAACCAAGCCGCGGGTTTCCTCGCGATGTTTGCCTTCACGGTTAGCGTGTGGTGTTGCTACTACAAACTCGCAGATGTACGATTACCATGAGCATCTAGTTAAAATACGGTGGTTGATTTTGTTTAATTGACAGTACAATGTTGGATTGACAGTTTTGTTAGTAGTATAAGTTTTAAAGGTATGATATTCCTTATTGCAAATCGATCAATCAATCAGCCCGTATAAGTCCGCTAATGAACATAGGCTTTATTAACTTTACTAATACAGAAAATAAAATGTTTTCTTAAGATAGCACCATAAAAGATAATTTCTGAAGATGCTGTTTAATTCAGTCATGGTAAGATTGATTCTAAAGAAAGCTATTCGTTATACGAGTAACTGATAAAATAGTATTCACAATTTTCTTTTCTTTGCTACCTAAAACAAACAGTAGTTTTTTTTTAAAATCCTTATTGAAGGGTTTGGCCATATAGTGATCATGTCACCATAACAAAGATTAGTTACTAATAACCAAGCGTCTATAGCCATTGAACAAAACAAAACAACAGTTATTAAGTATCAAAATTCAAATATCGGTGCCTCAATATTTATGAAAGCACATCAGCATGAAAAACCCAGCTGTTATTATAAAGTTGTGATATGTAAAACTCACTCAGGCCAACGGCGGGCATTTGTTGGTAATGCACTTTAATTCCGAATAACGCTCTGGTCCAATATGTGTGCGGTAGAGCCGCGCGCCCTCTGCGCGCACGCCCGCGGATGCATCCGGCCTAGACGGGAAGCGGCGGCGAGGCGCAGGGGGCGCCGCCTCTAGATTTGCAAGGTAGAAGTAACGCTTCATCCAATGCTGGTCTTCTTGTCCTTTAAGCGCCGTCTCCTATCGGAGATTAGCAATCAATTCGGCTATAATGCTAGTCGGGGTGTAATTAATTTTCCTGGAATATTTTTCTGTAATATAGCGGTTTGATAAAACGCTTTCCAACTCCGACACGTTTGTATTTTTACTTACGCACCTACCACTAGCTTAACTTGAAAGAAGACCTCGTGAGGCACCCTGAGTAACTGACCGGTTCACTTATCTCAGAGCTTGAAAGAGAGGGAAGTATCGCGTGGTAATTAATCATCTCTCTTTCTCTCTCTGGGAGAATGCACGTATCCTGCAGTAGGATGTAAATAAGCTGCTAAGGATGTATACAGCTTGTTAAGGACTATCCATACTATAACGGGCCGGTAACCGTCCGACGAAGCGGCACAAACTAAAACAAACCTTATTTTTCTTTAAGTTAGAGACCACAATACAAGCGCAAAAACAGTCCATCCATATGCGGGCGAGGGGCAGCCGACGAGAACGGGCTTTTTTGGCACAGGAATTATAGTCTGTAAATTCGTAAGTGCTTAAGGATCCTTTTAGATTGAAGCTATAACGTGACTCCACAGTGAGGGCTCAGTGGTCTTTCTATGTTTAGTTATTCACAGAGCAGAGCTGCGGGGAAATTGAGTTTTTACACAGCTAAGTGCACTTGGATGGAAATATGCGTTTTGGAGTGAAGTGTTCTTAACTTGCGGGACTGTGACAGTTTCAGCGGATAATACATATATGTAGGTGCTGTAAGCGATTCTAGAAAACTCGGTTTTCTATTTGAAAGTGATAATTTGTACTTGAGAGTTCATAGTGCAGTATAAAATATCATGTTATAAAAATTCGTTCTTTATAACATTGCAATCATGAGGTGACACGGCTTAGGCTGATACATTCCAATCTAGTATCTGAACATTACAAAATGTGCAACATTCATATATGCTATTTTCCCTGTGAATATGAAATACCTAAATTATTTATACCCTCAAAACTTTACTAAAAGTAAAGTACCTTATTAAAAACACTTTTTATAGCGAAGGCTTCTTTTACGTCTGTATACGGTGATATATTCGGCATCTATTAGCAATTTCTACAAAAAACCGGATAGCCTCTCAAGTGTAGGTGTCGTGCAGTTCCTCTGAGACGCTAGTGCTTGTGACTCTTTGTAGATGCCGAGACCACTTAAGTCTCTCAGCTCACCTAAGCAGCCTATATACGTCCGCACAGGCCTTCTCTCAGGTAGAGAGTATGAGCTTAATCACCACGCGTGCCCACCGCGGATTGGCAATTTCAAGCGCTGGGGTATGTGAAAAGCTCAGATACTCAGGTTTCCTCATGATGTTTTCCTACACGGTTAGCGAGTGGTATTGGTACTGCGCGTCCGCGTCCAATGTTCTACCCTCTAGACTACCACTGCCTCTCAACTTAGTTGACTTATTTCGACAGTAAGACAAATTTAACCTGAGTTCATAAAATAAGAGCTTCGTAACGTAAAAGTTTTGTAAGGGTTACAGAATACGGCAGCTAGTCCATTGTCTCTGTTTAAACCGTACATGTGCGCCAGTTTGCAAACTGACGTTTGTTGCTCAAACAAACTGCAGTTTATCGAACATAAAATTCTACGTGAATTCATGTGGAAAGTGTAACTGGGTTAATCTTTCTAACTATGAGAACGGGTTAAGCCACTTAATGCCTTACGGGTTAAGCCACAAGAGGTCCACTGCTGGATATAGTCGTCCATAGATTTCCAAAAAAGACCGATTGGAAGCGGCTTGCATCCAGCGTCTTCCTGCCACTTGGATGAGGTCAGCTGTCCATCTTGTGGCTGGTCGTCCTACGCTGCGCTTGCCGATCTGTGGTCTCTTCAGCCCCATCGGCCATCAGTTCTGCGTGCTATGTGCCCCGCCCACTGCCACTTCAACTTACTAATCCGCTATGCTATATCGACGACTTTTGTTCGTCTATGGATATAATCATTTCTGATTCGATCTCGCAGCGAAATTCCGAGCATAGCCCTTTCCATAGCTCGTTGCGTGACCTTGAGCCTTCTTATGAGGCCCATAGTGAGAGACCACATTCCAGTGCCATAAGTCATCACTGGTAACGCACACTGGTTGTATAATTTTTTCTTGAGCGATTGAGGTATATTAGACGAAAAGACTTTTCTAAGTTTCCCGAATGCTGCCCAGCCGAGTTGGATTCGACGATTGAGATTGACCTCTTTCACGAAGTTGGAAAGGCCCAGTTGCCGTGGTAACTAGAATCGTGTAAACGGATTGTGTGGCGGTACGAAGTCCGCCGAGACAGCTAGGTCTACATAAAAAAAACCAGCCAAGTGCCAGTCAGACTCGCGCACGAAGGGTTCCGTACCACTATCTATACAAAATTTTAATATTTCGAGCGTCTACCTGCTGCCGCTATTAATATCAAGCAAAAAACGGCAAAAAAATCACGTTTGTTGTATGGGAGCCCACCTCCAATATTTATTTTATTCTAATTTTAGTATTTGTTGTTATAGCGGAAAAAGAAATATGAAAATTTCAACTATCTCACTATCACGGTCCATGAGATACAGCCTGGTGACAGACGGACGGATGGGCGGATGGACGGACAGCGGAGTCTTAATAATAGGGTTAGCCTTTGGGTACGGAACCCTAAAAAGAGCGCAATCGATAGCAACGAAGCAAAGTCAGTTACATGAAGGGAACTAGACCAAGATAGTTCGATCAAGAGGAGTCGATAAGTTGTTTGACCATCGTGCCCCACCGCTATAGCGAACTACGCAATTCAAAGCTCAAAAGTGCCATAAAATAAAACTCCAACCAGGCCTGTTATGCATGAGGAACGCGCGGCGAGTGCCCGAGCAGCGATCCAGAACCACTTCCTTAAACTAGAACTGCTTCGTCGGCGGAATGGCTAATTCCCGCCTTTATACCTCTCAGTTATGCCCCGAACTTGGTCTTTGAATGACACCGAGGTGGTTCGTTTAGACCATTCAATAACGTGTTGCTTTTGATCTAGCATAACTATTTGTCTAAATACATAACATACATACATAAGCAGCCCATATGTGTCCCACTGTGTAATCAGCTGTGCCCCTTCCCTTTTACCATAAAAATAATACATATTTATTGATTTGTATAATGTAAAAATTGATTTTATGGTAAGTAAATATTTTCACTTTAACTTTCACTTCTCTCAGGGAGAAAGTAGTTGTCTAAATAGAGTTATGCACACAGAACTTCTCCCAAAAAGAGTGTATGGGCTTAAACAAAACGCGTGCCCACCGTTATATGGCACCTAAGTTAACAAGTGCTTTGTTATTACCCCTCGAACTAAGTCGGACATCTATCATACATCAAGATCAGTTCATCAGGAATTTTTCTTTTTTTCACAATGGTCCACAGAATTTTTTTGAGATTTACTTATTTGCCTTGTTTCATTGTGATTTTTTTTGTGGATTGGAAGACAGGTTTGATAAATGAATGTAAGATAATGAATGAGAGATCTTTGTAACAGTTTGTCCTAGGTCTGTAAGGATTTGGTGTTAAATGTTATGTTATACGAACCTATACAACTAAACTAGCTGACTCAGCTAACGTTGTTTTGCCCCATTAAATAGCCAACGACCCATTTTAAAAACCTATTTAGAGGCTAAAAATTCCACCGGCGCCGGGACTTGAACCAGCGGACTCTGGCTAACCGTGCCAGCGCTCTCCAACTGAGCTACTGGGCAAGTGCAGGCTTCGGCGAAATTTTGAACCTCTTTACAAACTTCACTGTATGACGTATAGGCAGCGACATCTGGCTGAAGTAATTTACATCACTCGGGCAGCACCCGAGTACCCACTTTGCACTTGGGTTTTTTATCGCGGTCGCGGGTTCATGTTCCGGCATGGGTGGAATTTTTAGCCTCTAAATACCTATATTTATTTAAATTGTCCTTAGCACGGATTGCGTGGAATCGCTCGTAGCCCCGGCTGCCTGAGTGATCTTAAACGATCACGAAGGTAAAGCAACACAGGGCGCGTTCAGTGCATGGATGGGTCGCCGTCTATGCCTAACGCTAGTGGCATTTTTCCGAGCGGTTCCGTGCTTCGCAAGGCACGTTAAGCTGTTGGTGCCGGCTGCCGTTGATAGATGGCAGTCGTTAAGCCAAGTCAGAGGCCTTAGGGCGGCTTGACAACTTCTGACAGTAGACGAGCCACTAGTCTACAAGCCTCCACCAATCCGGACTTGGCCCCCGTGGTGGAGTATGGCCTATACCTTCCTCAGGGAAGAGACCCGTGCCCCTCGGTGGGGACATAATGGGTTGATGATGAATAGCACGGATTAGTGCAACAAAGAATACAGCAACCACCTATTTTCAGACCTACCAACTATAAGCAAAAAAAAATCCTTAAAATCGGTGAAGCCGTTTCGGAACATTGATACCATAACAAACAATGTATTTTACACGAGATTTTTATATATTAGATTAATTATTAAAATATTTTTTATGTTGGAGTTCTAGGCTCCGTTCCCCCGGTCTAAACAAGCCCCTAAACTTCACACGTTCGTTCGCACCTATATTTGAGGGCCATTTTCGGTCATTATACTTCAGCCAGAGCTTAGGACGCTTTGTTAGGGAGAACTTTGTGGCTTGGCGCGTTTTTGTACGGAAAAAGATAATTTGTGGGTGTCTGCAAAGATTTTTCCTAGAAGTAAAGAAATAAGAATTTCGTACTTCAACCATTATAGAGTCGGCGTAAAATTTACTCTACACTATCAGTGCCTAAAGAAGTATTTCATTGTATGGTTTTAGTTCAGAAATCAGAAATCAATAATTTATTTCAACGTAAAGAATTTACATTCTGTTTGCTGAATGTCAATGTACTATGTTACTATGTTAGCCGCTGCCTTCGGGCCGTATTTGTAGTGGAGAAAAAGGCAGCGGGAAAAAAAACTCCACTCTGACCATCTTTTCTCAAATCATCTTAAACTTATACATCAAAGCCTATATGATATGATTCCGTGATAGCCACTAATAACTTTAAAAGCCAAAATAACACTTCTTACAAAAGTAGGAAAAACAGTAATGCTGTGGCCAGACACACGAACAGCACCCGTTCACGAGCATAACGCAGGGGTCAGCCATCACCAGTCTCAACCATTTTAGAGGGAGATAGGTGACCCGGCCACCACGCCACCATTCGAATGACCTTTAGCAAACCTGCAGATTGAGTTCTTGTCAGCTATAAAATGTGTGCTATAGTTATTAATGTGCAATCACGTCGTCAGTACACGTTTTTAAAATTAAATAAATTATAATATTAATAATTAAATAACAATGAAATCGCAGTGGAATTGGCTTACTACCAAGGGCTTATATCGTTCATATACTCGTCTATTCTATAATAGGCTTTTTTACATAGCGATTTTTTAATGAATGTTTTAAATTTATTTTCAGACAAGGATAGAACATGTTCTGGAATTCTGTTGTAAAAACGAACGCAATAGCCTACGAACGATGTATTTACCTTGGCTAAACGAAATTTAGAATAAGCAAGCTTATTTCTATTTCTAGTGTTTACGTTATGGACGTCCCTATTTAATTTGAACATGGTTATATTTTTACGAACATACATACATTATATTATCATTATATATTGGCAAGCCAGTGTAAGAATTCCTATTTCTTTGAAACGCTCCCTTAGCGATTCCCTACTGCTTAAGTTGTAAATTGCTCTTACTGCTCTTTTTTGCAAAATAAATATTGTTTCTATATCTGCTGCCCGTCCCCATAATAACAGCCCATATGACATAAAACTGTGAAAATAACTAAAATAGACCAGCCTCGCAGTCGATATGTCTGTAAGTTGCCTAATTTTTCTAACTGCAAATGCAGCTGAACTCAACCTACCCGATAATTTTAGTTGTTATTTATTTCAATGTACTCCTTCAAAAGTCAGTTTTGTTTGAAGTTCACTTGACTTCCTAAACGTTAGCAGATTCAAGTGAACTTTACCCACGCCAAAGGGCACACAAAAGGGCATTTTTAAAGATGCTTTAAACTCCGAAAATACCCTCGAAAACTTGCACCAAAGAGGTCCAGTACAAAGTTAAACCGCACAAAGCCTCAGCACATCTGACCTCAACCAAAGGGGGTATCTCATTATCATACTTGTAGGATCCTGTTTCGAGTACAGTCGAAAGCATATCAACATTTACAATTTAGTTGCAAAATCACCCGTAAGTTAACAAAGTAGAGTGCATGGACCTAAAGGTTAATATGCTTTCGACTGTACTACCTTACGTATGGTTGAGCTAGAGACCGTCGCGATTCAGCCATTTGAGCTTCTGTAACGCACGTCTGTTAGATCGAAGACATTTCTTATCGACGTATGATTCCGGAGAAATCCTGTGGATTTACACTTTATCTACAGAGCGACTTTGAAATCTTAAGCAATATTTTGAGGGAGTGTTCTTCACATTATTATAAATAGTTTTTTTTTTTTTTTTACGTAGCCATGTTTGTGTCCCACTGCTGGGCAAAGGCCTCCCCCAACTCAGACCAGATGTTTCTGTCTTGTGCCACCTCAGGCCACTCCGGCATGTGTTAAATAGTATAATTAACGAATTAAAAGTGATTGTATAACGTACATAAGGTACCGCAGACCGGACGACGCAGCGTGGGCAGGCCCCAAACCAGATGGTCTGACCACCTGGTTACGGTGGCGGGGAATCGCTGAATGCGGGCGGCACAACACCGGGAAGCTTGCAAAACCATGAGGGTGGCCTATGTCCTGCAGTGGGCGTCAAATGGCTGATGATGATGACGTATAACGTATTTGTAAATATTCGTGACTTTCAACACTTGGTTCGAAGCATTGCATCAAAATTCAAAGTGATAGGAAGCACGGTAACGTTCAAAAATTTTTTCTGTTACGTAAAATGCTTATGTTTCTGTCGTTCGATATGATCAAAACGATAGGAGTTTTCCTCCTACGCCAGTTGTATATAAGTTTGTTGCGCCTTATAGGTAAAAGTGGGTTGAAGTGGTTGAAGTTACCATGACTGATTATTTAATTAAGTAGGTTTCTTCAGGTTATCATGATGATGGGCAAACTTGAGAGGAAGAGGCGAGCAGATAGAAAAAGATAACCAGGGCTCCGTAAAATCAGAGAACGGACTGGAGTTGCCAGCGTCGTAGATCTATTTCACTTGGCAAAGAGAAGAGAGGAATATGCAGAGCTGACAGCCAACCTCTGGTAGTGGAGAGGAAGAAGGTTTACCCAGCGTCTATATTGACCTCTTAGCTTATTATAAGCAGCCTATATACGTCCCACTGTAGGGCAAAGGCCTTCTCTCAAAGAGAGAGTATGTGCTTAATCACCATGCGTGCCCACCGTGGATTGGCGATCTCAAGCGCTGAGGTATGCGAAAAGCTCAGACACTCAGATTTCCTCACAATTTTTTTTTCACGATTAGCGAGTGGTATTGGTATTATAACTTCAGAAATGTATGTAACTTAGAAAACAAAAACGTACATGCCCGCACTGGGAATCGAACCTGGGTCTCTCGCTTCCGAGTCCAATGTTCTACCCACCAGGCTACCGCTGCTCATAAATGGAAATAAATCGTAGATCATAAAACTATGATGATGTAATACCACTCTACCCATTTCCCTGATCCGGAAATGTGGGAACATCTTAAATGACTACTTAAGTGAACACACTGCACAGGTTCAGATATAAACTGAAAATATAAGAGTGTAGAGCCCATTCAACTTACGATATGTCGGGATCGTAGCACGCGGCAACCCCTGCCTACCCCTCCGGGATACGGGCGTGAGTTTATTGAATGTAACGTATGTCAACTTACAACTTTGATTTTCATTAAATAACATTTTGTTTTTATACTGCATAAAATATATTTTTTTATTATCTAATTACAACGCATTTTATGCTTTGACAATATTTATGGCATGATTCAAAAAGTTCTCGTAAATTTAAGAAATGTGCAAATACTAAGGCCATCTTGCACTTCTTTCTTAAATGTGGCTTAACCACTCGTCTGCCACGACACAGATCTGTGTCCAACTTAGTATGGGCCACCTATACGTTGCCTTCCGCGAGGGCAGTTCAGGAGTTAAATAGCGTTTAACTAAAAATCTTCATACAAAAGTAAATTTAAATGGCAACTTCAGTGACATTTAAATAATGGCGCAAGTAGGCCTTACAGTATTTTTACAAATCACGATTACTTCAGACACTCCTGAAATGCAGATGAAATCGTCCTTCTCTTTACCGAATCATATTTAAAATGTATTTGATCTGTATTTTAAAGTAATTAGATACATTCGCTTCACTTCACCTTCATGCTTTCAAAAAGACGCCTGTCATCTCAGTCTACCGCTACCACGGTACTTGCAAAAGTACCGGAAAGTCAGAAAATTGTAAAACAAAAAAATAAACGAGTAAATATCCTTGCAAATTCAGGTTTTATTTTACTTCACTTTTTAAAATTTTCGTGATTGTACGATGTAGTGTAAAAGAAATGAGAATCCAACATGGTAGAAATACTATGTTTTTAGGGTTCCATACCCGAAGGGTGCCAAACGGGACGCTATTACTAAGAGTGTCCATCTGTCTGTCTGTCTGTCACCAGGCTGTATCTTATAAACCGTGATAGCTAAGCAGTTAAAATTTTCACAGATGATGTAGGTATTTCTATTGCCGCTACAACAACAAATACTAAAAATAGAATAAAATAAATATTTAAGGCGGGCTCCCATACAACAAACGTTGTCTAAAGACAGCGCTCGCCATCTAGCGGCCATCTATGTAACCTTCACAGCGCCGATGTCATGTCGTTAAATGTCAATGTTAAACGCTTCTCGTTGGTTTCTATAGATGGCGCTGGTCTCAAATTCGATCTTTGTCTAATGTTGTATAGATAATGGTACGGAACCCATCGTGTCCGAGTCCGACTCGCACGTGGCGGGTTTTTTTCACAATTACGTCTACAACATATTTTTCTTTACAATAAATAAATAACTTCCACACAACACAATCACTTGACCTGGTCCCAAACTACGATAACAAACACGGAAAATTAAGTTTAAAACTGTGTTTTATCTTCATTGCGGCCTAAATCTTCCTATAGCTCCCCATAGAAGCTATTCTGAAGTATTAAATTGCTGAGAGAAGAGAAAGCTCCTGAAATATTTAATTTCACGCTCCATCTAAAGAATGCAGGGTTCAAATGAGTTCCATGTAAGGTCTAGACCCGGATTCTGTCGGTTGAACCCTGAATTTCTAACCTGATAACTGCAGTTAGAATGAACAGAAGAATCGTTCACATACAAACATACTTGTAGGATAGATAGACATAATTAATCCTGGATAATTGACTTAAGTAATTAATAATTCGCAGCATAAACAAGTATTTGACTGCCTCATTGGCCTAGCGGCTTACATGCTTGACGGGCAAAACAGAGGTCGGGGTTCGATTCCCACCGGAGGCCGCCGTACTGGATTTGTACAAATAGCCTCAGTCTGTGTGTATTTCCATGTTTGTGATGTCCTTGCCTGGTTACCATAGCTCAGGGTATCCTAGTTTGGGACTGGAACAAGTGATTGTGTTGTGTGGAAGTTTTAATTATTTGTTATTTAGTGAAATTGATCAGTTCATAAACCAAAATAAAAAGTAGTATTTTTACCACAACAGCGTTTAAATGTAAAAAAAAACGTATATCATCACAGAAAAAAGTCAGTTTTAAAGTTTCGTTCCTACCCAAATTGTAGGTTAAAACTTAACTGTATACGCTTACACTAAGTAAGCGTTTTAGCTCTTTATTAATTGGTGAATATTCCACTTATTTAAAACTAGATCAGTCCTGTCAAGTGATCATTGAACTGGCGATCTCTATTCTCGCTTTATTTAGTTCGACTTGAAGGTAACTCGATTTGCCTTCAAGCTCCGAGACATCCCTAAGCTCATTTTCAAGTCCGACCGCAACCTTAAAGATCTATTCCAGTATTTACTAGAATAGTAAGTAGTCCTCCGAAAGGGTGTATTTTCAGGAACCAATATTCTAGCGAGTAGCTATAGAATGATTGTGTTGGAAGGTAATTTAATCTGTTTTGGCCAACAGGGTATATTTCTGATAGTTTTATTATAAAACAAATATTATGATTTTAACAAATTTACTCTATATTAACACCAGACTAGACATTTCAAATATATTTTCGTTGTCACTTACTCGGTATTGGCAAAAAACATTGCGAAAATTATGCGCTATGTTTTTAAAACTTAACAACCTTATTTACAAAACAAGATTCCTCTAAAGCACTGCTTAGAGGCAGTTTATTTAATCTCTGGTTACATCTTTTCCTTGTAAAATCTCCTATTTTAGTTGACGTTTATCAAATGTTTTAAGGAATCGTGTTTTCATAAATAAGACCTTAAGTGTGTAAAAACTAATATCAGTGAAAATTTAGGTAAGGTAATAGATAGGTAATACTTCTCCATTTCGATAAAAAGTTACGCACAAAAGAGTTTCAACGAGTAGGTACTTACATGAACAGTGAATAAGGATTTGCTGCTATGATCTGAGACACCTGTCACTTTAGTCCGTCCCTGACCTGCTCTAAAGGTACTGAAACTTTTCAAATATACAGAGAGAAAAAAAATCAGAAATAAATAGCAGCGTTGTGACTTTTTGATCGTAGGACTTAAGCACAGTTGTCTAATTAGATGTAATGATAAAAAAAATAGTTGATTAAACTCCAATAAAATAAATACCTAATTCATTTTTTTTTTGCGGGTAGGCGCAAAACTGTTAACAGCTGATATTTTTTTTTAACGGTAAGCCCTACCTGCATGACACGTTTTCTTCATTTGGCGTGGAGGTGCTATTTGAAAACCAGCGCTGTTTCAAATAGAAACAGCAAACGCTGAAATAGTATCATTGTCACACGCATACTCCTTTATTTTTAATTATTGTATGTAAGCATGTTTGTTTGTGGCAATAAATCATTCATTCATTCATTCATTCATTCATTCATTCATTCATTCAATATAATCAATGAACTTTGCCTTCCCAATTGGTGTTCAGGCGTGAGTTTATGCATACGAAATTATAGAAACTTTTATAATATTAATAGCTGACTCGGCAAACGTTGTTTTTGCCATATTAATTAGTCTACTACGTATTCTCAGACTTACCAAATATACACAAAAAGTCATAAAAATCGGTGAAGCCGTTTCGGAGAAGTTCGATAAAAAACACTGTCATGCGAGATTTTTGTGTGTTAGATTTACAACATGAACCAGTCGATTTATTCAAAGCCGATCCTTCATTGCAATTCAAATCCGTTAAACACGTCCAAATAAAGCAACAAGGACACCCAAACTCCATTACGTTAATTCTAATTTTGTTTGTCTCTGCGGGCGCCACTTAGCGCCTTCAGCCTTTAATCACAAAGGATTCGGAGACTGTTCAAATAGAGAAGCCATTCAACACGAAAATCTTCAGTTGCTAGGGAAGTTAAGCCAAGTGAGTTGCAGAAATTAAATCCATAAATTAGTAAGACTTGGACTGAGGACTATAGCATGTTCCTATTTTTTATGCACCAAATCAGTGACGGCGAACCGACGGTATGCGTGCCATTGATGGCTCGCGACATCTAATATACGAAAATCTTGCATCACAGTGTTTTTTTATCAACCTCCTCCGAAACAGTTTCACCAATATTTATATTTTTTTATGTATATTTGGTAGGTCTGAAATTAGGTCGTAGGCTAATTAATTAAATAACGATACCCAAGTCAGCTAGAATTAATATAATAATGCAATAATAATTACAGAATTATGTAAACTTGTCAATATTTCATTGATTTCAAAATGAAATTATAAAGTTATTGAAATAAGGAAAGGAAATAGATAGACTATTTCTAAAATGCTAGTACTTAAATTATGGAATTAGTTTAAGTCACATTAAGGTATCGAAAAAGATAAATAGATAACAAGTAGACAGATAGAAAAAAGCTGGTAAATTTATGTCAAAATTTCCACCCCTGCATTAGATACAACGATGTTACGTTCTATGACTTAATATATTGTAACCGTCTATAAAGGAATACTCTTACAACCGAACGCCCATATCCTAGAGGGGTAAAATGACCGCTACGATTTTGTTGTACGTATTTTACTTAATTAGCTTGTGTATGAGGACCACATTTTGGCTCAATGACGTTGTAAGTAGTCTTTTCATTAATAATTCATCATTAATTAATATACTAACAGAACTGTAGGCACGCACATGCACGGCATGACTTCTCTCTCTCTCTTCGTTCTAGAACGGAGATAAACACCATAATTTTGCTCAGAAGTCAAGATCTTATTTAAGTTCACCGAGAATGAAGAATTGATGAATGTTCAATAACAGAATATCACCAAAATAACTCTGAATTGACACTGCTATTTCAAATTTTCTGATGGTAGAAGCTACTTCAGGAGTCCTGTTTCAGAAACTGCATTAAGCGAGATACTGGTGGCGGTGTGTCCAGCTACGCCTCGTCAATAGTGTACTCTATCACTTTGTTAAGTAAAGGAGACCTACCATGAGTTGCATTCGGTTTCAGCATGAATGCAATAAAACAATAAAGTTACAACTTTGTAAAAACTTGCTTTTCTTGTGCTTCACGCAACTGCCACTCATATTTTTACTCAGTAGATGATTTAAAAATAGTATCATTCATTGTTGGTGTTGCCAGCCTCTAAAAATAAGAAACTTAACCTCCGATAGGATTGGCACATAAATAAGAAGAAAAAAGCTGGTGGGGCTGTGTCGGGTTACATGACCGTTGGCTCAACGTAAAAAATCGGCCAATATTATTTAATTTTTAATAATTGCGTTAATTTTTAGCTCAAACTGCGAAATGCGCTACGCGGCACTTTTGAGCTATTTGAGCAATTAATAGCTCGCCGTCTCGCTCTGAGCGGCTTCAGCAAGTGTCCCCCTACTACCGAACTGAAAGAAGTTTCACGTCAAAATATTGAGGATTAGAAACATGCTCATGGTGACACCTAAGTCAATTCAGAGCCGTAACAAAGTGTGCCGGGTAACCGGGTCTAATTCTGTTTGCGATGAGTCCAGTTCCAGTGGCGGGCGATTGCAGCCTGCGGCTTTGGCCTGCTGCGCGATGGAGTACGGCGGACACGATCAACGCTATCTACTCGATTTATGTTCATTATTTTATCCAAATGGTTCCGTTTTTTTCAAACTGTTTTTGGCATAAACACGACGGGGTGGTGGCCGGTGGTCGAACAATGCAAAGACAAAAGTATAAAACTTGAGCTAGTAGAATAGTGTTCGCCTCATAGTCTCAATGTCCATGTTAGCAATGACGGAAATTGGATTTTGGTCAGAGTATTATAGCGCTGGAAGTTGCAATGGGTAGACCCTAGGGTTACCTGAAGAAAGGATTTCTTTGTAACTGTCCGGAATCAGGGTACGAAACTTTCGAAAAAGAATATTAAAATGAATGTAAAGCTTAGGTATCCGTACTTTAAGATACAACATACCTACAACTTCTGTTCATCTATCTGTATGTACATCCATCCTATATCTATAGCTGTAAAGAATAAATCAGATTTGCGACAGGCATTCAAAACATTCACGGAAAATACATTATACTGTCTACCTTTTATATTATCCCAGATTTTCTAACAAATAACAATAAATATACAATGTAGAAAATAAGGCGATCCCCCTTATTTTGTTCTATCTATCTAGTCAGCCCTTATGGGCTGAATAAACATGTAACTTATGCTCTTTTCTTTCACGCCAACCCAGCTGCCATTATAATGTCGTCGGCCCACCGGGTAAATCTTGTGTAATTTTGGGCAGATTTTATTTTTGAATGTGGTAACCCTAGCTGTGAGAGACGCAATGCAATGAGCAGGCGCCCACCGCAGCGGTGCTGGCCCGATGTCCTCGAATCGAGTCTGTTGCAAAATGGGCTTTGGGATTCAGTTGTTTCCTCCCCTGTCAGCTTTTTCCCTATCAGGTGACAACAAGTTTCCTTTGGGTCTCACGTGAAGATGGCATGTCTCTGAACATACCTTTGTTTGGCCTCTATTAGGAACTAGATAGAGAAGCACAATTAAGAACTTTATAGAGAAGTCTTGTGGAAAGTCATGGTAGAACTTAAGAGGCCACCCCGATGTCACGAGTAAGTGGTGCTAATAGAAAAAAAAAATTAGAAAAGTAAACATAAAAAAAAATATCTATAACTTTACTGTAGACCTAGCTAGTTATGGCACTTATGGCCAAGAATCAACGACTTCAAAGCATTTTTTAGCAAAAATAGCTGGAAAGCAGAAATCTATTAAGGTGCCGGGTATTGACTGAAAATAGCTGTCACAGTTTTTGAGATTTACGATGTTCACTTTTTGCAAAAACTTGCAAACTAGGACACGCTGTGCTATGGTAACTAGGCGAAGACATCACAAATACACCTGGAATGATTCATACAAGTGTACGGCGACCCCCAGTGGGAATCTAACCCATGACCTCTGGCTATTAATCAGACTAACGGTATCAACATTAACGTAGGCTCTACTGGGTCTTTCTGTAACGATTTGTACAGTACGTACAAAGGACATTTCGATTTTAGATTGGGTTGAGCTACTTTGAATACTGCGTAATATAAGATGGACATCATCATCACCATCATTCAGCCACAAGAAGTCCACTGCTGGACATAGGCCTCCTCCATGTATTTCCAAAAAGACCGGTTGGAAGCGGCCTGCATCCAGCGCCTTCCTGCTGATGGGGCCGAAAAGTTCTCGAATGGAGATCACATATCGGCAAGCGCAGCGTAGGACGACCAGCCACAAGATGGACAGTGGACAGATGACCTCATCCAAGTGGCAGATGGACATTAACGACAAAAATTTACGTGATGAATAATCGCCTAAAAAGGTCGTACAGAAGGAGGTTTGCTTAGCATCTTTTGCGTGAAAGTAATGTTTCTTTGATGATGAAAATATAGTCTCGAAGTTATCTTATCTTGTTAGTATTTCACTACTTTGAGCTGCTTTCTCTTATCACGCTGTCTTCATATTTTTCTTCGCGAGTGAAACATTCTTATCACAAGGATTTTTTCAGTTTTTTTCTCAATCTTGCTCGGGGTTGAGACTTAAATATTCAAGAACGAATTTGCGCAAAGCATATTTGGAATTAGGCCAAAGGGATGTGGGTTAAGTAGCGGCGAACGTGCAAAAAAGCGAGTGATCTTTTGGTGTGTTTACACCGTGCAAACAAAGTGTGCCAATTATAAAATTACTTTGGCACGAATTCAAATACATACCTTACAGCTAAGGAAGGAAGTGGCATGCCTTGAGGGAGGCCTATACCCAGTAGAATACGGGGGTATAGCCTGATTGATTGATTGATACCCTCTAGCTCGCTGATCATAATCATAATCTAGATGGCCAGTTATGGCTGGACGAGGATGGCCGGAGACAGAAAGAAGTGGGCGGAAAATAATTGCAGACTCAGATAAAATTCGCCCGTTTGATTCGTTCGCGTTGAATTGGAAGGAACACGAACACACGCCTAAACAAATTAGATTAGATCTCTTTATTGCAAAATACATTAAAAGGCTTACATATCTAAGTTTGATGACTAATGAATGTTGACGAAGCAAAAAAGGCAGACCCTGGTGTCTGCCTACCCTTCCAGGATACAGTGAGTGTATGTTATGTTATCTTAGTTTCGCTGTACATAATTGGTGATGTTATCGCTAAAAGCGATCTCTTCTAGACAACCGTAGGATGGATGATAGAGCTGAAAGATGAAGAGAGTCGGTAGATAGGTGTATATAAATAGCCGTGTCTGGTGGAAATGTTGTAATATCATATGGTGTAACGCGTTTCAGCAAATGTATCCAGTGAAGAAGGGAGGGGGGGGGAGGGGGGGGGGGGTGTTGATTCAGCAGCGGACAAGCGTGTTCCATAAAGAAGTGAGCGGGAAATATATATTATGCAGCAGCGGACAAATGCGACAAGTACAAGTACAATTTGAAATAAGACAGAGACACACCAAATAAATAGGCGTGTTTCTTGTGGAATTGCGGGTACATCAAATGGTGTAAACGCGTATCAGCAAATGTATTCCGTGAGCGTGCGTAAGTGCTGGGAAAACCGCGGGAATTACAACTGGGTGCGTAACGCATCGGGATAGGGCCGATTATCGAATGAGTTATAGGGGGAATCGATTTTTATCAGAAAACAAGATACTCGTAGTTATTTCATGAGAAAGCAAACACTTTCATGGATACCCTTTCGGGTCATTTCCTATAAATCGATCCGTCACCGACAATGGTCACTTTGCTAGAAAAAATGTTTTAATCTAATTGGAGAGGCCATTTTAAAAGGTAAATAACGGTTTTTCTTTATGACCTCTACTATTCATAATATAGCAAGAAGAAAAAGAATTCTAGTAGCGTAGTCCAAAAACATACATACTCTTAGAAAGCCGCAGAAATCGGAAATACACTGTGACCTAACAAAGCTCCAGGCACCTCATTATATTCTTCCTTTCGTCTTTTACGTCAATGGTTGTCCGGAAAATACTACTTTTAGCATTAAGGCTACCAAAACATAACCAGCCTATATACGTCCCACCGTAGGGCACAGGCCTTCTCACAGAGAGAGAGTATGGGCTTAATCACCACGCGTGCCCACCGCGGCTTGGCATTTTCAAGCGCTGAGGTATGTGAATAGCTCAGACAGTCAGGTTTCCTCACGATGTCTTCCTTCACGGTTAACGAGTGGTATTACTACTATAACATCACAAATGTACATAACTTAGAAAACAAAGTCATAGGTACATGCCCGCACTGGGAATCGAACCTGGGTCTTTCGCTTCCGAGTCCAATGTTCAATTATTATTTTTAGTTAGATTATTATACGTGTCTGTTAGGTATATATATGTATGTATTTATTTATTGTCCAGGTATATAATTATCGCTCGTAGCCCCGGCTGCCTGAGTGATCTTAAACGATCACGAAGGTTAAGCAACACAGGGCGCGTTCAGTGCATGGATTGGTCGCCGTCTATGCCTAACGCTAGTGGCATTTTTCCGAGCGGTTCCGTGCTTCGCAAGGCACGTTAAGCTGTTGGTGCCGGCTGCCGTCGATAGATGGCAGTCGTTGAGCCAAATCAGAGGCCTTAGGGCGGCTAGACAACTTCTGACAGTAGACGAGCCACTAGTCTACAAGCCTCCACCAATCCGGACTTGGCCCCCGTGGTGGAGTATGGCCTATACCTTCCTCAGGGAAGAGACCCGTGCCCGTCGGTGGGGACATAATGGGTTGATGATGATGATATAATTATGACTTGACTTGATAAGATCTCAATCATGTCAGATCCTCTTATCTTTTCCTTGTGTATCAGTCTTCCTCACAAATAGCTAGGTCTTAAAACAAATAAGTGCGTAATTAAACAATGACATGCATGAATCTTGTATTAAATCACTTCTCGATACAAAATGCCTTCTTCCAGACGCCTTTAAAGATCTCGCAGACAGAAATCTCGCATTCGATCGTTTGAAATAAGTTTTGACGCCAGCTGACGCCCTCTTATTGAACTTTCTCAAGTCAAATAAAACTATATTATTGCGAGAAGATGGGCAGATCGCTGCGAATGGAGATCTATTTTAAAAACCTTCTTTTTTTTAGAGCAAGATAAAAAATACCCTAAACCAACGTGCGTGCTTGCAACGATTAATTGCAACGATTAATGTTGATGAAGCGAAAAAGATCTGACAAGATCGTGGCAGGCGGAAAACCCTGGTCTCTGCCTACCCCTCCGCGATCCAGGCGTGAGTCTATGCTATGTTATGAGTTATTTATGTAGGTTTCTATACTTGAAAGTTCAAATATATAGCGGGACTGGAGTTTCTGTGGAATTTTCGCTCTCAATTGTTATCTTTTAAAGTATTCAACTAGCGGAACCGGCAAACATTGTATGCCATATTAATTAGCCAACGACCCATTCTCAGACCTACCAAATATACACAAAAAATATCATAAAAATCGGTGAAGAACTTTCGAAGAAGTTCGATACCAAACACTGTGACACAAGATTTTTAGGGTTCCGTAGTCAACAAGGAACCTTTATAGTTTCGCTATGTCCGTCCGTTTGTCCGGCTGTCTGTCTGCGGCTTAGCACAAAGAGTATAAGTACTAGAGAGCTGAAATTCGGCACAGATTTACACATTTATTATGCCAACAAAACGGTAGAATAAAATTTCGAAAAAAAATTTTTTTAGGTATTTGAATGAATGAATGAATGAAAACATTTATTTCAGACCTGGATCCATATTTGACAATAATATCAGCAATAATAATAAAAATGTTAACATCACAGCAGAATTAATTAATATAAAATATAATACAACAATTACAAAATCAGTGAAAAATTCATCTAAATAAAAATTGTATTGATTAAAATATATATATATAAAATTTTACCCCTTACACCTATATTAGGGATGGATTTTTTTCTCACCTAAATCATAGTGTCGAGTATTGTTGTATTGGTTGTTTAAAATATTGTAGATCTATGAGGATCATTTTTCGATTTAGAATTCCGTTTGCGAAATATTAAGCTTTAAAGTGAAAAAAATTTCAGAGTAGGGCGTCCCCCCTCCTCCCGCTAAACAGTTTATTGTAGAAACATGAAAAACATCAGGGCAGTAGCACATATAATGAATTTAAAAAGACAATTATCACGGCTAAATAGGCTTTACAGGTTAACGAGTAATTGACCAACTTATAAAAGGAAGACTTCGTACAAAATCCATGACAAATTAATTTGATGAAGTTGTTTGTTCTGTAAAGCAGATGAAAACCCCTCTTTCTACGAACCCAACACTGCGCTTGGCCTCACATGCACTTGGCCGGTTTAATATATTAAAAAGATGAGATGTAGCCGTTACGGCCTTTTCTCGGAGAGAGAGTATAGGCTTGATCACCACGCGTGCTAACCGCTGATTGGCAGTTCCAGTAACCGAGATATGTGTACACCTCAGACCCTTACGTATATTTTAAAGTAGCCAGGAAATAATTTTAAATTTAATAATGGTACACTACAACGCGTCATAAAATATAGCTAATAAATAAAAAAGTACCTAAAGGTAAAATATGTGGCGAAAATATAAAGGTGGCAAAACACTTTTTTCCCGTTCGGACTAATCACGAAACAACACTTTTGCGAAGCACCTGTTTTGACTACAAATGAACGAACGAAAAATTCTAACGCAGACAAATATCAATATTTGTTCCAGTTTTGCAGCACGAGAGCAATACAAATTTTAAAAATATATAAAAGGTCATTTCAATTTTTCAAATATGCTGAATAGGTGTAACGTCAATAAGGTCGTTTATTATACCTTTTCTTTTATAACTCTTGTCTCTGTAATGATTCTCTGGCATACATACATAAAGAATATTCCTATTTAATGTTATCTTAGCTTCAATAATATAATTACAGTTGTACACATACGTTTATTAATATAAAATCCCTCATTTTATTTTGGAAATATTTCTTGAAAACCAATTCGAATAATACGACAGTCGCCAATCAACTGTTAGAGTAAAGACAATATTTTACGCGGTAGACATAATATTTGCGGTTCACAGGAAAGAGAGGGGGGGGGGAGTATTGCTCTTGATTCGTCCAATTTTTCTTGCGTTCTGTTTGTCATCTAACACGAAATATATCAATACTTTGTTGAATACTACTTTCGAAAGAACTACACAAAGTGAGTAAGTGGATTCAAGTAAGTGATTGCGGAATTAAGTTAATGATATCAATACCGGTTAAGAACAAAGAAAGAGATTCAAAATTTTCTTCCAAACAAATGAATCGTGTGTAGCCCTTTAACAGGCTCTATGTACTAACAGCTCTACTAGTTAAAGGGTTCCATCACTGAGGCATACTTATTATGTTGGTATTACGCTAAGGCTGTTTTGTAAATATTCCCCAACCGTTTTGTAACGGTACATCAAAACAAAACTATGCAGACAGACAGTCGACTAAAATAACGCGTCATGAATACAATCAACTGCCAACCAACAATCTCTGTTCACTCTCAACTGAATACCCGAAACTCCCAATCAGTCCAGCTAACTGAGTCTTATTCTTTCAGTATAAGGGCGAAAATCGTGCGTCAGAGGGGTGAACGCACAAAAGTTCCCCCAGTTTACCTGTCATGGCTCAGTGAAGCTTGAAGATACGTGTATCGGGTGACGTCATCGCTTTCATCCCCGAAGGGACGTCGGGAAGGCTGCTATCTTTGACAATGTGCTCAGGGAAGATGTATGACATAACATTATTAAGGAACATCACAGATTTTCAAAGCAATTGGTCGTGTGACGATATGAAAGTTGCCTGATGGCTCAGGATCGATGTTGTTGTAATGTTTGTATTTGTGTTTAGAAAAACCATTTTCAAGTGTAAAGGCGAACTTTGGACGAAAACATTAATGTGAGAAAATTCACTCTGAACGCTGTTAAATTTGCATTTCTTCATACTTAATTAATTTAATTTAATTAATTTAATTTTTAATTTTTAATTATACTTTATTGCACACAAGACTTTTAACAGGACATTACATAAGAAATTACATGTACAAAGGCGAGCTTATCTCTGTAAGAGATTTCTTCCAGCAAACCTTCGGGTATAGGAGAAGCAGTAGAAAAACGGGTCTATATATGTGCACAAAATAAACTAAAAAAAGCCTAAATTAAAACAAAGCAAAAAGGAAAACAAAAACTACATAAACTAGATATCAGAATAAAAATACATACCTACTTAGATATACATAAATAATATATATATATATATATATATATATATATATATATATATATATATATAGCTCAATGTTATTACAGGGATAGATAATGCTCTTTCAACCGCTTCTTGAAGGTACCAATAGTGGGACTGGCGCATATGTTCTGTGGCAGTGCGTTCCACAGCCTAACCGACTGGACCGTGAAGGAGTCACCGTAAGCTCCAGTATTGTGAGCAGGAATTTTAAGAAGATGGGAGTTAAGTGATCTTTTTGATCTTTCTCCGGAGAACAGGTATTGAAACCTTTCTCTCAGGTATGCGGGAGATGCGGGATGATTAAGAATTTTGTACAATAGTGACAGTATATGTGCATTCCGGCGAAGACGAATTGGGAGCCATTTTAACTCTTGTCGGAAACGAGACACATGATCAAATTTGCGTAATCCGTATATGAAGCGGATACCCAAATTTTGTAGACGTTCGAGTTTGTCTAGCAGCTCCTCATTGGCGTCCAAGTAGCAAACATCCGCATAGTCAAGAATGGGAAGAAGAAGTGACTGTACAAGAGTAACTTTAGTTTTAATTGGGAGAAAGCTTTGGAGACGCCGCAGTGAATGGAAAGCTGCAAAGACGCGCCGACTGACTTCACTGACATGCGTAGACCAAGAGAGATGGCAGTCAAAGAGCACTCCCAAGTTCCTGGCCGTTGTCGCATAGACAATGGGTGTGCCGTCAAAGAGGACTGCAGGACTGAACTTACCTGCCTCAATATAGATAGATAGATAGATAGAATAGATAGAGACATAGAGACATAAATCTATAAGTGAAACACATCGACAGGACATAAATAAGCTTATTGATCTGTGAGAAAGGGAGTGATATCATCAGAATGTAATGTGTTTGTGGATGGGATTGAAGAATGGTGAAGGTATGTAAGAAAATGCTAGAAGAAGTTTCACAGGTATTCATGGAAATAAAATAAATATTAAAAGTTTTGACTATTTCAGAGAATATTGTAATGTGAACGGGGTTATTAACTTCAAAGAGAATTCTAGTTCAGATAAAGCTTGAACATACATACATAAACTTACGCCAGTATCCCGGAGGGCTAGGCTGGTACCAAGAGACGAAACAAATCAGTTAAGTAGAAACATTATTTGAAAATTTTGATTTGAAAATGCTTTATTGCATAAGAGATGCAATTGCACAAAGGCGAGCCTAATAATTAAAAGTATTTTCACTCCATCTGCTCGAAATGATGCATTTTGATGCCCAAATTTAGGACCCAAAACATGCTATTGTTGTTCAAACTAAGATGCATCAGAGTAAATAGACTCAAAATTGGGTTTTGAATCTATTTACATTTAGGTACATTTAAGTAAATATACTCAAAATCCAATTTTGAATTTATACATATACTAATGCACTCATTTACTAAGAAGTCGGACTTCTCTTTCACTCTTGAGGATTCGTCCTATATCTGTTTCGCTCCAACCCAAGCAATAAGTTTTAAAACCGAGTTTGGAACTACTTACTGAACTACCAAACTCTTTGCTGCAAAACTTTTAAGTACCTAATTGTCAAATATTTGAAATTGGAACGCAAGTTTTTTTTGTCTATGCAAAAAAATCAATAACATTGGCGCGCTTTTTTTGTCTATTTTCACTTATTTTCTCGGAAAAATGTCGTCAAGCGATGATGATAGTGTCTTCTTAACACCAGAGTATATAAAAAACCAGGCAACACAAGCAATTCAAAACCTCCTGCCAGAAGTTACATTTGAGTGGTATGTAAGTGTCATCTTTTATTTCATTCCTCTTAGATAGTAGTAATAAAAAGCAGAGTGTTCTACACGGGCGCAAATCATTTTTGGTCTCAGTAGTGTTGAATCCAGAACGAACTGAGGCGATTCTTGCATTAAAGCCCGACCGAAGCGAGTATAATTTCACAACCTCGACGCAATTTTTTTTTTGCGCCCTGGGTGAACAATCTACTATTAGATTGTTCACCAAGGGCGCCAATCCCAACTGTATTAGGTCTATGTGGAATTTTTTTATACCGTTTTGTATAGAAAACTTTGTAATCGACTCAATAAGTTGTCGCTCAGCAAGCGTTGTAAAATCCCATCCCATCCAACCACAGCTTTCAGCACATAAAACGTGATTGTTTCAGCGCCACTATCTCGAATCGAACAGACGTCTCTAACTTTGCGAATAACTCAGACCGTTAAAAATTCGAACCGAATAATTTCTTACTCCCCTTCATCGAGATATTGCCCAGACATCGAGTAAAATATTAAGCTTTTGGAGAAAATTAAGAGTCAGACAGAAGGACGATCGCTAAATGAATTTTCTTCAGTCTCGGTCAGCTATATAGACTCTTTACTGCAATTTAAAACATCAACTACAATTTAACACACATGCATTACATAAATTTACGCATTTATCCCGGAGGGGTACACAGATATCAAGATTTTCCACTTGAGACGATACTGAGAAATCGCTTTCGCTTCATCAATCAATCTTCTTCATCGCTTCATTCATTAGCTGCAAGCTCAAAAATTGTACGCATGAACAATTTTACATTTATGACAAAAAAATATTCTTCAAGAACTAAGAAATGTCACAATTGATCGTGCGCCAAGGTATAAAAGCACCTTTCCTCTGTCCTGAGGTTTAATTATGCGCAACAAATACTGTCGGAATCGTGACGTTTATATCAATACACCCAGACTGAGGCTATTTGGACAAATGTACGGTGGCCTCCAATGGGAATTGAACGCACGACCTCCGGCATGGAAATCAGACGTAATACCACCAGATCAACGAGGCAGTTAATTGGTCATTGGTTTTGTTACATGTGAGTTACCGCGCCTCGTGTGTCTGTTTTTGAACTGAAATTCAACTAGCTGCACTCATTATGAGTCCATACTCGCCTGTGTCCTGCAATGGAATGTATGTAGTCCAGCTTATGTTAGTAGTGTTTTAAGTTTCTCCTGTCTATCATAATAACATTTAAAAATTTCTTACCACACCGCAAAAAAAAAAAAAACATTCTTTGAAGCGGTCATAAGTAAGATCCCTCTGTTTTTTACCATACACTATGACTTGTTTTTTGCTGTTGCATTTGTCAACTAAAAATGATTTGTACCATATTTGCATGTAGTGAAGATCGATAATTGTATACATACTTGTCACGTAGGGGACGGCAAGTACTACTCTGCCGCAACACAGTTCTAACTAGCGCGGAGGGTAGTCCACGCCATCTTACTGCTGTTACTAAACATTTCTTATTTTACCAAGCTACCGACACACTAGATTGTTATTTATCAGCTTGTACATATACTTATGCCAATAAAAGTTATGAGTTATCTGGTTAGACGAGATGACGGACGGTGGACGAAGGCAGTCTCAAAGTGGTGGCCGAGAACTGCCCGTCGTTCGGTGGGTAGGCCGCCTACCCGTAGGGTCAGACATAATTAAAGAAGGCAGCAGGAGGACAATGGACGAGATTGGTAGGGGAGAGGCCTATGCCCAAAAGTAGGCGTCTCTATTGCAAATCATGGTAACTATCAGTGACGTCTAAGGAAGAACTTCTGCTGGTTTAACTTCGCATCAACTCGGCCGTTCGTTCACTTAACTTAATTAAGTCGTTCATATCTTTGCGTAAAAGGGAAGTTCAAAAATGCTAAAAAGTTTGTACGGAACCCTTCCCGCGGGACTCTGCGACGGGCTCTAATTGAAATTGTACTTTTACAAGATTTTTCTTCTTTGTCGGGTAATTTTCGCGTTTAGTACGTAATTACGTAATAGGGTACTGAGTGTCTAATTGACTGAGGAGATTGTCAATTAGATATGTATGTTTGTTTTTGCTGTAATCCTTTTTTATGTAGCCTATATATGCCTACTGCAGGGCACAGGCCTTCACTCGGAGAGAGTTTGGGGTTATTACCACGCATGCCCACCGCGGATTGGCAAATTCAAGGGCCGAGGTATGTGAACACCTCGGACACTCAGGTTTCCTTGCGATGTTTTCCTTCACAGTTAGCGAGTGGTATTGCTACTACAAATGTTTATAACTTAGTAAAAAGTCATTGTTACAAGCCGGGATTCGAACCCACGGCCTCCCGAATGTGAGGTCCCGAATGTATGTCCCGAATCAATTCAATTCAATTCAAATATTTTTATTCATTGTAAAAACAGAATGTTTACTTAATGAACGTCAAAGTTGTTAGTTTCACAATTAATGGATTATGTGGAGAAGAAGCTAACAAAGAAACTCCACATTTATTCTTTTCAAAACACGTTTTAACTTAATTAACAGAGTTTTCAACTTAAAATATTAGTCATGAATGTGTTGAACACCAGTCACAATCGTCCTTTAAATAATATTAATCTACTGTTTAATGCCAAACATCTTTGTCCTCCAAATAATCCTTGATGTTATATTATAGTAAGCCTTTTTGCACAGAATGTGCTTAACACATTTTTTAAATCGCGTTGGAGATAACTCTAATATATCTTGAGGAATTTTGTTGTAGAACCTTATACAGTGCCCCATAAAGGATGTGTTAACTTTTGCAAGTCTAAATAGTGGAAATGACAATTTATGTTTATTTATAGTATTAACATTATGGTGGCCACCAACATTTTTGAAGTCTTTGATATTTTTTCTAACGTACATAATATTTTCATAAATGTATTGACAATCCTTCATAACTCCGTTGAATCGATTTGTTTAATTATTTTTTGTGGAGAGGCTTATATACATAATAATTATTGTAGTATTGGTCCCATTACAGCAGTAAAATCGACTATTTGCAAGAAAATTATTTATTATACTGAATACCTACTGCACTATACAAGATTGTAAAAGTCTAGACTTCCAGGCGCTAGCCAGTGGCAAGAGAACGATGACGAATACGTTTCACTGAAAGCTTTCCTAATGTTTTCCATTCCTACAACTAGAACGACAGTCAAAAGTTATATTCGAATGTGGGCAATTATATTTAGTTCCTTACTAACAAGAATTCGAATTTTATGTGATTCTTAATAATAATTATAATAATAACTTCCACACTATACAATCACTTGACCTGCCCCTATATTACGCTCACCAAATCCTGAGCGATTCCAATCGTCTAACTGTCAAATTAGTATGGAATTTGACAGTTAGACGATTGGAATCGCTCAGGATTTTGGTGCGCGTAATTAGGCCACTGATCCCAAACTAGGATACCCTATGCTATGGTAACCAGACAAGTCCTTGCAAACATGTAAATACATCCAGACCAAAACAATGGTTTTAAATTTTAAATGCTTCCTGATTTATTTACTTCTAATTTTCATTTATAGTTATCCATATGCGAATTATTCTGACCTTAATTGTACTTCCATACATAAACCACTAGCGGGGTTCTTTCTATTGAAGGATTCTCGATGTAAATGATAAGATAATATGACATAGACCTTCAATAGCTGTGGTTTTATTTCGGAAAACTGTAGATAAGTGGCGGTAAACAGAAAAAATCGATCAAAACAAAATAAAAATAGGAAAATAAGCAATTCACAAGTAGATAATTGTCAGCGGTAATTTGTAGTCAAATGGTGAAGTAGTAATGATGATCCAAAAGAAATCTAGACTGGGTGACGTAATTCTAAATTTTGAGTTTAAGATGATAGACAGAATGAAAGAAAATAACAGAAATGGTGTAAGAAGGTTTGCGCCGTTACAAACTCACACCTTTATCCCACAAGAGTAGGCAGAGATTGTATAGGGCAGTTACTATTTGTTCAATTCCAGAAAATTTATATTTAGATTTAGATTATAAATTATACTAGAAAATTTAGATTATAGTACAGTTATTGTCAAGTGCATCTCGATGGAAGCCATTGCACCGGAGTGGTCTCGTCTGCCTGCGTTTATACAGGCTGCTTTAAGGCTGTTCTTACGTGGAGCATGCTGTCTCGCTCACACAGTCTAACATTTTCAGTGATTGTAAAAAAAATTAGTATCATCATCATCAACCCATTATGTCCCCACCGAGGGGCACGGGTCTCTTCCCTGAGGAAGGTATAGGCCATACTCCACCACGGGGGCCAAGTCCGGATTGGTGGAGGCTTGTAGACTAGTGGCTCGTCTACTGTCAGAAGTTGTCAAGCCGCCCTAAGGCCTCTGACTTGGCTTAACGACTGCCATCTATCGATTGCAGCCGGCACCAACAGCTTAACGTGCCTTGCGAAGCACGGAACCGCTCGGAAAAATGCCACTAGCGTTAGGCATAGACGGCGACCCATCCATGCACTGAACGCGCCCTGTGTTGCTTAACCTTCGTGATCGTTTAAGATCACTCAGGCAGCCGGGGCTACGAGCCATAATTATACTCAAAAAAATGAGTATAATTATGATGAATGTTGTCTGAGGGTTTGATGGATAATTAAATTGCGGTTATTTTCGGAATATTTTTCCTATCCTTCACCGTTAGCATGTGGAGTTGCTACTACAAATTAGCAGATGTGCTTAACTTTGAAAATAGACAAAGTCATAGGTACATGCCCGCATTGGAAATCGAACCTGGGTCACCCGCTTCCGAGTCCCTTGTTCTACCCAGTGGACACTGCAGCGTCCGATTGGTCCCTTCACCCATCTAGTGTGAGTGAAGGTGCCACTGGAATCATCGTATTAAATCATCTCATTATGTAGATGCATAGGTTAAAGTTTTTTTTCTTATCCTGTACTAAGTTTTTAATTGAGTTTGTTTCCAAAATCAACAACTTTCACTTTATTAAAAACTACGTACAGAAAAACAAAAATGTTTAAAATGTCCGTAAATTAATTATGCACCAAACCCACAGACCACAATTATCAAAAGTTTACTCGTTTTATTACAATAATAAAGAATGTTAACAGCCTTAACGGAAAACACCACTTTTATGATGATGGACGTCTTTAAATATTTACAAGTACTTAACTTCATGTACGCGCCTTTAAAGTATCAAAGAAAAACTGAGTAGTTTTGATATCAACATTGCCCTCTAAATGTAAAAATATCTGCGAGTCAGTAAATTGTGCAAAAAGTGTTCAAATCTATATGAGCAGGGTTATTCATTAGAATAAGAGTTATAATTTCAGTGTTGTTATGTAAATTTTAGGGTCTGTTTCTGTGTGTTCATTTACTTGCAGAAGTAAAACAAATCGTAACGAAGTATTTTCTACTACTTCGTATTTACTAGGCTTCAATTTTTACATACAAGTTATCGTCTACACTTATTAGAAAGTATTTAAAATAAATAAATAATTTGAATACAAATATCTTAAAAACCTATTTAAAGGCTAAAAATACAAATCTTATCTCACGCTGTATAGCGTAGCAGACAATGCATGTCCTTGTGTCTAGAAAAACAAATGTCCAAACTCCATTAGACATTAGAAAAGGCAATAGAGTTGTTTCTTCGTTTGTAGTTTTATTTACAGAGGGGAGTTAGATTAATGAGTCTGTCCTACTCTCGGGCAATGCAGCGTTTTTACTTAGCTTTTGTTCAATCTGTAAGACTGGCCTTCAAACATATCTTCGTTTCCAGCGGTTGTACTATTATTTCATAAGCTATCTCTGTGAATTCATTCACCTTAGATTTGCAAATATTGTCCTATATTTTAATCATACTTGACACAACACTTGAAACCGCTGTTTCGGGTAGACATAACTCCTCCAGTAAGTAGTTTACAATTTGTTAACAGTAGTTCAGTTAAAAACCTCATTAGTTGTAACTTGTAAGTCAGTGTTGTAATGCCCTTACTGAGTGCCATTTACTCTCAAAATTACCTAAAACTCACTGTCACGTGACAATGCTAAATCAGTAATAAACTTCTCTGAAATAAATTAATTTAAATTGGATAGGGAATATTTAAACATACAAACATTCGCATTCATGCAAATTAAAACGATATTTTTCGAAGATGGTAAAGTTAGATATGAAATATAATTTCAAATATCAGATAGACGATGTACTTAACAGATTACACACATACTCACGCCTGTATCGCAAAGAGATCGGCAGAGACCAGCAGAGGTATTACGATGGCTCGCGTCACGCGTTTTGCGGCGCTGACATGACTTTACTTCTCAAACTTGTTTCCCAAATTATTACTTTTAAGTGGAGTGGTTTGAAAGCTATTTGAGGCATTGTTATATTAGGTCTATAGCAAATTTATTTATTTCTTTTTATTGACAGACAACATGATCCAAGTTTTGTTAGTAGAAATAAATAAAGAACTTAGCCTATTGTTAGTGTTTAATGTCTAGCAGTGATTTGGTACGTCTCATTAAGACCCAAATCAGTGGATTATCCAGCCGTGATGCGATCGCGCTCAGAATGCTATTCCCGCTTCCGCACATTCTGCTTAGTAATGACGCTGATTTTATTCGCCAGATGGCGTCGAAACCGGGCCTAAATCTGCTCGGGCGTCTGCAAACCTTTCCTAAGTCATCTAGTGACTTCAAGTCTTATCTCGTGTGAACTTTCCAAACAGAAGTTTCTTCGCTTGTAGGTTTGACCCAGTTTAAGTTTCTACTGCTACTTTTAAACGAGTTTGGTGAAGAATGTCGACTATCGCATGTAACACTTCCAAATTGTAATCAATAAAACCAGAGTAGGATGGTACAGCAATATTAATCTTAGCACGCCTGCAATTCAATTGCCTTGTTTTTTTAGCGGCGACACGCTCGATTACAAACACAGAGTCGTGGGTTTGATACCCTCTTGAGGTCACCGTATTTTGTTTTGTACAAATTGGCCTCATTCTGAAAGCTTTGCATGCTTTTGATATGATGTTTTTTTGTTTAATGTAGTTCAGTTCCTAGTTTGGGATCTGAATAAGTGTCTGTACCCATTTAAATGGAATGTTGTTAGTTTTAAAAGCTACTAAGACGCATTTAAGGAAGTGGTCGGTCGGTAAGTCGGTCTGTCACATAAAATAAAAAGTAATAACCACTAAGTGATTAGTAATCAAACATTATATGCCCGCCAATTGTACTGTGTATTTTTAATGTTTTTTTGTAATGTGCTCTAGTATATAATTAATAATCTATTAATTGTGAAACTAATAGCTTTGATGTTAATTAAGTAAACATTTTGTTTTTATAATTAAGACAATTTTTTAATTTCACTTTGAATTACAAATTTACTGAATACCATTTTCTTCGTAGGTACAAATTGATATTGTAAGCCCATTATGTAAAACCATCTACCACCACCTACGGCGTTTGTTGTGAAAAGTCTTTGCTAAATTCTTGTAGCAGAGTTTCAACCAAATTAATAAAACTTGACGTTTTAATTACGAAAACATCGAGCACGGGGAGCCTTATTGCTTTAAAAAAACTGATAAAATTTTCTAAATAATAAATTTAAACAAGACTGAGAGATTTGTTGAAAGTATAGATAAATAATTTGTGTACATACAACTTTAACTTTATTCGCTTTAACTATAAAGCTATTCAAAATCCTTTAAAAACTGGCCTTTGTAATTATTTAAAATCAATACTAGCTTTTGCCCGCAACTTCGCGTGCGTAGATGATAATTTCTACAAATAAACTTTACCGCTCTTATTAGGGTAGGGTACTCTGAAAATATGCCCTTCAAACAAAACTCTCGATTCAGTGCTTTAGGCTATGCGTTGTCTGTCGGTACTCTGCGGTACTGTTTTACATAAGTTCAGAAGTTTTTCCGTGTTTATCGAACACTGTGAATTAAAAGAACCTTGAATGGAATGGTCATCGTTGAAGACAAAGTCAAAGTCAAAAATTTTTATTCACTATAAAAACAAATTAATATATTATGCGGAGAAGAAGCTAACAAAGAAACTCCACATTTATTCTTTTCAAAACAGGTTTGCTTAGTTACTTTTTCATTTGACAAGAATAAGAGGAGCTGTTGGGCAACCTCCCTCAATGGAGAGGCACAGGAAAAAGTAGAGAATGACACATGGTAGGGTTTCGACATTATAATGTATTATTATATTCTTTATTGCAAATCATAAATTAGAAAATTAATTACATAGCATTGTTACAAAGGCGATTTTATCTCTAAAAGAGATCTCTTCCAGGCAACCTTAGCATAGGGTGTTTAAACTGAGATAACGGGAAGGAGGGAGAAATATTTAAATAACTACATACTCGTAAATAGGTAATAAAAAGATAATTTTGTGTTTTATTTACGTGTTTTTATGTGTGCAATAAAGTTAGTATAACCTCGTCAGTCCCGACCTTGAAAATAACAATGGTTTTCAATTGTTATTTTCAAGGTCACGACTGACGATGATAAGTATACTTGTATTCTTTTGAGACTAAAGTACGGTCGTTATTCACACTGATGTTGTGATAGCATCTATCTCACTGTAAGCCACAGCCTGTAAGAGTCGGCTCAGTAATCGGCAAAGGGTCACTGGCTCGCTCTTCCGCGCAATAGACCGCGAAATGGACCGCTGATATCCTCTGGGCCCACCTGAGCTGAGTATCTGTTCGATAGTAGATCTTATGGTTATTGATTTCAGAGGGTCGGATCTGGGGAGGAAATTGGCGGTCTGCCGGGTACTTGTGTTGGGTAACTCTAGCGCTTATATTGAAAAGTGAGAAGGGCATCAATGTCGAATTAACGTTGGCGCTCTTGTTGAGAATCAATTCATCTGAGTTAAAAATTGAACAGCCTCAGTGGTCTGTCCGTGACAAAAGCTTGTTAATGGGTCGTGGGTTCACCCCACTTTGATTGAGGATGTGTTTTTCCATGTCTGTGCTGTCTTTCTGCTATCCATGGCCCAACTATAAGGCTAAGTACTTAAATCGCAGCTTAGGACGACCAGCCACAAGATGGAGAGATGACCTCATCCAAGTGGCAGTAACACGCTGGATGCAGGCCGCTTCCAACCGGTCGTTTTGGAAATTCATGGAAGAGGCCTATGCCCTGCTGTGGACTTCTTGTGGCTGAATGATGACGATGACTTAAATCTCAGGTCTAACCAACCCTAATTAGTATACGTGCTATTCTTGTCTGGTTACAATAAAATTTACAACCAAACGTTCGTAAATATGTTAGTAAGGAAGCTTTATCTACAAATTAAAACGTCAACTGCCTGTCTAGTTACACACTGCATAGACAGTAGTATTTGTGGTGATCCCTAACTTTATACGAGGAGTTTGTTACCCAGAGTGACTGTAGCGTGATCGTCTGCCGAATGAATATAATTTAATATTTAACGAGGTATCATATTACGCTGTCGGTCTGTGACATCACGGGACCCGAGGGTTGCTTCGGTACAGTGCATGGAAACAGATGATCAGCTCAAGAGGACAAAAGGTTTCTCAAATAGCGCAAAAGTGCACTCATGAAACTGCATATTTCTTAGCTTATTTAGTCAAAATATGATAAGCCAAAATATCACGCTAACATTGTGACATGCAACGCACTCCGAGAAGGTCTAAACAGTCAGTTTTCAAGCCTGTATCCTAGAGGGGTAAGTGGAGATCAGGGTTTGCCACGATCTTGACAGACCTCGATTGCTTCAACAGCTTTCACTATTAATCTCAAAAGCAGTTGAGTTGCGGAAACCCAATTTTCCACCAAAACCAACACCAAAATAGCTTTCCCTAGTCGCTGCAATCACATACGCCATTTTTGGGCAACTTTGATAAATGTATAAATGCATATCTTGTTGTATTTAAAGGTTGGAATTAGTGTTTAAATAGTATGAGGGTAATAATCGCAATACAATGCTGCCTACTTTTGACTTTCTCGTCCATAAACTCCAGTCCCTATGTAAAATGTGACAACTATACACAAATAAACTCACGCCTGTATCCCGAAGGGGTGGAAGGAGACTACGGTTTGCCATTTGAACAAACTTTTCTCGCTTTATCAACATTAATTATTCGCTGTATTGTCACTCGCCGGTTTAAGGTACTTTTGAACTTGCCCTTCGTAAATACGTCCCTTGGGACGACCCTTACCGGCGCTTTTTATAACTATTTCACTCTCCCATGAAAGTTATTAAGTACTTACTAGGATAAAAGTATTTTATATATTAATCATAGACATGGTCTTCACGGGTAGAAATATAGTCTATCGCAGTCGTTTAGATGTATATGTGTGATTAAGCACCTAATTAATATCCAGAACTCGGATCCGTCAACAATAGAGCCGACGTTCTGAACCTCCGTGTCCAAAGGCGAGGTCCCCCTGGGAGCTGCGGGACGGATTGAAACTGACGCGGCTGACGCGCAGGGGGCGGCCGATAACGCACAGTATTTGCCGATTTGACTGATACGACTTGTGCGGTTCGGCTTGGAAAACAGTAGATTGTCAAGCAAATTATTAACCTGTCTAACAAACTGACCGTAGCGGGTCCGAACCCGCGCCTCTAGCATACCGTGCCAGTGACCAGCGCTCACATCAACTGTTCCATAAGATGCCTAGCTTAGGGGATAGAAATCTAACACTGCTTTGGAATTTATGTTGTACAGCCTCTGCCTATTTTAATGGTGTACTGCTCTATTTTAGTCGCTTAGTCATATATTTGTGTTGGTGTTTTGTATTTTTTGTACAATGAACAAATTATTATTTTTATAAGCACTCAAATAGAAATAGAAAATCTTTATTTGCTACTTAGTTATGAAATACGCTATCATCATTCATTTGACGTCCACTGCAGGACAAAGGCCTCCTTCGTGCTTTCATAACCATGAGGGGTTTTGCCATAATCGCCACGCTTGGCAGGTGGGTTGGCGATCGCAGTATGCGGTTGGAATCTCAGGGAGACGCTGCTGCCCGTCTACATACATACATAAGCAGCCTATATACGTCCCACTGTAGGGCACATGGCCTTCTCTCAGGGAGAGAGTATGGGCTTAATCATCACGCGTGCCAACCGCGGATTGACGATTTCAAGCGCTGAGGTATGTGAATAGCTCAGACACACAGGTTTCCTCACGATGTTTTCCTTCACCGTTAGCGATTGGTATTGCTACTATATCTTCACAAATGTACATAACTTAGAAAACCAAGTAATAGGTACATGCCCGCACCGGGGATCGAACCTGGGTCTCCCACTTCCGAGTCCGAGGTTCTACCCACTAGGCTACCACCGCCTTTCTGCCCGTCTCCTGGTAATTTATTTCCTTAGTCGCCTTCTACGACATCCACGGAAGGAGATGGAGTGACGCTATTCTTAATCCGGCGCCACACATATAGAAATACACTTAACGAAAATTAATATAAAAGTAACAAAAAGATTTCTAATTTTTCTTTCTCACTCAACTAAATAAGGCTTTCGGAGATCACCCGGACTCTGCGAAATTTGGCTTTAAATGGCGTTAGATGGTGACAGCGCTCATATGGTATGCTAAAGGAGCGGGTTCAAGTCCCGCTTCGGCCCGGACAGAATTTTTGCCTCCTTGTGAAGTTTATTTATCAGTCGTACGTATGATAAGATTCCTGTTAACACGTTGTAATTCCATTCCTATTGAAGTGACTAAGATAACTACAGTGATAACGTGGAATTATAGGAACAATCGAGATGCTTGATAGATGAAGAGGGGGGGACGCCCTACTCGGACCAAAATTTGCACTTTAAAGCTCAGTATTTTGCAAACGGAATCCTAAATAAAAAAATGGTCTTGCTACACCCACAATACTTTTCAGCTACCAATCCAACGATGCCACACATGATGGTGTTGACGAGAACAAAAATCATCCCCACTTTTCATGTTTTTACCTTAAAAATAAATCCAACATTTTATTCTTTAAATTTGTTGGCTTGATAAATATGTATACACATACCAAATTACAGTTATCTAGTACCGCCGGTCTTAGGCGCGGACCGCGGCCGCGGACGGACAGACAGACAGACGGTCATGGCGAAACTATAAGGGTTCCTTGTAGGACTACGGAACCCAAGAAGACGGTAAAGGAAGGTATAGATTTGGTTCTGCCAATTTATTTTAAATTTTGCATCGCGGTTTCGTTTCGTCTTTCAAATGTAAATGTCACATGAAATCAAAGAATAATTTAACGAAAGGTGAGAATTCGCTAGCAAAACCGCCATTGATTGAAAGACGAAAAATTACTTGGATTTGTTAAAAAGCGTCTCCGGGCGCAAAATCTTACCTTCCTAAACAATGCTATCTTAATGAAAGCTTCAGGAAAGTAAAAAGTAAAGAACTTATCGAGTGTAAGTATCTTCCACAATAAAGACTTGGGTTCCGCAAGTTTCAACTTTTGTTACAGGTGAAAATCTCTGTTTCTGATTGGCAAATGGCAAATTCTGATCTCTGCTCACCCTTCCGGGACACAAGCGTGAGCTTATGTAATGAAATGTATGTGAACATTTCTTTAGGCGCAGTTTTCTGGAAAGTACACGAAACTTAACTACCATGCTCGGATCGGTGACGCTGAATCACTTTTCTATCCTAGCAACGAAATATTTTCTGACTAAAGGTGTCACGTTTAGCACATTCAACGATATCAATGATGTGAACACAGGAACCAACACAGAAACGGTTCCATCGTAAATATGTTTGACCGAGGAACCTCGAAAAAGCAGGAATTAACCGAGGAGCGGTGGAAGCCTAATGGGTAGAACACTGGACTCAGAAGCGGGAGACCCAGGTTCGATTCCCAGTGCGGGCATGTACCTATGACTTTGTTTTCTAAGTTATGTACATTTGTGAAGTTATAGTGACAATAAGACTCGCTAACTGTGAAGGAAAACATCGTGAGGAAACCTGGGTGTCTGAGCTATTCACATACCTCAGCGCTTGAAATCGCCAATCCGCGGCGGGCACGCGTGGTGATTAAGCCCATACACTCTCTCTGAGAGAAGGCCTGTGCCCTACAGTGGGACGTATATAGGCTGCTTACTTACGAACCGAGGAGCGACTTCAATTGGAGAACGCTTCCTTCCCGCGGGGCCTTCATAAATAAAACTTTAGCAATCGACTTGGGATCGATTCCCACCTCGCGCCGAGTTTCCGTGTTCCTTCCAAGTGGCATATAGAATGAGGTGTCACGGGTTATTTAAAGTTGGTGACGGAGCCGCCGGGATATAAGCTGTCACCCTTACTCTTTTCTTTCCTATTTATATTGCTATGTCGCTTTTTACCCGACTGTGCAAGCAAAGGGAGATTATTTTTTGCGTGCAGGTATGTTTATACTTATTTATTTATTTATTTGCTTCTTACTAAGTAAGTTACAGAGTGAGCCTAAAAATAACAGGTGATATAAAAGTATGTTCTTTGATTTTAAATATTAGTAGCCTACTGAGTACGATCACGTAGCGCTTGAAATGGCAGTTCCGCGCTGGGCACTCATAGCCGATACTTTCTCTCTGAGAGAAAGCCTGTATGTATTGTACACTGCATGTATGCATTTAGTCGTACCAAGTAAGGTATAATACTTAAGATGATGTGAGGAAAGATGATCAGAGTAGACTTTTTTTCTGCTGTCTTTTTCTGCACTACAAATTCAACCCGAAGACAACGAATAACATTGTACATTAATATCCAACAAACAGAATATAAACGTCTTTACGTTGAAATATGTATTTTTTAATTTCTGATTTTATGTTTTTATGACCACGCAGGGAATTATTTTGCTTCGGGAATGAAACGCACCGCCGACTGAGGTTTGCATTTTTTTTCTGTTGAAGTGTTAGTTTTAACAAAAAGTTTTCATTGCAACAACATTTAAAGGACAAGCAATGTAGGTAAATCGTCTGCATTTAGTACTGTTAGCATACAATTGACTGTCAATTCGGTATTGTTGGCAATATGCGTCCCGTTTTAGGCCGAGGGCGAGGTTTATTTTTCTTTTTTTTTCTCTAAAGATATCTTAATCATGAAAAAGACACCTTCTACGTTGCCGTTTAAGTGCTACTTTTTTTTAACCTTTTTTTATCTTGGTAGGTGAACGGTCGTGGCTTTGCAACAAATATTCCAGGCTTTACCGGAAGCTAACGGCTTACGTATTTTTATTTCGCCTCATAACTTCAACAATAAAGTTGTATAAATTCGTTCAAAAGTTGTGAACGCGTGCATTTGTACGTCAACAAGCGGGCAGGAGTCCCCGTCAATACCGCAGTACTTTCCGTGATTTTAAAATTCCAATTGGTACAGTGAGATAAGTATTTTACTCCATCAACGGCTTTTGCAATAATCAATATAAAACGTCGACATTCACAGTGTTTAATTTGCCCTTGAAATCTGACCTAATATTTCCATTTTTGGACGGTCATAAACGGCGAATTGAACACCGTACCTCGTCTAACTTTGATAAACGTCTCGAGTAGTAACACATTATGTACAAAATCCCCATATAAATCTGGAAATGGAGGGGGTTTAATCAAATCAATAATGTTTTATTCAAAATAACATAGAAACTTAATATAAGTTACAAGTAAAACTCGTTATCCATTTCAAAATCTATATCATTTTGGAGGAAAAATTGACTAAAAAACTTCAAACTTAGTCTTTTCAAATATTATGTTCCTTAAATGACAGAGTATACATTGCCCGACACTGGCCGACTGGAGCCGAGTATATCCTATTCAGCGACACAAGCGTGACGGTTCAGTTTCGTTCACTGTTCGGAAAAAGTGCGCCCTGAAGAAGTTTTTTTTTTTAAAGAAAAAACAAGTTTAGAAATATAATGACGGCTCCTCACTCACTATTTCTCTGCTTATTTATGTATTTCTCTCTTATTATATTAGTTGATATACTCACGTATGTAAATGAAGCAAGCGAGAGCTGTCCAAAGCGGCAGCGTTTCTAACCGGGCATGCGGGAGATTTATGACTGTTCGCAGACAACACGTGCCTTCGCTGCCGCTAGTACTGGCTAGTTGCACGGTGGATGTACCCACGTGGGGTGGTTAGATGATGTGCCTTCGCGGAACTAGTTGGCTGCTATCTGGATTGTGATGTAGTGAAACAGGCGGCAGCAACCAGGATACCTTCGGAGGAGGTTTCTTGAGGTGCACTTAATTTATTCAGAATTTGGACTGCTTGTATTCCAATAGGGTCCTTTTATGGACTACAACGTAAACATCCCTATGACCAAACATCTTGCAAACTTTTTTACTAAAAATATAAGAGAACTGTAGCCAATATAAATCAGTTTCTGTTGGAAGGTAAAACATAATAAAACTGATTTTTAACGGATATTTACTCGTTCACTTTTCCATTTTACAATTTTCCGACGTTTCGGCACTTTTGCAAGTGTCGTGGTCTCGGTAGACTGAGGTGACATGCATCTGTTTGAAACTATTAACTGTTGGTTTACTACCTTCGGCAGAAATTATTAGGTTACGTTCCAAAAATATTTTGTCAATTTTTTTTATTGAAATTGACACTACAATAATTTCATATAAACACAAAAATACCGATTATTAGTTATTGAAATTAAAATTAAATCTACTGTTACACTTCTAGCAAGGGGATCTCATGCACTTAAGCACTGGTTCCCATGCTGTAGCTATGTTCCTTCCAACCACGATCTCTATTGAAATTTGGATGCCGGCGGATCTCTATTGCCTCGCGTATCATTCTAGGAAAGAAACGGTTCTCTCGGGCCTTCTCTGAGGTAAAACATCAAAAAAACTTGGCCCAGGTCTATAACAATAAGTCTAGAGAGGTTTAGGCAAACAGCTACGCGAGGACTATGTCCGCCCCATTCGCCGCGTACAGAACGAGGCTATTGTGTGCGAAATACAGTTCCCAGCACGAGGCGCGGCGCAGCTACCCGCGGAACAGTACTTTTACATCGTTTTTCTATTGAGGAAACGGTTCTTAAATCTCTGGGGCTGTTGAAAAGTGAGAGTTTCCGATTTGCGGTGTTGTATTGGAATTGATTTCGCACAGCAGCGGTCCAAAAATGTTTTCCACCTGGGCCTGGGCCACACGGGAAGGACCTAGACCGAGGACACGGGAAGGTCTCGGCGTTCTTTCAATTCACTTTCATACAAAATGTAATGATGCAATTTATTATTATTATTTATTATTATTGCAAGAAAAATAATTACAATACAGTTAAAACTATTGCGTAATTAATTGCATTAAACATTATTTACATTATACATATTACATTTAAAAATTAGAACGTTAAAATTATATACATATGTACAATTTACTTTAGATGGTACGTAGCCTACACAGATGAGACGGGGCGAGGACGCGAACTCTAGACTCCTCGCGTCTTTTATCCTACCTACCGTCCTACCTATGTGCCCCACGCCTTAGCTGCTTTTACATCTGGAATTCCTATCGCACGCTCATTCTTACAATTATTGTGACGATTGTAAAATAGTCCTGTGAAATAATTTTTCGGTCAGTAAAATCAGGAAGCAATACCACTCGCTAACTGTGAAGGAAAATATCATGAGGAAACCTGAGCGTCTGCGCTTGAAATTGCCAATCTGCGGTGGGCACGCTTGGTAATTAGGCCCATACTCTCTCTTTAAGAGGAGGTGTGAGCCCTGCAGTGGGACATATATAGGCTACATAAAAAAAATCGGGAACATGCTCATTTTATTACAATCACTAACATTACTAAATTGTGCGATAGAGACAGTATGCTCCACGTAAGAACAGCCTTAAGCTAGTAAACGTAAAAAGATCTCATTGTATATTCCTTTGTTTCAGGTAACTACTGACACGAGAGAGCACGCTGGTAGTAAAGGTGAAAGCCGCGGTATCAACACGCTTGGTTGACTCTTCCGAGTTTGACACTCGTTACCATTTTTACCATTATTGCTACCATTTTTGACAGCGAGCCATCGCACACGGATAATTCAATAACATACACACAATATAGGTATAGTACTACATAAACATAAGGAGCTTATATACGTCCCACTATAGGGCACCGTCTTCGGAGAGAGTATGGATGAAATAACTATGCGTGCCCACCGCGGATTGGCGATTTTAAGCGCCAAGGTATTTTTTTGATGATTCTTCTTCACCGTTCGTTAGTGAGTTGGTATTACTTATTAGTAAAAATGTGTATAATTTCATTCAATTCGGCAGCCTTATGTGGAGTCCGACTCGTGGAGACCGACGAAACACTTTTTTCAAATATTTTTATTTAATGTATGTCGAGTAATCTGCCCACCTATAGGTATCCGTAAATTTGCTTCTGGAAAGTTGTTGTAAAACACAAACTTCAATTGGGGTGTGCTTAGGAATTGTGCATTTCAGAAATAACCCTGGTGTAAATAAGCAGACCATGGTTTACTTATATGTGAATTAATCATATCAAATATATGGTAACAACGACTTTCTTGAAATGAAAACTTTTTTAGGCGCATTTTTTCTGATCATTTAATTAAACTGAACCATTATTGAAGCATTTTTTCTGATCATTTAATTAATCACTGAGTGATGGCCAAGAGGGTGGGCAGACCACCAGCCCGGTGGGCCGATTCTATTGTGAAAGTGGCTGGGAAACATTGGACGAGACTAACAAAGGACCGAGTGGGTTGGCGTGAAAGAGAAGAGGCCTATGCCCAACAGTAGGCTCAGTTTATGGGCTGATTGAATAGGTAGATAGATCACGCATGCTCAGGTCGGTGACACTGAATTGGATATACTTGATTTTGGTCGATCGGTGACGCTCATTAGCGGCTTTTCAACTGAATTCAGAAAATCATATAAGTTTTTCTGAAATCATTAAGCACCAGCCTTTTTTTTCTACGGGGGAAGAGGGGAGAGTACCCTTTCTCTTTCTACAGCCGGCAAAGGCTTTCTTGAGCCAAGAACCTCTTACTGCAACATCGTTACCTCGAAGCCATAGGCTTCAACTCATGAAACTTCAGTGAAAACGTTGAGAACCGCGAATGTGCTTGAATGTGCGGGAGGACCGTCCCTTCCACTCTGACAAACCCTCATTATGAGTTTTAGCTTTAGAAGAATGTAGATAATTATAATCTACGAGTAATACTTATATAAAAATCTCACGTGACAGTGTTTTTTATCGAACTCCTCCGAAACGGCTTCACCGATTGTAATGAAGTTTTTTGTGTATATTGGCTACTTAATATGGCCATTGAATTTTAATTCAATGATATGGCAAAACAACAATTTTCCGAGTCAGCTAGTTTCCTATAAATATTAGCGTAAATTTTACGAAAACACAATTTTTCAAAATAGGTATTAAAAATGCAGTAGGTAAAAGGTAAAGGGGAAGACCATGGTAATAATGTCTCTATAAAAACGCTTAAAGCATCTCGTCATAAAACTATCAACTGCAAAAATAAATTAAAGAAATTAATTTAAAAAAAAACCGTACCCGACTAAGGAAAAATAGATAGATAGAGATAGAGAACTCTTATATCTAAGTAGTGGTATACAATTGGCGGTCTTATCGCTTAGAGCGATCTCTTCCAGACAACCTTTGGATGGAGAGGAATGCACCAAGAATACAGTCGGTAGATGGATGTACAGCGAGAGATTACAAGAATATAAGTACTTATAATTACATATTGTACCAATAATATACTTACATGAATACCTTAAAAAAAATAGCTACTACATTAAATATATATAAGCAGCAGTTTACATGTATATAATATACATGAATACCTACAAAATAAATACATAATTAAATATATATAAGCAACAGTTTACACAGTTCAAACAGTGAGGTAGTGAGATTTCACCAATGCCTTAAAACAAGACAAGGACTTTGCTTTTCTAACCTCCACGGGCAGGTTATTCCATAAATGGACTGCCTGAACCGTGAAGGAGGTGCCATAGAATTTGGTACTGTGGGATGGAGTTTTAAGGAGAAGGTTTTGCGATGAGCGAAGAGTCAGACTGTGGCCAGAATGGAGAAACTCTATAGAGAAAAATAAATAATTATTTAATTAAAAACGAAAGTTCAAATACCTTGAACCCGGGCAAAGATAAATAAAATAAATTACAAAGTAAGATACAAGTTTTTTATGCATAAAAGTAAAATATATTTTTTTTAACACAAATGAACATTTCATAGGTATTATACATTTTAGATGAACTGAGATCAATAATATTTTTTTAAATTGTAGATCTCAGTTCAGCCAAAAAAAAATTATCGTAATAAAATATTAGATATTCCTGTTTGAAAGAAGTTAATTCTTTCTAAGTTATGTACATTTGTGAAGTTATAGTAGCAATGCCACTCGCTAACGGTAAAGGAAAACATCGTGAGGAAACCTGGGTGTCTGAGCTATTCACGGTGGGCACTGAGAGAAGGCCTGTGCCCTGCAGTGGGACGTATATAGGCTGCTTTTATTATATATATTCCTGTTTATTCAGTTCCATCTTCTGGCAATTTCACATAACTAACGCTACAATTAACTTTAAATGCCTTTTTATCCTTTATTGACGGTATCTCCATTAGTTTTATTTCCTTAGCGAGTTAGAATGATTGCTTTACAAGATGAAAATTGTACTGATTAGTCTTTAGCATAAAAAATCAAAACAAATTTGTGAAACCGTTTAACTAATGTTTTAATATTACATAAGATAAGATAAGAAAATTGCTTATTGCACGCCAGAAACAAGAGACATAAAATACATACATACATAAACTCACCCCTGTGTGCCAGAGGAATAGGCAAAGATCAGGGAATGCCACTTGCCACTTGATCACTTCCGCTTCCTCGACTAGAATTAAATAAAAAGAAAAAATAAAAAGAAAATTGATTAATTAAATTATATTAAAGAAATTTGTCGCTGCATGCACGCTCGCAGGTTTCGGTTTAATATTAGTCATGTTTTATTGTTTTTTCTTTTTAACTGTTTTACTGGCCAATAACCACCAGTCACTTTGCATATAATCAATAGACAACGTTAATTATTACCAACATTAGTTATTAAGCTTTTATCTAAGCTACAATTCAATAGTTATAATTTGCAAAATATCCTGATTATTGTTTTATTGCCAATAGCGCCACCTAGTGGCAATAACCAACAACATGTGAAAAGAGTGCTAAGCTGCTCGTTATTTGGAACATGACCCGAGAGGTAACTTGTTGCCGTCAATGCTCTTTACTAGATGTCGCTTTTCAAAAACTTATGCCGGACGCTCGGAAAGATTTTTAGCAAACTGAAATCAGAAAAAAAAAATATTTCAACGCAAATAATGTACATTCTGTTTGTTGAATGTCAATGCACAATATTATCCGCCGTCTTTTTGTAGTGGAGAAAAATACAGCGAAGAGTGCAAAATTACTTTTTATTTGCAAAGGTTTAATATTAGTATAAGGTATAACGCCCGGCAGATTACTTGAACAAAAAACTGCAAGGTCGGGATGAATTGGCGATTAACACGTTAAGGCTAGGTTCTCCGACTGTGCATCTATAACAGATGTTTCAAAATACATTTTGTTCTTTAATGGCTAATATTTAAAATCCGAACAAATATTTGTTATAGTTCAACTTCCTATCATGGGCCGTCGATCATAGTTTTTATGATAAACTTTACTGTGTCAAAAAAAGTCGCAAATATGATTCTATTTTATAACTAAATATGGTTTTATTCGAGCTATACTGAGTTTTGAACAGTAATAAATATATCGAAACAACCATCACTAAATGTGTTAGTGACGGCGGTCGTCAAAATTGTATTAATTAGATGCGTATTTCTGTGATTTAAAAAATGCCTACTTTTCTCCCAATTATTCGCTCGTGCATCGCAATAAGTCCAATAGAAATCGTGCGTTCGGAGAGTATTTTGAGTATTTTTTTATTTAGTAAAGTATTTTGTTTTATTTTGACTAAACTAAAGTTAAAAAAATTCTAAGTTACATCCCGCGTTCCCAAACAATGAGATCCGAAATACGTCAGACCAAAGTGAAAATCAAGTCAAGGTCAAGTTATTTGTCAGGAATTAGACGTCCTTGTTGTCGTATGTATTCTCTGCTAGATGTCGCTTTTAAAAACATTTGTCGTCATCATCAACCCATTATGTCCCCACCGAGGGGCACGGGTCTCTTCCCTGAGGAAGGTATAGGCCATACTTCACCACGGGGGCCAAGTCCGGATTGGTGGAGGCTTGTAGACTAGTGGCTCGTCTACTGTCAGAAGTTGTCAAGCCGCCCTAAGGCCTCTGACTTGGCTTAACGACTGCCATCTATCGACGGCAGCCGGCACCAACAGCTTAACGTGCCTTGCGAAGCACGGAACCGCTCGGAAAAATGCCACTAGCGTTAGGCATAGACGGCGACCCATCCATGCACTGAACGCGCCCAGTGTTGCTTAACCTTCGTGATCGTTTAAGATCACTCAGGCAGCCGGGGCTACGAGCGATTTAAAAACATTTGTCGCTAGCACGGGAAATATTTAAACGTATTTATCCAAAGTTGGCTATGTAGGAAAACTTATATCTACAGGGTGATTTTGATTCAGGGTGATCATTAGCACTATTTTGAGGGAATGTTTTTTTCATTGTGAAAGACAGTATTATTATTTATTTATCAGCAACCTTTGGCTCCAAACTGTGAATCCAAGGTCGAAGTGGTAGTTTAGTGAAGTGGTGGAAGTAGTTTTTTTATATGTTAAATTCTTAAGAATCTGTCGTCCGATATGCGTATCATCATAAGCAGCCTATATACGTCCCACTGTAGGGCACAGGCCTTCTCTCAGAGAGAGAGAGAGAGAGAGAGAGTATACAATTACTTAAAAAAGCAGTTGAGTTGCCAGCGCCGACCATAAGCATGCTCGAATCACAGTTTTTTATATTTATTTTATGCTCCGACAACAAAACTTCATACAAGATAAAAATATGTACATTCCAATTACAGGCAGATACGCCGCTTACTATTAATTGAGTTGAGTGCAAATGTTTAACATGCCTTAAACAATTTCAATTTCACTCAATTTTGACAAATCAAATTTTAATTAATGATATATTGAGTTGAATATTAATAATTAGGTGTTGAAGGTTTTTAGATGTCATATTTTTTTAATAATAGCATGATATGTTTCTAAATCTTGAGTTAGAATATTCTCTTAAAAATGGTGAACTAATTCAAAGTTAGCCTTTAGGTATTTTATATGCTTTTAAAAAGTAAAGTAAAAAAAGTTCGAACTAACTACTAACGGGAGCTAACTGTTGAAATGTAAACTTCATTGGTAGTTTCAGGAAACTTTCATGCAGTTAATTTAATTAAAATGATCCAACTTCTAGCCAAAGATCTCGCAACCTATTCCAAACTTGATTCCAATTGTAAAAACTTAGTCCAGTTAGTTTTCCAAATAGTTCACCCGGAAACTAGTAAAACTATAAAGACTCGATAGGTAGTGGGCATTACTGAACGTCGTCATAAACGAATTCTTAACAGCATGTCGATATTTACATACGTGGACCCTATGCTTATACTTCATCTATCCAAGAAAAAAATTCAAAATCTATCTGTTGTTGACTGTACGTTAATTTGCAATATTTCAATGTAAATAAATGTACAGTCGACACAAGATAAACCTTAAAAGCCTTATCACACTAGCGATTTGCGAGTGATTTGAAAGCAATGCGATTGCGCGGCGAGCACGCCGTGACGACGCTGCGCTGACGCGGCGAGTTCACGTCGAGCCCGCCGCGTTTTGGACACTCAGTAGCAAAACGGGTTGATCTGATGAGGAAACACTCCTGCTGGCTGTGTGATTCAAGTGGGGCATGTCGGACTGTCGAACGCGATTGCGTGACAATCGCCGCGACGGCGCAGCGTCGTAGCTGCGCAATCGCATCGCTTTAGAATCGCTGGCAAATCACTAGTGTGATAGGGCTCTACATTTTAGTTGCAAAGTCATCGGTAACGAATCTGGGTAGATGGCATGCGTGTAGAGGTGGATGTGCTGTCTACGCCAGCGACCACACAGAAGGTACGTAGTACGCGACGCGATACGTTGTGCCAGCGGCCACACAGAAAGGGCAAGGTGCAGGGGCGCGGAAATAGTAGATTATGCACTAAGGGAATAAAACCATGTATTATGTCATGGGCGGCATATTGAACCCTGAGCGGAGCGAAGGACTCCGAGTTAACTCGCGAGCGCAGCGAGGGAGTTAAATTTTAACTCCTGAGCGAAGCGAGGGAGTTATGTAGAGTCCTGAGTGAAGCGAGGGGTTCATACCGCCCGAGACTAAGACATGTTTTATTCCAGAGGTGAATACTCTACTTTTCACACCATCTGGGAGACAATAAAAAGACAGGGCTGCATAAGTTGAAAATATGTATTAAAACCTGAAATTAAATATAAAGTCCACACTCTTTTACGGCTTAGCAACTTAAATTGAATATAACTTTAAATTCGTATTTGCAATTCGCGCCTTTTTTTCTTTTTTTTGTTGGTGTTTCGCGCGGTCACAGGACACAGTATTTCAGAAAAAAAAAAGAAAAAAAAGAGGTGAGTTTCGAACAACAATTCGAATTTCGAATTGCAATGCGGGGCTTCTCCATAGTTTTCATGCGAATTTTGACATTCTAAATTCAAATCACTTTATTCCCTAGGGAAAGTCTTCATTATTATTGCCCTCGAGAGACAAGGCCATGCTTTACGATGATATTTGACGGTACGTAATAAGGCATTGTCGAGCAGGAGGTGTGAAAATCTAATAATTCACTTTCGCACAAAATGTACTGAAGGGACTATTGTACATTAGATAAGACTGCCGACAGTTTATTTTTCACGTAAATTGTACGCTGAGTAGGCTTATCTAATATCGGATCGTTTATAAGAAAAGGCCATAAAAATACTGTAGTTAGGTAGGTATGTATCGAAATTTTTGGACCGAAAGCAGATATCTTGGAATGTGGACGATTATGATAATGATTGCATTCTAAGTAGGGAGGCCGTACATAAACTATTTTGTGCCAACTATTTGTGCAAAAACAGTAATTTTTTCATACCCTTAACAATAAAAAAAAAAGATTTTGTATTTGTAAAAAACGGGCAAGTTCCGTACAAATTTGTGACATATTATAAATAGTTCAGGAGTCTTGCAGTTTTTTCCGAGCTTTTCTTGCTTTTTTGAGCTTTTTTTTATGATTTTATTATAAAGGTATAGTTTTCAGATTTTTCCCTATACTTGCAATATAAAACAATATTACTTGCCAAATTTAATAGTTCTAAATCGACGGAAAGTACCCTAAAATTTGATTGCCCGTGTCGAAATATACGTTTTTGCGGTATAAACGGCCGTATCTTTCTTAGAAGTTTGATTTTTTTCACAGCTTCAAGGAATTGTAGATTTCAGTATATGGTTTTAATTTCAACTTGATACCTCCACGCGTTTCTGAGATAAAGGGTCTTGACATACGGACGGACAGACGGATAACAAAGTGATCCTATAAGGATTCCGGTTTTTTCTTTTTGAGGTGTGGAACCCTAAAAAAGGTATTTTAAAAATATTGTTTATTAATCAGAAAAAATAACAGCGCCATCTAAACGGACATCACAGAATTATTTATTCTACTGGAAAAAATACCGCCCTCTAGCAGCAGACGTACTTACTAGGAGAGCACGAAATCACCTCTGGGTAGAAATCTCGTATCCTACAGAACTGGCGTCAGTTGTTTCGCGCCACCCCTCAACAGATGGCGCCAGTGGTTAAATTGAGTCGTTGTGAGATGGCACCAAAGTCATACAAAAAACGATAGGTGGCGTTGGTTGTGATTTCAGGTAAACGTGCTTTATGTGAGAAGTTTAATAAAATCCAAATAGCTTACTGCCTAATAAAAGCGGAGTATAGTAAAGTTATTCAGGCGTTATTTTTAAGACCGTAAAAATTACATAAAATTAAACTCTCGCTGCAAAAAAACTCATTATCCCTTCGTAATAACAAAACACACGCTTCGCCCCCCTCGGTTTAAAAACGGCGGCCTTCATTACTCTGAATAAATCTCTTCTGATTAAAATGTCGTGAGCGTTGTGTTCGCCGAGCATCCAGACACAAAATAAAAATAACTAGAAGAATAGGCATCTACTTTCTCACCTATGAATAAACAAATAAATTACAAAGATTACAAACAAAATTCATCAGTTATTAACTGCACCTTTCCACTGCTGGAAAACATGTATCACTTCTGGGAAAACTGTAAGCCTTAAATACTTTGTACAGTTATGAAAAACGCGGTGGTAGCGGAGCGGTAGAACGCCGCCTTCTCATTCGGAACGTCGTGGGTTCGAATCCCGGCATGTACCAATGACTTTGTTTTCTAAGTTACGTACATTTGTGAAGTTGTAGTAGCAATATCACTCGCTAACTAGTAAGTAGTAATTGAGTCCATACTCTCTCCCTGAGAGAAGGCCTGTGCCCTACAGTGGGACGTATACAGGCTGCTTATGTTATGTAAGCATAATTAAGCACACAAAGAGGATATAATAAGCTTGCCAGAAACGCGGTTCAAAAAATGTGTGAAGCGCACTTTGTGCCAAAAAAGCTACTATAACATTCAAGATTATTTAGATGACAATGATGTCTGGAATTAAAGCCAGTTCAATGCATGAGTTTTAGAACATTTATATAAATCCTGTAAATTAAGGACTTGAAAAGACTAAGTTTGGAGTTTTTTTGTCCATTTTTTCTCCAAAATGATCTAGATTTTGAAATGGACACCTAGTTTAACTTGTAACGTTCATTAAGTCGCAGTTTCTGTGCTACTTTGAATAAAAAAAATTGATTTTGATTTTGATTTTGAAGACCAAAGCTGCTAAGATCTCAAAACAACATCTCAAGCACCGTAAAACTCTTATTCAATACCACACAAACATCGTATACAGCTTCATCGATTAAATTTCTATCTGCAGACTTCGACTTTTTACGAGTGAGTAATGGTTGGGTTGTGGGATAGATGAAAATTACTCTACACGGTGGAGCAGAGTAATTTTCCCTTCGATTTCTTGCAATATAGCGGCTGAGAAGCGATACGTCGTCAGTGAGGCCAGGAGACGAGCCAGGCTAGGATAATGAGGTTTTAATGGCGCAGTGACGATGGCGCGCAGCCATACATCCAGTTTATGACGTCGTAAAGAATGGAAGAGTTTGCGATACGTCGTTATCCGGGTTACTCTCTTTAAGGGGCTCCGTTTATTTCTTTGCACACGCACTGACAGAATCTTGTTGACCTACAAAAGGTAATGTTGACGCCTTGATAATGCATCTTTTAAAGCACATATTCATATGCGTTTGAGTGGCAATGGTGTACTTGGCTTTGCCGTGTAATTATGGGGTGTCATATGAAGGGCTAAGGGGAAAAATTGGATAAGTCCATTTTTTTTAATTGAGTTTTTGAGGCCACTAAAATCGTCATTATATCACAAGACTATCTGAAACATGGGTAAAACTCGCTGTGCCTCACCAATTGCTCCTCCATAGAACACATTCACAACTTAAATAGTCTGTATCCCTTCATATGTGTCACACAATCGTGGTGAATATCGCGTTTTATTGGGTGTCTGAGGTATCACACTGATATTGAACCACATAATTGTGCGCCACAGTGAAATAGGTTTGCTGGAAGAGAATGCTTCTTTCACTAAGCAAGCCCTTGTACATACATTTACACTGCATTTATCCAATAAAGCACAAAAAATAAACAGGTATTTTATTTTCGTACACAGATGTAAGCGTTAGATAAAAATAGTCACCTTTCACATGAAACAATCACTTGGTCTGGTCCTAAACCAGGGTATCCTATGCTACGGCAACCAGGCCAGGACATCACAAATATGGAAATAAACCTATACTGAGGACATAACATATCAATATGTTCTTGCTTTGTATATATTCTTTATTGCAAACTATAAATCCAGTCGAAAGATAATTACATAAAATTTGTGTCGCTCAGCGTGCCTTATGTGCTTTAAGCTTAGCTAAAGTCACTAAGTTTAAAGAATGCGAGGCACTCGTGGTAATTAAGCCCTCTCTCTCTCTGCCTCTGAGAGAAGGCATGTGCCTTACAGTGGGACGTATAAAGGATATCAGGGAGACTTAATACAGACCCTAAAAGTAATTGAACCGTTGAATCCTTCGTCGTAATCCTTAAATTACTAGGTCATGTTGAGACCCGACGCGGACTGTCGCGGTCGATTGTACATTCCGTTTTCGCTGTAAGCCTCTCTGTATTTCCATAATCTGCGCCTTGTACCCGCCGTCTGTCCTCAGTGTCCCAGACCGGGGCACTGGGACCGCTTGGCCGGGCTTAGAGTAAGCGCCGTGGCTTATTCATTATTTGGCTGCAAGACTCGAAGGCACGGAAAAGAACAAAAAAACCGGCCAAGTGCGTGTCGGGCCACGCGCAATGTAGGGTTCCTTAGGAAGAGGGTTTTTATCTGCTTTACAGAACTAACAACTTCATTGAAGTTATTTCAATGGATTTTGCACGAAATTTTACTTTTATAGGTTAGTTGTGCCTAAAGCCTACTTAGCCGTGATACTTTTCCTTTTAAGTTCATTATAATGTGTTACTACCCTGATATTTTTCACTTTTCTACAATCAACCGTTTAGCCAGGAGAGGGGGGGGGCGCCCTAGTCGGACAAAAAATTGTGCTTTAAAGCTTTATATTTCGCAAACGGAAAATTTCGGCTCTAGTACATTTTCGCCAAATTTCAGCTCTCTGCAACTTACCGTCTCTGTGCTAAGCCGCGGACGGACAGACAGACAGACGGACGGACATGGCGAAACTATAAGAAGAAACTATGTCCATCCACCACGGAACCCTAAAAATCGGACTTGTTCGGGCGCTCAGCCAATTGAGTAGGTAAGTAACAGTGCTCTGTAAATGTATTAATTTATTTATCCATCTGTCTGTCTATTCTCTACTTATAAAACATTAAAGTGACTATTTTAGTGTTGTATCTGTATCGCATTTATTGATAAAAGTACATGTTACACACTTATTATACAGCCCCACAAAACTAAGTGCTTGGTTTCACAGTGGGAGCAGCTGAGGGGAGCAGTCTCGACATTACACTTACTTTGGTATTGACTCACTATAATACATTGTACAGACTAAACTTGTGGATCAGGAGATTTGAAAAGCAAAAATCTGCTTTAAGTAGTCACGGGTGTACGAAGAAGGTTTTTTTTTATTCCACCGCTAAAGGATTGAAAAGGTGTGGTGAAGTTTGTATGTAACAACCAAATAGTCAAGTTGTTACATTTTTATTCCAACATATTACAGTAAACCGTGTGGCGCCGGATTAAGACACTCCATTTTCTTCCATGGATGTCGTAGAAGTCTACTAAGGAAATCAATTACCAGGAGACGGGCAGCGGCGTCTTCCTGAGATTCCAACCGCATACTGCGATCGCCAACCCGCCTGCCAAGCGTGGCGATTATGGCAAAACCCGTCATGGTTCTGAAAACCACGTAGGAGGACTATGTCCTGCAGTGGGCGTCAAATGGCTGATGATGATTACAGGAAACGATAAAGTAACTCAACGTTACCTTGTGTGCTCCCGAAGTAGCTATTTACTTATTTGACACCGTCTTACTTCTCCTATTGGCCCTAGCAACACTGGTGACCTCAGATCCCTCCAGAAACGATACAGCAGGAAGCCAACCAATATCTCTGTTTACTAATAAGTATTTCAGTGACCCGATGGGGCCCCTCCTAAGTGAATTTGAGAGATCCAGGTAACTGTGTACCTACCTGGCTTATCAAAGGGAATACCGCATAGGCTCGGGTATTACTAAATTTAATTTACTTTGACGATTTATGAACACTTCGATAGGTGCAGATTAAGCAGTTTGAGAGATCAGTTTTAGTTCGTATATAATGTAACCAACTAAATATGCACTAGACTGGCGGCTGACTGCAACTTCATGGACATTTTTACACGCTTCAATTGTAAAAAGGAGGCTTAGCACGCAATATTTATTAAAATACCTGAAGTTTACAAGACAAGTGCCAAAAGTTGGTCTCTGCCTCGCCCTCTAGGGTACGGGCGTAAGTTTATGTGATGTGTATCTACAGTTGCAATTATTTATTCCCGACTTTTCGGTAACGTCGTTGTTGCCTGAGCTAGCATGGCTGAGTATCGCGAAACCTTTGTTTACTTAGTATTGATTATGTAAATTAAACTTAAATTAAATTTTTCATGCAATTTTAAAACTTGCCGCAGTATATTTGTATAATAATTTTAAATTTAGTTACGCATTAAACGGGTCTAATTGCGATTATCTATTGGGTAGTAAAATATAATTGTGTGAGAATCGCGAGTCACTAAAAATAGCTAGATAGAGGATTTAAAATAATTTGAAATACATACCTACGTACATACATAAACTCACGCCTGTATCCCAAAGGAGTAGGCAGAGACCAGGCACTGCGACTTGCCACGACCCTGACAGATCCCTTTCGCTTCCTCAATATTCATTAGTCGTTGCACGCACGCACGCCATACTTCGACCAAATAGGGGATGTATTAGCAAAGAGCAAGATAAAAGTACCCGAAACTGGCGTGCGTGCATTTAAAATACTAATTTAAAATTTTCCTTATTGACAGTGATTTAACTGGTGGTGGTGGTTTTAGGAGGTCCGAATCCATTTAACCTGTACCGATATTATGTGAACCTAAATAAATAAATGAAATAAAAATAAAAAAACTATCGATACTGAAGGACCGTTTATTTTTTTACATAATGTACATTGACTTTAATGTACATTTTAAATAACCCATTTTATACGTCACGCTAATGCACACAGACCTTATAAGAAATAAGAAAGAGGGAAAGCGTTAAATCACGGCAATAAAGATTGACCTGCTGTCAATTTTACCACTAGTAGACATTGAGAGCGTCAAAAAGCTCGACGTTTAACCCTCCGCTAGCGGCGCGGTCGGTGAGGCCCCAAGCTGCGATGTTTGCGTGCCCCTCGACCGCGCTAAAAATAATCACCACTTCACAACTTACCGGAAACACAGAAGTTCCGCATTGGTTTTGTTTTAGTTTTATGTTCTGTTTCTGTGACTTTTTGTGCTTTTTGTGCCCTTTTTTATTGAAGATTTGTGAATTTTCTAATTTTGTAATGGATTTTTAAAAACCTATTTAGAGGCTAAAATTCCACCCATGCCGCGACTTAAACCCGCGACCTCTGGCTAACCGTGCCAGCGCTCTCCCAACTGAGTAAATAGGAAAGTGGCATCGGCGAAATTTCGTACCTCTTTACAAACTTCTCTGTATTACGTACAGGCAGCGACATCTGGCTGAAGTAATTTACATCACTTGTTTAATACCTTTCGTAAGAAAGACTTATTTCAAAAATCCCGTTCAGTCAACACTAGTCCTGTAACTTCTTCTGGAATCAAATATTAATATCTATATCTGTTTACTATATACCAGCGTGAATGAGGTCGCGTATGTCATACCCGAGAAACGGAGCAAACTATTTAATATTATTGTTGCCATGCGAGTCCTGACGTTTCGGTAGCTGGAGGTGAGGGTGCGAGGGGCTAGGCACACCGTCGAGTTTGACATTGCGTCGCCGGTGACGGTAGATGTAACGTAGGTGAAACTTTCGTGCTATTTTACATAATCTCCTAAGACGTTTCAGTTCCTTTTTAGTTATAATAGGTAATAATAAATAACTGTTATTAATTTTAATTTGCAACTTTATTTAGTTTAGGTATTTTATTAAACTTGTATATTTTGTAAGGAAATTAGGCACTTTGTTATTCTAATAAGAAAGAACGCTTTTTTGTACTTAATACTGGTATTTCATTAACTCATCTTATTGAATGATTACTGTTGTTAATATGTCGCAAATCAAAAATTTCACAATCGTAGTGTAAAAACATAATAAAAATCTTAGTTTTGGGTACCTCAACAATTATGATTAACTGGTATAACAATTTCTCACCTCATTCACGCCGGGATATTTGTGCAGTATTCGTTCGTTATTGCAAGTTGACCATAAGTGGGCTACACAGACGCGTACCCAGCTATGGGGGCAACTAATGAAACTTTCAAGTATTTGCGAAACCTGAGCATCGGCTCTTCAGGCGAGGGGGCGTCTGGATTAATTACTTTGCTCATGCGAATCTGACGGACAAAGTAGCTGAGTTCAATGTCTTAGCACAGAAGGTCCAATATAAACTTGATTTCCTTGACCAATAAACTATCATCATAAGCAACCTATATACGTCCCACTGTAGAGCACAGGCCTTCTCTCAGAGAGAGACTATGGGCTTAATCACCACGCGTGCCCACCGCGGATTGGCGATTTCAAGTGCTGAGGTATGTGAATAGCTCAGATACCCAGGTTTCCTCACGATGTTTTCCTTCACCGTTAGCGAGTGGTATTGCTACTATAACTTCACAAATGTACATAACTTAGAAAGAAAAGTCATAGGTACATGCTTTCACTGGGAATCGAACCTGGGTCTCCCGCTTCCGAGTCCAATGTTCTACCAATAAACTATACATAGATACAAAACTAAATTGGTGAGAATATACCTATATTAGAAAAAGCGCCATTACCTAAGAGTAACTCGATGTAAAAATATATAATGTTACTACAATTTGAAAGTTCGTTGAGTTTTTATACCTAAATGGAATCGTACTATTCAAGAATGTTAAACTCAAATTAAAAAAAATTATTCACTATAACAACAGAATGTTAACTTAATGAACGTCAATGCTGTTAGTTTAAAAATTCGAAGATTATGCGGAGAAGAAGCTAACAAAGAAACTCCACATTTATTCATTTCAAAACAGGTTTGTTTAATTAACAGAGTTTTCCACTTAAAGTTACACTGCACTAGATGCAATTGTCCAAGTTAACACTGTTTAAATACCAGACATCTTTGTCTTCCAAATAGTCCTTAATGTCATAATAGGATTTTTTGCACAGAGTATTCTTAACACATTTTTTAAACCGCGTCGATGGTAACTCTAATACATCTTGAGGAATTTTATTGTAGAGCCATATTCAGAGCCTAATAAAGGATGCTTAAACTTTTGCAAGTCTAAGCGCGGAAATGACAATTAATGTTTATTCCTAGTATCAATATGGTGTCAATATGATGATCAATATGATGGCGACCAATATTTTCGAAATTACTGATACTTTTTCTAACATCTAACAATGATAAGATAACATAACATAAGAGAAAAAATGGGTACGCAACAATGAGTCACGTTGTACCTTACAAGAAAAATATATTTTTTTGACATAACAAAAATATTTCGCATAGAATCAAATGAATCGAAAATTTTTATCTCTTAAATGAAATATTTTTTCTGAATGGAACATGAAAATTTCTAAGATACACAATTTAGCCTCGTACACTATACATATAGCATCGGAGCTGAAATGTTTTTCTATTAAAACTACTTACAATTTAGAGGCTTCAAAACTATAAAATCGATAGATCGTAAAGTCAGCAATGCCTAAGTTTTGGAAGAAAACTACGTCGAATTCGTTGAATGAAGTTATGACGTAAAGTTTACAATGTGGAACGAAACTTTGCGTGTCAGCTACTGCGCTCGACTTTGTATACTTAAGTTTTATCGGCCGGTTGCTGTAACGATTTAAGACAGGTTATTAGAATGTGTAAATGTATAGTTTAATTGAGATCATCAGGTAAATGGAGATAGTTCTCAAATTGAAGCAGGATAAGTTACTACCTGGGAGGATCTTTTTTTATCCTATATTATAGTCGTTTATTAGTTTTCTTGATGTGCATAAGGTCTTAAATAAGTATTCTTAGGAACAAACAAGAACCCTGCTAGGGCGCTGCTAACTTAATATTGTAAAAAAAATATAACTTAAATTCTTACTTACTACCTGTCCTATAAATTTACCTCAAGATAAATAGTCACTGCTTTAGAGTTACTGGTTAATATTTACCGAGCAATGCCCTTCACGGTAGTGACTTTTTGTTTTTGAAACATTGAAAGAGGAAAATTACCAACAAGCGTGCACCACGATAAAAAAAATAAAGTCCAAGCCAATATAGTTTTATTTATATTTTTAATTGACATTAGCCGCAAATTAATGTAAGTGGCCAGCATTATAAAAAGGTTTTCACTTGACCAGAAATAAAAACAAACAAACTTTCTTAGACACCCAGCCCCCAAAAACAGCACCACAAAAAAAAATGCTGCACAACGGTAATTTTTGGTCAAGGTAAAAATTAAAACAAACAAACATACCTTTCGGAATTAATCTATCTAAACACGTACTTGTGGAGCGTTGGAGTGCCCTTCATTACAGCTTTACGATAGAGCGCCGCGTTTGTATAATGTAAATGTATTACCTACATAATGTAAACACAATGTTCGCTGGCGGCCGCGGTCGCGTTCCCCGACCGCGTGCAGGCGAGGGTTAGCCACTGCGCGAACACCGCTCAATAGACGGATACAGAATATCCGCTCTATGACCCTTTGTTATACATTTAACGGGTCAATTCGCTATTGTACGACTGCCTCGTTGGCCCAGCAGTATTATGTCTGATTACCATGGTTGTAGATCATGGGTTCGGTTCCCACTGGGGGCCGCCGTAAATTTGTACATGGTCTCATCATCATCATCAGCCGTTTGACGCCCGCTGTAGGACAAAGCCTCCCTCATGGTCTTCCAAGTTTCCCGGTGTTGTGCCGTCCGCATCCAGCGACTCCCCGCCACCGTAACCAGGTCGTCAGACCATCTGGTGGGGGGCCTGCCCACGCTGCGTCGTCCGGTCCGCGGTCCCCAGGTCAGAACTTTTACGCCCCAACAGCCATCAGTTCTCCGAGCTATGTGGAGCTATGGTCTCAGATGGGTGTATTTCCATGTTTGTTATGTCCTTGTCTGGATGCCAAAGCTCAGGGTATCCTAGTTTGGGACCAGGACCATCAATTGTGTTGTGTGAAAGTTATTATTATTATTTATTAGTTAAACTTAATTATCTTGATTCCTGACGTTTTGGCAAAGTACGGTAGGTAATCGAAACTTCAGCCTACCCGTGACCACGGCAACTACAACGTTCCCGCGTCATCGCGATTAGACCCGTTAAATGTATAACTATGTAAGTGCATTACGAGTCATTAAAAATACTATGACTGTTTGGTTGGAGTGCTTTCAAAAGTTAATTAGTTTTTTTATCTCGAAGAATGGTTTCACATTGGATTTTTCTTTCTCGTTATTGCGACGATGTAGTTGTTTGAATGTTAGTTTATTAAGACTAAAATAAGTTTAACAACAAATCAAAATAAAATTATTTTAAAATTAATTTAGTACCACACTGTGACCGTCATCGTCCAATGTGAAACTGTTCACTGAAATTAAATGATTATTTCTCACCAAATTAAAGTTAATAATAATATAAGTACCGTTGCGAAAATGCCGTAATATTTTCGTATGTTTTTCATACTTTCGCGACGGCAACACTGCTTTCGTGACGACGATTTTTAAATCGAGCTCTACCCGATTTTGTTTCGAATATAGGTAGTTTTATTTTCAATACGTGTTACAAAACGACGAATATACCTACGCGAAAATAATCAACTTCGCAACGGTTCTTTCGTAAATGTGAATTCGGCTTTATTATTTAATGCATATGTATTGTGGTAGTGCGATGAAGCTTTTATCTTTACCGATTCTAGGCAAACGTTATCCAATGTGCACTTAATTGTACTAATTAATTGGCTCAATATTCGGTACAAATCCAGTCCGATGGTCACGCGCGAATTATTTAGCATTTAATATTTTTGGAGTCGATCAAAAGCGCAGTCTGAATGTGTTCACATACCAACATAAGTAGCCTATATACGTTCCACTGCAAGGCGCAGACCTTCTCTCAGGCAGTGTGTTGGCGTATGTGAAAAACTCCGACGCTCGGGTTTCCCCACGACGTTTTCCTTCCAAGTTAGCGACTACAAATTCACAAATGTCCGTACTCGTAACTTAGAAGACAAAGTAATTGGATTCGAATCCACTAATTTGAGGCTGGCGTTCTACCAATATGCTATCACCGCTTTGTATGCACAGGCGTGTACTGTTGACAGCACATCAACCTTTACATACGTGCACTCTCATCAGACGCGTTATGGATGTCTTCGCAATTAAAACGTAAAGTTTGAGCTGCCGTTTAGTGTACAATGTACATATGGCTATTTTTACGCAATTATACAGAAAAACCAAATAGAAAGTTTTATGTTAGTGTGTGAAAACTTCGGAACATGTGTGCCTCACGCAATTTAAACACCAATAATAATAAAAAACACGTAAAATAAAATGCGGATGATACGGCGGTTATATTCAGCGGTGAAGCCTAGAGCAATGTTTTTCAAATGGCTCTTTGCAAATCAACTAACTCTAAACGCAGACAAGACAAATTATATCGCATTCCATAAAACTATTGCATCTGCATCGAAATCCAACCCCCATGCCATTAAAGTACACACGTGCAACCACCAAGCTGCAAATAACAAACAACTTTCCTTAATTAGATATCTCGGAGTAGTGCTCGACCAAAACCTATCCTTTCGGAAACATATTATCCATTCGCTACCTGACAAAGTTAAATATTTTTTTTTTGCAATTAAACAACTCAGACATAGCGCATGGCTATGTGCCAGTCCATAATATGCTACTGCCTACCTGTTTGGGGAGGAGCGGCAAAACAGTATTAAAAGCAGTAGAGAGAGCACAAAGGTCTGTACTAAAGGTAATGTTAAACAAACCTTTCAGATTTCCTACTAACTCTCTGTGCCAAGAGTGCAAGGTCTTAACTGTACGAAAGCTGTACATCAATCTGGCTGTACTCTGTTCTCATAAATCATTTCCTAATACACCATAGTATACAGCAGCGATTAACAAACGATTATACAAGTTGCCCATAAGTGCTGTTTAAACATCTTTCGCCCAAGTACATAGCTACTTTCTCCACACACACGTGTACAATAAGATGGCAAAAATTTCTGCTCTGAGGAGCCCTCGTTGATAGAAATAAAAAATATAATACATAAATATTTATTGACTCACATACACGCAGACACACGTATAACATACACACTTACACACACACAACATACACACCCACATACGCAAAGACAAAGTAAAAATAATCAAAATAAATAATCAAAGTAAGTAAAGATCACCACGATACAGGTTCGCCTAGTGTGGGATCGCAGACCGACTGGCGCAAAAAGAAAACGTGCTCTATAGTATTATAGTATTAGTAGTGTCCTTTGTAAAATTCTTTTCTCTGTAATCTTTTTGGTAAATAAATAAATTAGTATTTGTATAAACTAACGGTGAGTTAGATTCTTTATTTAAAACAATTTTGCTTGTCTTTTGTAAGGTTCTTCTACCTATTCATTATAACTCTTTTTATTCACTAGCTTCTTCAAGTTAATTATTAATAGCTGTGGAACTCACATTAAATTAAAGCTGGTCCTTATTTACGAGGGGAAGCGTGTCCAAAATAAATGACGCCGATCGCAGAGCAAATAAAATGCGATGATTTTAAAAGCGTCAGGCTGCGGCGCTGGACTCCGGGACATGTTTCATACTTTCACAGGCAATTTTACGGTACGCACACACAGTGCGTATTGCAATTTTTGCAGCAACTACTTTTCATTTTTCACGTTTAAAGTGCGGCGTGAATTGTAAATTACATGGTGCAATTCAGGTGTGAATGATGTTAAAGTGGCGGCCAGCCGCTGAGAGCATAGCGTTAGTACGTATAAAGAGGCTCGAAATTTCGCCGATGCCTGCACTTGCCCATTTGCTCAGTTGGGAGAGCGCTGGCACGGTTAGCCAGAGGTCGCGGCTTCAAGTCCCTGAATAGGTTTTTAAAAATAGCGTTAGTCCTTAAACCGATATTTTTTTTATTTAGCCTTTTTAATCGTTTGCACATCGCTTACTGCCTTTACAGTGTATGTGTGAGTTATTGACGTGTTGTAATGCGTAGTAAATTACTACTAGTCAAGTAGTCAATTACTGACACATACACTGTAAAGACAGTAAGCGATCTGCAAACGATCTGCGACTATGTTCACGTTACCGCCAAAATGATTTGTGCGGACTATACGTCCCACTGCAGCGCACAGGCCTTCCCTGAATTAGCAACTTCAAGCGCTGAGGTATGTGAACACCTTTGACACTCAGGTTTCCTCACGATGTTTTCATTCACAGGTAGAAAGTGGTCCGTGCTTCGCAAGGCACGTTAAGCTGTTGGTACCGGCTGCCGTCGATAGATGGCAGTCGTTAAGCCAAGTCAGAGGCCTTAGGGCGGCTTGACAACTTCTGACAGTAGACGAGCCACTAGTCTACAAGCCTCCACCAATCCGGACTTGGCCCCCGTGGTGGAGTATGGCCTATACCTTCCTCAGGGAAGAGACCCGTGCCCCTCGGTGGGGACATAATGGGTTGATGATAATGATGAAGTGGTATTGGTATTCATCATCATCAGCCCTTTGACGCCCACTGGAGGACATAGGCCTTCCTCATGGTTTTCATAACCATGAGGGGTTTTGCCATAATCGCCACGCTTGGCAGGCGGGTTGGCGATCGCAGTATGCGGTTGGAACCTCAGGGAGACGCTGCTGCCCGGTAGTGTCCTGGTAATTTATAACCTCAGTCGCCTTCTACGACATCCACGGGAGGAAATGGAGTGACGCTATTCTTAATCCGGCGCTACACGGAGGGTATTGGTATTACAACTTTAAAAATGTACGTAACTTAGAAAACGAAGTCATATAGGCATATTTGTTCAATTACAGCGGCTTTCTTTTAGAAAGAGATAGAAGGAGAGACAGGTTGAGTATTAAGTATTGCTCTTACAAAAAACCACCAAGTGCCATTATAAATGAATACGTATTTAGAACAACTGTGTTTTCTTTCATTCTGTTCGGGACCCTTACTGGTATTATTATTCATACTTAGCCAGGTATCGAACCAACGAACTTGGTATCGAACGCCGTACCTACCTGTGGAATTTCAGACCAACGTTCTACCGCTACTCTGTCACAAAGTTATTGATACATGCCTGGGTTCGAACTCACGACCTCTTGAATAACCAGAGTAAAAGCGAGTATCAACCAGTTAGGTCCAATATCTGCTGGATAGCCTACAAAAGAGAACTCTAAGTGACGGCTGTGAAAACTAACAATAGACCCATCTCCTGCCTCTAGTAGCGAATTCAGAGCGATACAGTCCGCATTGTGCGCCACACGGCAAGTTACACAAGGAAACACAACAGAAAGATACAGTAGCTTCACTTTGTCGCCTGGGCCGAGTTTCGTGAAACTACAATTGTTAGTTTATTACGACAGCTCTTGGACACTTTTTTGGATCCATTTTTGTGGTAGCTCGCACCGTTTGAGAGATATACGCTACAAATGTTTTTTTTTTACCTTTGACCTCTATTCCCGCACAAGCGGGATCAACGGGAACTTTTGAAATAGCACTTGTACTGACGTATAGACCTGCACCAAAATCCAGCTTGTTGGGAATTAACGCAAATCGGAATGAACTCCTCTGGACTTACTCGAGGTCTTCGAGGACCTGCGTGAGCTCCAGGCGGGCGACTAGCAAAGGTCTGTGCATTACAGAGACAATTGGCGACTTCTTGTATCAGAGGCCAAGACCCAGTTCAGGTCGCTGAGCCAACGGAATAAGTAGTAATTCGAGGTATATTGCGTCATCATATTCATCATCATCATCAGCCATTTGACGGCCAATGCGGGACATAGGCTTCCCTCATGGTTTTCCAAACTTCCCGGTCTTGTGGAACATCTGGTATGACGACCTGATTACGGTAGTACGATACGATACGTTGCGTAGCAGAGTTTAATTGTGAATCTGTGGGTTAATTGACTTTTCAATGTTAATTTAATTGTCATAGTGAACCATCAATGGTAGTTCTATGAAACAGGCCCCTATAGCTCGGCACTGGAATAAAGGCAAGACACTTTCCTAAGTAGCCTAGACGTTTTATTCTATACATTGATCAGCATAAGCTGACTAAAAAATGTGGAGAAGGAGACTTCGGTCGACTTGCACCACTTTCTTAAATGTGGCTTCATCATCAGCCATTTGACGCCCACTGCAGGACATACGCCTCCCTCATGGTTTTTAACCATGAAGGGTTTTGCCATAATCGCCACGCTTAGCAGACGGGTTGCCGATCGCAGTATGCGGTTGGAATCTCAGGAAGACGCTGCTGCCCGACTCCTGGTAATTTATTTCCTTAGTCGCCTTCTACGACATCCACGGAAGGAAATGGAGTGACGCTATCCTTAATCCGGCGCCACACGGAAATGTGGCTTAGACAGGCTTAACCAAAACTTTTCATACAAATATCGATTTAAATGGCGACTTCAGTGACATTTCAGGAGTGGCGCAAGTCGTAATAAAACATTTTGTATGCAAAAGTTATTACAATACCCAACAGCATTTGTGAAAATTAATCTCTATAATCTCCACCTACTTCTACAACACTAGTGTAAGTTTACAAAATCAGTACATACAATACGAATACAAAATCAGTCTTCCGCTCGTCTCTAGGTACCGCCCGCAGCGGCAGACTGTTTGCACTGGGTAACGCAACGCAAACAGGCGCGATGACGTCATGCGGGCGACACACTTGGGGTAGGACCGGCTGTTGTTTTGGTACAGATAGCCTCAGCAGCTTATGGAGAGTATAGACCTTCTCTCACAGGGAGAGAAGGAGAGAGGACTTAATCACCACGCGTGATAACCGCGGATTGGCCATTACAAGCGTGATATATTATGTGAACACCTCAGGCATTCAGGCTTCCTCACGATATTTTCCTTCACAGTTAAACAGTAACATAATAACATAAACTCTTGCCTGCATCCCGGAGGGGTAGGCAGAGACCAGGGTTTGCCACTTGCCACGATCCTGACAGATCTCTTTCCGGCGTGCGTGTGTCGGGGCGGTGATGTCGTGGGTGGAGGGCGATGTTCAGGATGGCACAGGAAAACCACTTCATAGTTACTTCATCTTCGTTTTAACTTTTTTAAACTACACTGCTTTGGAAACATTCTCTCCAAGGAGAAAAAGCAGCGAAAAACTCCTTGCGGACTTCTCTTTCTTTGGATCTTTCAGAAATTACTACAGAGAGTTCTTAACACTACACATCTTATCAAAAAATCTCAATTTTAGTTACACTCGGTAATTACACCGTGATTGGGTACTTGGAAACTTGGAAATGCGGCAAGTTTGACACGGAGCTGGCCGAATTAACCCTTAAAATCAACATGGCAGATGAGTACCATGCAAAACAAAATTTAGACTGCCCGTGGCCAGTGACCTCCCCCCCCCAACAAATTCCGAAGCAAAATTGCTACTTATAATTTTTACCGGGTCAAATCCTAAAATGGGCTATAAATAAATTTCAGTATTTATTATATGCGAATATAACCACTTCTTGCTTATTAGTTCAGGCAGGGTTCAAGTGGGAGTATTTGCTGTTTGTGCAAAAGGTAAATGTGTCCTTATTTAGTTAGACCCGTAATAGAGAAGAGAAGCAGCTTTCTGTGGCGTTTCATTTTATTTTCACTGGTAGCGGTGAGCAGAAATAATATAAAGAGAGTAGTTTGCTTTTAAATACTCCTCTTAATTTGATATTGGAAAATGTATTTTGCGAAGAAGAAATGAGTGTATGAATCTATTAAATATCGGTAGGTAGATGTGAACAGAAAATATTAGTTTAAGTTCTTTCCAACCGTTCTTGGCAAAACGACCTAAAAGTGAGAAAAATCATATATGAATTTAAGCAATGTGATTAATGTGTGTATTTATCTTATGTAATTTTAATGTCAAAATACTACACGACAGCAATAAAAATTTTTTTTAATCATTATCAATAAAATCTATAAATCGTAGTTCAAAGTTTATTTTAATTGATAAACTTTATTTGAATTGTTTCAGAAAAGAAACATGAAAAGGAAAAAATAATATGTTACAATTGCGCATTTTAGAGGTGAGCCGATTCTCGTTGCAGAGAGAGAGAGACACTCATGTTTCCTCACAATGTTTTCCATCACAGAAAGCGAGAAATTCACAAATGTACGTAACATTGAAAACAAATTCATTAATCACATGCCGGAATAGAACCCACGCCTTGTCAGACATGAGGTAAGCGTTGTACAAATACAAATCCACCGTTCCACTAATGTAATTAAATAGGTACTTTCACTCGCAGATGGCTAGATTGACCTCTAGACAGACTACGTGTGTCTCTTTGAACATTGACTAAAACGACACCCAGCAGACTTATGACTTATGCATGAGGCAGTCAAATTAAGTCGGAATATTTTTGCGCCAGACTCTAAAGGTCTGTCTACATTACGACAGGCTGGCGACATATGTGTACAACAATGCAAACTAATATAAACCTTGTAGTCTTGCCGTCTTCTTTATAAAAAGTTGATTACGCTAAATTAAGACGGAGCTATTTCTTCACAAATTGTATTATGTTTTTGGATGCAGTAAGTAAAACAAAACCATTTTTATACAAACTCTAAAAAAAGTGCCTATACACTTCACTACGTAATCTCGTGCTGAAGTTTATCGGTCGTATTTGTAAAAAGTGGATTCCACTAAAATACTGTCAAGACTGAATTAAAGTCAACTTATAACATGAACTCCTCGCATAAACCGGCATTAACTCAGTCTTAAGAGTGTTTTAGTGGAAGCAATTTTTTATAATAGAGATTTCTCCAAAATCATCTACATTTTGAAATGGACACCTACTTTAACTTAGAACGTTCACTAAGCCGCAGTTTCTGTGTTACGCCCCATAAAATTCTACGTCGCCCGCTCGGACGCGGTGTGGGCCGGGCCGAGCCGGGCGGCTCCGTCCTCCCGATGTCGCCACCACTTAGGGGACTTTTTTATAGAACTAAACTACAAGGTTTACTGTGACAATTTGATATAAGTGGACTCTGCTACGCGGAGTAATTAGAATTCTCGTAATAAACTACTAATTGTGGTTTTATGAAACTCGGCCCTGGGGACTGTTTCATAGAACTAAAATTCATATTTTATTCTGATATTCCACGTAAATTGCAAGGTCGGTTAACCTACAGATTAACAAGTAGACTTTGCTACGCAATGGACAATATATTTTTATAATGAACTACGAATTGTGTTTATATGAAACTCGGCCCAGGAATCATCCGCGCACGTAACGTGTCGCGTCAGTCCCTTATACAACCATGCTCGTTCCCGCCACGTCCTCGGCCCGTTGCAATGTGAATAAACCTTAACTACGTAGACCTTTCAGAGAGCGCCCTTTGCTAGGTGCGTACTAAAAGCTTCATTTAAAACCTTTGTAGGGCCTAAACGTTCTTCACTAATCTAGATTGAAAAAGTTATAAATTTATTGTTTGTTGGATACAACTAAACAGCGTAGATTCATAGAATACTCTTTATTTTACACGAAATTACAGTAACAGAAATTTGTAACAGGTATTTTAAAGTAAGTTATTAAACATTCATGTTGAGGTTGACGTGATCTCGACTTGTCTGATCTTTAAGTTGGCTAGACAGACCCTTTTATCATGTATTGTGTAAAAACATAAGAGAGCCCTTGACTAAACGTTAACATTAATTTAGACAAGAAAATTGAACCTTAACAAGAAAAAATCTTGTCTAAAAAAATATGAAATAGTTGTAGATACAGTTTACCTTAGTATTCCCTACAAAGACTAGTATTCAAAGAGGTTAAGGAGCAGTAAAATTGTGTAGAATATATACGTCCCACCGTAGGGCACAGGCTTTCTCTCGGAGAGAGAGTATGGGCTTAATCACCACGCGTGCCCACCGTGAATTGGCGATTCAAGCGCTGAGGTATGTGAATAGCTTAGACACCCAGGTTTCCTCACGATGTTTTCCTTCACGGTTAGCGAGTGGTATTGCTACTATAACTTCACAAATGTACATAACTTAGAAAGAATATACAAATACATACCCAAGCATAAGCCCATTGTTTAAAAAAAAAATCAGACAAAGTGATAAGGAATTATCGCGGAGCAGAAAATAGCTTTGGCCTTTGCATCTACGTAATGAGATGATTTATACAGCGTCTAGTGGCACCTTCACTCACACTGGATGGGTGAAGGGAGCACTTGGATGCTGCAGTGCCTGGGACATTGTTTTTTAGATGGAGTAGGCTTGGCCAGCACCTATACCATCCTGGCAGCTCAGTAGGCCTAGCCCACAGGAAAGACAAGTCCATACGTGCGGAGCCGACCAAGCCGCGGGTTTCCTCAAGATGTTTGAACAGAACATACATAAAAAATATCATAGTTTTTTTCAATTTGGTTAAAATAGTGGTCTCTCTGAGAGAAGGCCTGTGCCCTACAGTGGGACGTAAGGCTGTTTATGAAGTATTTTCTGAGGTTAACACGAGCGCTAGACATAATGAAACTGAATTTTAACGGATATTTACTCGTTTAATTTTCCATTTTACAATTTTCCGACGTTTCAGTACTTTTGCAAGTGCGGTGGTCTCGGTAGACTGAGGTGACAGGCGTCTTTTTGAAAGCATTAACTGTTAGTTAACTCATTTAAATAAAATAATTGTTTTGAAGATTGAATTCTAACTTCAATAACTAATGCTCAGTATTTTTGAGTTTATTTAAAATTATTGTAGTGCCAATTTAAATTTAAAAATTTGCCAAAATATTTTTGGAACGTAACTTAATAATTTTTGCCGAGAGTTGTATACTAACAGTTAATACTTTCAAAAAGACGCCTGTCACCTCAGTCTACCGAGACCACGGCACTTGCAAAAGTACCGAAACGCCGGAAAATTGTAAAAGGGAAAAGTAAACGAGTTAATATCCGTTCAAATTCAGTTTTATTAATTTAATTAAAAATCAAAGAAAGTTTGGCGGTCTTCTGCGGGAATAAAATCCACGATCCCTTTATTAGAAATCAAGTGAGTTACCACTAGACCAATGAGGCAGACACAAATACGCAGTGCTTGCTTAATTGGATGGAGTGAGCTTGTCTGTCATTCTGAGATATCTCATTGTCGTCATTATTCCGGAACAAAGCCTCGAAATGACGTAGGCTCGTGCCTAATTAGAATTATTTACCTATAGGTACTTTGCCGAGAGTCTAAACTTCTCGCATATCTGGCCTGTAGTACTACAAGCTAATCTTGAAGAAAATCATCGTGAGGAAACCCGAGTCTTTGAGGTGTATAGAAATAATAATAATAATTTCACACTGGCCCTGGTTCCAAACAAGGATAATCAATAATCGAAACAAGGACACTCTCAGACTGAGGCCATTCGTACACATCAAGTTTGGGACCTACGGCGGGAATAGAACCCAGGACCTTTGTCCTGGCGTCTTACTTTTAGATCAACGAGGCTGACTGTCTGTCTATAAATAGTTATTTAATCTAATCTATTTTAAAACCATACTAGATAAAGATAATTAGAACGCTATAAGTACTGCAACGCATGATCGCAAATAAACTCAAGCGACTGGATTCTATTTTACGTACCTTTACGAAAATATTGGAGTTGCTACAGATGTTCTTACATTAAGCGCAAACACCGGATATTACTAATATATATAGCTACAATCCGGTATACTCACTGACTGACTGACTGACTGATCATCTATAGGTTTCCTCGGAAACGGTAAGAGCTACGTGAAAATTTTGTATGAGAAAGTTGTAGGAAATGTATGATATACAGCCATCCTATGAAGCCGATTTTTGAATTTCGAACGCGTTCTTCCATACAAATGTGCTAACTTTTTTGTTTACCGGCCGATTTGGATGAAATTTGAAACGGGCGTTTGTTTCGCGATCTAATTGTGAAAAAAAATTTTGAACGTTCGAAATTCAAAATAGGGGCGAGAATATGGCCGCCCGAAAAATCGACCTCTGCGCAAAAAAGTCGGCAGCCAACTGGGCACATGCTGGAGACGTGCCCTAAACGGCATCGGGTTGTCAAAGGACCCAGGTATATGAGAAAAATCGGACATTTTGGATTTTCAAGATGGCGGCCGAGATATCGATAATTGAAAATGAGAAAATTTTGTATGGAGGATTTGTACTGAAAATCGACTTTTAGTACAAAATTTTAAACAAAAATTAACAATTTTTCAAAACAATGATTTTTCGAGGCCAAAGCCGGGATGAGGAACCTCGCCGTGGCGAGGCCGAAGGCCGAGCTCCGTTCAGGCCGAGGCCGAAGGCCGAGACCACACATTTTCCGGCGAACAAGCAACAACGCAGAAGCCAGATGGGACAAACTTGCGAGGCCGAAGGCCGAGCTCCGCGAAGCGGGCCCCAGGAAACCCGCCGCGGCGAGGCCGAAGGCCGAGCTCCGTTCAGGCCGAGGCCGAAGGCCGAGACTATACATTTTCGGCGAACAAGCAACAACGCAAAAGCCAGATGGGACAAACTTGCGAGGCCGAAGGCCGAGCTCCGCGAAGCGGGCCCCAGGAACACCGCCGCGGCGAGGCCGAAGGCCGAGCTCCGTTCAGGCCGAGGCCGAAGGCCGAGACCATACATGTTCCCACTCAAACAATCCCCACGTCAAGTGTCTAGCGAGGCCCTAGGCCGAGCGCCGCGGAGAGCGAAGCTCGGAGCGGCTGGGGGTTGGCGCGCGAAGCGCGCAGGGGGTTCACCCCCTAGTTACTAATATATATAGCTACAATCCGGTATACTCACTGACTGACTGACTGACTGATCATCTATAGGTTTCCTCGGAAACGGTAAGAGTTACGTGAAAATTTTGTATGAGAAAGTTGTAGGGAATGTATGATATACAGCCATCCTATGAAGCCGATTTTTGAATTTCGAACGCGTTCTTCCATACAAATGTGCTAACTTTTTTGTTTACCGGCCGATTTGGATGAAATTTGAAACGGGCGTTTGTTTCGCGATCTAATTGTGAAAAAAAATTTTGAACGTTCGAAATTCAAAATAGGGGCGAGAATATGGCCGCCCGGAAAATCGACCTCTGCGCAAAAAAGTCGGCAGCCAACTGGGCACGTGCTGGAGACGTGCCCTAAACGGCATCGGGTTGTCAAAGGACCCAGGTATATGAGAAAAATCGGACATTTTGACATTTCAAGATGGCGGCCGAGATATCGACGATTGAAAATGAGAAAATTTTGTATGGAGAATTTGTACTGAAAATCGACTTTTAGTACAAAATTTTAAACAAAATTGAACAATTTTTCAAATAAACAATTTTTTGAGGCCGAAGCCAGGACGAGGAACCTCGCCGCGGCGAGGCCGAAGGCCGAGCTCCGTCCAGGCCGAGGCCGAAGGCCGAGACCATACATTTTCCGGCGAACAAGCAACAACGCAAAAGCCAGGTGGGACAAACTTGCGAGGCCGAAGGCCGAGCCCCGCGAAGCGGGCCCTAGGAACACCGCCGCGGCGAGGCCGAAGGCCGAGCTCCGTTCAGGCCGAGGCCGAAGGCCGAGACTATACATTTTCGGCGAACAAGCAACAACGCAAAAGCCAGATGGGAGAAACTTGCGAGGCCGAAGGCCGAGCTCCGCGAAGCGGGCCCCAGGAACACCGCAGCGGCGAGGCCGAAGGCCGAGCTCCGTTCAGGCCGAGGCCGAAGGCCGAGACTATACATTTTCGGCGAACAAGCAACAACGCAAAAGCCAGATGGGAGAAACTTGCGAGGCCGAAGGCCGAGCTCCGCGAAGCGGGCCCCAGGAACACCGCAGCGGCGAGGCCGAAGGCCGAGCTCCGTTCAGGCCGAGGCCGAAGGCCGAGACCATACATGTTCCCACTCAAACAATCCCAACGTCAAGTGTCTAGCGAGGCCCTAGGCCGAGCGCCGCGGAGAGCGAAGCTCGGAGCGGCTGGGGGTTGGCGCGCGTAAGCGCGCAGGGGGTTCACCCCTAGTCGCGATTTATATAGTTACGAGTCTAATCGCGTCTATTTATCAGGTAAAATTTACTGTACTCGTCATTTCAGTCTACGCGTGACTATGCCAACTGCAACGTTGCCGAAATGTTGGGAATAAAATTTTACCAAATAAATAATTACGATTAGATCCGTTTAATATATAACTACATAAGAGCGTCGCGATTCATAAAAAAATATTATATAGTTTATTTGCTGACCTTTACGAGCACGCTTCTCGGAAACAGATGTATAACTCATACAGTGAAAAACTACCCGCGCGTTTTACGATCGGGCGCCGCCGGCGCGCGGGCAGCCACGCGCACGAGTTTAATGAGAGAGCACAGCGCGCGTGACGTCACAAGTCGCATGACGTCGTCGCGCGCCGTCTGTACGCCCCCGAAGAACGCGCACGGAACGCTAATTGGATAGGATTTTAAGTGCGTGGATTTTGTGCCTCCATGTTTTTGTAGATGTTTTGCCGTACTAAACAGCTTGCAACTTTAACGAGTTTTGAACTCTTCATATAAAAAATTGTAACGTCGACGATATAATGGGCATTGCTATAATTTTTGGAAGAGCACCAGAAAATATTGGTATGGTACTTGAACAACAGAGCAAGTAAGCAAGTCTCTCAGTTCAGTGCATGCCAAGGTTGTCTGGAAGGGATCACTTTAAGTTGTATACTATAAAACATAGATGTTTGGGAATTTCATGTAGGTAATTAAGTATATTGTCCAATGTGCTACTTGTTAAGAGTAACAGTCTTATAAAAACGCGATTCCTTTAAACACTCCTCACATCTAGTTAGACTAAACTAGATATGAGGAGTGTTTTAGAGGGAAACAATTTTGAGGAGTGTTCTAGAGGATTCATGTTTTTCATAAATAAGACTGTTAGATCTAATAAACCTACGGGGATGATTTCTGGCATACATTTTGAAGCTGATACTTATATGATACCTACTCCGCAGAATAGTAGGAGGTCCAGGTAACAAGAACTTGCAAGTTTCCAACTGACCCCAAAGTAAGTTGACCCCTAGAGTATAGATTCATCTCAATTACAAATTCATAAATTACACATAGTTTGCAGTCGTAAAATCATTAACCCTTTGCCGGCTACGGTCTACGGTCGCCAGCTTAAATCGTCGGGATCCCCCAGGCCACGACAGCGTCACAGAACAGCAAATACAGAAGCGTGTTTATTTATGTACCTTATAAAGACAAAATCTTGTCACTCAAATATGCATAACATGTAAAAAAAGGTTCCGACGAATTGAGAAACGTTTGAAGTCGTTTAAAAATTGAACATACTTTAAAGCTTTGTACAAAATTAGAATAATAATTTAAACTCTAACAGGTGATGTTTTGTACAGCTTTAATAAAGAACAATATTAACTATAATTTAAATTTCACAGTTAAATAGAATATTATTTATTGTACACCAAAGTACTCACGGACTATTGAAGACAACAACAGCATTTTGTATAAATATTTTGAAATATTGTCAGACGTTAAGTTTCAGTATTTTAAAATATAACTCTTGATTATTATGCGCCGATATGTTCGGCCAAATCAGTTGTTTTTTGATTGTATAAATTTTGACAAGCGCTGATCGGAGTCGGACGTAATTCTAACTACAAGACCTTTCCTTCGATCCTTCTGGGCAGTCCATCATATCGCGGTGGAGTTAACTTTTTGCGTCCACAGCAACTTTTAATCGTTAAAGTTAAATGTCGGTTGGAATCATGGGTCGAGGTCTACCCGACCCGCCGCCGCAACAATTTGGACGTACACATGACGACGTTTGAGGGTTAAACTGATGGTTGAATAGTAATGAATAATTATGCTTTCGCAGCGCAGAGCACTTTGTGGCATAACATTAGGTTTATAACTTTGTTATTTTGCACAAAAAGTACCAGTTGTTGCGTCTCAATTGCAGGCATAAAATGTGGATAAATAAATACATTCACGAAGGACGAATTAAAAGCTTAAAAGTTATAGGCTGAGTATGCATAACGATACTATTGCATACCTATTTAAAAAAATATATGGATATTTGTACAAAGTCAACCTCAAAAAGTAAAACAAAACTGCTGCAAACAAAGCGAAATATTTAGTAGGAACAAAATATATCCATACTCCGAGTCTGCGGAAGCGGAAGCTCTGCATAGTTTATAGGAATTCAATTTTGTGAAAAGATGCCATAAGACATAAAGTGAAATTCGGAATTCAATATATCCCGCGACTCCATATCGGCGGGACGTATAAAAGAGTGCGGGTAGTTTACGATTCAATTGGTGGCTAAATGTTGAAATATCGCGTCGCTGCAGGGTTAAGCGGTATACTCGCCGCAAGCAAGTTCGTTGCCAGACTTTGTTATACACCCTCACCCCATACTATGTAATTGGCATAACAATGCCACAACTCATGGTAGTAATTTTATTGTAACTCGTAAGTATACACTACTGCTGCAAGTTACAGGTGTGGGTAAAAACCAAGTCAGTACCCGGCTGGGCTGCTATTGTATTGTAACTATTACTTTGTTCCCGCAGGTGCACTTTGATCGTGTGAACGCGACTTAACCCTACCCAGGATTTGACCTCTGTTGCCCCATAAGGGCTATTTGGGACGGTTTACCACCTAATGTTTTTCGCATAGTCAAAAAGACAGAATATCAAAATTTCTTGGACATAAATAAATTTAAATTGGTCTATATATTCGCGCAGTCTCATGAAAGCTCTACGGCTCTTGGGGCTGCTGTTGAAGCAGCTGCTACTCGTAGACTCGAATGTCTGATGTAAAACCAATTCATCGGTAGTGAGTTTATTAAGGAGAGGAATCACGGCCTGGACTACCGATCTAGGGCATATTTGATGCAGAGGAGCTCCCTAGCTATGCAGTGGGGTAGTGCTGCCAGTCAGAAGAAAGATCACGGCTGCCCTCTCTTCCTTTCCAGTTTGTATTCCATATTGTGATGGGGTTAGCTTCCTTTCTGAGACCCTCAGGTTTCCTCGCGATGTTTTTTCCTTGATGATTAGCGAATGGTATTGCTCCGTGTGGCGCCAGATTAAGAATAGCGTTATTCCATTCCTGACAGCAGCGTCTTCCTGAGATTCTAACCGCATACTGCGTTTGCCAACCCGCCTGCCAAGCGTGGCGATTATGGCAAAACCTCTCATGGTTTTGAAAACCACGTAGGAGGCCTATGTCTTGCAGTGGCCGTCAAATGGCTGATGATGATAATTGCTAGTATAACTTCACGTAACTTAGGAAATGAAGTGATTGGTTTCAAACCCATGACCTACTGAATGAGAAGCCGGCGTTCTACCGCTCCGCTACCACCGCTCATTTCCCTTACATACTTCAGCGCTGGAAATTGTCAAGCCGGCATACTCTCTCTCTCTCTCTCTCTCTCTGAGAGAAGGCCTTTTCCCTTCAGTGGGACGTAGATAGGGTTTGTGGCGAGCACATGTCAACCGTGCACTATAAACTCCAACATTCCTACATCGCGCAAGCAAAATGTTTCACATGACATACCATAAATATAACGTCCGACGAACATCAGTCGGACCGGCCGTCCCCAGGCATATGATCTGCCTGGCGGGAAATTTCCCTTTATAGTGGAAGAGCACGATCACCCGCTCTTCCCTATAGGTTTATTAGCTTTCTTCATCTTCTCTCTCTTTTCACTGAGTGTGACTTTATTTTCGCTGTTTTCGTGCGGAGCTGAATCGGATGTTTCACGCTCGCAGTGAATACGATGTCCCGCAGAGCGAGCTAGTAACTCCATCCGCATGTGTCTGAGCTATAGAGGAATAAAGAGGAAGGAACAGCTACGTAAATTACTCAATGTACCCACTGCACTACAGTAAAGTAAAGTAAGTAAATTATTTATTTGATACTCAAATCTTAATATCTATAACAATACAAATTCAGATCAACAGTTGGGTTAGATTTGGCACCAAATTGGTCTCCACTCAGCATCATGCCGTGGCCGGTAGCGACCACGACGCTGGTTTTCAGTGGTTACCATTTACGGCACAAACAAAGAAAAAGAAACTTAAATACATCAATACATTTATGAAAATATTATGTGAAAATATTATTATGTACGTTAGAAAAAAAATATCAAAGACTTCGAAAATGTTGGTGGCCACCACAATGTTAACACTAGAAACAAACATAAATTGTCATTTCCACGATTTAGACTTGCTAAAGCTGACACATCCTTTATGGGGCACTGTATAAGGTTCTACAACAAAACTCCTCAAGACATATCAGAGTCTCCTCCAACGCGGTTTAAAAAAAATAAAAATAAAAAAATAAAAAATGTGTTAAGCACATTCTGTGCAAAAAGGCTTACTATAACATCAAGGACTATTTAGAAGACAAAGATGCTTGGCATTAAACAGTAGATTAATATTAATTACAGGACGATTGTGACCAGTGTTCAACACATTCATGACTAATACCTTAAGTTGAAAACTCTGTTAATTAAGCTGGCTTCGGTGATCGTAACGCATTGTTTTTTATTATTTTTTGCTTCAGTTTTAGTGACCATTGTATTCTTGTTATTATTATTATTTATAACTATATAAGTATTATTCGTGTATATAATTTGTTTTTCTATAAGAAGATGTTTTAATCTGTGTTTGAAAGTTATGTTAGTTACATTTCTCTGTAAAGGTGGCGGGAGGTCGTTCCAGACCTTAGACGCGGCGAATTTAAAACTTCCCCTAAAGTTTGCAGTTTTGTGTTTAGGGATTGCCATTGTGTTCTGCGCTTTGCTTCTGGTGCCTATACTATGCACTTCACCGAGCCATTTGAATTTTGTGTATAGGTAGCTTGGCCGCTTTGTATAGACTATCTTATGGACCATGGCCGCTAAATGCATCATCCTCCGACCCTCCATCTTCAACACACGTTTTTCACTCAAGAACGGTGTTATGTGTGACCGCCTTGATATGCCATAGCAGAATCTTGCGCATGCATTTTGCATTCTTTGTATGGCGCGACTCGTCTTTTCAAAGAGCCTGGGACCGTAGACTGTATCACAGTAGTTGAAAAGGGACAGAACGAGTGCGTCGGTAAGTAATACCCTAATCTCCTCCTTCAAAAAGTTCCGTATGCCATAAAGGACCTTAAGCCGAAAGAAAGCTGTTTGCAGTTTCTGATTTATATGCTCTACAAATCTTAGCTCGCTGTCCATCAGCAAGCCCAAATTTCTTATTAAAGGCACTCTCTGTACCTTCTCGCCATTTATGGTGATATCGGATAGGTTTTCAGTTATTTGGTGACATTGGCGCTTAGTACCAATGACCACATACTTGGATTTGACAGGATTCAACAGAAGAGCATTTTTTTGTGTCCATTTATGAATGCTATTCAGATCCTTGTTTATGTTTTCTATGGCCTCTTTGGTATTTAGTGGTTTAAACGACTTATATATTTGCGTGTCATCCGCATATAGATGGATTTTACTGTATTCGATGTGTTTTACTAAGTCAGAGGTATATAGAACAAAAATAAGCGGACTCAATATTGACCCTTGTGGGCAACCTCTTGTAATTAACTTAGTTTGAGATTGTATGAGGTTTCCCTGATCATCCTCGGTGACCACATATTGCTTTCTGTTAGTTAGGAATGACAGAAACCAGTCGCATGATGATGGAGCTATTCCGTAGTATAACATTTTGGCAATGAGTAGCTCGGTACTGATACAGTCAAAAGCACGCGAAAAATCAAGAAGCACTAGGATACTACCCTCTCCCGCATCTGAGGCTGTCAGAAAGTCATCCGTTACGTGAGCCAATGCTGTAGCTGTGCCGTGGTGACTGCGAAAGCCTGATTGTATGCTGGGAAGAATGGATTCGTTTTCCAAATAATTCTTGAGTTGGGTGCATACAACTTTTTCAGCAACTTTGGACAGCATGGGAAGAATGCTGATTGCTCGCAGATCCTTGTACTCCTCTACCACGGAGCATTTGGGCAGTGGCTTCACGCGTGCCGTTTTCCAAGCATCTGGAAAGTTACTCTCTGCGATCGATCTATTAACGATTTCTGTGATGATAGGCAGTGTGACTGGTAGTGTCATTTGTATCATCTTTGTTGATATAGAGTCGGTACCACATGCATTAGTTTTTATTGAATTAATTATTTTTAAAACTTCATCAGGCGTACAGCTCTGGATTTCAAATGTTTGTGTACAATATCTATTTTTTGAGTAAAAACTAATGATATCATCATCAGTGCTTGGGTCTCCGGGGACGTCCAGAAAAAAGTCGTTGATGTCGTCAGGATTATTAAGGAATTTTGGGATTTGCGGCAATGACTTATTACAGAGCACAGACGTTTGTTTTAAATAACCCCACATTGCTGTTGGTTTGTCTTTGTTATTATTGACAAAATGAGTATAAAACGCCTCCTTTTCTGCTTTAATGGAATTTATAACAAGATTCTTCAAATCTTTGTAATATCTAATGTGCGAATCTTGTTTTGTGCGACGCGCACGCGTCAGTGCTTTATCTCTGAGATACATCATTTGTTTTATGCAGTCAGTTAGCCAGGGACATGGATTTTCCCTAATTTTAACTTTGTGGAGTGGAGCATGTTTGTCAAATAATATGTTTATAAAGTAGTTAAACCAAACAACCATATCATTGACATTACCTGCCCAATTTACTTCGTGCCACGGAGTTTCCTTGAGATGCCTCAGGAAAGCCTCTTCATCAATTTTGTGCAGGGATCGGATCCATTTAAACATTGGTGTATCTAGTGGCTTGTTTACGGTAAGTTCTGTAATGACTAATCCATGGTCACTTAATAAAGGATTATGGTGCACTGTAACTGATCTAAATATCTCTGGGGAGTCCGTGATCACCAAATCAATAAGGGTTTCACTATTATTTTGAATACGTGTTGGTTTGCTTACTAGCTGGTGCAGATTTTGTTGCATGAAAAACGATAGCAGCTCCGGTGCCGCACCCTTATCCGGCTCAAGTAGGTTTACATTGAAATCGGTAAGTATGATAGTATGATTACAATGTCCAAAAACACTCACCGCCTCACTCAAGGCGTCAATGGCCTTTCCTGGCGTAAGTCCCGAGCCAGGTCGGTACGCGGTGCCGATGGCGATACGCACTGCACCTGGTAATGTTAGTTCGAGCCACATCTGCTCGAGTTCGGAAGGTGGGTGCACTTTGATGCGAATTTTTAGACCACGTCTAACGTAAAAACCAACTCCGCCACCTCTACCGCCATTTGGTCTCGGTGAATTTTTTAAGGTGTAACCTGGAATGCGAGGTGCATACTTTTCCTGGCCAGTCTTTGTCCAAGTTTCATTTAATGCTAGAAGACCGGGCTTATGCTGCTCCATCATAGCATGTAGTTCATCTTGTCCTGAATGTAGGGATCTAATGTTGAGCAAGCCTAACTTTAATGTACTACTTTTAGGACTACACATCTTTGTGATTGTAAAGGTGTAGAGAATGCCAACACACATAAAGTACGATAGGGACTGCACGGGAATAATAACATAGGGAACATTGGTGTAAATATGGCCTTTTCACTCTACTCAAGTATTCATTTCTACGAGGCACGCGTGAAAGTACTTCTATTATTGACTTTGTTGTTTTGTGGCTAGCCAGGTAGTTGTTAGTAGGTAACGTATGGGATTGCTTTAGAGATTTCAGAAGAAGAATAAAATTGGTTGTTTTAATGATGTATGTAAATTCTTTACGTTGAAATAAATTATTGATTTCTGATTTCTGATGTCCCCAGCATCTATGTGCTGACTATGACTATGAAGGACAGACAGAACGATAAACAAATCTGTTTCTTTTTCTAGATCTAAGACTAACATCAAACCTAAATCGACCGTACCTAAGATTTTCCAAAAAAACTGAGATCCTCCTCGTTGCGGATGTTAATTCTTTGTGAGGTCTGTGTTTTTCGTGCGTAGATTCGTCCGTCCCTGGTCCACACGAACCTCCAGTTCCCATCGCGGCCCGCATCACGGGCTTTACCAAAAAGGACACGGTTCGTTTTTGTTAGCCGCTCGTTTATGTAAAATCTGCGTGGCTCGTGCATTGGAAGTCCCAGGTCAGCCGTGGTTGCGCCGCGTTGAACTCGCGCGCTTTTTAGAAGATCATCCCGCAGCGCACGTCGCCCCAGCCGGACCACTATGGGCCGCGGGCGTGGTGCTTGGGCCCCTTCCACCGAGTCACGTTTTGGTCCAGCACGAACCGCACTGACTATGTCGTTCTCTCTGATATTCATCCCAAGCTTCGTTGCCACAGTTATAGCCAGGTGGCCGGCCGACTCGCTCTCGCTCTCTGGAATACCTGAGATTTCGACATCATTTAGAAGTAACTCCTGGTCTCGCTCGTTGATCTGGTACTGTAAATCAGCAATAGCTTCCACCAACTTATCATTGGATGTCGAAGTTTTTCTCTGTTGAATAAGAGCGATCTCCTCCTTCAGTTTTGAATTTTCATCTCGAAGAGCTTTTACCTCGGCCTGGAATTCATTCTTGAGCTTTGCTAGAATTTGATTAAATTCGGTGGTGATAGCCGCCCTAAGACTATCTAGTTTGGCGTCCAGGAGTGAACCAAATTGTTCGTAGGATATGGCCTGACTGCTGGGGGCAGGTATGTCGCAGACCTCCATGGCCACTATCGGTTTGATAACAGGTGCAGACATAATAGATTCGCCAGTAGAAGCGGTCGGTGTCACCACCAGCCCAGGCTCAGGTGCAGGCGACGGCGGTAACGGATCAAATTGCCTTCGCGTTGGTGTTTCATCTCCCCTTCTGCGGTTGTTATCGCTATCACGACGCCTGGTAACATTGTCACAACAAGGACATTGCCATGTATTTTTTTTAAGTTCACGATACTTGGCTGAAGTCATGTTGATGCATTGGCAGTGATACCGTCCGCTGCAAGAAGCACATTTAAGAGCGTCTGTTTTACCTAATGGATTTAAGCATGCCTCGCAATTCATGACGAGGACCTCTTTATTCACCTCTAGGAAATTATCTGACCGCGCGAAACAATAAGCACTTTCTATCGCTGATACAGCGCAATTGCCATCAAGGAATCATATCACATAGGCTCTGATGTATTAAAATTAAGATGATTTGAGAAAAGATGGTCAAAAATGAGTTTTTTTTTTTAGTTATACCTCTAACGGGTCTTAAAATTCATGCTTATTAGCAAATTGACTGAAATAAGGCAACACAAATGCAAGTATAATTTGGAGCCGGTGCCCAAAATATATGTACCGGTCTTGAAACTGGGCACCGACTACAAATTATACTTCTACAATACCTACATGTATAAATACTTCTAATTATTTAAATTATTTCTAACTTTTTAGTGCTGTAGTGTTTCGAAGTCGGTTTTTATTTTTTATTTAAAAAATTTTACTTTTCAGTTTTTAGTAAGGGAGCGGGAGAAAAATAAATAAGTCCCTTATAACCATAATTTCCCCTAGTTAATTCGTTGCTTTAAAATTAGATGTTCTAAATTCCCATCTCCGAAAGTCTTCACCAGAACATCACCAAATTAACTTGGGACTACTTTTACGCTATTATATGAAACATATGGATATTAATAAAGGATGGGCCCCATTAGGGCTTATTTACTGCTATCCATTAAAGAGTTCCGTTCTCCATCTCTGGAAGTCTCCATAAGATCTTCACCAAATTAAAATGGGATGAATGGGACGTTATACCTGTTCGAACAAAAAATAATTGTCGAAATCAGTTAAGTTTTGACGGAGTTATGGAGGAACATAGCCAAAAGAAATATATATATAGGCGTCGAATTGATATCCTCCTCCTTTTTTGAAGTCGGTTAATAATGTCCCACTACAGGGCTTAAGTATACTTTCAGAAAAAGGCTTGATTACCACGCGTGCCCACTGCGGATTGGCTATTTCGAGCTCTCAGGTTTCCTCACAAGATTTTCCTTCATCGATAGCCAGTGATATTGCCACTACAGATATACCACATCGTAATATAGAAAACAAAGTGATTGTTATTATGTTACATTTGAACCCAGGACCAAGGTTAACATGAAATCGACTAAGAGGTCACGTATTTACGTTAAAAGGCTATGTGGCTATAGGCTTATTCAACTACTGAACTGCGAGTTTATAATACAAGTGGCTCAGTAGAATAATGTGACATACGCCTAGTATATTGTAGCAACTTTCTGCTATTGAAATATGAAACAGCTCGGTGAATAAACTTTTCTTTTAATGTGAAGTTTGTCTTCAAGCTTAACAATGGGAGTAATATTGAAAAATCAATTAAAACATGAAATAACTCATATAAAACTCATTGTCATGTTCCGAGAGTAAGTGCAGAAGTCGTAAATTATGTTTGATATGAATACGCGCAGTAAAGCGCACTGCCTCGTTCGGTTTATGCCGTCCGTGATACATTTAATTGTAAGTAAGGAAGTGAATAAACCTTCCTCAGGGAAGAGACCCGTGCCCCACGGTGGGGACATAATGGGTTGATGATGATGAAGTAAATAAAAACCGGCCAAGTGTAAGTCGGACTCGTGCACGAAAGGTTCCCTACCTATACAACATTTGGATATTTCAAGCGTCTAACTGTTGCTGTTATTAATATCGAGCAAAACACGGCAAGAAAATCACGTTTGTTGTATGGAAGCCCCCCTTAAATATTTATTTTATTTTATTTTTAGTATTTGCTGTTATAGCGGCAACAGAAATACATTATCTGTGAAAATTTCAACTGCCGAAGTATCACAGTTCATGAGATACAGCCTGGTGACAGACGGACGGACGGACGGACAACGGAGTCTTAGTAATATAGGGACCCTATTACTAAAACTCCGTTGGCCGTTCGTACCTTATGGGTACGGAACCCTAAAAGGTATAAATACATACGTGAGGAAGAATGTATTTTCAAATAAGTATGCATAACTAAAAACTTAAACTACAAAAAAACGTTAAATTTGAAGAACATAATTGCTTATGCTAGGATATTTTCAAACAATACATATATTTTGTAAAATAAACATTGAAAGTCTTTATCATATTAAAAGTCTTTGAAGTCTTGACTAAACTTGTGGAATAATTTATAAAGTACAGTATGTAATGAAAGTATCTAGAATGAAATTATCTTCCTATTAGGTACATGATACTTTCTGTCCTTTTGTGATGGAGGCTTTTAAGCGTCACTTAATTTTTTAGCACTTAACGGTCGGCAAATGCTACGGCAATTAGGGTCATCGCACATCCTCTGCATTCGTAATAAAAGTCGAAATGAAACCGATTGTTACAAAAGGCCTGCAATTTCGAGCCGTTTGTTCTGTCGAGCGTTTCGCTGGCGCCGGTGAACTCATGATTGCATTGTTGATTGACTGATTTCGATTCGTTGGAAACTTTTTCGATATTGTCCTTCATTATTTTTTCAATTATTGAACCTTTGAAATTGATTAATTTTTATTATTATATATTTTTTTCTCTTTTTTATTACTTTATAAAGAGTTAATACATGTTTCTCAAAAACAAATCATTCGCCAAACTGCGTGGTAGTTTGTTGGCCAATTATAGCGCCTATTATAAGGTCAGAATACTTTGCATACACAAACTAGAAAAATAATTATCTATTTTCTGAGTTTTTTTCACCATATCACAAAATATCCTTGAGTTGTCTGGCTGTCTTTCTACAGTAACGCCATCTAACCAACAGAAGCTAAACTACTTGTAGTTGCTAACTGCTGTCACAGAGTATTGCTGTGCTGAAAGAATAAAAATTTACAGAATAAAAATAGCACAGTAGACAGAGTTCCACAATCCACTTCAAGCTGCAAGTATTAATAAAAAAAAAAAACTAAAACAAAAATCGCTCATTGATATTAAATTATTGTATTGACATACAAATTAAAAAGCCAAAGTTTCAAATCGATGCGACAGTTTGAAGTAAGTGAAAACTTTCTAGATTTAATAAATATTGTTACCACAGCAACCCAATAAATAAATATCTAAGAGTTGGGCTTGAAAAAAAGGTTACGGTAACATTAAAATATTACCACACGGGAGCACAGTACTAGGATATCAAGTATCCTATGTCTTAATTCAGATCTTTGTCTATCTGTATGCCAAGTTTCATGTTACTCCGTTCAGCCGTTATTGGGTGATTGAGTAACAAACATCCAAACATCTTCACAACCTTTCACATTTATAATATTATATACTCGTAATAAGTAGCAAGGATTATATTGACGTCCGAAGGCTGGCAATGAATTGACGAGTTTTATTGTTTTAGTTTGTCACAAGACATAAATACACGGGAAACTAATTAAAATAACGTGTTTGTTGGGAAGAAATGCTCTGATCCAGCTCGGTTCGATTAATCTGCGTCTGAGGCAGCCGAGTGTGGTTCCCCCTCGCTGATGCGGTTTGAATGGAGTTTATTCTTCGACACATATTGAGTGGGAGCTACGCTTGTGGCTGCGAGATAGACGAGGCCTGCGTCGCGACGAGAGGCGTGCAGATGCGCCAAAATCGATACGCTACAAAAAGCCTAAAGAATTTCTGACTAAGACCTACCTATCTGTGGGAAATGCTGAGGAATTGGCAAAATGTACTATATTGACTCTAATATTTTTTATACTATAAGTTTGTCAATTCTGTTTTTTCTCCTTAAATAAATAAATAAATAAATAAATAAATAAATAAAGATTGGGAATTATTTCATGATTTAAGGTCCTCGTTTCAGTATTTGGTCTACTAATGATGATTCCAGGCTAAATCCGGACATTCAGCTGTATTTCAGAATACAGTACAAATTATTGTTATTAAAATTCTTTTAAAATATTTTTTTTAATTACAAAGGTGAAGGCGGACTATTCTACTCTTATGACGAATATTAATCAGTACCGACTTGCATTCTACAATTATTGTCCACCCCTTTTCCAACCTCAATCGTGAAAACATACAATCTTTAAGCACCACAACCTCGAAGAAGTCTGTGAGAATAGAATGCGGAGGTCTTTGAAAACTGTCGCTTTTACAAAACATTGCCTACTGTGCCCGAAAGTTGAATCAATTTTTTTATGAATAAATAAATGAAATCAAATGATCAGTGAAGTTTGTGTGATCGATTATACATGTGGTGATAATATATGTAGGTATCTGGTTGCCTAGAAGAAATGTCTACATAGGTATTAATATGCGTAGGTTTTGTGGTAGTAGCCTGTATTCACTTATGTTTTATGTGTACAATAAAGTTTAAAGCATAGTAAATTTTCTTGAATATCAAAATACTATTAACTTAGATGTTTTCATATTTAAGTTTCTACACATATTATTTATAATAATAATAATATAAAGGCACTTTATTTTAGTAAGAATTAATTACCTGCCTATCTAAATATGCTAATCCATAGTGTCCATCATGATCAGCATGGATTAAACAGACCATTGACCGGAATACATTAGTGACGTCATGAAGGAAAATGAAAGATGACCTCTGCGAGAACATTAGTTATTTTTTCTACATTTTTAAATTTAATGGAAATATCCCAATCGGTTTTCAGCCGAATACTCTTACAGTCCAGTCTACTCCTCAGTCGAATACTTTATTTCACCAAAATATCGCTGCATTTTCTTATATAATCTTGTTTTCTTTTTTATATAAGGTTATAGGGTGGTCTGGAAGAAATTGCTCTTAGAAACAGGCCCGCCAATTGTACTGTATATTTTTCAAATTTCTATATCATGATCTCTAGTATACTATAAAGAATATTATTATCTTATATTTCGCAGGCGCCAATAGTTTGAGAAGTCATAAGATCCGCCCGTCGGGGTAACTTTTACATGACTATTTACACACAACATGTCTGTCATAAAGCTCGCCTCTGCTTGTCTGCCGCCGAGCCGAGGTCTCGTGGAGGAAATGAGCCTCCTACCCTCGCACAGTCTAATGTGTTTGCGATATATTGCGCCTGCTACTGCCAGGGCCGTATTGTGAACGGGGGTTAACCCGAAGTTAACCGTTTCAATTGCATTTGATGGAGTTAATAACCTCTTGAAAAACCAGTCACTAATCGACTTTTATTATTATTATTATTATTTAATACTTTTATTGCACTTAGCCTAATGTACAATACGGCGGACTTAATGCCATAAGCACGCCTCCAGCACGTCAAGAAATTTCTTATTTTTCTTCTGCGTATGTACGCGCTTGCTGTAGTCATCTTGAACCTTACAATATAAATATCACCAGAGAAGTAATAGTAATGCTGCAGAGGCCAAGTGACCCTCATCATACCTCTCGGTTAGTGATATAATGGCTTGCCCGTATCATACTAAATATGTTCGGCCATAGCATTGAATTTCTTCTGCGAGCTCTTCCTATAGGGGCACAACATGGACTTAGTGGCGATGTGAAATAAGGAAAATAAGTCAAACACTATTGTCAATTATTAAAACTATGGCATTTTAGCTGTACCAACATTTTCATCAAGGGCTAGTAGTCACAATTTCGTGCAAGCAATATACAGAATTTATCTTCTGTCCACTGTAAAGAGCTTTTAATCTGTTTTCCCCGAATCGCCAAGATGTCTATCTCCAAGTTGAATTACTTACTTAACTTGAGTGTAAACAAAAACAATATCAGGACGAAAAGAAATTAAATAAAAAAAATATGTTGTAAGCGTCTTACAGCTGGTGCCGGCCAACTTAATTGTTTTTCTGATTTTTTACGCATATCAGACTTCAGACTCTTAAGCATTTAACATATTAGAAAACGACTACTTCACATTCGGATTGACCGTTTGGAGCCAAAGGTCGGAAATCACGCGAATGTTTACGAATATGTCATACCATTACTGATAAATCGTTAATAAAACTGTTTTCACAATGAAAAGAACATTCCCTCAAAATACGGTGAACGAATTCAAAGCCACCCTGTAGATACGCAATCAGGCAAACAGAGCTCCACAGAGGCGCACAGCTAGCATGCACTCTGTATCTTTAAGCGTATTTTTCAATTATTAAGTTTTTTTTCTCTGTTATCAAATATGTATATTTGTTCACAGCTCAGCGAATCAGGTGCAGCAGAAAACCAGTGCTAATCGCCTTTGACTAGCATTTTGCTGAGCTGCAGCCTATTTCTATTGTAGCATTTGTGTTCGGCATGATTGTATAAGGTACAGTCATCATCATCATCAGCCTATGCTTGTCCACTGCTGGACATAAGCCTCTCTTATTGCACGCCACTGAGCACGGTCTTCGGCTACTCTCATTTAGCTCTTGCCAGCCGCCCTGCGAAGATCATCGCTCCACCGAGTCTGAGGACGTCCTACACTACGTTTACCGATCCGCGGTCTCCACTCAAGAACTCGTCTACCCCATCGGTTATCAGTTCTTCGGATGATATGGCCAGCCCACTTCAGTATGCTACAGTATATTTTCTGTCGGATCACCTCGTTTCGAATTCGATCTTTCAGAGAAACCCCGAGCATAGCCCTTTCCATAGCACGCTGAGCGACTTTAAATTTGTGGACCAGCCCCACCGTGAGTGGTATTAGGTACGTCTGTCCGTAAATTTGTTTTATTTTGTGTTATAATGGAAATAAATGTTTTTCACTTTCAATTTTCACTCTGAGTACGTCCCGTACCCTGGGCCTCAGTTCACGCGCAGGGTGCGGAAATTTGGCAGCCAGACTCATCCGGTGGCCTCGCAGGCGCTAGTTTAATTATTAAATTATTATTATTATTATCCTAATTACTAGTTTGGGCTTGTTTCTGTTTCTGGGTAAAGATAATTAGTAATTTTGCGTGGTGTGAGAATTTGGTAATTGGATGTAATGTTGATTACTCGACTGCGGCGGGGGCCAAAAGGAGGGTGATGTGTTTAGCTCGAATGTTTGTATGTAAATATGTCCGACCCTATGTTCCAGCGTAATTCCTTTGATTAACCATTGGTTATGGTGAAATTTGGCAAAATATCTCAAAGTACCCGAAACCGATGTGCGTGCATGCAACGACTAATGGATGTTGAGGAAGCAAAAGTAATCTGTCAGGATCGAGGTAAGTGACAGTCCCTGGTCTCTGCCTATCCCTCTGGGACATAGGCGTGAGTTTATGTATGTAAGTATATCTCAAAAACCTATTTAGAGGCTAAAAATTCCACCCATGCCGGCCGGGACTTGAACCCGCGACCTCTGGCTAACGGTATATCTCAATCGATTCCGCGTGTTTGCGCGAGTGTCATTTGGTTATTTTTCATTTCAGTTGTTTAATTTTGTTGCTGTCTGTCATAACCATTTTTAACTCCCGTCTGTATCCGGCCGGGGTAGGCAGAGCCCAGGGTTTGCCATGAACGCATGCCGCTTTCGGGTACTTTTTATCTTACCTTTCGTTAATACGTCATCTTTTAATTCGATGTATATCCGCCTAAAGTGTCCTTTACCGACCCTTCCATATAAATATATTTATATATTTTCACACCTAACCATGAGATACAACAATTTACTATATTGCGCAGAATTAACATGATATAATTTGACGTCACAAGATCTATTCAACAACTATAAAACAGAAATAGTTATTTGTTATGCAAGGCTGCAAAGTTAATTTTTGGCGCGAGTACCTTGTATTGAAACCTGAGCAAGCGAAGGATTCTAGGATTGAGCCACGAGCGAAGCGAGTGGTTCAAATATAGAATCCTGAGCGTAGCGAGGGTTTCAAAGGTACGAGACGCTAAATAACTTTGCTGCCGAGCGCAACACATAACTTTTCACCTCACTAAAGCGAGGAAAATGTTAGGTGCAAGAAAAACAGTTTTAATAAATATTATTTTTTTAAATCAAATTTTCTTGCCGGCCAGTGCGATTCTTTAAATGAGGCTGGCGCATGACATGAAATAAGTATTTGCATTTCAATCATAAATGGACTGGCTGCAGAGAATATAAACTATTACGAAACCAATGAGGTTCTATATATATGTAATTTATTGTACGAAACCTTTATTGAATAAAAATATTCGAATTTTAAAAACACTTTCCACGCTAGCGGATAAAGTGCGATTTTCCACGCAGATTTCGAATGATAAACAGAGCTTTTACGAGCTAGGTGAAAAGAAATCAACACAGTCCTTTCAAGTTTTTTTTTTTCACAGCATTGTATTTGTTTCACTTTCTAGCAACCCGACTATACGTACAAGACTATTCTCGCATTGCGCCAAAAAAATAATGTCTGCTTCTTGCGTCGCCATTTTTCACAGCTGAAGTGTTTTCCGCACTCAGTCGAAAACAGTGCGATAAAACATAAAATAAACGTGAAAACACGATACGCGGCGCATTTTATTCGAGAACTCATGACGTCACGACTTCTGCAAGTGTAAATAACAGGCAGGCACAGTCGACAACTCATCGGCTTTTAAAACAGTGCACTCTGCTCAGTGTTGTTACGGGCGAATTTGCAATAAAAATCTAGAGTCGTCGTTGGCCGCACACTGTCGACTGTCTACTGTGATAAATAATCACGTTAGAATCGGGTCGGACACAAACAGGTAACACTTGATAAATACAGAACGGCTACTTGCTTTCGTAAACCTTAACTGAAATATATATGGCGGAAACATTACTTACAACATGGTTCTCTATAGAGAGAGGCTTTATACGGTCTATATGGTACTCAATGCTCTGAGATTTGCTAACAAACGAGTGAAAGATATTAAGAAAAATATATAAGCACATAAACATACACATAAACATTGCATCAAATCTAATAAATTATTGAAAAAAATAATTTAAAAAGTGTCATAAAATTTTAATACCTTACAATTTTAGCGCTGCGAAGTTGGTATTGTTAAGTAGTAACATCCTTAAATTGTAAAAGACCTTTCTTACACGTTTCTTATGCGTATAGCTTCGGTTTCAAAAGCAGAGGCGAAGACCTGAAACAACAGTTTTTTTTTTTTAAGAAAGGGGATGCTCTAATTTTAAATTTAATTCCGGAATCACTTACTTGAAGTTTTACCGGAAGAGTCCGACTAGGTTTCGCTCTGGGATCCCCTATTCTTTGGTTCGCTACTTTGTGACGGCAATGAATATTATTTATTGCTAGAGGATACAATTTATTACACATTTTTAGCGGCCCGAGTCCCGCGTAATCCTTTACAAGAGCCCATTTTTGCGTGATAAAAACTTGATGAATGTTAAAAGCAACTCAGCTTTATTTATTTTCGATTTTTTTATGAAAATGACGTTTGAATTTTCCTTTCAGAGAACCGCGATAGTATGACCATAGAATAATAGTTTGTTATTATTTTGTCGTTACGTCGTAAAAAGGTATATAAGGAAATAAATTACTAGGAGACGAGCAGCAGTGTCTTCCTGAGATTCCAACCGCATACTGCGATCTCCAACCCGCCTGCCAAGCGTGGCGATTATGGCGAAACCCCTCATGGTTTTCATAACGCCGAGATAGAGGCCTATGTCCTGCAGTGGGCGTCAAAGGGCTGATGATGAAACATACTTCTCGGGTCTTTTTGTAGGTATGTTTGTTTCCGCCTGTTGAGTTTTATGCAACCAGTTAGTATTGTTTCCAAGATGTAAGAGTGCAAATATAGCAGTTTTTCGCTACCACTGACTCACTTACACGATAGTCTATGGTAGTTCTAATTGAGCTGACGCTTTTTAATTTGGGTAATTTCATGAGAAAACCACGTATAAAATCAATATATAAAATATATAGGGCGACAAGGCTGTAATTTAAGACGGCACTTACAGAGGTAGAAAAATAAAGAACATACAACTTTTATTATTAATGTGTTTTTGAAATTTACATAATTATCATACTCTACAATGTAGAGTCTACATGTTTGAATTATAAGACTATCATACCTAATATTAGAAACTTCGATATCGTTGACAGAAGAGAATCTGTTAATAAGAATAACACTGCGGATCGGGACCTGCCCTCCTGTCACGTAACTGTCAACTGTATTGGGTTATCAATTCTCAAGTTTCCGGTGTGTTAAAATACGTAATTATAATTGATACCTAGTTCGGAGAAAGTTACATCGGATGAGTCCGTAGAGAAGTAGCGTAGTAGCGCCCCAGACCAGACTCTCCTGATAAAATTACATGTGTATCCGGAATGACATTAATGATACGAGCACTGCAGGGTGACTATGAATTCGTTCACCGTATTTTGAGGGAATGTACTTTTAATTGCGAAAAACACTATTATTAATTATCATAAGCAGCCTATATACGTCCCACTGTAGGGCACAGACCTTCTCTCAGAGAGAGAGCTGGACTTAATCTCCACGCGTGAATAGCTCAGACACTCAGGTTTCCTCACGATGTTTTCCTTCACAGTTAGCGAGTGGTATTGCTACTATAGCTTTAAAAATGTATATAAAACAAAGTCATAGATCGCACATGCTCACACCGGGAATCGAACCTGGGTCTCTCGCTTACATACAAAAAGCCGGCCAAATGCGTGTTGGGCAACGCGCAATGTAAGGTGCCGTAGAAAGAGTGTTTTTTTATCTGCTTTACAGAACTAACAACTTCATCGAAGACATTTTCAATGGATTTTGTACGAAATTTTACTTTTATAAGTTGGTTGCCTAATTGTATACCACTACGTATATAATTAGGCCGTATACGTGGTGGTTGTGCAATAAAGTGTTCTCTAGCAATCTATCAATCTATTCGTTAACTAGTAAAGCCTACTTATCCGTGATACTTTTTCTTTTAAGTTCAATATATGTGCTACTATTTTTTTACGTTAATAGGGGACACTCTATTCGGAAAAAAATGCACTTTAAAGCTGTCTTTAAAGATGTCGAAAACGGAAGCCTTAATCGAAAAATGGTCTTTCTACACCCACAATACGACCAATGCAACGATACCCCACATGATGGGGTAGACGAGAAAAAAAAATCATCCCCACTTTTCATGTTAGGGAAGGTCACTTTGTCGACGTAATAAATATGTATACACAGACCAAATTACAACTTTCTGTCAGACAGACATGGCTAAACTATAAAGGTTCCTTGTCGGAGTACGGAATAAAAAAAAAGGAAGAAACCACTAGGAGACTGCTGGTGTTCGAGAAACCGGGTGCAAGACAGTGATACTTATAAGAAGATAGGTTTGTAATTATAATATTATGTTAGTACTTTTGATCATGCTTAGAATGTCCCCGTAAAATACGGTGAACGAATCCAAAGCCACCCTGTTGAATCACCACGTCTACTTCTTTTCGATACCAAGAGGACTCTTAATGAAAAATATCGCAAAAAAAAAATAGAGTCAAATGAAAGCAAAGCGAAAGCAGGCAGTAACAATTTGAATGAAGTAATTGAACGAAACGAGTCAGTTGTATCCGACTATGAGGTTCCTCTCTATAAAAACCGCAGATTTTTGTTGTGAATAAATAAAATTGCGCATTCAAAGGTACCCGCACACTTAGTGCAGTTAGTTCGCTTATTCACGGGATCGTATTTACTTATAATATTAAGAAAGAAAACTGTGCATTGAAAACTATTTAATTACAAAGATACAATTTACCAAAATAGTTTATTGCTAAGGATTTCTTTGTTATGTCTGCCTGCATAAATCATCTATAAATGCGATCTCTTTTAAGGACGTTTATTTAGACAACTGGTATCTACGAATAATGAATACGAATTAATGAATGGGATTTTATATGCCCAGCGGTGGGCTCTGTTTATGGGCTGATTAGATAGAAAGGTTGATTTTGTGATTAGGGTCCTTATGAATGGGAAAGATTTTATTTTTGAATTTTGCAATGTATGTCAAGCATCCACGCATAAAAAATGGATCTACATGTATGTTGTTGAACGATACACCGAGAGAGATGCTCTGGATTAAATCATAGGGCAGCTGTCCAATGAAGTCACGGGCAAATCTAAGGAGTATTGTACAAAAGTCCGGTGGAACTTAAGGTGGTTATTCTACTAATCAATACATACAACGTTCATTGTAGGGCCATCGTTGAAATCATCAAAAATTCAGCTTGTTCTTACAAAATTTTGATACTAGCTCTAGTCAGCTTATGAAACAACTGATATTTTTTCGCGAATTCAGCGTTAGTCCTATAATTTAAGTAGTTTGTATTGATGAATAGAATAACCCCCTGGAATCCATTCTCAACACCCTGTATTTTCACGTCAAAGTAACTTATTATGTTTAGCTGCCTACTACCAGTAAAACCACACTCACACTTACTTTGCTTTAAATCCTTACTTCATTTTACTCATGCTTCTGAAAGAAAACATTTTTCCCATTCAATTCACCAATTCATTCATTTTTCAATGCAGTTTGTAAGTACAGCTTGTCATAGTGTTCTCACGAAAGTATTAGTTCGAAAATATAATAAGTATTTAAAGGCTGTTTTGCAGTTTAAAGTTGGGGGTAAGGTCCTCTTTAGTTTTATATAATGCTTGTCTTGTTGTTCCTGAAGGTGAGGACTACCTTAATTCGTTTTTGTATGTATTTTAATGTGGATGTATACTTTGGGTGTCAATCAAGCTTAAAACTAAAATATACTACAATATTATGTTATATAAAGTTTCCTGTTTTACATGCCTTATAAATAAAATAAAATAAAGTCTTTCCTCGACTCTTAGATAATGTATGAATGCCGCATAGTCTACTTATCCCTTAATTCGCGGTACAGACGCGCAGCTTGCCGCGTAATTGGCTCTTTAGAGAACTGTACCAGTTGATTAATAACTCCATATTTTATTGTAGCTGGAAAATACTCGCTTAAAGTACTGAGACTCCTCCCCTGCATTTCGTTTATAGATTACTTGCAGTACTTAATTTAAATATTGTTTGGCACTCAAAATCGCTATTTTATTCTCCTGTCATATCTTTAGAACTTCAATTAAGCAGTAAATTGGGAAAGATAGATAGGTTACTCTTTATTACAACTAGTTAAGAAAGGTGAAAGAAAAGGAAAGATTTTGAAGAATGAATATGTCATGATTATCCCACGTCAAAGAGTTGATAAGGGTCAAACATCTGAAGATCATTCTAAAGTTGCACTGAATATGATGATGAGATCTGGCTGCCAACTTCTATAAAAAGGCATTCTAAGAAAAAGAAACCATAAGCAGAAAAAGCAACCAAACCAATATGGCCTCTATTTTACAAGCGTTTGATTTTATACGCTGAATTTCTATTAATTCACATTCAGTACTCAACCAAACTCAAACTCATGAAGTCTTTGCTTTGACCAGTGCCGGCCCAAATCCATAACCCCGAGAGCTGTCAAATTGAGCTTCAAACCCGCTTCTAAGGCCTAGACATTGGGGAAAACGTGGACCATATCAATAACAGGTTCGTAGAAACTTTCTATACGGTCGGGTCCAAGTTTTATAAAACCCACCGTACTAATAGAACCAAAAATTTCTCACACCTTCAAACTCATGGAAGAGCAGCGACAACTAAGGCAACAATCTTCGCGTGACGAATCAAAATATCGCCGGCTTAATAGAAAGATCTCTGGATCGTTGAAAAGATACTATCGACGCTTCAATACCGACCGTATTGAAGAAGTCTTATCCTGTAATCTATGCAAAAGGTTTCAACCATCTCAATCGTCACTAAAATCCCCCCGTCATTACGCCCGGCGAAACAAACAAAAATAGGCAGACGGGTCTCCGATCCGCTAAGTCCCGTGCGACAAGTTTTTTAATAAAAATAAAAACCCCGCGTTATTAAATGAAGGAATCCCCGGCTCCAGCGGATCGCGCGAACCACGTTTGCCGCGCGCTGGGAATTTTAATCCTTTACCGTAGAGTAGGATGCGAGGAAAGAACAAACCCATTCAGATTTTGGCTCTTCTGATATCAATGAGTAACATTAGTATATGTCTGTCAGTAAGACTGATTTGTGCTGAAAAGCACAGGTAAGGGAACTACGGGACATAAGCTCCAGATATTTACTTTAACAAGTCAAGTAGCTAGGGTCCGGATGAGTTTGCTCGAAAGAAAATATCAATCAATCAATCAATTTATCTGCAACTAAGTGTAACAGTTTGGTGTTTATTACAATTTAGTGCTTAGAACTTGGTTGCACTTGGACACACAAATACTGCATGCCTTATTTACATTATTTACATAATCAAAAATACCACATTACATTATTATCATCACCATAATTAATGTTATTACACATTATTGTTATTATCATCTTCGTTATTATTACTATATAGCACATTCGTTACATTATTACATTTTCATTAGGTATTTTTTTATTGTCCATAATAATATACCTATGCTTAACACATTACAAGCCTTGATGTTACGTAGATATAAAGAAGATGTGTAGATGGTGGTCCTTTTGAACCTCTCTACTAATACTTTTAATACTTTTATAGTTAAGTCGTGGCGGTGAAATTGTAACTAGAGCTCCTTATAGGTACAACTATAAATAAACATTTATTGCAACTGATTTTTTTGCGGCTAGCCCTCTGTTTTTCGAATACCGACATCATCATCATCATCAGCCATTTGACGCCAACTGCAGGACATAGGCCTCCCTCATGGTTTTCCAAACTTCCCAGTCCTGTGCCGCAGGAATTCAGCGTATACCGACGATCAAATCAAATTAAAAATTTAAATCAAATGCACTTATTTGTCTAGACATAGATGTTATCTGTTAATCTAGCTTTCAGTTGGTCAAAATGCATCTAAAAACAACTAACAGCTGTAAATACAGTAGATTTACAATTTTTTTGTGTACGAGAAACCGGGGTTTGGATTAGTATTGTGGTTATATTTTTCTTTAGTATTAAATCGAACTATATATCTCACAAAGCAGTCATATCAGCAAAAGAATCGATTAAACTTATCCTTTAAAAGTAAACCCAAACTTATAATATTATATTGAAGTACCTGTGCCCTCCATATAAACTACATAATTCCTCTGCTCTGTTTCTTTTTCCGCTTCTTCAAAGAAAAACCAACGAATAAACACTCTTTAACATTTATAATATCAGTAAGGATGAATGATTTGATATCAGTAAGGATGAATGAAGATTTTTATTCAGATTTATTCAGACAAAAAGATGTTTTTCTGCCAAACTGCAAAACAGTTTGTTGGCAGATGCTCGATTGATCGAGGCGGACATGCTTCAACCTAACAGGGGACGTTTCGTGTACTTTTTATCTTGCCCTTTGATAATGCACAGGGCAAGACAAAAGTATATAAATCCCCTGGCGTAAACCCGACGACCGAATAAATTTTGTCAGGATCGTGGCACGTGGCAAATCCTGGTATCTCTCTACTCCTTCGGTGTTCAGGCGTGAGGTTATGTGTGTATGTATGATCCATAGTCCTACTTTTATCACTCGAGCTAGCGCCGTTAGGTTGTTAATATATACGAATGAATCGCGAGACAAAAATCATAGCTTTCATGCGCTGGTTTTAAAGATAATTCTCCCGGGTCTGCCTAGCACGGATAGCCAACTACGCCTATGTCAGCACAACTATCACAGTCCCGATGCGCCTTGATTCAATTAGCATTGATCCTCTCGGACTGCGGAGGTAAGCAGGTGAAGTTACTTTCTTGCTGGCATCGGTTTCACAACGTTAAGCAAATCAAAAGAACTTAAATCAAAAGTAAAAAAAATATTCATAGAATGTGGATTGCAGTTAATTGTTCCAGAACTTCGAGGCTGTGAAACGAAAACGATTAAATTCTTTTTTTGCACTACCCCGTGCTGAGGACAGTTTAAAAAATCTATTTAGAGGTTAAAAATTCCACCGTGCCAACCGTGCCACAGCTCGCGGGTTCAAGTCCCGGCATGGGTGCAATTTTTAGCCTCTAAATAGGTTTTAAAACGAAAACGACTTAGTAACTTAGTTAACATGTTCAGATTTTCGCAAATTAAATAAAGCTGACGCGAATGGTTTACCTGGAAATAGATCTCTTATCAAATGTTTTCTACGTGAAATAAATACTTATTCAGTTTTACTGGCTCTATATTGACTCATTCATTCATGACACTGTTAATTTTTCAATTAATATACCTATTAACATAACTAATAACATAACTTAATACAATTAATGTAACTACCTGAGTTGTTCATAAACCTCAGCGCTTGAAATTGCCAATCCTTGGTGGGCGCGTGTGGTAATTAAATCCATACTCTTTATCTGAATAAAGGCTTGAGCTCTCTAGTGCCATGTGCATAGACTAGATACATGGCAAACATTTCCTTTTAACATGGCCTCTCCGATTATACTAAAAGATTTTGGTGCAAGTTCTCCATTAAAGGGTACTTTTTCATCTTGCAGTCTGCAACAAATAAACTTAAACACCAATTCCACTACATTTACTTCACAGCACCGGAGACACTCTCAGCGAACAGGAAAAGCATAATTATTGTCTCCCCTCCGACAGTGTGTCGGCCATTATCTTTATAGGCCATTTGTCCTCTATTTAGGCGACCGAGTCTTACAATAATTTATGCCCTACCTCGTTACGTCACCGGCAAGCGGGGTCGAAAGGGGAGGGTGGGGTGACAGATTGACTCTCTAGCACAAATCTGCCGCGATTCTAGGGACTCGTGAAAGATCCACACGTCTATAGTCTTGGAGCCTCAAGTCTACAACATTTATTTATCTATTATTATTATCATAGCATACGCGCCTAGGCAAAGCAAGATGCCTAGCGAAGAATTTTTATTATCGCGGTACAAAGCTGCGGGGGCTGGACCTGAAGTCTACTTCAGACATCGATTTAGACTCTGGCAAGAACTTCCTAGCCGATTGACACGACTAGCTAGACAAATAGCTAAATTGTTGCATCTATTACACCACTTCATTATCACCTGGTAAATGCATTCTGAACCTAGTCTAGTTACGGAGGTAGTAAGCTTATTCGTAATTCGGTCGTATCAAACATGTTATTCAGAACTTGTATCTAAAACCGTGAATTGCTATAAAATACGTCGATCAAAAGTAGCGAAAGGTTCCTGAATATATGACGATGACGAAAGTTTGTTTCTCGGCTGGTCGCCATTCTGTGCCTTGTTACTTTGTATCACGAGCGAAAATGCGAAAACGTGGAGGTACGGTATCGGCAGGAGAAAGTTTTCGTCGATAAATGTTTTTAGTTTTACTTTATTGGGAGCACGGAAAGTCCCTCTAAGCCGCGCCGAGTGGGTTTTATATAGAGCCACTCGATCGTGGCTGTGCGGCCGCGCGAGTTTGTCTTCTCGATTAAGGAAGGATAAGTATTAGGGGAATCGAAAGAGTAAGCATTTAGGGGGTGCCTCAAGCGGCTATTCTCCACAAACGTAGTTTTGTTTTAATTTATAAATGAAATCAATCCCAATAAAACTTTATCAATATGCTTAGAAGGCATGCTTGGAGTTTCGATCATGCTTAGCATTGCAAATGGATATAAATAATAAAGTAACTGTAACCAAATAATAAACTGACTGTAGCTTTTTTACAGATCTTAGCTCAGACTTGTACAGGTAATACGATAGCACGAGTCACGCGTTTTGTAGTGCTAAAATGACAGAATTTGACAGTAAAATGTACCGCAAAGTCGCGACTTTCGACATTTAAAATGCGCTAATGGTGTCGGCTTACTACCCACGCTGATCTTAAGTGTGTGTATGATTTGGGTGACATTCGAGATCTACACCTCAAGCCTATCCTGCATATAATTGATTGTTTGTTACCTGTCTTACACACCAATAAATTAAAACAAATAAATAAGTCAAAAATAAATGAAAGTCTGTAAAACGCTTATTTTTATTCATCTATTCTTAAATTAATTAAGGTGTCAGACAAATGTGTTTAGTTTCATTGCGATGAATGTCATTTGTGAAGTAAAATCAAATTACGTTTTATGGGTGCCGCCTTGACAGGCGCCCTCTTAAAAGCAGATTTTCGGCACATCATTAACATCATCAGCCATTTGACGCCCACTGCAGGACATAGGCCTCCCTCATGGTTTTCCTAACCATGAAGGGTTTTGCCATCATCGCCACGCTTTGCAGGCGGGTTGGCGATCGGCACATAATTATGGCGAACCATGCTTTCAAACTTATTCAAACTCTATCAGTTTTACATTTTACCATAAAGATCATGATCAAAATCACGGTAACACTCGTTAAAGTATGATTATGTATTAACATCGCGAGTCAGTAAAAACACTAACGTTAAAAAATTTACTGTACTGCGATAGCAAAGTGAAAAACGATATGAACCCAATCAGTAAGTAACTCTGGAATAAAATTTTATATTGTTAAAAATTAATTCATATTTTAAATAATAACATTTTGGTTTTAATGACTTTGTTTTCTAAGTGACGTATTATTCACTTATTCAAATATATTATTCATTTATGTAATATTTGTCTGCTCATTATATATACAACAAATATATATTATCTACCTGTTTATTTATTTATTTATTTCTTCGTCGTAATTCAACATAATAGTCCAATACGATTACGGTGATATAACGATGTTAGCAGATTAAAGTTAATTTCATAATTCAGTTTTGTTAAAATAAGTACTTATGTGAGTTGATTCTGGTTGATCCGGTTTTGTAAATTCGTCTTTTTTAAACGTAAATACTCAGTACATTGTATCTTCTGAGGTAACCTATAATTCGCTATTAAGCTTGTCTACTTTAAGAAATTAGTTAATTTGTAAAGCTGGTTGGTTTCCTGAATAAACAAAATTAAATACATGTGTTTATATACTTCAGCGCTTAAACAGCGTTTCAGCCAATCGCGGTGGGCACGCGTGGGAATTCAGCCCATACTCTCTATCTGAGAAAATGCCTGTGCCCTACCAGTGGGACATATATAAGACATATACGTATAAAAAATAAGAATAACGTTATAGTAGAAAGTGAAGTTTTTGTTCCTATAACACTTCTTTAAGAAATGCTTAGTAAGAAACTCAAAATTAATCACTTAAGCTAAGTAAGAACGAAATGTATATACGTATATATGGCCTGTTAACTCTTGTAGACTGACCCCCGGTTTCTCATACACTAACAGGCTGTTAATCTACTGTTAACAACTGTCAGTGGTTTTTTTTTTTGTATGCACTTTGGTCAGTTGACAGCTGTTAACAGTAGATTAACAGCGTGTTAGTGTACGAGAAACTGGGGGTAATAGATGGGAACTAACATTAACTTGATTGTCTTTTAATCTGGCTAAAATTTGAATGGGCCATTTGCGACAGCGATTAAGTTCATCGATTACTAGGGACTGGAATCTACTAAATCTTTAGTTATTTGCCCCGTACTGTTACTGCTACATGAGTAACCGATGTCTGAGTTCTTCTCAGCTCATTGATATTCTCCATTTTTCTTCTTGATTCTTAAGAAAAAGGTGGTAGGTTTGGCATCGGCAGAACGGTCTCATTGGCCTCATTCGAAAGGTCCAAGGTTCAATGCCATGTAACAATGGCTTACTTTTCTAAATTAGGCATATTTGTAAACTTGTGACAGCGAAGACATCGTGAGGAATTCTGAGTGTCTTAGATGTTCACGTACATACGTCAGCTCTTGAAATCGCCAATCCGCGGTGGGCACGCGTGGTTTTTAAGCCCAAACACTTTTTTTAGAGAATGCCTGTGCCACTTGCTTCTTATGGGCCAACATCATCATTAAATAACTATGCATTTAGTAGACTCGGGCCCTAGAATAGTCCCCTCGTAGCTTTTAGCTAAAGACCTGCTCGGCAACAAATTATGATTAATTAACTCACCCAATTGATATCTTATGAAATTGCGAGAGAAACGGAAGGAAATTATGTACCTAGGTATACAATTAAATGGAAGGGAACACGTGACTGACAACAACATAAGAATGGGTAGAAGGTTAACTTTGTAGATTACTTGTTCGATCAGTAAAAAGGCAATTAATTAACGTTAACAAATCTAAAATTTTTCCATCACGTTTAAAAATGAAGCAAATTAAGAGAACCCAATTTGGTTATCAATTATTTGTTAAATGTCATATGAAATCTTTGCATTTTTTCGATGCAGATACGCAGCAACTAATGATATATTTTATAATAATGTATAGAGTTTACGAAGTTTTTAGTTCAAATACTGCTATGTCCGCGAGCTTTTGTAATATCGATATTTTTACTAGATGTTAATTCTGACATGTTAAAACTATTATATAACATACTATTAACTGAAATTTTGAATCTAATAGATCAAGAATTATAAGAAAGCGTCACTCCATTCCCTTCCGTGGATGTCGTAGAAGGCGACTAAGGAAATAAATTAGCAGGAGACGGGCAGCAGCATCTTCCTGAGATTTCAACAGCATACTGCGATCGCCAACCCGCCTGCCAAGCGTGGCGATTATGGCAAAACGCTTCATGGTTAGAAAACGATGATGATGATACCACAAAAGCATATCTTCAAAATATGTTAGAGTTACCTCCGACGCGGTTTTAATATGTATTAAGGACACTCTTTGCAAAAAGGCTACTATAATATTAAGGATTATATAGAAGACAAAGATGTCTGGCCTTAAAATAATGTTAACGGAGACGAGTGTGTCTAGGAAATCATAATCATTGTAAGGAAACCTGCGGCTTGGTTGGCTCCGCATGTATCGACTTGTCTTTCCTTTGGGCTAGGCCGACTAAGCTGTAAGGATGGCATAGGTGCTGGGCAAGCCTACTCCGGCTAAAAAACAAGCGTCCAAGTGGTCTCTTCACCCATCTAGTGTGGGTGATGGTGCCACTGGCCGCTCTATAAATTATTTCACTACGTAGATGCAAAGGCCTTACAAATTTTTAAAACAGAACATAAATAAAACATGTTTCTAATTGGAGTGTCTTAAACAGATTTTTAAACATGGTTTTAAACAAAAAAAAAACACGATGAGATAATCATTACGTAGATGCAAAGGCCAAGTTTGTGTAGTGTTGAATCCACCCACTGTTGAAAACACTGTTATATAGTTAAATTTTTATCAAAAACAATACATGTGGAGTTTATTTCTTAGTTTCTTCTCCACTTGATCTATTAACGGCTTTGACGTTCAGCAACTATAGATTTTGTTTTTATAACGAATAAAATTGTTGAATTTAAAAATGCCAGAAATTGCTTAATTATCACCTTCACGAAGATACTTCTGTCAGGTGCTTTTCCGGTAGAGGGCGTGTCTCGTCAGAACAATCGTAAACTTTGCTAATTTGCGCTCGGAATTGCGGATTGAATGCGAATGCTGTTCCCAAATGAAATATTATTAATTTTCTGTAACAAGCTACTTGTTTTGTTGCCATCTTCATTGTTAATACTGGGACTTTATTGCAGCTTCATTTATCAACATTCATATTAAAATTTTGATAAACACGGCATGAGAAGTTTTGCGGCTTTTGTTTGCACTTTAATTTATTTTAGTGGAGTTTAAGGACATACATACATGAACTCACGCTTGTATCCCAGAGGGGTAGGCAGAGACTAGGGACTGCCACTTGCCACGATCCTGACAGATTACTTTGGCTTCCTCAACATTTATTAGTCGTCGATTTGAATACAGAGAGAAATTGTGTTTTTCTTTATATTTTCAGAATATTCATATAATAATATATCTATGTAGGGGTGACTAATTTTATTATTTCAGTTACTAGCGAACTAGAGCATCTTACTGTGACAATGTGCTTCTGAAAATAAAAAATTGTCTGTGTTAATTCTCTTTTCAAAACTAGTCGATACTTTGTTCTCTTTATGTGCGAAAGGACTAACTAATAGACAAAATTTTACATTTATGATATTCGCAGGTGCAGTGTCGGAAAAATTAAAACGCAGTACAAATACTAAGGAATTACAGTGCAAATGAAGCAAAACATCAGCGACGCCAAATTTCCAAACCTAACATTACGAGCGAAACTAAGAACGATAAAAACCTAGCGGATAATCCATTGAGGAGCGATGACAATGGAAGTTTTCCGATTGCAGCGCAGCGGACTCGAAGCTGCGCTCAACAGGTGGCTCCAATTATAACATCTGCACAATGCAGACGTCTGGGGCAGGGCCAGCTGCATTCTCTACAGGTAGAGGTGGGGTGGTTGTGTTCAGACATCACAAGCGCAGTTCATGGTTATTTGACGGCTTGATGTGCATACATATTTTCATTTCCTGTAAATGTAAATTTTAATGTGTTCATAACATCAGATAGCATGTTTTTTTATGTAGCCTATACACGTCCCACTGCAGGGCACTGGCCTTCTCTCAGAGAGTGACTATGAGCCTAATTACCACGCTTAACACCGCGGATTGTCAATTTCACGCGCTGAGGCAACTTAGACACTCAGGTTTTGTTTGTTTTCTGTAACGGTTAGGGAGCGGTAAAGTAAAGTAATCCAATCAAATCCAGCAGCCTCTGTTCATCCACTGCAGAAAATAGGCCTGTCCAAGGCACACCACTTCTTTCAATCCTCAGCCATCCTCATGCCATGCCTCAGATCGTTGGCCCAGTGAGCTGGTGGGCGTACCACGCTACGTGTGCCGGTTCGTGATGCCCACTCGAACCCTTTCACCCAACTGCGGTGGAGCCCAAAAGGAGGATAATGTGTTTGACTCGTATATATGTATGTATGTACTCGTATATATGTACATATGTCCGATTCTATGTTCCTTTATAACTCAGAGTTTCATAAGCAAGATCTCAATCGTTGCGTCGTGTTGGCGCGAGTGCCATAGCTTGTAATTATGATATAAACCAACAACCCGTCTACTGAGCATTAACTACTAAGCAGGTGGGATCCAAATTCAACAATGTAACTCCTTGTGAGGTATGTAAGTTTGTCCCGCCTACTTAGTAGTTAATGCTCAGCATTCGAGTTGGTTATTTTTTCATTAATTTTTTTCTAACCAGAAACGGCTAATGAATGTTGATGAAGCGAAAGCGATCTGTGAGGATCGTGGCAAGTGGCAGTCCCTAGTATCTGCCTACACCTCTGGGATACAGGAGTGAGTTTATTTAGGCGTTAGTTTATTAACGTTAACAGGCAAAGCCACGGCAGAAAACATTGTGTGAGACCCTTTATCGACAGAATGCTCTCCGTCTATTGTGCTCGGAGCGAATGTAAATGATACTGACATGCCGATAATCGAGTCGATATTGGATTCAGAGAGGTCGCTTGTTATGATTGAGACTGAGATATTATAATTTTCCTTTAACTACTGCAATGGAAGGTTTGTTCTACGTTTGTTTGATCCTTGCACTTATTTAATACTTGCTGTTCCGGCGAACTTCGTACCGCCACAGAATGCCTTTATACGATACTTAACGCCGTTAATTTTGAGCTTAAAATAAATATTAACGTACGGGAACGCATTACCGGGATATCAAGTATTCCATGTCTCAATTCCGGTCTTTGTCTATACGCACGCCAAGTTTCATTAAATCCGTTCAGCCGTTATTCTGTGGTTGAGTAACAAACATCCAAACATCTTCACAAACTTTCACATTTATAATATTAGTAGGATAGTAGGATTATGTCATTCGTACTGTGCTGGACATAGGCCTCCTCCATGGATTTCCAAAACCACACCACCAGCCACAAGATGGACAGATGACCTCATCCAAGTGGCAGGAAGACGCTGGATGCAGGCCGCTTCCGACCGGTCTTTTTGGAAATACAAAAGAATATACACTTGACGAAAAATCAAACCGTATATGTACTTAAATTGGCAAGGCTTAGTCATACATACAATAATACGGAAACGTGATTGTACCTCGTTTATCTAATTATCATTCGATAACTTTTGTAGTAATGGTAAAATCGGTCAATCGGTAGTGTAATTGCGGATCGAAACCACCCAGCGAGCTGACAAGCTAATTTTTAATTGAACGCTACCGCGTCGACGCGAGGGCCCATTAGCACGATTATTACAATCCACGCTTATAAAACATGTTGTACGTCGATGCTGCGATGTTATCTTAATCACAGAATCGCACAGATAGTTCACGCATCTTGGCTAATGTAAAGAGTTAGTTCTAAAGAGCACAATCCCTGAGACAGAAATTAGAACTTGTGTTATGGAACAAATTCAAGTGCCGAGTTATATGAACACCTCAAGTTTCCTCACGATATTTTCGTTTCCATTAGCGTATACAGAGCGGAGTTTTTTTCCCGCTGCCTTTTCTCCACTACAAATACGGCCCGAAGGCTGCGGCTAACATAGTAACATAGTACATTGACATTCAGCAATAGATTGTTAATTCTTTACGCTGAAATAAATGATTGATTTCTGATACAAATATTTGTAACTTAGAAAACGTAATATGTGAAGACAGCGTTCTAAAGTGATTTGCGTCTGATTTGTGATTCATTCTATTTCAATGATACCTTTACTTCGTTTGGCAATATAATAATCTTGAGTTTTATTCTTTTCCTCCCTGTTCAAATTCAATAACAATAAGTACCAAAGAAAAATAAAATTACTGACCACTTAATCACATTTTGCAAAAAATGGTACAAAAATAAATATAACCTTCATTTTAATGCGTACTACGAAATAGACCAAAAAACCAGGGAAGAATATTCTGGAGGACAGATTTTACCAAATCTGTCTACTTTAAGTATATAATACAAATTGAATAAAGAAAAAATATTATGCGTCTTTTAGCATGTACCACATGTAGCTATGTATTTATAGTTAAAAACGTGATTTGCCACAATTAAACTTTTTACTATAACTGCTTGGTACAATTTTATTGTTAAAAAATTTCTCCCGTATTTTTATTGAAATAGGCGTTCTATTTTTCCACCTCAGTTGCAAATTAATTAAACATTATCTGCGGACCCGCGGGAGCGTACAGCAAATGCATTTAATATTAACCCCACGCTCAAATTTTGCATTAGAAATTCTTTTCTAACTTACCTAATTAGGCGGAGTGTACGAAAAGTTTTTGATATTTGTCTAAGTCTCGGCTCTCATGAATGTTTTATGTCTGCTACTCAGAGACATATGTTTGTATTACCTTACCTTTAGGTTTCTGAATCCTTAAGTACAGTAAATATTATTGAAATGCTTCTAGGTGGCAAAAAGGGCCTAGCCCGAAGAACTTGCAATTTAAAAAAAAGTGTGGTTACCCAGTCTCTCTCCTTTTCTTTCGTCTCTCTACCTCTCTATGTATGTATGTATGTATTGTTGTTTATACGTCTTGACAGTGACATTTGATTTGCGTCAATCTGTTGGCAGGATGTGCACTGCACAGGTGCTGGAGAGTTGTTATTTTATTATTATTATTATTATTATTATTTTTTTTTTTTTATTATTTCAAGTCGATACAATCTAATTTTATCGTATAGTCCTGAAAGCGGTAATTTTTGCTTTTATTCAGTATAAATATAAAAATATATTCGTACAATTCATCCTAAGTTAGTTCGCGTGCCGTGAAACTATAACGTGGCATTTCTAATGGGTCTATGATGTTTTACCTACAATTCATTACAAAAATATCACTTCACAAGCAACATTTGTCAGTGTTTCATTTTACAAACTGTTATTTTAACAATGACATCTATTATTTTAAGATTAATATGATATGCAGTCATTTTGAAAATGCATCATTTATTGTATGTTTAAAAGACAAACTTACATGTCAACATTTGACAGATAACAGATAATGTATTTTGCAATACCAATTTAATTCGCTTTTTAAGTAACGTATAAGAAACTAGATTTGTTATGTCAGAGGCACTTATTGGTAACAAATAGGGAGTTTCGCTCACTCCGCTTAGCGAGATCACAAGCCTAACCCAACCTACTGTTCCTGGGCAAGCTACTGTTCCTGGGCGGGCATTTTTTTTAATGCGCCTTTGCCCCCCTGCATAGGCATAGGGAGTATGCCCTGGTTTTTGTTTTTTTCTGACTTGCGTGTACTGTATGTGTAACTTAAATCATATTAAAAGAACTTTCTCGATTTAACATATCTATGTTAAGAATAGTTAACTAATGTTCTTTTGCTAAATTACATTATAAGAAAGAATTACTTTATAAGATGTAAGGTTTGTGAAACATTTTTATATGGAGCGTCGAGTTGTGAAATGATACATTTGCATTACGTTCCTTGTTGTCTGAATTTTTTTTAAAAACTGTCGTTTATTTGAAGGTTACCCATTTTTTATTTAACAATTGCAATAACTTTACTTTCTGTTGCGTCCACTAGATTTTTTATCGAAATCAACTGCGTGACTATCGGAAACTGGCCACAACCAACTTATTACATTACCTAAAAAAAAAAAACCTGACGTTAACCTAACCTAACCTAACCTAACGTTTCTCGCGCCCGTCACAACACGATAGGAATAATGGCGAAGCAAAAGTATTGATAGAGGGCGAATAATATTCCGCGTTGAATACATTAATTTCTTAGCGCGCATTGTGCACGCCGACGCCATTCTCCGATTCGCCGGAATGAAATACGTTTCCTTTCTTCCCGGGGACGACTTGCCGTGAGGATGATTCGATTGAGGGCGCTGCACCCCGCCACTTCTGACCTGTGATTACGCCTCCTACCCTGCTCAAAAGAAGAGTACAGAGGTTTCTGAACCAAGCCATTGGTCTAGAAATTCCTAGAATGTATATTAAAATGGCATTATGGTTTATGTCAACATTTCCATTCCATTTATCGAATGTAAATAACGGTAGCTGCTTTTGAGTCGATTCTGCAATTGAAAATAATGTAGCAAAGAAACTGCACTCAAAACATTTTTTCTTAGGCTTAAAACTTTTGGTGGCAACCAATAAGATGGGATCTAGTGTGTTCCATCAATTACTTAAAATAATACATACAAAGTAAGAATAAGTAAATGATGTGGTCAGGTTATTAAAATTATTTTCATCATAATAATCAAAGTTGTTTATGCTTTTTTTTTACTCGACTTATTATTATTATTATACTTTATTGCACACAAGACTTTTAACAGGACATTACATAAGAAATTACATGTACAAAGGCGAGCTTATCTCTTCAAAAAAGGAGGAGATTATCAATTCGACAGGTATCAATGTTCCTTTTTTGCCTATGTTCTCGCATAACTCCATCAGATCTGATGAACATTTCCAGAGATGGAGAATGGAACTCTTCAATGGACAATAGTAAATAAGGCCTAATGGGGCCCATCCTTTAGTTATACCCGTATGTTTCACAAAATAGCGTAAAAGTAGTCCCAAAGTAATTTGGTGATATTCTGGAGAAGACTTTCGGATATGGAAAATGAGAACTTTAAATTTTAAAGCGACGAATTAAGTAGGGTAAATTATGGTTATCCGGGACTCGTTTATTTTTCTCCCGCTACCCCATAAAAATTTTAAAAATAAAAAAAATTAAATCAAATGCAGGTATCATGAATCATGTAGTTATTGCAGAAGTATAATTTGTAGTCAGTGCCCAGTTTCATAACTAGGACATATATTTTGGGCACCGACTACAAATTGTACTTCTACAATACCTACATGTATACATAGTTCTAATTTAAAGGTATTCTTTTAAATTATTTGTATCTTTTTACTTCTGTGGTATTTTGAAGTCGGTTTTTATTTTTTATAAAATTTTTTTTTACTTCCCTCATTATCTGCCTGATCGATATCGGACTCCTCCGAAAGACCTTCACCGATTTTTATGATTTTTTCGTGTATATTTGGTAAGTCTGAGAATAGCATAAGCCGCCTATATACGTCCCACTGTAGGGCACAGGCCTTCTCTCAGAGAGAGAGTAGGTCGAGAGTAACCTGAGAATAGGTCGTAGGCTAATTAATATGGCAAAACAACGTTTGCTGAGTCAGCTAGTAGTTACATATTAAACTGGTCTAATGGCTTCACCTACCTAATATCACGATTAGACCCGTTTCATATATGTGACAAAACTGTGTAATTATCGCGAGTAATTAAAAATACTATAGCCCAAATAGTAAAACTCAGCCGTATCCATGGCCGTATTCATGAAGCGCTCTTACCTCTGAGATTGCTTTCGAGTCTCCGTTTCAAGCTACTGCCGAACGAAACAAAACAGTACTTTGGCAGCGCACTCAGGAGCGATCTCAAAGGTATTATAGCTCTTTATTAAAGCATAAGATAAACTCACGCCTGTATCCCAGAAGCGTAGGCAGATACCAGACTACATGCTACTTGCCACGATCGTAACAAATCTCTTTCGCTTCGTTTCTGTGTCTGGCGGCAGCATTAATGTATTTTTCTACTTTTGCAAGAAAATTAACTAATGTTCTGACATTGAAAGTTATTGACGGCAATCATGGCAGTTTAAAAATGTCTATTAACTTCCTTTTTTATTAAGAAGAGGAATTGTTTATTTTATTTTTCTTACATTTTAATTGACTTTTGTTTCATTTTTGATCGATCTCCAGAACACCATTAGTTGCCTAGTTAACTGTTTTAGCCCTCATAACATAACTCCCGCACAACATCTCAGGGAGAAGGCAGTGGCTGAAAACCGGAACTGAATCAGGTCAGCATCAGCTGAGCCACTACCTTTGCCTAATTATAAATCATAACCTAGTTAAGCCTTAACTTTTCTTTTTATTTATTGAAAGAGAACAAACAATTGTACAATAGGTAGAAAAAACTTATACGGATATACAGGGCGTCCCAAAGTTATGGGATATGAAGGGATAGTACCTTAAATATCGTAGATAGGGTATTTTGCTGAAAGAAGACTTTATGTTATTTTTAAAAGTTAGTAATTCTGCATTAACAGATTTTCTAAAAATTACGTGCTTCGTCTGGGAATCGAACCGACTTAAATGTAAAAAAAACACCCCTACTTTTATGATTCCAATCGAAAGAATGGCCAAAAACTAATAATGCTTCTCAAAATTTTCTAAATGAATGTTTTCCTACTTGGATTGGTACGAATGGACCGATTAGATGGCTGGCCAGATCCCCGGACCTTACACCATTAGATTTCTTCTTTTGGGGATACGTGATATGCTAATACAAAAAGCGATACGAGAACGTAGGTGAGTCACAAATAGAATTGTGCCATATCATATCGCGTATTCACCATAAAAAGATAAGAAAATCAACAGGCAGCGGACTCATTAAAAGATTGGCAATTTGCGTAAGACAAGAGGGATCACATTTTGAGCATTTAATTAATTAATTTAAAAAAAAATACCCACTACGGCAGTTTCATGTATGTTTTTAATTTGATTAAAATGATTAATTTCACACTGTTTCTTTCTTTTAAAATACTATGTTACCTAAGAAGAGTTATTAGTTTTTGGCCATTCTTTCGATTGGCATCATAAAAGTAGGGGTGTTTTTTTTTTACATTTAAGTCGGTTCGATTCCCAGACGAGGCAAGAAATTTTTAGAAAATCTTAAATGCAGAATTACTAGCTTTTAAAAATAAAATAAAGTCTTCTTTCAGCAAAATACCCTATCTACGATATTTAAGGTACTTTCCTTTCATGGCCCATAATTTTGGGACGCCCTGTATATGTAATTATACAACCAGTGGCCTACTTTATTTTGATTTGTATTTCGATAAGGCAACAAATGCTTTTTTATCTTATCTTATCATGAAATTTTATCATATTATACGCAACAACTGATGTATTAGGTTTAAGATCATTTGATAAGAGGTAGATCGATAGAATATCTTTTATTATACAGAAAAAATATGGTCCAAGTGGAGTTTTTTTTTTTCCCGCTGCCATTTTCTCCACTGCAAAAACGACCCAAAGGCAGCGGCTAACATAGTACATTGACACTCATCAAACAGAATGTAAATGCTTTACGTTGAAATTTGATTACATTAAAATGTAAAAAATACTTTTCTAAATTTCGCCAAAATCCGACAAGCACCATGCGGTTAGTTAATGCACCGCCCTCTCTCTCACTTTTTCAAGCGAAAAAGGCGAAACGCGTCGCAACGCATTTTTTTACATAAGTATTGGTGTCGGTGGCGGTGTGTTTGTGTCTTGTTTCTGCTTCAAAAAGTGGGAAAGAGGGCGGTGCATTAACTCACTGCATGGTGCTTAAGGGATTTTGGCGGAATTTAGCAAAGTAATTTTCACATTTAAATGCTATTATGGATTTCCGCAAAGTAACGCCTGATTCCATACATTATCTGAAATTTTATTTTCTGATTAAGGGTGACTACCCTTAACATCAATGTAACGGTTCACCAACTGTGGATTGTCCATGTAGTTCTGTTTCTGTCTTCGTTTTGCGTCCTCTTTTCTTCGCATTTCTAAAAGATATTGGAGATTTATTTTGATGGGGATTAGGGCATTAATCATTTTAATGCTACTATGTAGATGAAGACATTATCTGCGCAAACATAAAATGCCAGAATCAGCCGAGAACATTTCTTCCAGACAACTGACTCGTAAAAATATCTCCTGAATATACGGAATAATACCAAAAAATCTCCTGAATGTACCGAGATTATTGAATCGGGTCGTTTTGTTCGTCTTTGCAACAATAACAGCCGCATATAGTAAAGGAAAGTAATTGAGCAAAAACGTTCTCCCTTTGATAATATTGGTTTAATAAAATATATTTCACCGCTCACCAGGCTTGGCTGCCACGGACTAGCAGAAAAGAAAGACTCCGCGTCACATATTAATTTAACCTATTACCCTGTGCTATGGTAACCAGGCAAGGACATACATGGTAATTCAAATAACAAATACATACATAGTCGAAAATTATAAACACATAGCATGCCTATTTATTCTAATAATAGTAAATCTTGAACACTTCAATCCTTATGTCTATGAATCTCAGTGTCCTGTCGCCAGTTTGTGGCTAGGAAATCATCATTATCATCATCATCATCAGCCACTTGACGCCCACTGCAGGACATAGGCCTCCTTCATGGTTTTCATAACCATGAGGGGTTTTGCCATAATCGCCACGCTTGGCAGGCGGGTTGGCGATCGCAGTATGCGGTTGGAATCTCAGGAAGACGCTGCTGCCCGTCTCCTGGCAATTGATTTCCTTAGTCGCCTTCTACGACATCCACGGAAGGAAATGGAGTGACGCTATTCTTAATCCGGCGCCACACGGTTATTATTGCATGCCGTAATCGAATCCAGAAACTCTCTAACTCTCTTCGGATGTATGCAATGTCATGCGTATATAAAGAGTGTAACTAGCGCCACCACCGCCGTCCGTTTAGTCCAAGAGAGCGCAATATGCCGCGCAGTCTTTCCACATTTTATAGTCCATGGCCGAAATCTTGGCTTTGTACGCTTTGTGTCATGAGAATCTGATTCGCTCGGCGTGGATATACCCGAGGTAACGCACACACGAGGGGAAACCTGCGCAACATATTGCCGGCTGTTTTGTACCAAGAAATTGGACACAATAGAAGATGTCGATCGATCGACGGGAAGATAGATTTTTGTTTACTACACTAAAACATTTAGACATATGCGTTATCAAATAAGCGCACAAATGAGGTGCATTTGAAGCACTAGATCAAAACGCGATGGTATTTTAAAAATTATAATTATTAATATCTCATACAATATTTGTATATTAATTATCCTAACTGCGATTCAATTTCTTCATTTTTCGTAAGTCCCACTGCAGGTCACAGGCCTTCTCTCAGAGAGAGAATAAGGGCTTAATTACCTCTTGTACCCGAATTGGCAATTTCAAGCTAGCTAGGTATGTAAATACCTCAGACACTCAGGTTTCCTCACGATGTTTTCCTTCACGATTAGCGAGTGGTATTGCTACAAAAACTTCACAGATGTACATAACGCGATTGAATTTATAATGTTAAACTAACAAAAAGTGATAATCATATTAATGTAATGCTGAAAATTCATGTTTACTCTATGTAAGAATCGCGGGTCATTAAACACTTAACTAGGTACTTTGACTTTTGATTTAAAAATCGCAAAAATAAAAATGAGAAGTTGGGGGGATTTTATTACAATCTGCAAATCAGAGCATTTTAATCACAAACAGATCTTTCAAATAACAATGATAATTAGAATTTTTAAATTCGGCTTACATTGTTATTACTTAAAAGGAAAGTACTAAGCGTTGACCTCGTTTCTCAAATCAAAATTCTCTGAATCTTTGAGAGAAGACGATAGTCCAACCACAACAAATCATTTCCTTTCTATTATTTTATTTCGCGCTCTCGCCTAGCAGCCGCGATCAAATTAGAGTAGGAAATACAATTCTGCGGTAAAGCGCTTATAAGAAGCGAATAGTTTTGAATTCAGCGCTCGCTGCTGACAGGCGAAAGCGTGATTTGAATTTATATACGAACTGTCGGAGCTGCGGAACGACAGGCGTAGAAATCTCTATCTCTAGGTTCTTTAAAACTCCGGCAAAACGCGATTTGTCTACAGCGGCTTGGTATCGAAACCTTTAAGAGTTGATTTATGCCCCAAATTACGCGACTTATAATATAGCAGTTGCTTTCGATGTGCCACAAGTATAATTTTTATGTAGCCTGTATACGTCCCACTGCAGGGCATAGCACCTTCTCTCTGAGAGAGCATATGGCCGTAATTACCACGCGTGACCAACGCGGATTGGCAGTTTCAAGCGTACCTCGGCGCTTGAAATTGCCAATCCGTGAACACTTCAGTTAGTCAGGTTTTCTCACGATGTTTTCGTTCACGGTCAGCGAGTGGTATTGCTACTACACCTCCACAAAGATATTATTATACTGGTATTTATTACATAACTTAAAAAATAATTTTGCCTTAAAACGACAAATGGTGTTATTCAATTTACGAGACCTCGTACTCTAAGGGATGATAATAGGATGTAAAGTATAATAATACAACAGATCTTGACGTGTGAATGAAATAGGAAAAATCTCCAGCCTCTGCCAACACAGTGGGACGAGAATGAGACCACTGGGACCAAGAGTCGCGGAACTCATTTCACGCGCATTATCACTCAAATAAGCATAATGGAATTATTTCGCCTTCCTTAGCTATGAAAGGAGGGCCCCTATCTTTCTTCAGGGCAAAACACTTCAGAGAAACTTAAGTGATTTTACCTTTCAAGTTTTCAGAAGCTAGCCGTGAACGAACAATCATTATGAAAACAAAAAACTGACTGCTAAATAAGGAATCAGGATGATATAAAGATTTTCTCTCAACATAAATTAGCCCATAGTTCTTTCACAATCGTAGTGCACTCGGATCGACAGTGAGCCAAAATGGCTATTCAAAAGCACTCCGATATTGCCACTGCTTAAAATCGGTTAAAATATTTATAAGTTATGGCAGAACGGACTAAGACACAAATATAAAGGGTACACTACACTTTGTTTGCTAGGACAATCGTATAAAAATGTAGGTAGCATTTCACAAATAAAAATAAGCTTCATTATAACTCAGATAAAAAAATAACCGCATTGATTCAGTGGTAGATATAGGTAGACAGTTTTTTTTCATAACTAGCTGAATTTACAAAAAAAAATCATACTGACAATTACAAATAGAACAAAAAACAGCCTATAATTTTTTTATTTTTCATTTTTTAGTCACCCAAACATTTAAATTCCTTAAAATTGTTGGTTTCGATGTCCAGTATGCGCAGCTGTGAACAAATGTCACCGCGGTGAAAAGATAGTATTCAACTCTATGACAAAGGAGGTTTCTTATTCTAGTTCCACGCATTCCAACTCAAAGACATTATCTACCTACCCAGCCTCCTAAGCCCTGACGTCCTATACAAAGGACCTGTTAGATTACTTTAAAAGAATAATTAAAAACCATTGTTACAGTGAATTCTACAGATTAATTCACACCCAATGTACTTAAAGCAGGATATCTGAAAAACCTTTGTCATAGATCTAATATTTTTGGTCAATTTTTTTTTTTTTATATCTAAGTAGTATTAGAAGATTCGGAGATTTTTTTACTTCAAGGGGTAACGTGGATAATATTAGTAACATGTATTTCCCCCTAAAAGCTCGTCAGATCGAACTATGGTCCCCGAACGAGGGACCCCGCACAAAGGCGGTCGGCTGCGCGGGCAATTGTTAATCGGCGGGACAAATGGCGCGTGAAGATAATTAGGGTCGTTCCTCATGTAGCTAGGATAGGATAGCGTTACTACTGCTGCAAGTTTACCTCCACTTCAGTTGCAATTTTAGGAACCCTAGTTTTACTACTGCTGGAAGCTTACCTCCACTTCAGTCGCATTTTCAAGATCCCTTAGCCAAAGACTAACAAGACCCTATTATTATTTCTACAACGTATTTTTCCCTGTCGGCTAACCTCTAAAGGGCATTTTTATAATGTGTTTTTTTTAATGTGTGCATAGTTGTACTCTAACCTGATAGTGAGTGAAGTCAATATCTAAGATATTACGTGGTTCTTAGTTCTTACTTCTTAGGTGTGACGTCACTAGATATCACGTCAGAAAACTATCAAGTTGTATTTTAATTTTATTATGAAACTTTAACACTTGACTCCAGTTTCGCCTGATGGTGCTTGCCTGTTTAATATCAGTAACACCAAACACCTATCTTGCATTGTTTTTATGCCAAGTTTTAGTGTTAACCCAAATGTAAAATGTGTGTTTTGTCACATATTATTTGTACTGCTATAAGTTGAAAAACCTAAAAGACACATCCCGTTGACTGAAATAAACCTTTGTTTTGATTTGTGATGGTGCGCTGGTTTAGGTTGAGAAAAACATTATTTTCGACTGCAAATATTGTAAGTTTGTAAACATTTGCTTGGAACCCTCAAAGCGCGAGATCTACTCGCACTTGTCCTGTTTTTACTCTATTGACGCTCGCTATTTCTGAATTATTACTCCGTCCTTCGTCTACACATTCTCAACACGGCCGATTCAGGCATCAGCAAATAGAAAACTTTCTGTGCGATTCAGTAGTGCTAAGCGTGTCGGGGGTGGGGAATGACTTGGAGATATCGGCGCTTATCGACTGAGCTGAAGAGTTAATGAACTTAATGTTCGCAGACGCGCGTCATCGGTTCTGCGTTCACTTCCTGGACAATAATAATTTATGACCATTAGTGTTGGTATATTCTATTATTTCAACACTCAGTTTTGCTAATGTGATCGTTTGTATATTTGCAGAAACCTAAGCGTCTGAGATGTTCACATATCACTAAAAATCACCACGGTGGGTTCCTATATTTTTTTGAGAGATTATACGTGCCCTGCAGAGGGGCGTTTAAATTGTTGTTATTATTTATTGCACAAAATAAAGTGTACAAAAAGTGGACTTAATGCTAATTCATGCAAGAGAAGCCGGTATAGATTCATCATCAGCCATTTGACGCCCACTGCAGGACACAGGCCTCCATCATGGTTTTCCTAACCATGATGGGTTTTGCCATAATCGCCACGCTTGGCAGGCGGGTTGGTGATCGCAGTATGCGGTTGGAATCTCAGGAAGACGCTGCTGCCCGTCTCCTGGTAATTGATTTCTTAGTCGCCTTCTACGACATTCACTGAAGGAAATGGAGTAACGATCAGCTTGTTGGAGATAATTTTTGTTTGTTAATTGATATGCGTTTTTTTAAGTAAAGAAGGCTCGCTCTTGACGTTTGTCTCATCTGTTTGATAATACTAGAATTTATAGTTATTATGACAATTCGATCTCCATTGCGTATCCTCCTGATAGTTAATCTGTGTGTCGATCGACGTTACATCGAACATCGAATTGTCAAAGTCAAAATCAAAGTCAAAAAATTTATTTACTATAAAAACAAAATGTTTACTTAATGAACGTCAAAGCGGTTAGTTTCACAATTAATAGATTACGCGGAGAAAAAGCTAACAAGGAAACTCCACATTTATTTTTTTCAATACTCGTATTAGTCATATTAAACCATGAAATTGTAGTTCTATGAAAAAGGCTGGTAAGTGAAGACGAGGCGTAAGATTTTAATAACATGATAAATTGCTTAGTATCGGGAATCCAGAATATGTATTGCGAGCTTGGACAATGGTTACACATTCAGCAGTAATAGTTGCTACTTATAGAGGTGTGTCTTTGTCTGCCAGATCGGCGACCTGGCCCAGAATAGAGAGGAATGAAATCACTGCAGTAATGATGCCTGAAAAATAACTAAATATCCGCGCGGTCGGGTTTGCAGTGTCCATTGCAAGCTCATCATAACAGCCGACCTGTTAGAGATATTTTTTTACTAAAGTCCGTAGATATCCAAGTCCTCAGCTAATGAAGATCCGAAATATGCCCATGCGAAGTAAAAGTGATTTGTTTAGGACAGGTACAAATATTCTTATATCATAAACATAAACATTTACATACAGGCACATACATTGCTTCTGGCCCCACACTAGGATACCCTGTGTCGTGGGAACCAGAAACAACGACATCACAAACATGTAAACATCCAAGACCTAGTTTTTTTTTTGTCCCCAGCCGGGATTCGAACCCGGGACCTCTTGCATGGTATACAGATGCACTACCGCTGCGCCACGAGGTCGTCAAACACTAACTTTTCACAGCGCTTCAGCAATCATCGTTTTGTAATTCCAATCTGATTTAAGATAGGATAAAAAGAGATAAGATAATTACATACATACATACATAAACTCACGCCTGTATCCCAGAGGGGTAGGCAGAGAACAGAGACTACCACTTGCTACGATCCTGACTGATCGTTTTCGCTTCCTCAACATTCATTTGTCGTTGCATGCACGATAATTAATTTATTTATAAGATAATTAATTTCACAAAAACATTTCTTTTTCATCTATGAGGGAAAATAGGAACATCTGGTTTATACAAAAAAAAAATCACGTAGTTTGGATACAAGGTAAAATCTTAAGTTTGTTTTGGTTTACATTATGTACAGCCATGTTGAATATATGTTTGGCGACGGCTGACCCCTGCGTTTTGGTCTCGAACGGGTGTTATCAGTAGGAATGCATCCCAGCAGTGTTTAAGTGGAGACTACGTAAAAATATTATGTATAACAATGTTTACCGCCAATCCCCAGCGGGCATGTGTGATAATTAAGCCCATACTCAATAAAAGAGTATCTGAACTCTTCTGAAAGAAGCTCTGTACGTGCTTAGGCTGTTTGTGCTTATATATCAGTTTGGTCATATAAATATTGCTCAAAATGCAAGCGGGTGTACAAATTCGCGCATGGGCTACTACGATGCAAATGTATCATTCTGGCATGTTCTTCAAGTGGCGTAGAAGCTGCTATAAATATCTGTCAGAGATTGTAACGTTAGGTTAGTTGGGTACGTATCTATTCTAGAAACCTGCCATTCCAGCGGTCATAAAACAAATTCGCGTCAACCAAATGTAATGAGACTCGTGTCCGTATGATGTAATGAGGTACAAAAGGTCTGAAATGATTTCGAAATAATTTATTTCCCTGCTAAAAAAGTAGTCAGTTCATGGTATGTTTGTGTGCTGAATTTTATGCCAATCTGTTCAGCTGTTTTGCATGATTACGTTAAAGACATCCAAATATCTCAACATAATTTTTTTTGAGTTCTAAAGTTAATTTTTACACAATTGTAAGAACATCATTATTTTGTGATATTTTACTAAATGCTGTTAGATTATAGAATACATATTGTTCACCAGTAACTAAAACAAAATTTAATACAATATAGTGTAGTGCAGTAGATTTATTAAAACCGGTTATGAAGACCGTTCTAAGGGCTATTTGACAGTTATTTTGGTTCTACTAACGTTTATCCATCACTTACGGCGTCATTTAAGATAGTGGTTCTTGAGTCTCCGACTCTGGCGAAGCCCAAGAGGAGGGTAATGTGTTTGGCTCGTATGTTGTCATGTATGATCTATATAAATAGGTAATGTGTTTCCTCATTACTCCTTAATAAATGGACAGATTTTGACAAATAGTATCTGAATCAATTCGTCGTGCTTGCGCGAATTTAGTAGGCTATATCAATTCAGCACAAAACCAACAAAAAAAAACATTACTGTAGGGCACATAAGCAGCCTATATACGTCCCATTGTAGGGTACAGGCCTTCTCTCAGGGAGAATGAAAAATGAAAAAACTGAAAGAAAAAATAACCAATAACTTATAATCAGGCGGGACCCAAATTCAACAATGTAACTCATTGCGAAGAACCAAGTCTGGTCTCGCCTGCTTAGTAGTTAATGCTCAGCGGCCGGGTTGTTGGTTATTTTTTAATTCAGTTATTCTATCAAACGTTACCGGGAAAACGTGCAGAAAACCTTCTATGCACTGGCAGTTAGCTGGCACCGGCTCGTGGAATGCATCCGCAATCGCGCCGATATCATCGCTACGTGCTTGGAGGTGTTATTACCGGGGAATCTTTTGATTTATCGCACGCCCGACTCTCTCGCTTCCCAAAGAATTCTCAGATGAACCGGCATCGCTTCGGCAAGTGATCCTTTAATAGAATTCTCGGCGCATCTTAGTTATGATCTAGCACAAAGCGACTGAGGTCTGGGTACCTATTAAATCGGTAGGTTTTAGTACTCAGGCAATTAGCGGGATAACCAAACACAACTCAGAGTGAAGTAAGAAAACTAATTACTTCCAACAAACTGGGATTCTAGGTAAGAACCTCGGGCGCGAGCTATTTAATCCATCACTTTGTTCTCAAACTAAACTTTGCAAATCCGTTTAGGGAAAGTTTCTTGAAATGTCAAATAAGTTTTTGTCATAATATTGAGTTTTATGAACACGCTTTTATAAGCGTTATTTGTATGTAACTGACAATCCTGTGACATAACTGGCTTCAAAAAAGGGGTTCAAAAAGTGCTCGAATGGGTTCGTGTAAATATATGCACAGTGCGGTCCGGCCGAGAAGCGCACTCTATGCGCCTTGATTTGTGCCAAATCTAGGATAAGAAGACATAAAATAAACTCACGCATGTATCCCGGAGGGCTAGGCAGAGATCAGGGTCTGCCACTTACCAAGAAATTGACAGATCTCTTTCGCTTCATCAGCATTCATTAGACATTGCATCCACGCACGCCAATTTCGGATATTCAGTTTTAATTTGTTTCTAAGTGTTGTATGGATTTCAAACTTGCAAGTATACCTATGTAATTTGTATCACAATACGTATACAATTATTGTCTTTGATAAGATTTCGTGATATTTATCACAAATTACCGTGCGCACACGCACACTATCGATGAGTAAAATGCCTAGTAAGTATCTCTTCATACCTCTACCCTTAACTTAAACCTTCCCCGTTTTTTTGTCATCGTCATTATCATCATCATCTGCCCACCGCTGCCTACTGATGCGTTTAGGCCATCTAGCAGGGTCACTTCCACTTCCACTCCATGGACCATATCTATCGTAACTTTATGGCGTATCTTTACGGCGACATCTTTCTACCAACTATCGAGCTCGCGTCTTCGCGCTGTAAGGCTGATCGATTGAGGGTATTACTCGCAGCTCAGTGTCAATCAGCTCGCGCGGGAGAATAATGCGGCCTAACGAGTCCCGCCAACAAAGGCGGGCGATTTACAGCGCGGACCGCCCGGTTACGTCGAGTCATTGCGGCGGGGTCGGCAAGGCAGGAACAGTGGAGAACCCCGCGGAACGTGATAGTACTAATGCACTCACACGTATAAGCAGAAAAGACTTGCTCGAAAAAGGAAATTATATAAACAACTAGATGACCCCGTGAACTTCGTATCACCGACGTCAACCATTTTTTTTCTTCTCACCGTTTAAATCTTCCCTGGACTTCCACAAATATATAAAATCAACAATTAGCCAAATCGGCCCGGCCGTTCTCGAGCTTTAGTGAGACTAACGAACAGCAATTCATTTTTATATACCTATAAGATACGTTAATAGCTTCCTAACGTGCGAGAAACTAGGAGTAAGTTACGTACATTTGTTAATTTGGAGTAGCGATGGCAGGAAATAGTGACGGTTGCTATCGTAGAGGTCATTACCATAATTTCTCCCTTTAAAAGCGTACACATTGTAGTGGGTTACAGAGTTATTTCTAAAATCCGCGATTCCTAATTAGTTAGAATTTTCCATTTAAGTTAGCTCTACGCATTTTGTATATTTTTTTGTAATGGCACGTAAAAATAGACAAAAAATGCTTCAACCTATATTCAAAAATTATAATGTGCATTTTTATGTGTCGGACAATGAATTTCGTAAATTTATATAAACCATATATTATTCGACTATTATTAGTTTAAGAATAGAACACATAGAACAAAAGTGGTTAGGAAACGCAAACTGCATCATATTTCAGGATTTGTCAATTTTAGTGGTAACAATACAATTATACGTGATAAGATATATCAGCTCTAAGCTGTTTGTATCAACAATGATAAATAATAATAATAACTTTCACACAACACAATCACCTGACCTGGTCCCAAACTAGGATACCCTGTGCTATGGTAACCAGGCAAGGACATCACAAACATGAAAATACACCCAGACTGCGGCCATTTGTACAAATATATGGTGGCCTCCAATGGGATTCGAACCCATGAACCATTAATAACAATTATAATTATTTCTTTATTAACTAAACTAAGTAAGTTAATAATGGTTAGTGCTTAATAAAGTTTCCGTTCAAAAAATATTTGTTTATTTATAGACAATATTTTGTTACTGACAATAAATAGAGAACTTGGCCTTTTATTAGTATCAAACATTTTTTCTTTTGTGTATGATACTTGTACTCCCCTACCAGGCGTAAAAAAGTTCACGGTTCAACTATTGATCAATTACCGCACAATTAAAGATGCTCACTGGCCGGAAGTGGATAATGATGTAAAAATATAAAGCGGAAGAGTTTGAGGCGGCTCCAGATTGAAAATGTCTGTTTATTTTCTTAAATTTTCGTTAATTATCACGTCAACGGAGGAACCAAACGGGGTAATGCGGAAGATCTGGTTGAGATGCTCTATGTAGTCATAACAGCGCCACTGATCTTTTTTGCCAAAAGTATCTGACCAATCTCTCGATCATGCTCGTAAACCTGAGGGAAACAACTCAGGACTATTTTATTTTTTATTTTATTTTATTCCGTAACAAGAAGCTCACAGCACAAATATTATTAGGGTAGACAATTTAGATTAGACTTTACATAGGCCAATTACGAGCTTTTTTTTATATGGTTACAATCACAAATGGTAAGTGTTTTATGAAAAACATTAAATGCATGCAAAGTGAAGAAAAACCAAAAACTATACTTTCAATAAAAATTACTCATAAAATTACTAAAAGGGGGTTGACTTGGCGCGTGTGTGTTTGTTTGTGTGTGTGTGTGTGTGTGTGTGTGTGTGTGTGTGTGTGTGTGTGTTTGTGTGGGTGTGTGTATGTGAATAAGATAAGTGTATTCATGATAAAGTGCTTAAGATACTCTGGTTTATTCGTATGATACGATTAACGCTAAAAATTTCAGTTTGGCATACATAGGTACTATATAGTCGCAGGTCCATGATCCTGGGTTCTGCGTCGTGGGTCCTAAAAATAATATTTAAGTGATTGAGAGATTGATCTGACACTTTTTGTAAAAATGGTCTGTAAAAAACATATGTTTTTTTTCCATTGGTGTTGCTCGCCACGCTTGCTGCCTGACTCTGTGTGGCTACACTGTGGTGAATTGCCTAGACATCCTTTTGTTAGACAAATCAGTATTTCAGGCTGTGATTTAAGGCCCGCTATAAACGTAACTGCGTGCAACTTTAAGCAACTACAATTTATTTTCAACAACTTTATTTTCTGACGGCGCCCTAGACCACATCAGCCGTCAAAAGTTTTCATTACTTCTGTTTGAAATCGTTAAAAAATTCGGCGCAGTGGGATTTTTTATTCGAGGCTACGTAAAATGTTAATGTGAGAAAGTGCGATTTACAGGGTGACTTAGAATTCGTTCACAGTATTTTAAGGGGCCATTCTAACCGTGATTTGGTAAAATATGGTGCTAGTTTTGAAAGAATTAACGTGACAATAATATTTTTTGCACCCAACATTACTTTATTAACAAACAATCCAAAAAAACTATGTTTTGAGCGTCTTATGGTCGGCGCCGGCAGACTGAGTTTTTTAAAATTATTTACGCATATGTAACGGACGTCGGACTCTTAATCATTTTAGGAAACATTTTTCATCGTGACGGTACTTCCTACCACTTCGAATTTGGATTCACAGTTTTTAGCGAAAGGTCGGAATGCACGAATATTTTACAATTATGTTATACCACTACTGATAAATAATTAATAATACTGTTTTCAATTGTGAACATTTCCTCACAATACGGTGAACGAATCAAAGTCACCCTGTAGATCGTTTAATGGACACTTATGCAACGTTCATTTAGTTGCAGTTTTTTGCGGTACTTTAATTAAAATATTTTGACTTTGAGGAGGACTCCAGAAGTAAAATCAGTCTCAAACATTATTGAGTTTTTCGGCAATTTTCTTCATAACAATCAAGATCTTCCTTGAAATTGACACGTATTTTTAATTTCTAACCCTCACTAAGTTACAGTTTCTGCGCTATGATGAATAAAATGTTTAGATATTTTAAACAAAAAGTTCTGTAAGGACCCAGAATGTGCTTCATATATTTTGGAAATAGATTTCTGCTACTTGGACTTTCTATCTCTTTCTACTTAGCTGAGAGGGCTCGTTAACTTCTTTTTAATTAAATCAAGGGCATCTAATCGCAAAGGATCGTCTCAGAGAGGTTTTATCTCATTAATAATGGCGGGCGGAAAGTTTTCCTTTTTATTTTATAGGACGCTGCCTCTCTCCCTCAAAAGACTCCATAGCTTCACGCTTTACTTCATGCGGGGTAGACAAAGACCCTGTCAAGCTACAAAGGATCTAATGACATGAAACTAAAGCGTATTTTATGAAGTTACAAAATAGTACAACAAAGAACGTTTATTAAATTGGAAGTATTGTTTCAATGTTTCGATAAAAATGTTGCAGTTTCAAGTTGTTTTAGGTCTCAGTTAAAGAATGATTTTGATTCAAATCTGGAATGTGGAAACTTAATAAAAAAACGTTTTATTTCGGTCTTTATTTATTAATATTTTTTTATGTGGTGCTGGTTTATTTACAATAATATTAAATATTATCTTAAAATTTTTGCAAAACCAAAAAAAGAACCAACCTAAGCCTACACCTATTTTCTATTTAAATTAAGTATTTGAGCCGCTGTCGGCCGGCCGTGCTTTAATTTCGTATTTGTACTATTTCGCCGCCGTTTGTACTCTTTACTTAAGAAATATCTGTGTTATTTCTTTTTTTATCAACAGTAAAGCTTTCTTTATCTATTTATCTATTTTGTGTTAGTACTGTACAAAGTGGTGCACGCAACTAGTAAGTTCTGACTTCGTTTGTTCACATTTCACTGAAGGCCGTAATTCGTTCCCTCCATAAATGAGTGCAACTGGTGATAAAAAACAACTAATTCTTCATTTAAAAATCAGAATCAACACTTGTAACTTCAAAATAGAATTGCTATACCTGCGAATATTTGTAAAGAGGTTTGGGGAATCAGTATTGAGGTTTTTTCTCGTTTTTTTCACGTCTTTATCACTACTAATAATTATTACGATTACACAGATGAATAAAAAATACCTAAATTACATAAATACATCGGGTATCAAACTGGTGCAACAGTATGGTAAGTTAGTCTAAGCGGCTTGACCAATATCGATGAATGAAGTGTCGAATGAATACATCACATGAAACAACACAATTGTGTACTACATACATACGCCGTACTGTACATTTATTTTAAGTGCAATAAAAGTATTAATTAATAAATCATGTCTTACGGTATCACGTCTGATTACCATGCCGGAGGTCGTGGCTTCGATTCCCGCTGGGGACCAAAGTACATTTGTACAAACGGCCTCTGTCTGGGTGTATTTCCATGTATTTCCACCTTGCTTGGTTGGGCCAAAACAGGGTAACCTTTTTTTGGGACCAGGAGATGTGATTATGTTGTGTGGAAGTAATTATTATGAATGTCGGATGAGCAAAGGTTTTTTTCGAATCTTGACTCACATAGCGAATCGACGAGAGCCGAAACCTATTGCTTTAATAACGCGCAGACCTTCCCGGACCCGCACAAAGGGACCTTAAAAGGACCAAAAGAAATATTATCGAAACCCTCGCCACGCCACAACAATGATGCGACAGAAGTTTATGGCACACTTTAAAGATGTTTTTATTTTAAGATAGTCTTATGCGATTCTCATCTAAAATACACGCAAAACTCCAAAGTGGAACAAAAAGAGGAAATATTGTGTACGATAATCGACAATGTTATCTTTCGCATTTTTGCATTTATTAATCCTTCTAAAAAGCATATAATTGAGCACACTTAAGGTTTAATTTCTATTGTTTAATTTCGTCGTTGAAGGTTGAAACTAATAAGATCTTAATTGTAGTAAGTCAGAACTTACCTCTCTCTTTTCTGTATTTATTTTGTCTTTCTCCAATTCGTGGTAAGCATTGCTGGTTGTACCATTACTTAAAATACTCAATAGTTACCTAAGTTGCTGTTACCACTCATTGTATTATTGTTTGTTTACCCTTAATAAAATGAATAAAATAAAATAAGTGGCAAATATCGAATTTCTATCACATATGATTTATACGGCGTCTTGTGGTATCAAAACTGGATAGGTGAAATGGTCGCTCAAAAGCTGTTCAACAAGCATGCGGGACCAACCTAAATACCTCGCCACGAGTCACAATATTGAATTTGGGTCCGCCCGCTTAGTAGTTAATGTTCAACAGTCGGGTTGTTGGTTATTTTTATATTAGTTTTTGTCTTTTAAATATTATTTTTTTGTTGTACTTTGCCGATTTCATACATCCTACACTCGCATTCACTACATTCACATGCATTCACTAAAAATCTGACCGTTGGTTAAGGAGTTACGAGGGCGGAGAAGAATCGGACTTACATACATACATACATACACACGAGCCAAACATATTACCCTCCTTTTGAGCTCGTAGGCTCGGGTAATAAAGAGTAGGCTTGCTATACCATCCCGTCAGCTAAGTCTGTTTAGTCCGCGTGAAATGCAATGGCAATATAAATACAGAGCTTGTCACGGCGCGGGTTTTCTCACGACAGGTTCTTTGCGGTAATATTTGTTGCAAAGCCAACCAAAACTTAAGCGAATAGAAAGACATATCATGTGGAAGGTTGCTGTGCACTTACCGGTTCGTATTTATTGAATAGCAGCAAGACATAACGGTCCTACTGGCACGTTTTCCTCGTGCCGAAACCCTTGCCTCGTGTAGAATTATTAAATATCCACTAAGTTGCCGTAAAGAATTTTAATATTAACTTTTGAGACGGCCACCGAGCGGGTTAGGTCCTACATTTTTCGCTTGCTGTTATTGAAATTTCGGTGAAGAGGGTTTTCATAACAATAACGTGGGAAAGAAAGCGCCGTGGGATTACTGGAGCTAAGATGGTGCTATTTACTTGGCGTGCAAGGGGATTAAATAATATTTAGGTTTTCTTAATGTAGTTTACAAAAAAGCAGGTTAATGGACGACATATTAAACAACAGTAAGTAGGTTGTTGAAAAAAAAACATTATTGATCTTCAATCAAGTGATAATGGACTGATAAGGCCTTGATTATTGGTGGCAATGGTGGTATTTTCATTTAAAAAGCCGCCCAAGTGCAAGTTAGATTTACGCAAAAAGGGTTTAAGAAGAAGAAGAAGAAGAAGAAAGACATTTATTATGCCAACAAGAAACATCACAGAAACAAAATAAGCAGATAGGTAACATAACATGCACAACAACAGATAGAAAACTAAATACACAACAGACAAAACGAATAACTAAAACAGGACCAAAGATGTAGCCTGTGGTGTATCTAAGTTGCCACAAAAGGCAGCTGACTCAGCGTTGTGCTGAGTTAGTAGTAGTTAAGTATCATTATTTATACAACATTTGAATATATCCAGGGTCTACCTGTTGCCGTTTTTAATATCAAGCATAAAACGGCAAAAAATCACGCCCCCTTAAATATGTTTTTTATTCTGTTTTTAGTTATTGATGTTATAGCGGCAACAAAAATACATCGTCTGTGAAAATTTCTTCTGTCTCGCTATCACGGTTCATGCGATTTACCCCCGGTTTCTCGTACACTAACAAGCTGTTAATCTACTGCTAACAGCAGTCGGAGGTTTTTTTTGTATCGACTTTGGTCAATTGACAGCTGTTAACAGTAGATTAACAGCGTGTTAGTGTACGAGAAACTGGGGGACAGCCTGGTGACAGACAGACAGACAGACAGACAGATGGACAGTGGTGTCTTAGTTATGCCTTACCCTTTGGGTACGGAACCCTAAAAACACGAGAGGGAAAACAACAGATTTAGCATTCTGGGTTAAGAATGCGTCCCCTCCCTTGAGACGACCAGATGGGGCAAGTATTTTTTCTTGTAAAAGGTTCTTAATTTATTATCTTGGAAGTTATTACATAATTCAATACTGAATCTCGTTTCGGCAAGAAAATATTGAAAGTAACTCTCCGCAACACAAATCACAGAGTATAATAGAAACAAGCGAAGATTATCTCAACTAATGCCCGGTTATTTCACATATAATTAGCGAGTGAATCCAACAAGCCTCTAAACTTGTTATCGCTCGCTTGAATACAATTACAGCGAACTGTAATGGCGGAACAAAGCACGACTGAACTACGATACAGCAACAATAGAACATTAACTCGGCTGCGGCGGAGATCTTGTCTTAACTATACGGGAAATTTGTGACACAAATCAAGCAGTAGATGCAAAAAAAATACGAAAACTGTTGCCATTTTTTTTATTTGTTTAGATATTTGTAATTAACAGTAATAGTGGATATTAGTAATAAATTCGCACTTGTAGCCCTACTATTGCTGTACGAAAATCTGTAATTAGTAACGTCAACAATGTTTGATTTAGTTTTCTTCTAAGCCCTGGTGTGAAATGCAGTGACATTGATTGAGACATAGAAAAAAATTATAGCCTGACAAAGAAAATAAAAATAAAAAATGAAGATTATGGGTAGAGGAACAGGCACGGAGTTAAAATATCGTTTTAAAAAACAAGCCAAGTGCTAGTCGGGTCACGCGCAGTGTAGGGTTCCGAAGAAAGATGGGGTTTTATTTGCTTTACAGAACTAACAACTTCATCAAAGTAATTTTCAATGGATTTTGTACGATTTTTTCCTTTTATAAGTTGGTTGCTTATTACTCGTTAACTTGTAAAGTCTACTTAACCGTGGTCGTCTACCTGTTAAGTTCATTATATGTGCTACTACCCTGATTTTTGCGCGGACAGACAGATAGACGGGCATCGACTACGGAACCCAAAAAAGCAGAATAAAATTCGGAGAAAAATAAGTTTGCTGGCTCTAGTAATACCTTGGCGGGGTGTTGCATTATACGACGTAATAAGGACCTACTTCCCACATCATATGAAACACTGCGCTCCCGGTGCATTTGAAGTATCATAAGATTTCGAACAAAAAATCTAAAATGGCACGAACGATGGGCATTCAGCTAAAGTTCTTACATCACCACTTCCAAGCAGTATTTCGAACTTTTAAATGACATCACAGAACCTTTTACGATAAACGAACTTTAAGAATACTTACTTAAAATTGATTTCCAATAAAATTTCTTAGGTACGTAGCAAATTCGAACTGCTTACCACATCGGCCCGCACAACGCAGTGGTTTGGCAGTAATTACAAACAGAAAACCAGACCAAAGAAACCAATGTGGCTCTTCTATTATCGTCTTCGCGTTGTGTGGCTGCGCCGTAATGGTGGCGAATTGAGCCACTTTGGCCCGGTGGCCCGGCCGGCCCAGCCGTTGGCCTAACGAGCGATTGTACTTTGTGTTCCGTTCCTATTTACGTCTGCCAACCTTGCGGTGGAAATTCTCTGAGAGAATTTCACTCGAGAGATTTCTGTTCGAAATACAAATGGGTATTCCGACGTGATGTTTTTGAAATATATATTTTGATGAAGTTTATCGGGGCTCAGGGTCGACGGCATGCCGCGTTTATGTCAATGAGCGTTGAAAAAAACATGGATTTCAAGCGGGGACATTTACCAGTTTGGTAAAGTAAATTCATAGTAATCGCTGAAATAGAGATAAAAATAGAATAAAATCTACAACGTACCTTGGAAAAAGCCTCTCTCAGCAATAAACTAATCCTACTACCATTTTAAATACGAAAGTTTGGGTTGATGGATATTGTTACCCAATCACTAGATGAAATTTGACACTGAGATACATTTTATAGTATATAGGCTAATTTTATCCCAAAAAAATCCATATTAAAATTTCCACATGAATGACGTCGTGAGAAAAAACAAGTTGAGCATAAACTTATTGATGGAAAGAAAAAATCTCAGCTGCAGCGAAATTCCACCGCCCACTTTGTACACCAAACTGATTATTATGGAACTCATATTGAAAATAAATTAAAATTATTAATTGCAGCTGAGATTTGTATTATTTGGTCGACTCAGCCCATCTCTCTCAAAAACTATGTTCTATAGATCAAACCACTGAGCAGTGAAAACGGCTCCTGTTACCATATGAATTCAAGAGGATTTGTTTCATCGAAGTTCCTCTCTCAATGCTCGTGTACTCACACACGACCAATAGACCTAGAGCCGTCAAGTGCACTCCGCTGGTTCCATGGGTGGCGACTGTCAAAAAGACGAGTGCTACCACGGAAAAACAACTGCGAGAGGACGGCTGCGAAGCGATGGACTGGCAAGCGCCATAGAATATCTGGTGACAGAATCCACGCTAGAAAGCAATACAATCCAATCTACAGGTGACTTTGAATTCGTTCACCGTATTTTAAGGATGCATTCTAACCATGATGTAGAAACACATAGTGCTAGTATTGGAAAAAAATACGCGACAGAAAAAAAAAAATTTTGTTACCCAAAATTAGTACACTTAAGCATAAAGAAGCAATGTCGGGACGAAAATTTATAAAAATCGAAAAGTCTACACTATGTTTTTAGCGTCTTATGGTCGGCGCCGGCCGACTCAATCGTTTTTTTTAAACTTTTTACGCATATTGGACAGACGTCAGACGTTTTACGTCAGACTCTTAAGAATTTAACATATTACAAAGCATTTTTCAACGTCACGGTACTTCCTACCACTTCGAATTTGGATTCACGGTGTGGAGCCAAATGGGAGAATTCAGACAGGGGAGGGGGGGGGACGCCCCAATCGGACAAACATTTGCGCTTTAAAGATTAAAATTTCGTGAACAGAAACCTAAATAAAAAAATTATCTTACTTACAATATTTTTAAACGATCAATCCAACGATACCCTACACTATAGTGTAGCCAAGGAAACATAATTACATCCCTATTTCAGCAGCAGGGGTATCCTAAAAAAAAATTAGATTTTATTTTACCGTTTTGTCGGAGTGATTACCGACAAACAGACGGACATGGCTCCTTGTCGACTGCGGAAACCTAAAAAGATATCTCTTTCCAATAGCTGACGTTCATAGGTCATGAAATGGCTTGGTAGACTGATGGCCAGATTCTAAATTGAGGATTTCGCTAAGCAAATGGTTAACTGCAGTGCTGTCTCTTCGAATGTCTCAGAAAAGTGCGTGACAGAACGTTACTTAAGTTAAGTTAAGAACGTTATTTACTTAGTGAAATTCTCACTTTAGAAATCGGCGCTGAGACAAGTTTAAAAGAAGGCATAGGTTGGAAAATTAAAGTTAACGAATAGTTTTTACCCAGAGATATGGCAGAGCAAATCCAAGCTAGCAATCTAAACAAGGATCGCTTATATTGTCCTATTGTCAAGGACAGTTTATTTTTTATTATATTGCCAGCCAAAAATAGTCTATTAGCCCGTATTCGTGCGTTGCTGGGCATAGAGATTTACTTCTTTCTTTCCTTGGCGATCTTCATCCAAAAAACCTATTTATCCTCATCCAGCCGCTCCCAGAGACGGTACACAAAGAAAAGATGCCAAATTGGTAATCCGTGCTAAAACCAAAGTTTTTTTTTACTCTTTTGACTCAATGTGATATGTACGTATTTTTTCCGTACTTTTTCAGTGAAAGGAAAAAAAAATATTACTTTTTTAGTTTTTAATCCAATTTGAGAGTAGCCAGCGTTCCTTCTGGGACAATTTAAGCAAAATGATAGAGTGACAGATGGCAGGTTTTGCACAGTAGTTTCCACTGAATAAAATATAGATGGCTCGGTCGGCAGGTTTTTGCGCCAGATTTGCATTCAGTCTGCGCCGTTGTTGTTGTTTTTCAACAATTAACATAGTTGGCGCTCGCAATGTGTTTATTGTGAATGAAACATACACGCCGCGATAAACCTGTCCGGAATGATTTTATTTTGTTTTACGTACCAGTCACCGTAATTAGTTAATGTTTTATACAATTATGCGCACCAGTAACCGTATCCTTTTATGGAAATAAAAACTAATTAGTGACAATATATTTGTGTAAGAGGTAGTGACGATCAAATTTGAAGACTATTTTATTTGCAGATTTATTTAAATTTATTGTTATGGAAAATTAAAAAAACTAAGAATATTTGTTTTAGTTTTATTTGCATCAGTTCTGTTGTTTTTGATTTTTTTAATATGGGTCTTGCAACCTGAAAGAAATGCATTTTAGTATATAGAAATGGAATGTACGAAATGATTAAGCAGTAATTAGGAATACTTTACAGCCGTTACAAGATAAAAGAAAAGCCAAAGTTTTATTAACGAAACAGCTTTATCAAGTCTATAAAGAAATGGCAGCCTCGATCCTCTAAGTTTCTATACAAAAAATAACTGCCAATTTCTCGTGGAATCTTTTACGCGCAATTGAATTTGATTCAATTTTATGGCGATCGCTTGCGCCGTAATAGTATCAAACGGGGTGGACAGGAATTCAATTAAAAAGTTTTATGTACACCGACACAATTTTCTCCGTAAAGGTAACTTCTGGAAGTACGAATGACTTTCGAACGTTGTAATAACCTCTATGTTTTTGCTTTAGTTTCAGACATTTCGTACTCAATTCAATTCAATACAAAAAAATAATTACATTGCATTGCATTACGTTAAATTACATTATATTACATGCACCATGCAATATCCACCAAGAGCGTAGAACAAATACGGACAATAAAAATAAAAAATCAAGTGTCGATTATGGCTAAACCCCTCATGGTTGTAAAAATCACGAAGGAGGCTTATGTCCTGCAGTGGGCGTTAAATGGCTGATGATGATGATGGCATACAGTCTGTTAGCTTTTAGAATATACATCGGCTACTATCGGATAGAATCGGACATATGCATGTAATAGAAATATCGGAACTAATATGACACTTAATTTCGAAATAACTTTTCAAAATAGTAAAGAAAAGTTTTATACAGAGCAGGAAGTAGTATTACACTCGTGTGCTTTCGGCGAAAACCGAAGCCTACTCTAGAGCGCGAGGTACATTCTAAAAGCTAACAATACTGTACAATGATTGTGGTGATTGTGAGGTATTACAAAAATTGACACTGACTCCTAAACTAGGTATTAACCTGTATTTCAGGAGTCAATGTTCGACCATGATATTATCCATTTATTAGATCTTGTGTTTTACAAATTATTATTTATTTCATTCAAGGTTCACGTATGTGGTTCTATACTAATCAAACGAGAGAATGAAAATTTGTGAGTAATCTGTCTTACGTCTTGTGATTGTGTAAGTATGTATGTGAATGCGTGTGTGTGTTTGTGTGACTGTGTAAGTAAGTATGTAAATGTGTTTGTTTGTGTATGTGTGTGTAAGTTTGTGTATATGAGATAATGTATTTTGAGTGTAGATATGTAAATCTTTACGCACCAAAACTTAGCAGGATCTCGGTTTCCTGGTAACTTTGCTCTAATAGTAATCTCTGAACGGTAGTTTTAACTTCACGTTTGCTTGATTTTTAAATATAGATTTTTGATAATACCTAATGATTCCAAAGATAGAAATAATGTTCTGTCAGAAAAAAGGAAGGACAAACAAATAATCGGCAAGGCAAGACGATGTTATTTGTGAATCTAAATCTGCACATAACAATCTAAGAGCACCGTGGGATCCCACAATAACTCCAACTAGATTTGCAACGCGACAGCTGACAGCTCCAAATCGCTCACACAGACAAGCTGGCTTCCAACCGGAGGTCTATCCACCACAGTCAGGCCATAAACACCTGTATTACCAGGCTATAAAGTCGACAGTCGGGGGCAGGTACCTAAACACAGGTGAGACGGTAAATCCAGCGTTAAATTGTCAGTTGCAGCGCTGAGTGGTGCCGCTGTGGCCGCTGCATCCTTGCGGATTATGGTGACGAGAGCGCTCTGCAGAAACAGTAAGTCTGTAGAAAGTCCATTTTCAAATTGACAATACTTTATGTATCTGCAATCTGTAGAATTCTAAAGGACCCGATCGGGGACCATAACAATGGTATTAAATTGTTCTTTTTAAGGTAATTGTCTAACACCTATGTCTATGCCAAATTTCAGCTTTCTCGTACTAATCGTCTCTGAGCTAGGCAGCGGACAGATGGACAGACGGACAGACGGACAGGTAGACAGACAGACAGACGGTGTGCTCTGGTGTACAATAAATAATTTTCTTATTTTGTATTATATTTAGGTTCTTGATGAATCGTGATGGAATCAATGATGCTATATGATATTTTTTTACAGTGCGTACACAGAGTATGCAGTTTTGTCTAAGGCTCGAAAATTTGAAAATAACCTCCGATTTCTAGTTAACAATCTATTAAGAGTAAAGTTGTCAGTTGGTGCTTTGGCATACCGACAAAAGTAAGTAACGAATGTGGTTTAGTTCACCTCTATATATGTTTTTTGGAAATTATAACAATGACAAAATATAGTCTATGGTGGCACTGAAAAATAATATTAAGGACATTTGAGACATACTTTGAAGGTTCCTAATATTTATATTATTACTTAATTTTTTTTTATATCTGACAGTTAGCAGATTGATAATTTTTCAAACTCAAACTCCAGCTCAAATAATTTATTCACGTTGTGTCATACAAGTTGATGTTAAAGTTCGAGAGCCGGTTCCTTAACTTTAATATTACCCCAGTGCATTTTTGTACTGAGGTAATTCTTCAATTCAATTCAAATATTTTTATTCATTATAAAAACAGAATGTTTACTTAATAAACGTCAAAGTTGTTCTTCTGTCAGCATATCATCACTCTGGTATTTAGATAGTACTAAGGCTGCAGTTTGTAAACGGATTTTAGAAGATAAATTTTCATGATTAGAGAAAACAGGTTTAATCCGTCAACATAATAGTGGCTTACACACTGTGCAGGTGTAACAATTCGTAAAATTAATATAAAAGGCTCTACACCGGTAAAAAACTGAGATTGGAACAAAATCTATTTTCTTCTCGGCAGACACAGTCAGTCCTTAGTTTTCTTGTTATATTTCTTATGGTCACAGTAAAATACCTAAAGCATGCAATTATCTAAAGAAAAAACGAATTAAGTATTTTTCTTCGTAAATCTCCATTTAAGCGTTTTCTTTTCCAATCTAGGTCGTAAAGAATATCACGTCTGATGAGATCCGCGACTACGGTCAATGTCAGCACTTTGCTTCGCTCCTAAGACGTGATTTTATCACAATCGACCCAATCGACTCTTTGCAACATTCAAAGTCTTGGTGATCTCCAGTTACATTCAGTTTGTTTGCCGAGAAGGCCGCCAGCATCATAGACACTGTGTAACGCTTGAAGTGGGGTGTATGAAAAGCTATATACACAAATGGAAGCGTAAGTTAGGGAAATGGTCTCCCTAGAGGGTGATCGTTTCTTAATTATGTCACTCGTTCAATACGGCGCGGGGTCAGTAAGTCACTGATGCTATTACTGCAGTCGGAAAATGTGTCTTGAGATCAATACGTTGCGCTCTGTTCAACTAAATTGAACTCCAGTGGGGCTGAATAGTTAGAACACTCTAACAAGCTTACTATGAGGCTGGCCAGAGGTTGCTACGCGGTAGAATATGTATCACTCTGCGTAGCAAACCGCCCGTGTCACGATATGCCGTAGCTGGCTACGACGTAGCAAATTCGTAGCAAGCTACGACGGCATTTTGTAATTTGAGCTAATTTTACTGTTTGTTCTCTCGTTTGAATTTTTACCACATAAGTCACCTGCCTGTTTCTTAACGCAAGTAATTGTTCTTTGTTGCAGGTAATTTGTCATTCCACAGAATCCCGTAGTCTTTGTAAGTTTTAGCTTATTAAGAAAAACGCAGAGTCTACTTTCACTACCTTGGTCTGGTTTTATTGTTGAATTAATAACTTCATTAGTATATTCTTTTTGTTGCACTAACCCGTGCTAAGGACAATTTAAAAAAAACTATTTAGAGGCTGTACGTAATACAGAGAAGTTTTTAAAGAGGCGCGAAATTTCGCCGATGCTTCCCCTTGCCGTTAGCTCTGTTGGGAGAGCGCTGGCACGGTTAGCCAGAGGTTCAAGTCCCAGCATGGGTGGAATTTTTAGCCTCTAAATAGGTTTTTAATAACTTCACTAAGGAAATTCTTAAGTATCTTCTGTATTGTTCTTTTTCTGATGAGACAGGCTGATACTCAAGTGTTTACTTTGTGAAATTTCCAATTCAGAAATTGGTGGTAAAAGTATTTTTTTATCCTAAGCTAGTGCTTCTGTGTGCTTGTTTAAGGCTAAAGACTGTCCTGTTGATAGGCCAATACGGGCCAATAAGTCATTGATTGAATTAGCTATTCAATCTGAGCCCGTTGATTGAACAGTTCATCGGCTATGCAGCACATCGAGGTCACAGACGCTTGCAGCACTACGTTGATCTACTAAACCAACTGGATACTAATCCAGACTATGTTTCACACGTGATTTTGTCACTATCTAAGAGGAAATAAAATAGTGACGGAAATCACTAGAAATAAATACGTCTCAGCACATAATAGTAACAAACCACTGGGCATAACTATTCCCAGTGGTTTATATTATTAATGTTATGTACTAAGACTGGTAGCTATTTAACCTTGATTCTCGTTAAGAAATTATTAAGTAATTTTTTATGCTTATTAATTATTATTAGTCCTTTCAATGACAGGATACGCAACAGTTTTATTAGAGAACATTGTGGACTGACAGAGGATGTAGTGATTAGAATTGAGAAAAGAATTTTGCGTTGGTTTGGACATGTAGAGAGGATGAAGGAAGAAAGATTGACTAAACAAATAGATCAAGCGAATGTGGGTGGAAGGGTTGGTAAGCGACAACTCAGGTGGACATACTTCGACCAAATAGGAGACGTAATAATAAAGGGCAAGATAAACATTACCCGAAACCGGCGTGCGTGCATGCAACGGCTAATTAATGTTGAGGAAGCGAAAGCAATCTGTCAGGATCGTGGCAAGTGTCAGATCCTGGTCTCTGCCTACCCCTCTGGGATACAGGCGTGAGTTTATATATGTTTGTATTAACAATTCTTTTACGTGTAACGGTTTTCCCAAAAATATTTAACTAATACCAATACCACCTGTGATAATTACTATGTACGTGGATTAGCAATAAATAATATGTATACTTTGAGAAATATTTCTTCAATTGCAGTTCAAGAGAGCTAAACTACACTCTAATTACTATTTTTTCATAGTACATTATAGTGTACTTGTTTTTTTTAAACCACTATAATTTCGAATTTGTTTATTTTAAATATGAATAACTTTGTACTTATAAAACATTAGTAAGCTAAGCCAATGGACGGACAACTCACCCCTAACTGACTTAAATCCCTTTTACAAAATCGAGCAGTCTGTCTCTAGAAACCCATTTAAAGAATTAGTTTCGCCTCCAATTAAAACTGAATAGCTTCCACTAGGCTTAGAGCCAGGAGACGAGCCCTTAGCTCGATTAATCCCCTCTAGCCCTGCGTCTGGGACGAGCCGAGATTAAGCCTGTCGCCTGCCGCCTGGCGGAGGCGATACAGCCTCTAAGGGTCACCTTAGGCCTCTATTTGCTTGCGAAACATTTGGGAAATCGTCTTCGTTGTGTGGTATAGATTGATTAATATCACAATCATACACACACGTAAGCGGTGGTAGTGCACGGGTAAAACGCCAGCCTCACATTCGGGAGGTCGTGGGTTCGAATCCTGGCATGTACCAATTACTTTGTTTCTACGTTACGTACATTTGTGGATTTGTAGTAGCAATACCACTCGCTAACTGTGAAGGAAAACATTGTGAGGAAACCTGAGTGCCTGAGGTGTTCAAATACCTCAGCGCTTGAAGAAGAGAGAAGGCGAAAAAAAGACACACACAAAGAGTTAGGCAGAGACCAAGTTTTGCCACTCACAATGATCCTGACAAATAAATAAAAGATAATAAAGATAAAACGTTTATTGACATAAATTATTTCATCATGTAGGTGTTCAGACCCCGCCACAAGACGATGCCTATGCCTGTCCCGTGGGATATAAAAAATAACAGTTTACCAATTTAAATTTCGGACGGTTTCGGGTAGTCGGTCCAGCAAGTACTTATGACGAATTTCTAGGCACCTTTCTGACCCAGTTGAAGGCTTCCATTAATGAGGCAGGTATTTATAGCTACACACTACCTTTTCCTCATTCGATACGCGAGGCCACGCACGGCGTACAATCCGTGACCGATCCGTCGCAATTGTCTCGCTGACACAAAGGAGCGTCGGATTGGGCTCCGGCGCCAAATTACTTTTATATTCTACTCGATCGAGACAATAAAGATGCACCCCCACCTGCGGGCTTAGCGGAAATTGAGGTGGAGAAAATTATGGCTGCTTTTTTGGGGACAGCAGTGGTGAATGGAGAAGTATAGCGAGAGACATTGACAATATACCTTCTACACCTAGGCTAGATGATTCATGCAGCATTTTGTGCTTACTCTTATTAGATGGGTGAAAATAGAGACGTTGAAGTGTCTGAGACATATTTGAGATAGAAGAGGCTCATCCAACACATATTTCGTCCTTTCAGCTAATAAGCAAATGTATGAAACTACTTTAAAAGACAACATGCGAAGCGAAGCTAAGTAATTTCTGTGTTCGTTTTGACACAAAATGTTTGTAACAAAAAACTAGAGATAAATCCATATACACAATTATGAACTGTGGTCGCGAAAACTCAACATGTATTTCATTCCAATTTATCAAAAGGATAAATAACAATTCATTGAGCTAACAACGAGCTTAATCCGGCTTAGAATTATTTGGTATTAGTATACAAATGCACGCTTGTTATTAAATTCTTCTGTATCGTCTCGCTTGTTTTGGTTCCAAGTACTTTTAATTTTCTTTGAGAAACAAACGACAAATTCTGCGCGAAACAGTTCAAACAAGCGCCAATTGTTGAGAAGTTCAATGAAAGATAATGCAGCCAGTAGTCTAGTTGCACCGAAATGGAAATGTGGTGTGTGAAATTGACTGTTAATAAGATACATAACAAATAGGATAATATTTTTACATTGACCTTAACAGTCAGTCAGTATATCCAAGTCAACGGCCACACAGAAGAGACATGGGGCGGGGGCGCGGCAAAGACGCGAAAACACCCAATGTCGTACATTGACTCCATTTTCAAATTAATTTCAAAGTACTCTAGTTCGTTTTTCCCAAAATATTCTTACGTCTTATATTTATAAAACTTTCCTAATTATTGCATCGATTCATACATCTCACACTTATTGTTTGGCTTTATAACAGCCTGGCTTCTCTATTTCCTATTTATTTCCTGCACGCACCAGCCTGGGGCTACAAGACAACGAAGCTGTATATTCTTTGTGGTTTCCACACAAGAGACGTCACAAGCCTTAACCCTCCCTTCGATGCCGCGAGCTCCTCGGCTTATGACGCGATAATTAATTGTGTTGTTGTACGCAACAAGGCGTTATGCCTTTTATGCCGCAAAAACAAACGTTTCGACATTCAAGGGAATTAAAATTTATATAATACACATACAACTATGAAAATTGAAGTACAGGGAAAAATATGAAAACTATAAATTTTTAATTAAATCATAAAAAATATAACCTCAGGAAGAACAGTGAGACTCGATTTCTGAACTATTTATAATAACTAAGTACCTATAAATTTGTACCGAACTCTCGGTGGGCGAGTCCGACTCGCACTTGTCCGGTTTTTTATAATAAAGTTCGCTCAGCCTTCAAAAGATTTGTCACCAATACGCGATGAGGGGCATCGCTGAGAGAAGGCCTGTGCCCCACAGTAGGACGTATCGCACCTTAATTTCCTTAACGTAATACACACATTTTCAGCGAAGGTGTCATTCTTCAGTTAAAACTCATGCGTTCCGCGAGAAAGTACCTAACGACACAATGCCATGTAGGGGCTTTTTAGTGAACTATTCAAACCAGTGTCTTCAGCAAACATAGGCCCGAGATTGTAGGTTAGATGGTAGGTAGGCGGTACTCACCTCCATTTTGATGATTTTTGTTTAGTGACGTTAAGGAAATCAAGGTGCGGTATGTAGGCTGCTTATGTACGCAAGTGTCCGGGTTTATTACACATCTTAGACCGGGCACATACCTTAGGTCGCTTAAGTTAGCATTATTGATCACATTATTACTTTATTTGGACAATATATTCAGTGCATTTACTTTTTTTTTTATAATCTTTATTAAAAGGTTTTGTCGCACAGCGACAATGTCACCTTTATAAGGCTACACATTAAAGACTAAACGAACTCAGTAATGTAACAAAAATTTAAACTCAACTTTCATTTCCACCTAACCAGTGCATTTACAAAACTAAACTTATTATACATACATGTGCCGGTACAATTTTGTTTTTATCTCTAGCAAATCAATGAAACAGTTACTTTGTTTTTGATATTCCGGAGTTGCTCTCACAACGAAAGTTGTTTGTATTGTCGTGTGAGAATGAGAGAGCCTTAAGTTTCTACAGGCCTTTCTAAAACACCCTGTCTACCGATTTCCTACATAAAGAACGAGCTATGTAAGCAAAAATAGAAGTCTTATATACATTTTCCCAGCCTGTATTACTGAGCCTAAGCCTAAATTAGGACGTTGTTCTGAAGACGTAAGGAATAAAAAATATTTCGATGATATTTTTGCGAATGTTGAATAACATATTTTAACAGATTTTTTGATTTCCTGCAGTTAATAGTATTAAAATTATTGAGCTACGGAATTTGTTTCATATATTTAACCTTCGTCGATTTAACGTATTCTCCTTCATTCGTTGTCATCTCCAATCGGCGGTCGACCAAGGATACATTGTTCTGTGATGTGGCAACATGAAAAAGTTAAGTTAAGAAAACAAAAAACAACACAAAATATTTACAAAGGTACATAGTACAATTGGTGGCCTTATCACTAAAAGCCATTTCTTTTGTTGCTTATTACTCTAAATTTCTTATGTTAACCTCCTCAGTCCTGACCTTGAAAATAACAATGGTTTTCAATTCTTCAATTTCAGGACTGAGGAGGTTAAACTACTGAAGTCCTGATTTTTTTCTACGACTAGATCCACTTCGTCTCTGTATTTTGCCTTGCAGAATAAGTTGCAGCAGATCATTTTTATCGGTTGGTACGTTGACATACAAAAAACAACTGAGAGCACCGGAAACAATCTGTTATCGTACGAGAAATTGGGACAAAGGCGCATATTATGACCCGCGCGGCAGCATTCACAAATTAAGCACCGATAACAGCTTCCACACAACACAAGCACTTGTCTTGCTCTCAAACTAGAATACCCAATGTTGGTATACGGTAACCAAGCAAGAGACATCACAAACATAGAAAAACACCCAGACTGAGGCCGATTGTACAAATAAAGCACGGCGGGCTACACTGCTAAATTATGCTGGCCCAAAAGCTTTAAAATAAAACGAGACATTATTATGTTAACCTTACAAGTGGAGGTTGAAATGTGTAAAAGGGCCCACCCGCGATGTAATAAGAGCAGTGTTTGCTCGCGCGGCTCGGGTGGCGTATTTGCATAAGCGATATCATAAGCTCAAATATTATGTGTATAGATGTATTTTCCCGGCTTAGCGCTGCCTAATCACTGCTAAACAATTTGAACATTTCAGTTTGCTTACCAGATTAATAAACATGCAGATATGCTTGCTAACAATGGGAATTATTGGTCGATGTATTAAGGATTAAGAAGCAAATAATACGTAAATGCGAACCTATTAGGAACGTTTGCTGTTAAAACATAAGAGCATCAATGAAAGTAGCATTCTTTTAGGCTTTTACGACCACTTTCGAGTCTCCAAATCCGTTTGTTTCTCAGCTGTAGAATTAAGTAATTCGCATGCAAGACTCTTTTCCAAAACCTACTTAACTTGCACGCCGTCCCTTATCTCGTCTTGGGTAGCGGAAGCAAACATGCTTTGGTTGGAGGGGACCTAAATGAGGTTCGGTGCGACCCTGCTGAGCAAACGAAAGACTGTTTACGAGAGCTCATAACAACACAACTGAGATATGTAAAGCAAAATGCTGCATGCATGTAACAACATCTTATTTTAGGATACTATGGGAATTACGTTGCCTGTATGAAAGCTCACCAAAAAAGGGGTGCGCCAAAGTTGACCGAAGATTCCTACCTCGATTATTGTAACTCCGAAAATTTTGTTACTACAATTTTTCATCCTAACAATCACTATTAATAACTACTCTGTTCCGAATGTTATTAATTCCGAATCATCCAACTTCATAATGTCGGTAACAATAAACATCTATTATACTACTATTTGTTTTCCGATATTATCTCAAAATAACTGTTTTTTACACTGTTATTCGAAATCATATATTTGTTAGTAGAATTGTTTTTATTCTAAAATCACCGAGATCGACATCAGGGCAGTAGGTAGGTTAGGTTAGGTTAGAACATGTAAAAACAACAAAAAAATACTGTTTTCAGAACGAAACCTTCCTACCTATAAGTCAGAATAGGATACTATTAGGTCAATGACGCTACGGAAATTAACATCTGGGCAGTAGATAGGTTAGGTTAGGTTAGAACATGTAAAACAACAAAAAACACTATTTTGGAATTAAATATACCAACCAAAAGTCAAATTATGGTACTGTTAGGTCAGTGTTCCTACCCAAATCAACATCTGGGCAGTCGGTAGGTTAGGTTAGGTTAGAACATGTAAAAACTACAAAAAAACACTACTTTGGAACTAAACATACCAACCAAAAGTCAAATTATGGTACTGTTAGGTCAGTGTTCCTACCCAAATCAACATCTGGGCAGTCGGTAGGTTAGGTTAGGTTAGAACATGTAAAAACTACAAAAAAACACTACTTTGGAACTAAACATACCAACCAAAAGTCAAATTATGGTACTGTTAGGTCAGTGTTCCTACCCAAATCAACATCTGGGCAGTCGGTAGGTTAGGTTAGGTTAGAACATGTAAAAACTACAAAAAAACACTACTTTGGAACTAAACATACCAACCAAAAGTCAAATTATGGTACTTTTTGGTCAGTGTTGCTACCGAAATAGACATCTGGGCAAAACAACTTTACAAAGATATCAAAGTCTGTAAATACATACCTTTTCTTTTACCGCATCCGGTTCATGATTATGTTCTTGTTGCGGTCCATGCAGTAATTTATACTTATTGACATTCTTATCAAAAGTTGTTTATCGTCCGTCACTTTGTTTTTATGAAAAACATGTTTATGAATGACAACATTGTGGTAAAAAACACTTAGGAGTTTAGATTAGTTTAGTAGTAATATTAGTAATAAAAAAAATCGGAAACCAGAGTGTTATGATCTTCGTCGGTAGTACTAGAAATTGTATGAACGAAAAAATTAGGAACCAAAATTTTCGGAAGAGTGATCATTCGGAGTACAAATCGTTAGTAAGACCATTTTCGGAAGTTAGACTTTAGTTGAGCCAATATGGACCCCCAAAAAAGTACAACGGATTAAGCAACACTGTATGTCAAGCCACACTGCTTTTATTGGGAAAATGCTGGAATATCTAGGAGTGTTATGATATTTTCACACCTAAGTTATATGCTTATATTACATATAATGCTTGATAAAAGTATAACTAACATTAGTTATACTTTTATCGAGCATTTAGCATTTAATCTTTATCTATAAAACACTTTGAACACACACTTTAGCCAGAGGTCGCGGGTTGAAGTCCCGGCATGGGTGGATTTTTTAGCCTCTACATAGTTTTTAAAATTGTCCTCAGCACGGGTTAGTGCAACAAAAACAATATAGAACACTAAGTTGTTAAGAACAAGTTTTGGCAATATGTAGGGGAGCTTCTGACCTTTGGAACTTGCGAGCAAACTTTTTATTATTCGAAGGGTTGGTTAGTTTTCACTTAAACCGATCGCTCGTAGCCCCGGCTGCCTAAGTGATCTTAAACGATCACGAAGGTTAAGCAACACAGGGCGCGTTCAGTGCATGGATGGGTCGCCGTCTATGCCTAACGCTAGTGGCATTTTTCCGAGCGGTTCCGTGCTTCGCAAGGCACGTTAAGCTGTTGGTGCCGTCTGCCGTCGATAGATGACAGTCGTTAAGCCAAGTCAGAGGCCTTAGGGCGGCTTGACAACTTCTGACAGTAGACGAGCCACTAGTCTACAAGCCTCCACCAATCCGGACTTGGCCCCCGTGGTGGAGTATGGCCTATACCTTCCTCAGGGAAGAGACCCGTGCCTCTCGGTGGGGACATAATGGGTTGATGATGATAAACCGATGAACTAGAGTTATGCACGACACCGGTGTTTGGTGTCGACCGATAAAAATTGAAAAGAATTTAGAACAGCAGCGACAAAAATAACTTACGTTACGCTGTTGCTATTTTCTGGTTGAAATTCTTTTCTGTAGCTGCACACGCCAATTTAAAGAAAAATGTGTAACTGTTAAACGAATCTCGTCGACACTTTTCTGTTTATACAAATATTGGACGTTTTGCTTGCGACCGTTCATATTTCACTTTCGCAAATTGAGTTTAAATTCTCCATTTAAGTGTGTATGTGTTTCGTATAAATATTACAGCATTTAGTGCGTTGTTGTCTAGTCTAGTCGAAAAGTGAAAATGGACAGAATTTCCTTTTGGTTTTTTGTGTAGCCTATATACGTCCCACTGCAGGGTCTTCTCTCCGAGAGAGAGTATAGGCTTAATAACCAGGTGTACTGCAGGGCCTTCTCTCCGAGAGAGAGTATAGGCTTAATAACCAGGTGTACTGCAGGGTCTTCTCTCCGAGAGAGAGTATAGGCTTAATAACCAGGTGTACTGCAGGGTCTTCTCTCCGAGAGAGAGTATAGGCTTAATAACCAGGTGTACCCACCGCGGATTGGCAATTCCAAGCGCTGAAGTATGTGAGAGTTGCAAAAGTTAATGCATCCTTCATGGGGCACTGTATAAGGTTCAACAACAAAATTCCTCATTATATATTAGAGTTACCTTCGATGTGGTTTAAAAAATGTGTTAAGCACACTCTGTGCAAAAAAGCTTGTTATAAAATCAAGAATTATTTAGAAGACAAAGATGTCTGGTATTAAACAGCAGATTACTTTTGAAGGGTATTTAGAGGATGACTGTGTCTAGTGCTCAACACATTCGTGAGTATTAACAACTTTGATGTACATCAAGTAAACGTTTGGTTTTTATAAAGAATAAAAATATTTGAATTGAATTTATATTTGTTTTTAATAAATTACTCAAGTAAAACTATCATAGGGCCTTAGGGTTGTTAAACAGTCAATTATTTAGATTAATCAAGTCCGTTATAACGTACTGTGCTGTATTTCTGCGTCCGTTAGATAATCTATTCCATATTTCTATTATAATAATGATAACAGGTCTTGTCCTGATCCCAAACTAGGATGCCCTGTGTGATGGTATCCCGGCAAGGACATCACAAACATGGAACTACACACAGACTGGTATAGCGGCCTCTAGCTGGAATCAAACCCACGACCCCTGTCTTGGTAGTCAAGCATGTTACCGCTAGAACAAACGAGGCAGTCATATACAAACTATCTAGCTCTAGGTAGCGTGAAATAATCCTTAGCTCGCTCAGTGTGAAAATATCTCTTTGTGTAAACATAGTTAGCTGTCGGGTAATCTGTGAGGATGTTGAGCAAACTCCTTCGCGACCGGAGCCCAGTAGCTTTGCAAGAGTAAGCCTCGGCTGAGCTGGGCTTAGGATGACATTTTGTAAGGAATTATCATAAAATCTCCGATTAAATAATTGTTTCGCAAGCGGGAGAGCTCCGACTCAGAGATGAGGATGTTTATAAAGAAAGTTGGGATAAAAAGGAAATGTTTTACTTTTATATTAGTTCTAACGTGTCGAACTAAAAATTAAGTCAAGTTTAGTCGGAATTAATGTTGTTTTTCATCGGCAGTGTAATGGAATAGGTATTTTTGTGGAAAACTTACAATATTTTATTCGGGTTTATGTAATATTAGGTCAAGTAAAATAGGTATTTTCAAATGACAATGAAAGGAAAAGCGTGTAAAATATTATAAACATAGAAAAACTCACACCTTGATCCCGGAAGGGTAGGCAGGGACCAGGTGTTAATGCTTGCTACGATACACGATGTCGTTTTTTAGTAAACTCCAGAAATACCTCAAAATCAAAATGAATTTTTTTTATTCAAAGTAGCACAGAAACTGCGACTTAATGAACGTTACAAGTTAAACTAGGTGTCCATTTCAAAATCTAGATCATTTTGGAGAAAAAATGGAGAAAGAAACTCCAAACTTAGTCTTTTCAAGTCCTTAATTTACAGGATTACAGGACCTTTATACCTTTTATAAAGTACTTTGTATATAATATGCATACTCATGGAAATCATCATTCAGCCACAAGAAGTCCACTGCTGGACATAGGCTTCCTCCATGGATTTCCAAAAAGACCGGTTGAAAGCGGCTTGCATCCAACGTCTTCCCGCGGATTAGTAAGTTGAAGTGGCAGTGGGCGGGGCACATAGCACGCAGAACTGATGGCCGATGGGGCCGAAAAGTTCTCAAATGGAGACCACATATCGGCAAGCGCAGCGTAGGACAAACAGCCACAAGATGGACAGATGACCTCATTGAAATAATTACATATAGAGCACTGATCAAAGCTCCGTTTCAAACGTGCAGCAAAGGCTTACAAAAAAATAAATGTAAAACAGAAAACCTGACTGATAAAAAGTCTTACGCAAGACTTAAATTACTACCGCCACCGTAAGGTTCTGCCCGGGGTTTTAAATTCAATTAGCTCATCGATTCCTTGCCTGAGACTGTTTAGCAGTCGGGTTTTCTTATTAGAATATTAAGTTTTTTTATTGGAAGCTTTTTTTGTGGCTTTTTACTAAATAAATAAATTGTAGCTGATATTCACCATTTTGTTTTTACGCAGTAACACTCGCGTTATCAAGGCATAGGCAGTAATGTAATACTTTTCACTTGATACCTTTTCTGTCAAACCAGTCCAGCCGTTTGGTTTCTAAGTCATACGCAAACATCATACATACGGGTGAAAAACATAACCCTCTTTTACGTCCGTAGCCGGGTAAAAACGCGATAGGATCGCTAGTTAGCTGCAATAGCATTACCGGGTCAAAGGCAAGAGAGGCGGGCGGAGAGCGCGGAGCACTTTTTGCGCGATTTAATGAACACGGCATAATTTATGTCCATTTGTAAGCTCGCACGGCGCGCCTGAGACGAGTCGGGCAAGGCACAAGAGAGAAGCGTTTATTGCATTTTAGCACGGCATTTAAAGTCGGAGGATACATTTTTGTATGGTACTAGTTAGTATCGCGTAATGCCTTATGTATATGTATAATCCTTGTCAGAGTACCAGCATACAAAATTACGGTCTATCAAGGAATATGCGATGTAACTTTTTGTTTTGTGTGATATAGTTTTTGACTTGTGCATTTACAACAAAAGTCAGCATCGAGTAAAATAGATATATCATTATTTGTGAAACAATTTTGCGTTAAGATGATTTCCCATTAATGTATTATTGTACACTGGAGAGCAATCATAAGCAGCCCTGCGGATTGGCGATTTCAAGCGCTGAGCTATATGAATAGTTCAGAAACTCAGGTTTCCTCACAATGTTTTCCTTCACTGTTAGCGAGTGGTATTGCTACTATAACTTCACAAATGCACATAACTTAGAAAACATAGTCATAGGTACACGCCAGCACTGGGAATCGAACCTGGGTCTCCCGCTTCCGAGTCCAATGTTCTACCCACTAGGCTACCACTGTAACGCAATCAACGGGCCATTAATAAAAACCCTCATATTTTAGTAACAATACAATAAGCAAAATAAATATCATCCACAATTGCATTAGTAACATAAATATACTATAATAAAAATAGTTTTCATTGTTTCTTTTTTTGAACTTATACCCTTCCCTGCTGACAATGAAAGATTTTACCACTATTAAATTTCTCCTAGCTTACATTGTTATCTAAGAAAATTGAAGCTAAAATTAAATTAACGTATAGCTTTGAATATTATTTTAATAATAATTCTGAGCTGACTATTATTGACTGGGCAATAATAGTAATGTATGACTAACCGCCATCGCTTATAACAGACGCCAGTAGCTGCAGGACGGTCGGATCGGGCGAGTGGTAACGAATTCGTTCGGCTAACGATATTGTCGAAATGAAAGAGCATTTCCATCGCTGCCCGCCCGCCTGTCGCGCAAGTACAGCTGCGTCACAGCCTTAACAGATAGATAGAGAACACTTTATTGTACATAAAAAAAAACCGCAGAGTCGGACTCGCACACCGAGGTTTCCGTACTAGCGCTTTGCCGTTTTTTTATCATATATCGTTAGAATATATAATAAGTCCCACAATCACGCCAAGTTTGATGCCTGTATGTATTACCGTTTTTATTTACGAAAGAGCATAAACAAAAAAACGGCGAAAAAACACGTTTGTTGTACGAAGGACTCCGTCTTTTTTTTACAATTTGTTAGGTAATCCGCCATAATAACACATATTCTGTAAACATTTCCACTGGTAGCCAGTTGAAATACGATACGATTACGATTACGACATACGATTTGGTACAAAATTACGGTACCAAAGATTTTAAAGATCGGACTGATAGACAGACAGACAGTGGAGGCAGTGTAATATGGGTACCGTTTGTCACCCTTCGAGTACGGAACCCTAAAAATGGAAATAAAAATTCCACTGTCACGGTGTTCCACGGTGGCAGTGGAACACCGGCCTTCCATTCGGCAGATTGTGGGTTCGAATCCCGGCATGTAACAATGACTTCTGGTACCAATGTTTTCTAAGCTACGTACATTTGTGAAGTTTTAGTAGTAATACCGCTCGCTAAAAGTGAAGAAAAACGTCGTGAGGAAACCTGAGTGTGTGTGGTGTTCACATAACTCAGTACTTGAAATTGCCAGTCCGCGTTGGGCACGCGTCGTAAATAAACTCAAACTCAAAAATTTTATTCAATATAAAAACAAAATGTTTACTCAATAAACGTCAAAGCTGTTAGTTTCACAATTAGTAGATTATATTGAGAAGAAGCTAACAAAGGAATGGCAAATTTATTCTTTTTAAACTCGTTTGAACTTAATTAACATAGTTTACACTACACTAGACATAATATTTGTCCCCGTTAACATAATTTAAATACCAGACATCTATTTCCTCTAAATAATCCGTAATGTTATACTTAGTAGGCTTTTCTGCACAGATTATGCTTAAAATATTTTTCAAACCGCGTCTTGGTAACTGTAAAATATCTCGAGGAAACTTGTTGTAGAACCGTATACATTCATCATTATCATCATCAGCCACTCGACGCCCACTGCAAGACACAGGTTAGGAAAACCATGAAGGGTTTTGCCATAATCGCCACGCTTGGCAGGCGGGTTGGCGATCGCAGTATGCTGTTAAAATATCAGGAAGACGGTGCTGCCCGTCTCCGGTAATGTATTTCCTTAGTCGCCTTCTACGACATCCACGAAAGGAAATGGAATGACGCAATTCTTAATACGGCACCACACGGAACAATCGTACATTTAAGCCCGTACTCTCTCTCTGAGAGAAGCCTGTGCCCTGCAGTGGGACGTATACCTATGGGCTACATTAAAAATTCTTTAAATTTTATCAATAACATCTTAAAACACGTATATTGTCTTAAGAGACTGCAGCATGTGTAATCGATAACTAAAACAGTAATTCAGACAGGGTCGAACGTTTTCTCTGTACGACTAAGCACTCCAACGTGTACTGTTCTTCACTGCAGTTAAAGATGGGATAAGGATGGAATTACAATGTAACCCACAGTGACTTGGGAAGTATGCTTAACGTGCCAGTGCAGCAATAAAGCATCGGTTCACAGTGATTTTACGCATAGAGATAATTTTCATAAAATTCATATACCGTAGGTGAAGGCTATTTTAAGTACGAATTCTAAGCGAACAAATTCATGGGTATTTCTAGACCGGAAATAAGGTAAAGCGTAGAGTAGGCTCGCGAGTGCTACAGCTGTGCTGGTGCTGTGGTGGCGATGCGGCGTAGTGCGATATTAAAATTGATTCCGACTCGTCCGTTATTGTTGCGGAATTCTGGGTCTCTTTTTATTTCGCTAACAAAATTGGTTTTGTTCGAAAATCTGATTTATCTACGGTTTAAACCGTTGTTACACAGAAGTTTGTGCATTAATTGTCGCAATCGGATTACGGGCGTACTTTTGTGAATGAACATTTAAACATTTTTACGTATCTACAAATTGGAACTGTGCGATGAAATGGTACTGTTCCGACAGCTTTTGTGATTTATTGACTTTATCTGCGGACGTGACTAGGAGGACGTGCGGTGACGTGCAACTGTGGGAAATGAATGGTACAGTTGCATATTGCAGCAGTTTATTTAAATGCAAGTTTAAATAAACTACTGCAATATCGCAAGTTTCAAAAATTTTATATTTTGCTTGCTGGTTAAGTCCACAGAGAAAAAAACACAGCAGAAAAAGCTACAACAATTTTTCTTCAGAGGCTCTAAAGATTGACAATCGCTTCGCAGAAAACGAATACAGCGAGAATAGAAGAGGTATTGGGTCTAGAGACACTATAAAGGCTTTATAACAAAACAAGCATAAATTCTATTGGGCCATACGTTCGCACTCGTCGGACGAGTCCACTAAACTAAACAACGTAGTTGAAACAAAAAAAACAACTGTTTACACACACACAAACACAGGTACACCAAACATTAACATACAAGAAGTAATTAGTCTGATTACATGATTATAATAATACAATCATATTAAATGGCAGATTTACTGACACTATTTATAATTTACTAATCGAAATGTAGTATTCTAATATAATAGTATCCCATGCAAATTAACTCAGCACCTTACACGATGCGATCTGCTTCGCACGAGGTACCTACACCGTTATTTCGCTTAGGTTGTATACCATTTAAATGTCTATGCAATACGATTATTATGTGGACTACAAAATAGTGTTAAGTAACAGCCATTGTCATACCACTATCACTCTATTGAACAACTATTCATTTAGTAGACTCTACGATTAGAATTGATGAGACCATATTTAAAAGGAAGGGTCCTAAAAGAGAACATTAATCTTATAAAATCCACAGGTTCACACATAAAAATGGGATTACCACAAGACTAAATTTTGAGGCCGTTCCTTTTTCTTGTATATGTAAATGATTTGCCATTTACGGTACAAAATATGTCCGAGATAGTATTATTTGCAGATGACACGTCACTTATTTTGAAATTAAGGGACAAGAAAATAATCTTGACGATGCAAACAATGCTCTCTCGCACATATTAGATTGGTCTACTTGTACATTCCAAGAAGACAAAATGTGTAAATTTTACCTTACCAAAAGAAGATTACTTGAAAAAACATTATACTTGGAAAATAAAAAGTAGAACTTGTAGAAGATACCGTATTTCTAGGCATCACATTCGATTCAAAATTACAGTGGGATCCTCATATTGTAAAATGTATGTTTATTTTAGTTCCTTCCATAGTATTATGTCCTACGGTATACTACTGTGGGGTCGGGCAGCAGACATTGAAACCATCTTCATCTTAAGGAAGAGAGCGATCCGATTTATTTACAAAGCTAGGTAGTAGGGACCCGTTAAGGGATTTCTTTAAAGAAAGTGACATCTTAACAGCTGCAAGTCAATACAGTTATGACAATATAATGTATGTTAGGAAAAATATCTGCAATTTCGAAAATATTGGTAGCCATCATAATATTTATACTACAAATAAACATAAATTGTCATTTCCACGTTTTAAACTTGCAAAAGTTAATGCATCCTTTATGGGGCACTGTATACGGTTTTGCAATAAAGTTTCTCAAGATTTATTAGACTTACCACCCACGCGGTTTAAAAAATGTGTTAAGCATACTCTAGACAAAAAAGCCTATTATAACATTAAAGATTATTTGGAAGACAAAGATGTCTGGTGTTTATATAATGTTATCGGGGATGATTGTAGCTAGTGTAGTGTAACTTTAAGTTTAAAACTCTGTTAATTAAGGTTTTCTTGAAAAGAATACATGTAGAGTTTCTTTGTTAGCTTCTTCTCCGCATAATCTATTAATTTTGAAACTAACAGCTTTGAAGTTCATTAAGTAAACATTTTGTTTTTATAGTAAATAAAATTTTTGAGTTGGACTTTGACTTTCCACGAAAGGAGGACGCAGAGCAAGAATATTCCTTAGGGCGAGACAACTAGAGCAATATCCATAATGCCCTAAGCTTTCAGCTGTCCAGTCGATGCGTGTAGTGGCCGGGATACTAAAGTTACGTTCAGACAAAGATTATTATAACCTATGCCATAAATGAACGGTCTGAAAGCATCAAATCAAAAGAGCGATTTGAGTTTAGCAAACTCGACAAATTTGTAAATGTAGTTTTTTTAAGTTTTTTATCAGAGTGCGTGTACTGGCTTTTGGAAAACAGTTTTGGTATCACAAATAAGAATAATAAGGATAAAAATATTTATTTGCTAAGGCATGGTAATTAGAAATTTTGTAGGTGGCAATGTTAAATTATGGTACAGGCATGCTTCACCCAGAAAATATTATTTTTGTTTGAGACCAAAAAAATCTACTAATTAAATTTAGCCCATTGCTTATACTTTTTCTCTGGGAGAAGGCCTGTGCTCTACGGTGAGACGTTTAAAGGCTACATAAAAAAGTTAAATTAGTAACTAAAAAAATGTGTACATAAATCTTTACACAGTAATAACATAGAAAAAATGTTTTTGCTTAAAACTTATTAACTAAGCTAACATGAGATCAATGGACCATTTCGTTTACGCTATAATACTATACTATAACACTATCTATGAGAATTTTATGTGAAACTGTTGTACGGTGACTGTAGGGGCCAATGTCGCATGCGCCCTACACTTGGGTACCAACGGGAGCGGGAGGTGGAATTAGACGCGTTAATTCGATGTGTCCGTCCCGGTTGGGAGTATTTATTGTACTAAAAGACGTAGCGCGGGGCATACAGGTTCGCTGTATCAGCAGTTTACTTATTACCAATACACTAATGTCGAGTGTGCTCGTACAGTGACCATTTCGGATCAAACCGACGATTTCGGAATCTTGAGCTCAGCTCTTAACTCAGCTTATCCTTCTCAGTACTGACCTTGAAAATAACAATGGTTTTCAATTTTCAAAATGAAAGCCACTTCTCTCTTTCTTCCTCTCTCTCTCTCTTTCAGTGGAAGAGAAGGCTTGTGTTCTGTTGTGAGACGAGGGCAGCCGATTTAATCATTAACAAGTAACCGTAGCGCGTCGAATACTCATCGGTGTCTGAACGCGCCTCAAGGGACTGCATTGTATGCAACAAAGGCACAGCTGCTGTCCTTGCGGGTGGACGGACGGACAAACCGACTGACTTATATTAGTTGACAGCTGGGAAATCTCCTTGTGGCTCGAAACATTCTTATTGCAAAGCTAAAGAGTCGAGTTTAGTCGGTCAGAGAGGAATTGGCATGTTTTGTCATATACATTTTTATCGCAAATAATACATTATTTTCGTAGTCGACAGCCTCAGTTGGAATGAGTAAGCTTATACTTTATATATATATAATAATAAATTTGTCAATTTCATTCGTTCAAATTCGTTCAATCAATTTTATCTTCGTCACAGCAATAAAGAACAAACTTATAATATTACATGTAGAATTAAACTTTCGAAGGTAATTTTATTGTAACATTTAAATAACCTCATTTCAAGAGGAACGTAGATAACTAACAGCAAAACAATTAAACGTTGTATTGTCAACAGGCTTAGGCAAGTTCCAAAGTCCTTTATAAACATCTCTAAAAGATCATAAATTCAAAATTCAAATATGTTGTCATTATAAAAACAAAATACTTGAAATTGCCAATCCGCGGTGAGCACGCGTGGTAATTAAGACCAAATTTTCTCACTCTGAGAGCAGGCCTGTGCCCTGCAGTGCGACGTATATAGGTTACATAAATATAAAATTACGCAATGAACGTCAAAGTTATTAGTTTCACAATTAATAGATTAATCAGAAATCTTCAGAAATCAATAATTTATTTCAACGTAAAGAATTTACATTCTGTTTGCTGACTACTATCTACTATGTTAGCCGCTGCCTTCGGGCCGTATTTGTAGTGGAGAAAAAGGCAGCGGGAAAAAAAAACTCCTTCTGACCATCTTTTCTGAAATCATCTTAAACTTATACATCAAAGCCTATATGATATGATTCCGTGATTGCCACCAATAACTTTAAAAGCCAAAATAAACTTCTTGTAGGAAAAAACTTAATAATGCAGGGGTCCGCCATCACCAGTCTCAACCATTTTAGAGGGAGATAGGTGACCCGGCCACCACGCCACTATTCGAATGACCTTTAGCAAACCTGCAGATTGAGTTCTTGTCAGCTATAAAATGTGTGCTATAGTAATTATTAATATGCAATCACATCGTCAGTACTTTTATTATATTACTATATTCTATAACCCTATTTAGAGCCTAAAAATTCCACTTGTACTTAATACAGAGAAGTTTGTAAAAAGGCTCGAAATTTCATCGATGCCTGCACTTGCCCATTAGCTCAGTTGGGAGAGCGCTGGCACGGTTAGCCACAGTCCCGGGTTCAAGTCCCGGCATGGGTGGAATTTTCAGCCTCTAAATAGTTATTAAAAAAACTAAATTAATATCAATAATTAAATAACAGTGAAATCGCAGTGGAATTGGTTTAATACCAAGGGCTTGCATCGTTCATATACACGTCTATTCTATAATAGGCTTTTTTACATACCGACTTTATAATGAATGTTTTAAATTTATTTTCAGACGAGGATAGAACATGTTCGGGAATTCTGTTGTAAAAACGAACGCAATATCCTACAAACGATGTATTTACCTTGGCTAAACGAAACTTAGAATAGACAAGCTTATTTTTATTTCTAGTGTTAACGTTATTAAAAATTGTTATATTTTTACGGACATACTTTATTGCACACATAAAAAACACATAAATAAGACACAACATTTACAGAAAAATTAAAAAATGTCCATAGCGAGCTTATTTCAGCAGAAATCTCATACATTATATCATCGAATATATATTGGCAAGCCAGTGTAAGAATTCCTATTTCTTTGAAACACTAATATTGAACAACGGCGATCCTTTTTTCCATTATTTACTCTAAGCAACACATACCAAATCAGTAAGAAAAGATTCCTTCGTATTTCTTTATCTAGGATTCTTGTATTTTATTTCGCCGGTCGCATTCCAGAAGTAAATATCTTATTTCGGCTCGGGGGTGGCGCGGGGTCGCAGTTTACTCATTCCCCATCGGAACATGTGGGGGCTTATAAAATTGAGCCGCGGATTATACCCGAGCCAAAACTCTAGGGTAAAAAGTAACAGAAGCTTTTGTTACAAATGCTGAAACCAACTTGTAACACTAACGCTGCCGTTGTTGTGTGACACTAACGCTGTGAATATTATTGCTTGGGCACTGACGAAATATCGTTATTCAATTGCATAGGAAAATACCTAGATTTATAATCATCATCATCAGCCTATGCTTTTCCACTGCTGGACATTATAGGCCTCTGCTATTGCACGCCACTGAGCACGGTCCTCGGCTACTCTCATCCAGCTCTTGCCAGCCGCCCTGCGAAGATCATGGCTCCACCAGTCTGAGGAACATTTATAATATGAGTGTTAATTGTAGGTGACTCTCATACAATATATTAGGCTAACGGCCTTTAGCAGTAGAGTTCTTCAAATAAAAAGCAGTAAGAGGATCAGTCCGTTAAAATTTTCTGGTCTAATAACAAGTAGATAATAAAAGTGATTAAATAAAAGAGATGTTCACACACCTCAGCGCTCGAAATTGCCAATCTGAGGTGGCCAGGCATGGTGATAAAGCCCGTACTTTCTCTCTGAGAGAAGGCCTGTGCCCTGCAGTAGGACTTATATAGGCTAAATAAAAAAACATACTTGACAGTAAAATAAACTTGATAATATAATTTTAGAGTTAGTTCCTCAAAATTGGCACCGACGTCGCGGCAGACCGAGGCAAAGATCCAGGTATGGTGCGACGTGGCTGGGGACAGGGAGAGGTGGAGGGTAGAAGGGGAGACGTTTGCCCAGCAGTGGGACTCAAAAGAGGCTAAGTAAAAAAAAAAGATATAAAATTTACCGAACTAACAGACACTAGATAATTTTACAATTAAATACCAAAATAAAATAAAAGTATTGTACTTGCAGAAAGGAAACAGGTAAATGAGACAAAACCATTATAAGGTATAAGGTTAAGAGGCAATTTCAGTTCTTAAATACATAAAGATACAATTTTTTTTACTCGAGTTTTTCTTTCTTTGTTGGTGCACTTTAATAGCTTTACATCATCATTATCATCAGCCATTTGACGCCCACTGCAGGACATAGGCCTCCCTCGTGGTTTTCATAACCATGAGGGGTTTTTGCCATGATCGCCATGCTTGGCAGGCGGGTTGGCGATTGCAGTATGCGGTTGGAATCTCAGAAAGATGCTGCTGCCCGTCTCCTCGTAATGTATTTCCTTAGTCGCCTTCTACGACATTCATCATCAACCCATTATGTCCCCACCGAGGGGCATGGGTCTCTTCCCTGAGGAAGGTATAGGCCATACTCCACCACGGGGGCCAAGTCCGGATTGGAGGAGGCTTGTAGACTAGTGGCTCGTCTACTTTCAGAAGTTGTCAAGCCGCCCTAAGGCATCTGACTTGGCTTAACGACTGCCATCTATCGACGGCAGCCGGCACCAACAGCTTAACGTGCCTTGCGAAGCACGGAACCGCTCGGAAAAATGCCACTGCAAATGGCGACCCATCCATGCACTGAACGCGCCCTGTGTTGCTTAACCTTCGTGATCGTTTAAGATCACTCAGGCAGCCGGGGCTACGAGCGATTCGCGAACGACATCCACGGGAGGAAATTTAGTGACGCTATTCTTAATCCGGCACCACACGGCAACCTTACAATAGCTTTACATAAGCAACCTGTATACATCCCACTGCAGGATATAAACCTTCTCTCGGAGAGAGAGAGAATGGGCATTTCAAGCGCTAAGATGTGGAAACGCCTCTGACTCTCAGGTTTCCCCACAGTTTTCTTTAGAGTTAGCGAGTTATTTTGCAACAAAAATTCACAAATGAACCCAACTTACAAAAACAAAGACGATTCAAACCCACGTACTCTTCGATTTTATGTGTCACGCCGTTGTATAAGCGTAGTTTTCTTTGATGACGAAGGGAAAGCGATTTTGATCATGCTAGGATGATACTATTAGGGTCATGTTTAAGAATCATGGTTAGTGGCAATCCCTGGTCTCGGCCTACATCTTCGGGATACAGGCGTGAGTTTAGATATATTATGTATTCTGGAAGAATTGTTTAGTGGACCTCTATTTACCTTCTATCAGTTTTGCAGCCATTCGATTTCGCGGTATCGAAATATGCTGATAAATCTCACGTCAAAGAGATATTGGACTTTTATCGCTCGGATGCTTCGTTGCGTTTTGTTTGTTTTACGAACTTCGCATTAAACTACGAGTTTTTGTTCAAACACTCTGCGTGTACGGGTTTACACTAAGCTCTGATAAATGATACGAACTGACTTTGGGAACTTATAACTGATATATTGTCAATAGTACTAGGACTAAGATGAGGGGTGAGATGAACTGGTATTGTACTGATAATGAGGACGCGACGAGTGTCCGTCTGAACGGATCGGCTCTATATCGTGAACTAACTTCGATTGCTACCGATAGGTAGCGGGTGACGGCAAAGGTCCGCGGCCTCGCAGAATTGCTGACAAGCAATTCGTGTATACTATGAAACTGTTCGGGTTGGCCCGTACATGCTCTGGACAGGGAAAGAAACAAAACGATAGCCAAAAAATACAATATTGGACTACCTTAAACTACTGCTAGCATTACTGATGTGTTAAGTCTACTTGATAAGCAAAAACCTACTGTTACTAAGTTATTACTAAAATGAGGTGATACAGGTGATATGAAACAATAACTTAAATATTTCATTCACTTAAAGTCTCTAGGTACGTGATCCAACGCAAAGACACTTTTATGATACACTGCTCGGGGCCCTAAATCCTCATTACATTCACTGATTGCCTTTGACGCATTTAAATCACTCTCACTTTGCCAATGCCTTTTTTCCCTAATCGTTACACATTTACACTTATCACTTGCACTACTGGTGACCGGATCGGCGCCGGGGGCGGGGGGCCGTGGGCCCCGCTCCACCTCCGGGAAGCGCGAACGGGCTGCGCCTCGTCTGCAACACCGTCGAATCCCGATTCCTGCTGCTACTATAATTGCTAGACAAACTATTACGTATATAGCAACGTAATGGTGGACATCGTGGTATGATACGCGGTAGGCAAGTGGTGAGTCTGCCTTCATGGCTTCTATCCTGCTATGAATCTCTTGTAACTGCTGTTGTACATCAGAATGGGCTGAGATTGACTCAATTTTGGGAATGGTCACATTGAAAATGTTGTTGACTGGCGAAATATCTGGTAGAAGTATGTCTGGATTCGTATGCATCGTACTCATGTCTTGCTTATGAGCGTGCACAGTAAACTGATTAGTCTTGATCATACAACCATGACCTATGCTAACAATCCCTGTGTTGTGTAGCTGTGTCACGGAGACTTGATCTCCGCAAATTATTTTGAGTGTGCAATCGTTACAACAGAAATAAAGGTACTGATTGGGCTTGTTTAGTTCAGACCATCTATTCTGGCATGGTGTCGTAGTTGTTTGGCAGTGGGTGGTCTTTACATCTGTTTGACAGAGGTTTTCATCTTGTCTCATGTTGAAGATTGGTTTTTGTAGGCGGCAGATAAAGTCTTGTTCGTGATGTGAACAAGCTCTTACTTCCATCTCCATCATTTCTACATAGGCATCCTTCTTGATGTTCAATGCTATGTACTCTGACTTGGGCTGCACCAAAATAGCCTGATTTCCAACCTTCTCGGGGATAGTTATAATTTTGAACAGTTCGTAACTGTCTCTGCTGACTAATGGTATCTTGATCTCAAACAGCAAAAAGTCATTGGTCATTCTTGCTTTGACGGTGACTAACTGATAGATATTTCGTAGATCATCCTGAAGGTTAGCAATGGGTAATGTTAATTCGGGTGCCAGTTGATTAGATATGGCATTCAGTTCCTTTCTGAGTTGGTCTGGAGTCAATATATGGAAATTGAAACGGCCATGATAAATATCTGTTATTATATCCAAAAGTGCGCTCTGGATGCTCTTCAAAGATTGAAGCATATTGCTTGCTGTTAGGGCTTCCAAATTAAATTCGTTAGCGTTGACCTCGTCTTGAATATTCTTGTTAATATTCATGATGTTCTGCTGCAGGACATGAAAATTCTGATTAATGAGTTTCTGCTGCTTGTTCATGGTTTCTTCTGTCCTTTTTAATAGGTCGTATTCTGATGCAATGATTGAAGTCTGGTTTTTCCATAATGAAGCCAAGTGTTGTTGATTTTCGCGCACGAGAGAAATATCTTGCTCATATTTTTCCGCGAAATTAGCGTCGAGTACGCCGAAGAGAGCATTAGCTACGTAACCGACACCGTTGATAAGGCCGCGCGCGTATCTCGAGCGCGCGCGGGAATGCTGACTCAGGAGCAGTCCATTGTAGTAGTCTAGCTCTGAGTATCCGTGACGTAACTGGAGAGATAACACTTGACAGTGTGTTGTTAAGTTTATTTTGGCGCATGCTCGCTCTATTTGTTTTGTGTAATCGACGAAAGCTGCGATGCCTTGCCAATAGGAAGACAAGTCATAGTATACCACAAGTTTCCAGTCGTCTCTGATAAGTTTTAAGCTTGATATTTTGTCGAAGTATAGCTTCTGTGTTTCTCTCAGATTTGTGACGTTGTAAGCGCCTTGTGAGCTTGGTATCATGAAAAAGGTTAACGCTAGAGCCACCAACGTAAAACTGAATTTGGATCTTCTAGGATGTTTTTTCGGTTTATCTCCTGTTCTGTCTCCGGAGGCTGTTGTCGAGATCTGTTTGTCGTCCGAAACGTTGCTATGGACGGGCAGCGGTGATAACTTGATAATAGGGCGTTTCATGTAGCCGTTTTTCGTTTTCAGCGTAACGACTCGCACTAGCCCATCCTTACCGGGATGCAACTCAACCACGCGGCCCATGGCCCACTTCCCTGCTGGAAGATTATCGTCGTGGATGATAACGACGTCATTCAAGCTTATGTTTTCTTTCTGTTGAGTCCACTTGCTTCTTGTTTGCAACTGGGTGAGATATTCTGTTTTCCATCTCTTCCATACATCTTGAAAGACGCGTTGAGCTAGCTGCCATCTAGTTCTTTGATCTCGTTCTGTTTCAAATACTGTTAATACGGGCCCACTTGCCAAAAAATGTGCAGGAGTCAAGCAGTCGTCGTCCGGGTTTTCTGATAATGGGCACAATGGTCTTGAATTTAGACAGCCTTCTATTTGAGCTAACACTGTGGATAGCTCCTCGAACGTCAATTTTTGCTCACCAATGACACGTTTAAGATGATATTTTAATCTCCGGACCCCTGATTCCATCAACCCTGCTGCTGATGGCCACGATGGAGCGTTAAAATGCCAGGTGATCTCCATCTCTGTTATTTCTGCTAGGAAGGTGTCACTGAAAATCTGTTTTAACTCTTCATGCTCTTGTTGTAAGATGTTATTGGCGCCCACAAAATTTGTGCCGTTATCGCTGTACATGTGAGCTGGCGTGCCCCTTCTAGCAGCCATTCTTCGTAGGGCAGCGATGAAAGACGACGATGTTAAATCGGACACGAGCTCGATATGTACGGCCTTGGTCGCCATACACACAAACACGGTAACGTATCCTTTCGTCGTTTTAATCCCTCTCCCTTTGTTAGCTTTCAGCATGATGAATCCTGTCAAATCCACTCCAGTGTGGTAGAAAGGTCTGGAAGGGTTACATCTGGCTTCTGGTAAATCTCCCATCAGCTGATCCTGTTTGGTTGGTGCATGTCTCCGGCATCTCACGCAAAGCCTTATCCACTTTTTCGTTACTCTGTTGCCACTGATAAGCCAATACTTGTTTCTAAGAAATGACAGCGTCAGCCTTGCCCCGCCGTGAAACGTGAGCTTGTGTGCATGATTCACTAAGAGCTCAGTGAACCGACCGTCCTTTGGAATGATAATTGGACATTTCATGTCCTTGCTGACATGCGCATTTCTCAATCTGCCTGAGACCCTAAGTACTCCTTGCTCGAGATACGGTTTTAAGTTGGAAATGCTGCTTTTTGGGCTCACTTGCTTGCCATGTTCGAGATCTCTGATTTCAGCTGAAAATGCTATTTTTTGAACGTACTTTATTATCATTACGGTTGCTCTGTTGACCTCCTGTAATGTTAGGTGAGTATGACACGGCCTTTCCTCTGGCTTGGTCAAAACTCTCAATACTCTTGCTAACACGTTTACCACTTTGGTAAGTGTACTGTACGTTATTAATAACTGATAAATGATATCACTTCCGCTATTCTGCTTAGCGTAGTTTACTTGCAGCACTTTCTTGACTTCTTGATTAGTCTCAAAACGCTGTTCCTTTTGTTGACTGCTCTGATAAGTGGGCAGCCATGCTGGCCCCTGCCACCATAGAGCATGTTCTCTTAGTTGAGTGGCAGTCATGCCTCTGCTGGCGCTGTCTGCTGGGTTCTCAGATGATTTTACATACCTCCAGCAATCAGCGGGCATAATTTGGGTTACTTGCTTAACCCGATTGGATACGAAAACTTTCCACTTCTCTGGGTCACCCTGTAGCCACCCGAGTGCTACCATGGAATCACTCCAACCAAACTGTATAATTTTATAGCCACTTAGTGCTTGTTTCACTTTTTCCATGAGTTTGGCTAATAAGTATGCGCTACTTAGCTCTAGTCGTGGTAAGGACACTTGTTTGCTGGATGGCACGAGTCTTGTTTTCCCGACCACCAACACGACTGATGATTTTTCTTGATTTTCACTGTTTATTTTACAGTAAATGACGCATGCGTATGCCTTCGTTGACGCATCGCAGAACCCATGCAGCTCTATGCTGTCATCCTGCTTTGTTTTTAGCCATCTTGGGAGCTGTATCTGATCGATGTTTTGGATGTCATTCTTGATACTGAGCCATTCCTTGATGATGTGCTCGGGAAGGCTATTATCCCAGCCAATGTTCAGTAACCATACACTCTGGAACAGTATTTTCAGTTTTGTGCTAAGTGGAGAGAGCCACCCTAGCGGATCGAATAGTTTTGAGATGCTTGATAATAGTGATCTTTTTGTATACTTGGTAGTTGATCCAATCTTGCACTGAAACTCGAAGTGATCTTGAGTTGGATTCCAGGTGAGGCCAAGCGTCTTGGTTGATTCTGCCTGTTTGAAATCAAAGTTTTCGTTTTTGTCGACATCCTCCAAAAGTTCGGGTGTATTTGCTTTCCATTTTCGCAAATGTAAGCCACCGGACTCTAGTAAACTGATTAAGTGCCGTTGTACCTTTAAGGCTGATGCTGTTGAGTGGCACCCATGAATCAGGTCATCCATGTAGAATTTTTCTTCTAGCACGGTGGCTGCTTCCAGTTGATATATCTTCTCCTGGTCTGAAGACGACTGCTCTCTTGCTAATTTCTGTTTTTCCTCGCTCGCCAACTGTTTCAGTGTCATCATAGCGAGAAACGGGGCTGCTTTTGTACCATAAGTTACGGTGGTTAACTGATACTCTTGTATAGGGTCTTGCTCTGTATTCCTCCAAACAATTTTCTGGTACTGTTGATCTTCTTCGTTGACTAGTATGCATCTGTACATTTTGGCTATGTCAGCAGTAAACGCTATCTGATATTGTCTCCATGTGATAAGCAACGCTTGGAGGTCTGTTTGTAAATTTGGACCACGGTACATGAGGTCATTTAAGCTTCGTCCTGATGACGTGGTGGTAGACGCGTTAAAAACCACTCTAAGCTTGGTCGTAATAGAGTCCACTTTCAAAACGCAGTGATGCGGCAAAAAGTAGTCGCACGCTGAGCCAACCGCCGGTTTCATATGACCTAACGATAGGTACTCGTTCATAAATAGCTTATACTCCTTTGCTATGTCTTCCTGTTTAATGAACTTTCGTTCCAATGATCGAAATTGTGAAACGGCCTTGTATTTTGACAAGCCGATTTTTTCACTGATATCTGGCTTAAGAGGGAGTCTGACCTCGAATCTGCCATCATGAAGCCGTTTTGTTGTGGCCTTGTAGAACTGCACACAATGTTGATCTTCTGCTGATAATGATGTTTCTTCTGATATGTCCTCAATCTCCCAGAATCGCCGCAAGTCGTTGGTGTTATGTAAGACGACATTGCATTGAAGTGTTTTCACATTCCCACTTAGTATCCACCCTAATCGCGTCTGTTGTGCGATAGGTACGTTCGGGTTTACCCGGGAAATGCCTTCTAAAATGATTTCTGAATAAATATCGGCGCCTAGTAAGATATCGACTGGACGACTGACGTTAAAATCTGAGTCTGCTAGCTGGATATTTTCCAGATGTGGCCATGATGGTTTAGTGAAAGAGTGTGTAGGTAAGTTATTGATGAGCTGTTTCATGATGTAAACATCGGCCGTAAATGTGAAGTCGCTGCTAACTGATTGGCATGTTATGGTCAAGAGCCCTTTGCAATTGCTTTCCTTGGCACCTACTCCAGATATAACGCCATTACATTTCTGACGTGGCAGTCCCAGCAAAGATGCTGCTTCGTTGCTGATAAGAGACGTCATCGACCCTTGATCTACTAAGGCCCTCATCTGATAATAACTTCCATTCCCTGCTTGTACGTTAATTAACGCAGTGGCTAATAAGGTTTCCGGTATTTCACGTTGCAGGGAAACGTGACTGTTTTGCTTTACCTGGTTCGGTTCTTGCTTTATTCCGTTGAATCGGGAAAATGCCTCGTGTAAAAGTGTGTTATGTGGGGCATCACACTCGCGGCATTTTCGTTCTGATTGACACACCTTTCCGTTATGTGAATACAGACAGTTTTGGCATAACTTTAGGTTGTTGACTGTTCTGCGCTTTTGGTATGGCGACATGTGCAAAAACTGCTGACAGTAATATAACCCATGTTCGGTACTATTGCACAATGGACACCAGTACTTGCTTGTGTCATTTTTTGAGGCGAATGATTGCTTGCTTACATAGTTTGACTTGTTATATTTTGCTGCTTTGTTCGGATTGCCCGACTGATATGAGCTATGTTTTTGCGCAGGGTTCTCTTGCTTCCTGCGGCTCGACTCCATAGCTGTAAACTTGCTTTCTAGGAAGGCGAGAAATTCCTGAAGTACTGGGAGTTGTTTTGGCTGTTTCACTGATGCTGTGTAGTCTTGATGTGTCTCCGTGTCCAGTTTCTGGGTCAAGAGATGAACTAGCATGGGGTCCCACGTTGTGACATCGATGCCTAAATTCTTGATCGCATTTAGGCACTCTAGTGCGGTATCGTGAATACGCTTGATATTCTCAATCGATGCCTGTTGCATGACTGGGAGGCTGAGTAAGATGTTCATATGCGACGAGAAGATTAATTTTTCGTTATTATATCTGTGGTTCAGGATGTCCCAGCAGATATCGTAGTTGGACGAACTGATCTGAAGATGTTGAATTAATTTTTCTGGTTCACCCCGGACCTTACTCTTGAGAAACTGCATTTTTTGCGCGTTGGACATCGACGGATTGTTATGTATAGCTTCCACAAAGAGGTCTTTAAATGGTACCCATTGATGATAACTGCCGTTGAAGACAGGGATGTCCATTTGAGGTGTAGCCTTCTCGCGATGTTGAACAGACCATAGTTTGCTGTTGATCGCCCTTTTCATCTTGTTATACTGAGCTTCATATTGTGTAATTAAGCTTCCATACTGCTTATTTTCACTGGATGCTCCGATTTCCGAATCGATTTCCCAATGGAGCTTGTCAATCGTAGCCCACCTTGACTGCAGAGTACGTAACAAGTCTTCTAGTTCCCATTTTTCGGAAACGGCTCCTATATCCATACCTGATACTGATTTGTGAAACGCTCTAAAGTTACTTGCCTGCTTCCGAAACATTTCGTCTGTTTTTGAACTGATAGTTTGATGCGCCTGTAGTGACTCCTCGAAGCCGCTACCGTCTTCTTCTTGATTCTGATCTGAAGGTGGATCTCTACTACCACTTGCCACCGCTGATAAGTCTGATTGTTTTGGCTCAACATTTTCGAACGCTTTCGTGTTTTCAATAAGCGATTTCACCCTAACATACTTTTCTTGTACTGTTTCGTATTTATTATCGGTGAAATACTTATGATTTTTGGTACCTAGTCCACACAATTCTACATGGTTTGTCTGAAATTCCCTCCACAGATTGTCTAGTTCGCTAAGCTTGCGCTTAAGGTAATCTGCTGTTTTCCTAATAGGGCCATCCTTCCTGAAGTTGACCCATAGATGCTCGATAGCTGCTTCGACCTGCTCTTGGGTCGAAGCGAGAACTTCCATACGCGACATTTTACTTGCTTAAATGTAGGCATAAAATGGAAAGGTCTCACTTGATATGCTGCTGCTGGTGCCCCGCGTGGCCTTGTTGCTCCTTGGGACGTGCTGATATCGAACCGAAGCGGTCTTGCTACGCCATGGTTCGTTGTGCTGCTGCTGCTGCTGCTACTGATAGTGACATCCTAAAACGTCGTGACTGCTCGCACTGCTATTGACGTCGTTAAACGACTACTGCTGTCTGCTGATAGTGTCGGTAACGGTCCTCATCCATTCACCGACTGCTGATACTGATAGAGACGGTCCCCAAATCGTCGGCTGATGCTCGTAGAAAACTGATAGAAGTTCACTGATTGATTCCACTCACGTGTCACAGTATGTGATTAAACTGGGTCACTAAATGTAATGTCACACGCGAGGTCTCGAAGGACCAAAAAACTAATGTACGGGTTTACACTAAGCTCTGATAAATGATACGAACTGACTTTGGGAACTTATAACTGATATATTGTCAATAGTACTAGGACTAAGATGAGGGGTGAGATGAACTGGTATTGTACTGATAATGAGGACGCGACGAGTGTCCGTCTGAACGGATCGGCTCTATATCGTGAACTAACTTCGATTGCTACCGATAGGTAGCGGGTGACGGCAAAGGTCCGCGGCCTCGCAGAATTGCTGACAAGCAATTCGTGTATACTATGAAACTGTTCGGGTTGGCCCGTACACTGCGATATATTTTTATAGTTTGCTTTTGTGCGATGAAGCAAAGAAATTTAATTAAAACCTATGTTTGGCCCGGACAAGTTAAGCTTTACGTCTTTTTGCAGTAGTATTACGGAAGAAAAAGAAATAAAAACCTATTTTTGCACGCAATAATAACAACACGAATTAATAACAATATTGGCGGTTGGCATCTCCTCTATACAAGCCTTTAATTTTAATTTACCTGATAAATAATCGTGGTTGTACCATGTGGTTGTCTACCGGTATCAGGTCTGATTACCATGCCAGGGGTCGTGGGTTCGATTCCTACTGGGGGCCACCGTATAATTGTACAAATGGCCTCAGTCTAGGTGTATTTCCATGTTTGTGATGTCCTTACCTGGTTACCATAGCACAGGGGATCCTAGTTTGGGACCAGGACAAGTGATTGTATTATCTGTAAGTTATTATTAATTCTGTAGACAAGATCAAAGAATGCAATGGACAAGGTTGGCAAGGGACTGAGTTGATTGGCGTCACAAGGAAGATACATTTGCCTAGCAGTGGGCTCTCATGGACTGTACAGTTAGATAGACAGATTAAAACTCAAATTGTCGGTTGCCATGTACACAGCTAAATGCAGAAATTTAGTTACATTTTAAAAAAGTCTCGCTCACGTTTTAAAGCGGCAAGTACTCGGCGAAGACGGCGGTACGGCTGGCTGAGACAACAAGGCCCCGCACTTAGCTCTGACGATTCTGAAGAAAAAAACACACTCGGGAGAACTTTGTGATTTTTAAGCACGGACTTTGTTATGCTCCCTATTCTTGTTAACAATGCAGTTAAAAGTTTCGTTTCAGGATTTTGCGCTAAGTCTTTTTGAAACAAAGAACTGTAGAATTTATTTTAATGAACGTATTGTTCGTGTGTTAACAATCGAAACACTTCATTACATTGTATCAAAGGAGCTTACATGCTATTACTATTAAGGCTGAAATCTTAACAACTTTATTATCTATATTTGCTCGAAACTCCTCCACAGACTTCTCTTCGAATCTTCTCACGAACCTTCAAACTGTCTTTCATTAATTGTTTCGCAATTTTAAAGTGTGCAAACCTTAATTTGAGTTGGCCAAGCTTAATGGTTATCCAGTATGCCGTTTTGCTATGATTTTTTTCTCGCGATTCATTCGTATTTATTAGCAACCTAACAGCGCGGAAGCGGTGGTAGCCTAGTGGGTAGGGTGGGTATTGGACTCGGAAGCGGAAGACCCAGGTTTGATTCCCGTGCGGGCATGTACCTATGACTGTGTTTTCTAATTTATGTACATTTGTGAAGTTATAGTAGCAATACCACTCGCTAACGGTGAAACATCGTGAGGAAACCTGGGTGTCTGAGCTATTCACATACCTCAGCACTTGAAATCGCCAATCCGCAGTGGGGACGCGTGGTGATTAAGCCCATACTCGCTCTCTGAGAGAAGGCCTGTGCCCTACCGTGGGACGTATATAGGCTGCATATGATGATGCCGGTTCTAAGGCAACCTGTAAATATAAATTTTAACTTTTTTACAGTATGTAGTAACATGTTAACCATGTCAGTGGGCATGAGGTGGATTCCCGCTGGGACCCGCTTATTTATTCTGTTCAAACGGCCTCAGCAGGGTATTGTATTGTAACCATGACAAGTGTTTGTGACGTGTGAATGTTATATTATTAAAACCAATTTAGGTTTTTTGGCAAATTGCCTCGCACTGATAGAAGGAAAAACATGAAACTAACGGGAAAAAAACGTTTTGATCGTAAAACAAAATTCAACAGTCAAAAGGACATTACGTCGAATTATCGTTCCGCGTCACCGACAACAACAAAGCCAAATGCTCAGTAAGGATTATATTCTTCTAAGCGCATTAGCCTCGTATCTCGACTGCACTTTCTAATCATTTGTAATTAACTCCGGTCCCAAAGGTCCCTCCGACCCGTCCCGGACCCTCCATGCCGAATCCCGACTCGCGATAAAAAGTGCGTAGAAAATTGCGAACGCGTGGCGTAGATGAGTGAGATGGAACATTCCGCTTAGATGTAGCAGAAACCTTTTTTGGTTTTATTATTGTATTACCTCTAGAAGACTTCATTTGATTGAAACACGCTTGAGTACCTCCTCCTGTAATATTGCCCAGATACGCTAATTTGAAATTATTTGGGCAGATATCGTTGTAATTCTGACACGTCTATTGTCGTCAGTTTTTCCAGAGACATATAACCCGGGTGCCTTCAAAACTAGAGTCCATCGGCACTTAACAGGTAAACACGTAACATCTTAGACCCCGTCTTCGTTTACCATCAGGCATGACTGCAGTCGAGTGTCTTAAATAAAAAAAAGCGTATTATGAAGTAGTAAATTCTGTATATCAATAAAATTGAAATCAAATTCGGTTTGAATTAAAATATGATCTGTCATTAATAAAACAAGGAAGAAATCGAAATAGGTTGAAACATGCGTGAGATTTGAGAAGAAAGGAAACATAAACAAAAAACATAACACAAACTCACTCCTGTATCCTAGAGGGGTAGGCAGAGACCAGGGACTGCCGGCCCTTCCACCCACATTCGCTCTATATATTTGTTTCGTCAATCTTTCTTCCTTCATCCTCTCCACATGTCCAAACCAACGCAACATTCCTTTCTCGGTTCTAGGAAAGAAGAAAGAAAGAGAAGAAAGGAATTTGGTTAATTTACTTTTGTAAATATGTTGTCTACGAAAGATTCCGTTATTCGTGCAAATAATAATAGTGGACCATTAGAAGCGCGCACCGGATCCGCCAAAGAAACGGGCAAATGATGAAGAAAATTAACGTATGTGCCGTGCTATCCTTAACATGATAGAGATTCATAAGAAAAGCTCGGAAGATATTGGTTGCTATTTCATCGCTGCTACGAGTATTTTTGGTTCAATACGTCCCTGTAGAGCACAGGCATTTTCTCAGAGTTAGAGAGAGTTAAAAAAGGCTTATCACAGTGTAGTACCTTAAGATCACAAATAAAAGATAACGTTTATTTTCAAGTTGACGAATAATACATTACCTTAAAATTGACATTTTTATTAATACTCCAATTAGTGTTCAGGTTTTGCCACAAATCTTGTTCCAAGAGTTTCTTACACATTTATATTTATACAAATCTATTACATTATTTAGTTTAATACGCACTTAACACCCTCCACCAATGTCGCCACATGATGTAAATTACTGTCCCACATAAAATAAAGTCCATTCTAGTCAACATATCGTTCCAGTTCCAGTTACACCTGACATTTCCGCACTTAGCCTCATAGTTGCATCATTGTACGTAGCAAGCGCTAAGGTATGTAAATACCTTAGGCACTAAGAATCCCTCACGATGTTTTCCTTCACAGTTAGCAATTGGTACTGGTACTAAAACTTCACAAATGTACGTCATTGAATAGAAAAAAAAAATTGAAAACAAAGTCATTGGTACATGCCAGGATTCGAACCCCACGACCTCTCGAATGAGACATATCATGGTTCTATTTAACACGTGTGGTTTTAAGCATAAGCGCCGCTATAAAGCAGAAACACTTTTTTTTATGTGGCCTATATACGTTCCACTGCAGGGCACAGGCCTTCTCTCAGAGAGAGAGAGAGTGCTGGCTTAATAACCACGCGTGCCTGTAGGATTGGCAATTTCAAGCGCTGAGGTGAGTGAACACTAACGATGTTCTCTTTCACCGCTGGCGAGCGGTAAAAACGCAAACTATTATGTTATTGATGTGCTTCAGGATTTGCGTTGTATCCCGGAGAGGTAAGGAGAGATCAAGCTTTGTCTTTGACCGTGCTCGAGCGTCTTTCGTAGAAAATCGTACAAAACGATCTGTCTTCAATGTGAAAAATCTTTTTGTTGCTAGGGGGATCAAAATAAAAACAGTATTTGCACATAAAAACTATTGTTTGGTTTGATTGATTTACATACCTAAATTGGTAAATCGTTTGAGATTTTTATTTATTAGGTTATGTCCAGTAGTGCGCGAATGCGTGCTAATAGATTTTTTTTTAATTTTAATTCACAGTGTCTTTGGGTTGAGTTGCATTTGAGAAAAAGATAGAAAACCTCCACTCCGACCATTTTTTCTCAAATCATTTTAAATGTAAAAGCTGGTACAAGTGCCCACCTAACAAGATCCCGCGATCAACTTGCAATGTAATGTAATACATTAGTAACTATTCTCACAACGTACGAAAACACTAATGCTGTGGCCAGACATTGAAGATTGCTATTATTACTTAGTACACCAGAAACTTACAAAACCCGTGTCAAACATTATCTGATCTCTGCATCAGCTGCATATCCGAGCTCAATCGCAAACACAGCCATTAAATGGAGTGTGTGCTCACAGGTATTTGTGCCAACAATGGCATTCGACAGACGGACTGTCAGACGAACTGAGGGCGGTCCATTGACGCGTATGGAGATGACGCTTCAATGCATCGGTTACGTTGCAGCTGTAGTGATGTTCTTCGACGTGAATAGACAATCGTTTGTAGCAATTGACGCGCCAGTCTAATGTGTTCGAAAAGTCTGCCACATGACAGCATTGGTAAGGAAACAAATTAATCGATTAGAACAATCGGCCAAATGCGTGTCAAGCCACGCGCAGTATAAGGTGCTGTAGATTGATATTAGGATTTTATTTTACGTCTTATATTAGCTATCTGTTTTACAGAAATAACAAGTTCATAAAGTAAGTCTTAATGGAATTTATACGTAGTTTTGACCATAAAAATAATAATTTGATCAGTGATAAAACCGGCAGACTACCTTATTTCTTCTGCCTAAATTGATTAGTTTGCTTTTCTATCTACCACTGTTTGACGTTTAAAAGATTTTATGTTGAAACAAAAGTTTATTGCTCACCAAAACAGTATTTTTTCATAGATTTTCATTTCAGTCAAGATTTTTTCATTTTTTCAGAATCGTAATGGTAGAATATTAAGAAAGTCGAGTTTAATTGGAAAAAAATAGTCAAGTGTGAGTCGGACTCATGCATTAAGAGTGTTGTACCACCATAAAACTTATATTTAAACGGACAATTGTTCAATTGTGGACACCAAACGAGAGTTTGTATCAAAACTGACCAGTGTTTGTTTTACACTGTCTATAGGTTACACTGTGATCATGATCACACTAAAGCAAAAAAGATAAACTGTAAAAAAAGGTCACGTTGTTTTTTTTTTTGACGCTCCTTGTATTGTCCCTTATTTTTTACTTTTTATTATTTGTTGGGCAATCCGCCCTGATAACACATACTTTTGATATGGCTAACTATTATGGTTTAAGAAAAAAGTTATTAATAGGTCAGACAGACAGAAGTTAAAGGCATATTGATTAACTCCCGTTTACTTCCTTTCGATACGGAACCCTAAAAACGGTGATTGAGCCAAGCATCGAGCCAATTAAAAAAGCCAAAGGAATGGAGAAAACCCATTAAATTCAGTAGCGATTTTATAGTCGTTTTAAAACCTCATCTATCTGGCCTAATAAGTGCGGATCTGAGGCGGTATTTGAACAAACTAGGATCTTACTCCGAAAATATTAACTGTGCATAATTTTTGTCTCGCTATCCGTGAAGAAAAACATCGTGAGAAAACCTGAGTGTTTTCGATGTTCACATACCTCAGCGCTTGAAATTACCAATCCGCGGTGGGCACGCGTGCTGATTAATTTCTGAGAGAAAGCAAATGCCCTCCAGTGGGACGAATGTTTCAGAGTGGCATGTATTTTTTTAGAAAATGTAGACAATATCGGAGAGGAAAAGTCAGTGGGACACAAAAAAAGACAGAAATATAATGTACTTTACTTTTGAAAAGTGTGAAAAAAGTGTATGCTTTATGACCCTACTTTTATTCATTTTTGTATGCTTTGCCTGTAAGGATATTAGTCAGAGCTAAGTTTATTTACATACTAGCTTTTTCCCGCGACTTTATCCGCAAGGAATGAGTAATTTACGCAATTAAAATGTCCTTTTTTATGTCCTTTCACGGGACTCAAACTATCTCCATACCAAATTTCATCTAAATCCGTACAGCCGTTATTGCGTGTTGGGTAACAAACATCCAAATCTCTTCACAAACTTTCACGTTTATAATATTACATAGTAGTATTTAAGAAATAAGTTAAGAGCGCTCTTTATTATACGACCTATTAAGTTGCTCTGATGCACTTTGAAAGATTTTTATTTCTGTTCTACTATTGCTATTGCTATGGATGTGATTCCCGATTACAAATCTCTTCCAGAGTAAGGCTCTGGCTCCCAAAGTGCCCTTCCGAGCTCATTTAGAATTAAATTACGCTTTTTACTAACCGTTCTATCTGGCGAGATTCTGGTTTCTTTTCCACCTTTTATTCAGACACCGGTATTTCGTCATGTTTCGTCATGATTTCCATTAATCTTGGATGTCTAAAACCATCTCATGGAGAGAATTGCGTAGGGGAGGCCTATGTTCAGCAGCCGGTGAATGTGGGCTGATTAATTTGGAACATGATGTAAATAGCTTTGGCCAGATGTCGCTGCCTGTACGTAATACAGAGAAGTATGTAAAGAGGCTCGAAATTTCACCGACGCTTGCTCGTTAGCTCAGTTGGGAGACCGCTGGAACGGTTAGCCAGAGGTCGCGGGTTCAAGTCCTGGCATGGATGGAATTTTTAGCCTCTTAAAAAAATTGTCCTCAGCGCGGGTTAGTGTAACAAAAACAATATAATTTTGTGCTTATGTTCAATTTATTGACATGGAAACTATGTATGCTAGCGAGACTTGGGTATGGCAAAAGAAGCAAGAAAGTAGGATTAATGCAGTAGAAATGAGGTCCTTGAGAAGTATGTCTGGCGTTACTTTGAATGACAGGATACGCAATATTGTGATTAGAGAACGTTGTGGACTGAAAGAGGATGTAGTGACTAGAATTGAGAAAGGAATGTTACGTTGGTTTGGACATGTAGAGAGGATGAAGGAAGAAAGATTGACAAAACAAATATATCGAGCGAATGTGGATGGAAGGGCCGGTAAGGGACGACCCAGACGGACATACTTCGACCAAATAGAGGATGTATTAACAAAGGGCAAGATAAAAAGCACCCGAAACCGGCGTGCGTGCATGCAACGACTAATGAATGTTGAGGAAGCGAAAGTGATCTGTCAGGATCGTAGCAAGTGGCAGTCCCTGGTCTCTGCCTACCCCTCTGGGATACAGGCGTGAGTTTATGTTATGTTATGTTGGAAACTTTGTAAGTAGACACCAATTGGGTTAACACAGTAAAGTCGACACAGTCATGAGTAAAATTATAGTGAAATTACTTTGCTTATTTTATTGTCGCCCGCAATATAACAAAATAGAACTGTATCTCCTATTGAATTGGTATTGAATTTCAAACTTCGCAGGCTTAGCATGACATTAGTGTCAAAATCTACTGCTATCAATATTTCGTTCAATATTAATTTTTAAGGTTGTGTTCTCCAAGATTACCCCTAAATCAGGTGTTTCAAAACACATTGTACTCTCGAATGGTTAGTATTTAAAATCTGAAAAAATATATGTCAATGTCCTATCTAGGGCCGCCGGTAATATATAATACCCCTTCGGGATACAGACTTGAGTTTATGTAATATAATATATGTTAATATTTTACTCTTTATATTTATTACACATTTTTATTATATACTACTCTTTAACTTACTATTAGCCAGTTTGTCAATTCACAGTGAGTCTACAAGACACCACTTTCAGTAGGCATTTGCCTCGTGTCGAATCTGTATCAAGAATTTGTTTTTCTGTCACCGCCCCAATTTGAGTGACATCTTAAAATGGACTGGCTGACAGGGTTTTTCATGAAAAATCTTTTTTTACCCTCGTAGGAAGGTTTCCCTTTATTCCTTGTCGTCAGAATAAAAATGGCAGGGATCGCAAAAAATACAACAGAAAGTACAATTTAAAACGGCACTCGTCCATTAATAACATAATTGTCACAAATCTTACCTTATTAGGAAAAATTGCAAGTCACTTTGTACGTAAAACCGGCACTCAAAAAGTGCGTGTTGAGTTGCGACACCAACTTGTAGTTTTCGTAAGATCCAAAAGCTTAGATTTTTCACACTTAGAACTCAGAAATCACAAACAGATTCTATGAGTTTCCATTTTGTTGCATTTAGAACACAAAACAGGTTACAGACACATTTACCACATTATAGATATGACCCTAAACTTGTGTACATAGCATGCATTTAGACTATTTGTAATTTTTTTACCCTAACTAAATCAGACTTTTAAGACTTTTTTTATTTCTGCTTTTAGTTTTTCTGTATTTCAATCAGTGCCTTGGAGGTGCACGCTATGGCTCGTCGGTCAGAGCGGGACAGATGACTATTATGACACATCAGAGCGGGACAGATGATACGCGACGAGCGCTATTAATATCGTTCACAAACATTGTTTGCAGAGGACCCCCGCGATTTATCGTGCCATCTCGCCGAGGGTTGCTCCACTCCGACTATAAAGTTGAGATCGGTGTTTTAGAGATTTTTTTTACCGCTAGCGATTAGTATTGCTGCTAAAAATTCACAACTGTATTATAGCTTAGAAATCGTTTATTACCCAACCATAAATAATTAATAAAAATAATAGCTACTAAAAATAAAACAATGTCATTGGTACGATTTTAGTTGTACATGATAAAATGTGTAAGACAAGATAAGATAAGATTTATTTTTCTATAAAACATCAGCATATGTTGGCTGGCTAATAGGCTGAAATAACGCGAATAGTACTATTAGCTGGACTCTACTTGGAGCATGGACGACGTGGTACGTATTGAGGGAAATAACTCTACATTTAAGACAGCTAACCTAGCGGGGCATTAATGGTAAACTAAATTAAGTTTCATTTACCTAAAACGCAAACGTATACGCCACAAGTAAATTGCTACTAAGGATAGGTACCGTCCATAAAATAAAAACCCCATAGTAAAATGGCATTGGCTTTGTTGGTGTAGAAATTGAAACAAAAGATACTCATAAGACTCAAGCGAAATATAAATACTGGATGTTTCAGAAAGGTTCGGTGAAACTTAAGGTGTTTGTTTTAGTCATCAATACATTTTTTATTATGAGACCCACTCTGAAACATCACCTATTTCATACATTCGATGAAATATCTTATTTTTTTTCCAAATTTCAGATTTATTCTCATAAAATAAGTTATTTGTATTAGAGAGTGAAATAACTTTTTTTTATCTTACTAGCTTAATTCCGGATTCACTTATCTGAAGAATCAAATAAGTAAATCCGGTATTAAGCTAATAATTAGTATGAAAGTTTTAGTCTGAAATCTCTTATGTGTCACCGCACTTTAGATTGTAAACTAAATGATAATAGGTATTTAATAAAAATAACATTTGTAATTAATACTGTCAGACAAACCGATGTTAGGAACATTGGACGGGCAGAGACCTAAACCACACTGGCCCCGTCACTCGCCAGAGACTTCGAATGATCAATTTTTGAGAATTCTCTCCGCGTCCTGTGTAAGAGCAAACACTCCGTATTATTCCAGCGAATTTTGGTGACGTGTTTTATGTTTAAAATATCCAGACTGATAAATCGTGACGTGGTTTTTATATTATGGAACTAGAATTTTCGTAGCAAATTATTTTGCTGGCGAACGTGAAATCAAATCTTTAAAATGTTCTCTTCGCTACACTTACATTGACCATTTCTATAAATTTATATTTAATATCGTAATATTAAAACGTAAAACAGAAACAGACTTTAGTCTAGTTTACTGTGACAACAGAAGTAGTGTAAATATCAACTGCGTAAAGCTTGAAGCTTAACTAAACTTGAAAGCTAAAGCTTAAGTTATATGTACACGTACAACTCAAGCTTAGCATGGACTTTGGACAGCTGTTATTAATACGGTGAATAATCACAAAAAATAATGAGGACGTAAGAGGCCTGACAGAGGTACCGATAAGTTAGCGTTGCAACAGAATAGAAGCGGCTCCCCGGCGGAGAGGAGCCGCCGCCTCTCAAAGGTAATGAGAGCAAAGACGACACAAAGAGCGGAGATGTTGTACAAGTAAACAAGTACTTCGTCTTAGCTGTATCGCGGTTTTGGGTCCAGGGCCCTCACTATGAAGCAGCGATATGTTCCGAAGGGTCGTAAACGTCGTGCTTGTGCCCGACAATTCACTTGAATCTAGCGACAAATACGGTTCTTTTTGTTGAATAGTTTCCATCGTTGAATAGTTTTCACAATAAGGGCCCAGGATACCTGAGGAAGAGTCAACGCTTTGTTGACTTACTGTAGTGCCATCTCCTGTCGAAATTCTTTTAAGATTCCAAAATAAAGCATTGCGGTTGATAATTCAAAGATACTTGAATACTTTGGAAATGGAACGCATTAAAGAGATAGAAAGGCTGGAGGAACAATTCAACACTCTGGCACTCTCTGGCTAGGGACCTAGTGGACGGATATACGGAACGGAGAAACCATCAGGCTCAAGCATTGGAATATCCTTGACCTTGACCAAAAAATGAAAACATGGCATTACATGAACTGGGAATGATAATAACGGGATCGTCAATTAGTTTTACTCAAACCATTCAGTATTAAAACATCTATTATGACTTATGGAACTCATTGCAGATTCAAAACTAAGAATGAAATTTAAATAAATCAGCTATTTTTATACACATAATAGTAGTTTATGTGACTGTCACATAATGAGGGTTATTAAAACAATGGCGAGATTTTAAAAAACGAGCCTTGGCGAGTTTTTTAATAGCTTTCGCGAGTGTTTTAATACCAAGTTATGTGCAGTCTCATACACTACTTTATCTACACTCATAATGAAATTTTTGAAACAAAATGACGCAATTTCGACAAAAGTATCTTTCAACATTCAATCGTCTGCACTCAGTTTTGCGCACGCAATTTTAGGTGTTTTTAGTTGCACTTTTGGTACCACGAAAATGAAATTAGGTTTTTTATAGAGTCAACTTTTGACATTAAAAAAAAAACTTAAGTTTTGTTCCGTGATCACAGCAACACTTTAAAAAAAATAACTGTAACATAAAGTGAAAAATCTGACCTTTAATGTAACTTTATATTACAGTTTTGTTTTTAATTTTCTTTAAAGTTATGTACCTATTGTTTAAAGCCTGTCAATATGTGTTTACCTTTGAATTCTTAATTTGAAGATTATGATATGAGTGTAGATAAAAATATAAAAAAAGGATTCCAACGAATTAAGGACCTCCTTTAAAGTCGGTTAAAATTCGGTTACTATTTGACGAAGATGTGATAAAAAATAGACAAAAATATGCGCGTCGAATTGAGAAACTCTCTTTTTTGAAGTCGGTTAGAAATGACCTCCTGTCAGAGTCCAACAATCATGGCTATCTTGAGAGATGATAGTAAATCCAGTACCTTTTCTGCCAACCCGAAATCTGCAACAGCAACTGTGTAGGCAGCAAGATTGTGCCAGAACTTGATCTCAAAACAAAGCTACGTGGGCGAAATTACTCTAGCCAACGGTTTCCAAATTTGAAGTAAAATATTAGTTCAGTTTTAATGTTATAAAAACTTAGCATAAGCAGCCTAAATAGGTCCCACTGTAGGACACAGGCCTTCTTTCAGGGAAAGCTTAATCACCACGCGTGCCCACCGCGAATTGGCGATTTCAAGCGCTGAGGTTTATGAATAGCTCAGACACTCAGGTTTCCTCACGATGTTTTCCTTCACCGTTAGCGATTGGTATTGCTACTATAGCTTCACAAATGTACATAACTTAGAAAACAAAGTCATAGGTACATGCCCGCACTGAGAATCGAACCTGGGTCTCCCGCTTCCGAGTCCAAAAAAAGTGTTTAATTAAAGAGATCATTTAGAGTTCTCCACATAATCCATTAATTGTGAAACTAACAGCTATTTTTAGGGTTCCGTACCCAGAGGGTAAAAACGGGACCCTATTACTAAGACTTCGCTGTCTGTCTGTCCGTCCGTCCGTCCGTCTGTCTGTCACCAGGCTGTATCTCAAGAACCGTGATAGCTAGAGAGTTGAAATCTTCACAGATTATGTATTTCTGTTGTCGCTATAAAATCAAACAATAAAAACAAAATAAAATAATTATTTAAGGGGAGCTCCCATATAACAAACGTGATTTTTTTGCTGTTTTTTTATTTTATCTTTGTGTCTAATGTTGTATAGATAATGGTACCTTCGTGCGCGAGTCCGACTCGCACTTGGTCGGGTTTTTTACTTTATTTTATGTTTTATTTAATTATTTTTAAACGCAGCACGGCACGCACTCCGCAGTACAATTATGGGTTACCGTAAGCACTGAGTGAAAATCAGCGCTAAGGGATCACTTCCTCAGCACAAAGCTGAGTCAGCTGCCTTTTGTGGCAACTTAGATACACCACAGGCTACATCTATGGTCCTGTTTTATTTATTCGTTTTGTCTGTTGTGTATTTAGTTTTCTTTCTGTTGTTGTGCATATTATGTTACTTATCTGCTTATTTTGTTTCTGTGATGTATCTTGTTGGTATAATAAAAATGTCTTTCTTTTTCTTCTTCTTCTTCTTCTTCTTCAGCTTTGACGTTCATTTTGTCAACATTCTGTTTTTATAGCGAATAAAAAAAATGAATTGAACTAAATATCTCTGAGAAACACTAGTTTAACATTGGTTCCGTTTACTTTTCCCAAGCTCTGTACGTTTGGTACAGCCAGAAAGCGTAAGACGGGGGTAGCTGTATTTCGGTGCTTAACATCAAGTTCTGTCATGTTTTTCTGCGAGCCACTATCCTCTTCAATTTATCCTGTCATCGTTTCCATTACTCATATCCGATCAACTACTTCGCTAAGAATATTTTCTGAATAAAATCCTTGTGAGTATCTATTCCATCTGATTTTCTATTAAAATTTTAGCAGCTACACTACTCTCGGAAAATGTCGTGAGGAAACGCAAAATGTGTGTCTAAGGTCAGCTGTGGGCACGTGTGTTGATTAATCTATCTGTAAGTCGCAGTGGGACATATATAGGCATCTTAGGCTATTCTTTACATACCTATATGAAAATAATGATAACATTCACACAAAACAATCACTTGTCTTGGTCCCAAACTAGGGTACCCTGTGCTATAGTAACCAAGCACGGACGTCACAAACATGGAAATACACTCAGACTTAGGCCATTTGTACAAATATATGGCGGCCCGCAGTGGGAATGGAACCCACGACCTCTGGCATGATAATCAGACGTGATACCGCTGGCAGCATACCTAGACCAACGAGGCAGCATATAAAAAAAGTCAATAGTATAAACTTTATTCTCAGCGCAAGTCTTATTACGTTTGAATCTAAAAAACTATGTTCGCGGTACATTAGTAGGAATGAATTGCAATAAGACAGTCCCCTTCACCAGCGGTCTTTAAAAGCAGAGTGAAAGAATATTACCTGTCTATAAAATATATAATCTTCATTTCAAATATTCAAATTCAAATATTTATGTATGGTTTATTTACGTAAGTTTATATACTTTTCAACTCGTGTTTCTTAATTGCACCGACTACCCGTCTCTAATTTCCTTCTTGTCTCCGTCTATGGTTGCCTGGAAGAAATCGCTTGTAGTAATAAGGCCGCCAATTGTACTTCGAGTTATTGTATGTCTGTTAATGTAATCTCTGTGTACAATAAATAATATTCTATCTTTTATCTATTAGTAGGTGTGACAGGAATGTCAACGTCGGCGTCGACAACATAGTCAGCGACGAGTTTCCATTTACCTCATCTTACTTAAACGTGCACATTAAAGTCTCTTCCAGAATTGTGTATCACGTTACCTACAGTCGGTGACACCCAGCCTTACTCTTTTTATTACACATTCGCCTCTAGGTCTCGCCAAATAAGGCCTACGGTGAAGGTTGGCTGCCACTGTCTTTACCTACACGGAGCTGTAACAACAGCATAATAGGTGAATTTACGCGAAATTGTGGAGTAACATTACACAAGAGATTACAATTCCTACGGGAGGGGTGTAGGCGCTATTGTTACGTTTGTAGGATGCTACTCTTTAGCTCCATAAATACGTAGTGAGCACTTTATCGCAGAATCAATAAAGAAATATATATTATTTAAGAAGAAGAAGAATAAAGACATTTATTATACCAACAAAACACATCACAGAAACAAAAGAAACAGATAAAATAGCATAATATGCACAAAGAACAGCAGAAAGAAAACTAAATACACAACAGACAAAACAAATAAGTAAAACAGGACCATATATGTAGCCTGTGTTTTGTGGCTAAGTATCTTAGCCACAAAAAGCAACTCCTAATTGCTTATTTTCTTTATTTTATAACCCTGGTTTCTGTTTCTGGTCTCTGGTTGTTTCTCCTGAATACAGGAGGTTTCTGTATGTATGTACTTCTCATTATTTAAGTGAAAGTATACAATTCGCGGTTTTAATAGGTAATAAGTAATTTCCGGGACGAAAATTATACTATGTCCTTCCCCGGGACTGAAACTATCTCCATACCAAATTTCATATAAGTCCGGTCAGCCATTATTGCGTGATTCGGTAAGAAACATCCATCAACATCTTCACAAACTTTCACATTTATAATAAGAATGGTAGGATTAGTAGAATTCTCGAGGAAAATCAATAGTATTTTGTGATTAGCGTCACCGACCGCCCCCATTGCGCGCATAGAACAAACACGATGCGGTTTTGGCATCTGAACCAATACAACAATGGATATACTGCACATTTGGGTAAAAGTAACAGAATGACAGGATTGGTTTCATTCTCTCGGGTATAGTCGACAGCAGGTTAACCTTTACATTTGGTCTGCGAAGTCATCCATAACGCGACCAAATAATCCATAACGCGACCAAATAATCCATAACGCGACCAAATAATCCATAACGCGACCACCCATAACGCTAGCAAAAGTCGGTTTGCTTTCGACTGTACCTCTGAGGTTTTTCCACACGTACATTTATAAAAATCTTTGGATAACTTAGGAACATTGAAAGACATTTAAGCTTTCACCACCTTCTAGAAAATAAACAATACTTATCATTACAAACAAAAGTGGTGAAATTCGTTTGAGTGTAACATCATCATCATCAGCCTATGCTTGTCCACTGCTGGACATAGGCCTCTCCTATAGCACGCCACTGAGCACGGTCCTCGGCTACTCTCATCCAGCTCTTGTCAGCCGCCTTGCGAAGATGTAACAGGATAGGGAGTCTAGGTTTTGCCACTTACCACTTGCCTCGTTTAAGTGTATACTCAAATAGCAAATTCTCTTATCAAAATCAATCATTTTTATTAAACATAAGTGTTTTACTTGTCTTTTAATAAATCCGAACTACTTTTCGAACCAAACTATCCGAACAGCTTTAAACTTATAAAAGGCAAAAATATTTCAGCTGTTCCACATATTTTAACACCGTAGGTGGATTCTGTCGTATGAGACAAATATATATACTTTTTGCTATTTAGAAGATGTCGCAAACAAAATGTTATTTGTACGAATTTTGGTGCATCCGGTAAACTCCGTTAAATTGAATCGCTTCTATTTGGGCCGCCATTCTATTAAATTTCTAACAGTCCGAACAATAACAGTTTTGCAGCAAACGGGAAATTACATCGGTTTTGTTTCGCTCTGAACCATTGTCGGTCCACAGGATAGGTTTTCGATGGAGCGATCGGCAACAGATTAGCAATCATCTATTTGTTTACTTTATGTTTGTTCACACACTGCCTGCACACACTGCCTGCATGTTCCATTGTTGGCCTACTCGATTGATAATTCCATGTTTTAATTAGACAGATAAACAGACACGTTCGTCGGTAATTAATGGGAGATAGTAAATACGCGCTCATTTGCATGATAACAGTGTTGGAGATAGAGTACCTGGGTTCGGTCGCATTTGTTCTCTCAATTTGGGCTGATATCCAATCATGAAAATCCACAACTCACGAGGTTAATACGCTTGGGTTACTAAGCTACTAATCTGGAAAAAACGTTTAGTTACTTTAAGAGTTTCTCCTGAAAACTTAGCTCTATATGTGTGTGCGTGAGATAACATCATACGTTCGGAAAAAATCTTACGCACACATAAACAAAGCTCAATTTTCTTATGAGTAAGATACCTTTCACAAAGTAATCACATATTACCTGTATGTCACTGTGTCACATCGCTTCATCCACCGCAAGTCATCTCGGGAAGTCAATCCAATCTCCCAAGTGACTCAGGAATCAAATTGAAAAGAGTTGAGGTGGGTCTTAGAAGGCAAAGGGGTTGAGACTTGTAGTAAATATCATAATTAAGACGGATGGAGGCTCCGAGCGTGCTGGGACGGAGCCAAACTGAGATAGATGAGCTGAGTGCGACGCAGATGTCCGATAATGGGTTATTGGAGGAGGTAAACTGTGCTCTAGAGCTGTTAACACGTATGAGTAGCTTCATGAATAGGATTACAAGTCAAAATTTGGTAGTCGTAAGCTTAGAGCATATATATGTAACAGAAAATAATTGGCCAATAAATGTGGATGTCAGAGGATGGTATTTTGAAAAAAGTAGACTACGCTTTAAAGCTGTTAACAGAATAGATGTGCCTAAGTTTGTGGATTGAAGCACAAGCATATATTAGCTAGTCATAAGTTACTGAAAACAATAGGCCAATAGTAGTGATAACTTCCACACCCTGTGCTATGATGAGCAGGCATGGATATCATATATATATAAATAGACTGAAGCCATTTGTACAAATCAGCTACGGTGGCCTCCAGTGAGAATCGAACCCACGACCTCTGTTTTGGTAGTCAAGGCAGTTGCAATAAGCTTGGATGGATGGCTTTGGAGACGGTAGACTGTGCTCTAGAGATGTCACATCTGTTTTTTTAGGGTTCCGTACCCAAAAGGTGAAAGACCCTATTATTAAAACTCCGCCGTCCGTCCGTCCGTCCGTCCGTGCATCCGTGTGTCACCATGAACCGTAATAGTTAGATAGTTAAAATTTTCACAGATGATGTATTTGTGTTGTCGTTATATTTTATTGTGAAACAATTCTTCAGTGCAATTAAAAACGGAATTGAATGCAGTTGATAATTTTTTTTAATACATTCTTTGATTCAATGAAGAATTTCATCAGTGATCCTTATTTATTGCTATCTGATATTAATCATATGTTTAAATTAGGCATTTTACTATTATCACTGGCGTCATCTATTTTTAATTTTATTGTTCGTTTCTCCAGTGAACTAGGTACGAAAATTATGTGCCACATGGCAACGGATCTCAACAGAATAAAAGTTTTCATTGCCATTTGTGTCACACAAAATGTTGTGATATCTGAGTGTGTCAGATTATTGCTTGAGACGCATTAGGGTGCATTTAGATAGGGGAGGAAAGAAGTGATTGAATTATCTACCCTATTTATCCCATATCTTTCGAAAGCAAAACTCAAGGGGTGACTATGTCACTCGGCCGACTGGATAGATAAGACTCCCCTTTCTATAGATATATTGCAGAGTACTGCTTGGCTTGTCCCACCCCCGGACATTACTTTCATTCGCTTCAGAAGTACTTCGGAAACCACTTTTCTTTATCGAAAACTATGAAAGTATAAAATATACACGATGAAGCCTATTTACGTCCAACTGCAGGCATAGGCCTTATATCAGAGAGAGAGTATGGGTTTAATAACCTCGCGTGCTCACTGCAGATGGTGAATTTCAAACATTTAAACATTTACATACAGGAATATACATTGCTTCTGGCCCCACACTAATCCTAGTGGGTATCCACCCTATGTCGTGGGAACCAGAAACAACGACATCACAAACATGTAAACATCCAAGAACTGGGGGTCTCTTTTTTTGTACCCAGCCAGGATTCGAACTCGGGACCTCTCGCATGGTATGCAGATACACTACCGCTGCGCTACGAGGTCGTCAATTTCAAACGTTGAGGTATGTGAACACCTCAGGCACTCGGGTTTCCTCAATATGTTTACTTTTATAGTTAACAAGTGTTTTAGCTACTACAAAGTCACAAATGTACGTAATTTGAAAATAAAGTCCGGAGCCGGGGTTCGAACCCACGACCTCTTGAATGTGAGGCAAACATTCTATCGACCACGCTACCACGAAGTAAGCTTTTTTTACGTACCCTCTATGTTTGTGTCCCAAAGGCAAAGGCCTCCCCCAATTCAGTCCAGAGATTTCAGTTCTGGGCCACCGCACACCACTCCAGCAGCTGTTGGTCGAGATCATTCTCTGCCGTCTTCTAGGCTGGCCTCGACTCCGATGTTCGTCTTGCTAGTAAGTTTATGAAAATAAAAATGTCTGTAATTTTATTTTTTAGAACTTGGTTTGACCACATTGTTTCAAAGTAGATAAATTTTGTACAGCCGTAAAAATTGTAAATGTGTGGAAAGATATGAAGAGGTTAGAGTGTACAAATGTAAAAGCTGATGTGGTGTAGACTGCACGTAACAATCGGAGACATAACTATAGTGTGGCAGGGCTGGCAAAACGCCATGGGCCCCCGACTTGACAAAATTTTGTAAAAATCATAATGTTTGTATATGAGTGCTTCAAATCAATTAAAGTTGGGCCATATATACTGCAACTAAAGACCATATATATATATTAAATTTTCACATATATATATTTATTATATATTAAATTTTCGCATGGAGGGCTCCATCCAATGAACTTTCCACTGGCCTCAGTAACGCTACTCAACAACCGTAGTAACAAAACGTCGCATCCAGTCGCTGCGTAACTTCTCGTCCGAGCTCGAGTCGAGCGCCGCTCAATATAATCGGATCAGTATAATGTGTACCGAGCACTATTTGAATAAGATAATCGATTGACACGGGCCCTTCGTCATCCTTTACATCTCAATGCGCTTTATCGAGTGGACGTGATTTACTAACGACGGACGCGTCAGGAACAACCCTTGCCTTTTTTGCTGTACTTTGTTTGGTTTGTTTAGTACAATTTCACGGCTCACCCTACACAACGGAGTACCTAAATATTAACTATACTGACGCTTTTGTCCTGTGCTGCTTTTTTGTATCATCTACTAATTTGGCTAATAAATTTTTCAAGCAAAAATAGTATTTGCTCACCCTGACGGGTAGAGCATGCCTGTACCATAATTTATGTTACCACCTCCATAATTTGTAATTACCATACTTTAATTCTTATAGCTTTTGCCCGCAACTTTGTGTACGCGTAGATGATGATTTCTTCATATAAACTTTACTCCCCCTTTTCACCTATTTACGGATAACATTACGTAAAAATTCTTCTTAGTCCAACACTTCTTTATACCTTGGGTAGTTTTTAGTACCCTAGGTACTCAAGGAATATTTCCTCAAAATTTCAAAGCTCTGAATTCACCGGTTTGGCGGTAAGTAGATAGTCAGTCATACAGTCGTACTGCTTTTTGTGTTTTACGAGAAAAAAACTATTTATAACAAGTAAAGTATATACCATGTGCCTATTGAATACCTATAAATATGTCAACTGTAGAAAACTCTGCTGGTTCTACATATAATTACCCTTAATATTTTTTCTACAACTGGTGATTTTCTCAAATAAATGAAACTAAAATAAAAATATATGTTATTAATTATTATGCAATAAATGTATCGTAAGGCAAAATTACATCACGCAGGAATTGTGGTATTTTTGTGCATATTCGAATTTATTCATTTTATTAATAAACAGCCAGAACAAACTTATGCTCTTTATGAACACTTAAAAGTGATTTAAGTGGAAGGTATAAAAACGTTTTATTTACACTTCAAATTATTGATTCATTATTTTACAACGTAGGTGATAGCTTCATAATCCAAGAATAGATACGTTAATAACTTTTTTATTACCTCTAAAATCATCTCGGAGCAAACACATTCGTTCAACCACCTTTGGACCATCAAACGCAGCTGACAATACAAGACAAGCTATCCTATATCTATCTATATGTTTAATGTAAGACATACGTAGTGTGATGAGCGATTAACCGAAACAATGACTATAGAAGTATAATAACCACGCATCTCTTAAATATATCTCGTTTGGTCTTAGGTACGAGTAGGTTTTCATTTTCCGAATCAGACAATAGAGTTGCAAAGATTTAAACAAAAAGTTGCGTGATTTTTGACAATTTTAAGAATACCTAGATTTTTGTCAGATAATGCTTGTTTTCAAACAAGTTTTAAAACATGTAGATTTTTGTCAGAAAATGCTTGTTTTCAAACAAGTTTTAAAACATGCCATCCATCACTTGGATGTCGTAGAAGGCGACTAAGGAAATAAATCACCAGGAGACGGGCAGCAGCGTCTTCCTGAGATTCCAACCACATACTGCGATCGCCAACCCGCCTGCCAAGCGTGGCGATTATGGCAAAACCCCTCATGGTTATGAAAACCACGAAGGAGGCCTATGTCCTGCAGTGGGCATATCCATAATTTGTTTCAAGTCAAATTTCGTGATTGGTCCTTCCCATGTTACCTCCCATGCCTGGCCGTCGCTCGGTGGGTAGGCCCCCTACCCGATGGGTCGATGACATTAAGAAGGCGGCAGGAGGGCAATGGACAAGACGGGGTACCGGCGAGGTTGAGACCTCGAGGCTTATGCCCAACAGTGGGCGTCTTTTATGGGTTGTATAGATAGATAGATAGATGTCACTTCCCAAGTGTAGTAACAATAAATTTTGCACAATAAAATTATTCAGTGAGTTTTTGTGCCGTAGATTTAGCAAGTTATTACTGCATACAAAACGCTAGCAGAGCCGAGTTTCTTAAAACAAGTCTACCTGTTAATCTGTAGATTAGTCGACTTTGCAATGTATCATATCGAATTTTCACAGTAAACCGTGCATTATAGTTCTATGAAACAGCCCCTGATAGTTAGCTTGGATCTACTTCAAACTTAGTACAAATGTACTTCGATAAAATTTATGAAAAATATTTTCGCAATTTTTAAATTCAACCCTAAAGAGGGTGAAAGGGGATGTTAAAATAGGTGTGGGAAGTTAAATTTTTGTGGTCGGATTTTCTTGAAACTGTACCTATGTACTTTAAAAACAGGTTAGTGTAACAAAAAGAATATATTACCTATGTACTTCAATAAAATGTATGAAACATGTATTTCATAGTTTTTAGATGTTCAACCCCTATGAAGGTGTAAGGTAACGTAAAAAAAAAAGTTAAGTGTAATAGAGATATCAGTAGTAAACGTTCTGTGGTCCCATTTTAGATCTCTATCTGTCACCCGAGCTAGTCTCCTTAGGATTCAAACTGCAGGAATTGATCTTATGGGAGACTGATGTTCGTACGGCAAGTTTTACGTTGCCTGCTCTAGAGTGAGATGTCACTGGCTATAATAAGCCTGGTCATGTTAGCACCTAAGGGAAGAACGCGTAACGTAAACAGGTTATACTATATATATAATTGAAGATGTTAATATTCTAACAAAAAGTAATTGCAAAACACGTAGTTACAGCCCTGGGGCTACAGCATTTTCCTATAGCAGGGCAGTCGTTTAAAAAAAAGTTAAAACTCGACGAAATCTAGCCAAAATAAATATGTAATTCATATTCATAACTTTAATTAATTAATTAAATTAATTTTTACAATTCAATTCAATTCAAGTCTTTATTTATCAGCAAACACGGTATATGTAGGTTTCATATAATACATAATTACGGACAAGCGTGCAGCACCATTATATGGTACACAAATATTATGATTTAAAATTAGAAGTTAGATTTACAAAATTATTATACAATATCAAGAATTTAAGATGTCATTATTGGATTTGAAATTCATTATGGTTTAAAGAAATCATTCATACTGTACATACATTTTTGAACCAACTAGTTAGAAAGCGCTTTGTCAAATCTTTTTTCTGGGAATTAAAATAATGTTAACAGAATGTTAGAATGTAAAAGGTGGTTAACAAGTTCAAATAAAGAGTTCCTCATTTCCGCCCACAAAATAGAAAAATACGTAGAAAATATGATGATAAATAAAGATGAGCAAGAAAGGAAAAGTTTTATTAAAAGAACAATAAAAAGAGAAAGGCGGCAAAATTACGAATAGACGCCTAATGAAGGCAGCGAGATGATAAAATAGGAAAACCTTTAACCAACTCGCAAATAAACACAAATAACAAAAACAATATAAAGGGAAACTGATTTAGCGAAGAGATATTTTCTCTCACATTTTCAATTCTCCTTGATTGCCGATGTGAAAAATTTGCTCATTTCTATTCACGTTCTTAGTCGGTTGCACCCAATGAATTGCAACTTTAAGGCGCCTGGTAATAAAGTTGATTATAAATTGTTTGTTTTTTGGGCTTTTTGCTTAATATCTGGCTAGCATTTATTTAATTCGGTCTGACTTCACAACGTACTGTTAAGTCACATAAGTAAGTTACAAGTGCTAGTTAGGTACTTTAAAACATACTGCTTCTCAGCTGTCGAGGAAAACTCTATGCAATCAATTAGAAATAACTGAAGAAGTATCAACTCTTAGCAAACTGTATTTTTGAATAGGTAGTGAAAAGGTTTTAGTGAAAAATCCGATTAATAGTGACTCCAAACAGTAACTTAATTGGCCCGCAAAAGTTTGACTGACGGATGAACAGAGACCAATTTTGTGCCCTGGGGACAAACGGGAGTACCGATGCAAAAGTATTTTAATTAAAACGAATATTCTGGATTGAAGAGAAACTTTTTCTATGGCATTATTATTTGTATTTTTTAAAGGGGCGCTTCGATTTGACTGTTTCGCATTGTGAACGCTAGGCGGCGCGAATCGGGAACGTTTCCAGATGACACAAATTAAAAAACAGACGAAAGGCTCGAGAGAAAGAGAATTCTGTGATTTTAATTTAAGTAGTAAGGTAACTATGTCTTTTTTTAAAGCTGATCTCACTAAAACATTTCATGTAAATTAGGTTAACAAGACTTGCAAGCTCAAACGCTTCCTCTGTTAAAAAGTTACCGCATTTCGTGGAGAGCCAAGCCCGTATTTCTACAAGGCATAACTCTAACTCCACAAGAACTACACAACTTACGTTACGTTAACTTTTAAACCAAATTTAATGGAATGATATTGATAAAATGTTTCGAAATTTTGCGATTTTATCAAAAATAAACGTTGTTCGTATTGTAATACTCTTTTTGACAGTTACAATTGGTGTGGCGTGTAAATAGCCACGACCAGATGTACTTGCGTACGTATATTAAATTTTTAGTTAATTTTTAAATAAATTTATTTGAGCCTATCAATAATGGCAAACACGGAAGAAAGGAACAAGAAGTAACACCAACACTGCGTAGCAATAGAACCCACTTACCTCTTCATCGAACGAGAGTACACCTTCAGCCCCAACATGCAGCAGGAGGGCGGCGGTCATCCAGACTCGTTTATTTGGTTGATCAGGAGGAAAAGTGTCCCTAGACCGGCCGGTCAATAATACACCGCAAATCTTGGGTGGTCACTAGCACAGGGGGCACAAATTGATGCGGAAAGTCTCAAATTAATCCATCTCCTTATTTTTTTTCACGTTTTTTTGTTATAACAGAAACGTCCATCACCCAGGAAATCGTTGCCAAGAGGGTAAAACAAAAAACAGCGGTCAGCTCGACCAATCGGAGCCAAGATAAAATGAAAAATTGGCTCCAAAAAAGACCGGTAGCGCCATCTCTGGAGGCTCCAGTGCAACCCGATTAAATCCGAAATAAGTGGGCATTTGCACACAAGTACTAGTGTGCCTTCTTGTTGCTATGATGCTTCACCATGCACCCCGCCTTGAAAGGACTTAACTTTCAACACAAAAACATTCTCCAGTTAAATATTATCCTAACTCAAATTTTCAAAATAATATAATAATAAGTCTTTGTAAGTACAGACACAATTACAATAAAATAAAACAAAAGATATAATCCCTCTTATTGAACTTAAAAACAATTATTAGCATGTCTATCCTAACTATTGATTAGGTAAAGGATACAATTTAATGACAGGGCGCTTGAATGAACTCTGCCCAGTCTTAACTTGAGCTACTCTGATAATACCGTCTGTACCAGGAAACACCCCTGTGATAACTCCTATAGGCCATGATAATGGAGGAGCATCGTCTTGTCCAATTAATACAACAGTACCAACAGTAATTGGATGATCGTTACTCTGCCACTTTTGTCTGACTTGCAACGTGTGCAGGTACTCGATGCGCCATTTTTTCCAATATGACTCTACCAAAGTATCAAGCAGATGCTTCCGTTTTGTGAGATTTCTACAAGTATCAGACAAATCCAGTGCAGGTAGATGTCGTAGAGGAGTCGACATCAAGAAATGTGCTGGTGTTATAACTTCAGGATGAGGATCGGAAGAAACAACACTCAAAGGCCTCGAATTCATGACACATTCGATCTGTATCAATACAGTTTGTAATTCCTCGTAAGTAAGGAGTTGATTACCGATGACCCTATATAAATGGGTTTTTAAACTTTTAATGTTAGCTTCCCATATTGCACCAAAATGAGGAGCTCGGGGTGGAATCATTTTCCAATGTATGCGATGGCTTTCTAGCTCTTTCCTCAGCAAGTCGTTATATTGAGAGCTAATTAGCAAATTATATATATTATCCAACTGGGCACGTGCACCAACAAAATTTGTGCCATTATCCGAATAAAGATACGATACTGGACCACGGCGTGATATGAAGCGTTTGAAAGCTTGGAGGAAGCAATCACTTGTCAATTCAGTGACAAGTTCAACATGAATTGCTTTAGTGACAAGACAGACAAATAAGCAGATATATGCCCTTTGAGCGTGCTGGCCACGTCGACGAGTAAGGAGTATACGGATTGGACCAGCATAATCGACACCAGTATGCATGAAAGCTTTTGCTTCTGTTATACGACAAGGTGGAAGATCAGCCATCTTAGGAGTCGGATGAGATGGATTCACGCGGAAACAAGCATTACATTCCCGTGTTCTAGCTCGGATAACCGTTCTAGCATCCAATATCCAGTATTTTTGCCTTATAATTGACATAAGAAGTCCCGGACCAGCATGACAGTTCATCTCGTGAAAAGGTCTGATAACCAGATTCACTACATGGTCATGTTTAGGAAGAAGCGCAGGATGTTTGGCCTCAAAAGGTAAATCAGATTTAGTAAGCCGTCCTCCAATTCGTAAGGTTCCTCCAGTATCCAGGAAAACCGACAGTTTACGCAACTTCTTTGATGGTAAATTATTGTTTTTTATTAATTTTATATCTTCAGCAAAGTGCACATGTTGCACGGCCTGAATTATGTATCTTTCAGCTACCATCAACCGATCAACAGTAGGACATTGTGGTGTAACCTTTTTCAAGAATCTAAGGATGTGTCCAGTTATTCGGAGTAATTTATCCCAAAAGGACACTCTCCTAGACAAAGCATATAAAACCGATGTTTCGGCATGAACTATCGCAGTCATGACATTTGACTTGTGTTCCGGCAACTCTCCGATATTTAACGGAGAAAAATTATTAATCGGCCACTCACGTGGAGGACGCTGGAGCCATAAAGGACCGTTCCACCACAGATCATGGGAAATCAATTGCGATGGCAGCAACCCACGTGAGACACAGTCAGCTGGGTTTTCAATACCCGATACATGATAGAAATTCCGGGCAGCTACATTTTCCTGACATTGGGCGACTCGATTGCTGACGAATATCGACCAACGATGAGGAGAGGAGCATATCCAGGATAGAGCAATGGTGGAATCTGAAAAAGCATACACACCTGCTATTTTTGTGCATTTCTGGTAAGTGTTAAGGACTAATTTAATTAGTTTCGACATTAAGAGTGCGGCGCACAGCTCCAAACGAGCCAAAGTCGTCACTTTGGTGGGAGAAACTCTGGACTTCGCACAAAGCAATCGAACTGTTATGTTACCTTCTGTATCAGTACTATGTAAGTATATGACACAACCATAACCGTTCAGGCTTGCATCACTGAAACCCACAACTAGTACAGTACTAGAGTTGTTCACCCCGATATGCCGAGGAATCTTCAACAACGACAGTAGTGGCAATTCTTGCATAAGAGCAGAAAAACGCTTAATGACATCCTCAGGTGGAGTATCATCCCAATCAATCTTGGCTAGCCACAACTCTTTAATTAGTAGCTTAGCTTGAAGTATCACTGGTGCTACTAAGCCAAGCACGTCAAACAAACGGGCTACAACCGAAAGTATAATGCGTTTAGTGCATTTTTCTCGAATATTTTCAGTAGTAAAAAAGAAGTGATCTCCAACGGGATCCCAAGAAAGTCCCAAAACCTTGGAACTCGCATTACCCTCATCAAAATTAACAGAGCTCCGATGCGAGTCTGGGAGATTCTTCAGTAAAGTAGATGAATTACTCGTCCATTTTATTAAATCCATGCAACCGGACTTGAACATAAGATCTTTAGCTAAACGAACAGCTGTTTGTTCATCAGGAACCGAGTGAACTAGATCATCCATATATAATTTGGATTCTGCTACACGTGCGGCGTCGGGAAAGTGCGGACTCATATCAATAGCCAACTGACGCACTGATCTCATGGCTAAGAACGGGCTACATTTCAAACCGAAAGCCACCCGAACAAACTGAAAAACACGAAGCGGCTCACTCTCATTAAATCGGAATAAGATTGTTAGATATTTTTAATGGTAAGCAGTAACACTTATCTGCAGATACATCTGTTTTATGTCTGCCTGCATGGCGACTGGGAATAGTCGGAAATCCAACAGTAGAAGGAATAAATCGGTCTGTAAATTCGGTCCCGCATGAAGTACATCATTGAGAGACAGGCCGGTGCTTGTCCTAGCACTAGCATCCAAAACAATACGCGGCATCGGCTTATCTGGACGTACGACTGCGTGATGTGGAATGTAATATCCTTCGTCATTGATTTCAGAATCAGCAACTTCAGTGAGATAACCTTTATCTAAATACTCATTAATAACAGCATTATAATTTTCTCGCAAACCAGGTACTAGCTTGAATTTTTTCTCCAATGAAAACAAACGACGCTGAGCAGCATAGCGAGAGTTGCCTAAGCCCTTCGGGTCTGCACAGAATGGTAGGTCCACAGAGTAACGACCTCCTTCATCTCGTGTGACAGATGTGACAAATGAATTTTCACATTCGGTCTCTTCAGGGCTTAGGAAACCTTTGGATGCGATTGGAATCTCATCCAACTCCCAGAATCTTTGCAATGAAGAATTCAACTCATTTATAGCGAATGCCGTAAAAGACGGACTAGGTTTCAAACTTCGATTAACATTAGGGCAGTCGCCCATGAGAACGTATCCGAACGTTGTCAATAGGGCAGGAGGAGCGCGATACTCAGATTCTATCTTCTGTCCCATGTAAATGTATGGAAATAATTGCGAACCAATGACGATATCTATGGCTCCTGGAATATTCCAGGTCAAATCAGCCATCTCAATATTATGCAAGTAAGCCATGTCACAGTTCTCAATGAACTGTGAGGGCAATTGATCAGTGATGCAGTCAACGACTAATGCATGCAATCTATATTTGTTATGTGGACTAATCCGAGACTCAATATCCAACTTCACATATCCGTGAATCGGTCGAGAGGAAAGACCCACTCCTCTGATCACAGAATTATTCAGAGGCGTAACATTTAAATTAAGCTTCTTACAGCACTCTGCTGTTATCAAGTGATTTTGTGAGCCGTTGTCAATAAGACAGCGCACTAGCAATTTACCGTTACCACTATTAGGTTTCGCGTAAACTTGCGCAGTAGCTAGTAGTATAGTACTAGAATTAGCAAGAGTATTCGCACTTAAACTATGCGATGGCTCATGTGCAAGGGAAGTGTCCGTTCTGTCCGCTACATTACTCTGTGGCATGCACGATGGAAGTACCCGATCACACTCCGCAGCTGCTTGGATAGCAGAATGCCGGCATAAATGTTCAGAGCGCTCGCCGGCCTGTGAAGGAAGCGCAGGCGCGCTAGGTGCAGCGGCGGCGGTGACGGCAGCGGGTGTAATGTGAGAATCGCACGAATGATTCTCAGTGCTCAAGTGTGATAGGTGTGAACGCATCGTCTTATTAAATTTAGCGTTTGTATTATTATTAGAGAAATGCAATAGGCTGTGATGCCATTTGTTACATTCGCCACAGTTCGCGGAAGCAGAGCAATTTGAAACAGTGTGTGTAAGACACAAACAGTTCACACAACCTTGCTTAGATTTAATAAAATCAAATCTAGCTTTCGGAGACTTCATATTTTTAAATTGCCCACAATCACGGAGATGTGCATGATCACTCTTATTGCACAAAACGCAAGAGCGAATATTGCGCGCCTCTGGCTCATCACTTGCGATGAAGGCGTGCGCTCGTACATTTGAGGCGTTGTTATTATTATTATTATGAACCGCGCGCGAAATCGACAATGAACTCGAATTTTTGACATTAGACCTTTCTAATATTTTAACCTGATTCTGTATGAATAAAATTAAATCATTATATGACGGAATCTCTTTATCCGAAACTGACAGCTCGAATGCTTGCATAGTCTGCGGATCAATCTTTTTTAGTGCGCAATGCAACAGAATAAAATCTGTGAGGTTAGCTATATTCAGCTGTTTTAATGCAGCAATGGACGCCGAGTACTTCTGGATGAACGCGTCGAGACTGCTGGCCGTATTCTGACAATTTTTCAAGTCGAAGATATTGTTTAAGTAATGAGTACCTAAGGTACGTTTATCTTGATATTTCGCAACCAGGCTATCCCAAATTACTTTGTACGTATCACCCGTAGGTATAATACCCGCTAAGACTTTTTGCGCGTGATGTGTGAGTTTACCAACTAAATACTGCACACGCTGCGAGTCGGACAGCTGAGAGTTCTCGTGAATATTCGACTTAAAAGACTCATAAAATATTGGCCAATTTTCAGTTTTCCCGTCAAAACTAGGCAGCTCAATCGGCGGCAATTTTATATTAGTGGTCATTGAACTTCTTGAGGCAGGATCGGAATCGGAACGCGAGCTCAAGATTCTGTTTTTCACACGTTTCACTTTTACGTACAAATCATCGAAATTCATCAAATCATTATAGTTCGGGCTTTTCGAAGGATCATGGAACAAAATTAGCTCATTAATTTGATCAACCAGCTCTTCGAATTTTTCGCGGTACTCTTCGATCGTTTCCGATTCTGTCAAGAACTTTTCATTAGACCTAGAATCAAAGTTGGAAATGTTCTTTGTAAGATCGTGAATTCGCACTAATCTTGCGTAAATCATTTCTTTTTTACCAATCAGCACTTTCAACTTAGCTTCTTTGACACCCTGCTGCGACGGAGTCGCCATTATGAAAGAAATTACCTGTTTACACTAACCAAAAACAATCCTGTGTATTAATTTGTTATTTGGTACAGGTACAGGTAAGTATTATAACGTAACTTGCGATCTAAACAGTATGATCGTGGAACAAAGATAAGCTAAGTAGGAATGTTACTACTCTTATGTAACTACCTGTGCAACAGATAAATAAATGAGTAGGTATTAATATTATATACCCACCAAGTTTTTAGTGTTGTCACAGGAACCAAGTAAATGTTGTTACAACTTTGACCTAAATAATATGATCATCTCGTATGTAGGTGGCAACTTAACAAACTGGATAATGTCCGAGTAGATATGTAGGGCCTGTCGCTAGGGCAAGTACCTTCCACAGCCACTAGAACACTTTATAGCAATTAAATTATGTACTATTGTACTAAACAATATGTACTGAGTACTTAAATTACTTAATATGTACATACAATGTTCTAACGGTTATGAACACATTTGCTATATTTAACTGGAGTATCCGGCTCGAAGGACCAACTTATGGTGTGGCGTGTAAATAGCCACGACCAGATGTACTTGCGTACGTATATTAAATTTTTAGTTAATTTTTAAATAAATTTATTTGAGCCTATCAATAATGGCAAACACGGAAGAAAGGAACAAGAAGTAACACCAACACTGCGTAGCAATAGAACCCACTTACCTCTTCATCGAACGAGAGTACACCTTCAGCCCCAACATGCAGCAGGAGGGCGGCGGTCATCCAGACTCGTTTATTTGGTTGATCAGGAGGAAAAGTGTCCCTAGACCGGCCGGTCAATAATACACCGCAAATCTTGGGTGGTCACTAGCACAGGGGGCACAAATTGATGCGGAAAGTCTCAAATTAATCCATCTCCTTATTTTTTTTCACGTTTTTTTGTTATAACAGAAACGTCCATCACCCAGGAAATCGTTGCCAAGAGGGTAAAACAAAAAACAGCGGTCAGCTCGACCAATCGGAGCCAAGATAAAATGAAAAATTGGCTCCAAAAAAGACCGGTAGCGCCATCTCTGGAGGCTCCAGTGCAACCCGATTAAATCCGAAATAAGTGGGCATTTGCACACAAGTACTAGTGTGCCTTCTTGTTGCTATGATGCTTCACCAACAATCTTTATTGACTAATTTTCACAGTGATGGTATGTACCCGTTTGTAACACACTTGGGAAGTTAGCTTCACGTCTGAGTATGTTTGAGCCCTTTTTGGGGTTTCAACCAAGTTCTTCTGTATGCATTTCCGTTACATAGTTGAAGCGCAAATGAAAAATGGCTTGCGTTCCGTTTAATCAAAAACCGAATGGAACGGAAACAATAGCTCAACCCGTTGCACTGTTTTGCGCGGCAGATCGGTTAGCCCACGGTATGGGATTCACAGAAGTGGGGTTAATCTTTCTATCGTTTCATTACCTAGCTCTGTCGATTAAAGAAAAACTTGGTCGACAAAATCTCAAGTTAGTGAATCTGGAAAACATTTGTAACTTTTAGTGCTTACAAAAGTTTAGATTCGGTAATCTGTTTGATCGTTGACTAGATCATTTGTGCCAATTAAATTCTGTCAACGTCATCATCATGAGGATACCCCTCATTAAGCTTGCCAGATATATTAAACTAATGTACGTATTATTACATTTCTTACTATGGACGAAATAGACTAAAGATGCCATAAGCATAATGAAACATTAAACTCGATTAAGCGAAGAATTGAATATAACAAAAATATAATTAAGATAAAAAAAACCGGCCAAGTGCGAGTCGGACTCGCGCACCGAGGGTTCCGTACAAACCTGCAATGTCAACAACATTTTTTCACGGGTTAAAGGCAATTAGATCTAAGTATTTGATATGAATTTCAACTTGATAGCTCTACGCGTTCATGAGGAAAAAAGTAATAAGTTTATATTTATTAAAAAATATATATTTTGTAATGTAACTAAAAATGTAAGGTTTTCGGAATTTTTCCTTTATGTGTGCTATAAAACGTTGCTTCATGCCAAATTTCAAGATTCTAGGTCGACTGGAAGTACCCTTTAGGTTTTGATTCCCTTGCGAGTACTTGCGAGTTTCAAAATATGCAGCTTAAATTGCTGTTTCTTTTGATTGCGTTGACATAGAAGTTAGATTTTGTTACAGCTTAAAGGTATTATAGACCTGAGTATTTGGTATGAATTTCAATTTAATACCTCTACGCGTTTATGAGGAAATGGGTAGTAAGTTTAAAATTATTAAAAAAATATATATTATGTGATGTAACTAAAAATTTATGGTTTTCGTAATTTTTCCTTTATCTATGCTATAAGACGTTGCTTCGTACCAAATTTCAAGATTCTGAGTTCACGGAAAGCACCCTGTAGGTTTTGATTCCCTTGCAAGTGTCGAAAATTTGCGGCATAAACGGCTGTATCTTTTGATTGCGTTGGCTTAGAAGTTTGATTTTTTCACAGCTTCAAGGGACAGTAGACCTGAGTAATTGATATAAATTTCAGCTTCATACCTCCACGCGTTCCTGAGAAAAAGGGTCTTGACAGACGGACGGACGGACGGACAGACGGACAACAAAGTGATCCTATAAGGGTTCCGTTTTTTCCTTTTGAGGTACGGAACCCTAAAATTGAGGCCAGATCGCTGCCGTCGGCCGGTAAGTTCATCATCATCAACCCATTATGTCCCCACCGAGGGGCACGGGTCTCTTCCCTGAGGAAGGTATAGGCCATACTCCACCACGGGGGCCAAGTCCGGATTGGTGGAGGCTTGTAGACTAGTGGCTCGTCTACTGCCAGAAGTTGTCAAGCCGCCCTCAGGCCTCTGACTTGGCTTAACGACTGCCATCTATCGACGGCAGCCGGCACCAACAGCTTAACGTGCCTTGCGAAGCACGGAACCGCTCGGAAAAATGCCACTAGCGTTAGGCATAGACGGCGACCCATCCATGCACTGAACGCGCCCTGTGTTGCTTAACCTTCGTGATCGTTTAAGATCACTCAGGCAGCCGGGGCTACGAGCGCCGGTAAGTTGCCCATTGAATAATTAAAATATTAAGTAAGCTTAGATTTTTAGATCACAGTGTACTGTATAACAAAGTTACTTTTTTCACTGGCAGTCCGGCACCACTACGAGTGAGTGGGTCAGATATAGTCAGTTGTCAGAAAAGTTCAGTTTCACTTTCAAACTACGTAGCAGCTCACATGTCAGATTACGGCAATCAAATAGAATCGCCACTTCTGCGGCCAATATGGTGCCTGCTTACTTAACATCGAGGCCTTATTTATATTCCCTCGAATGACAACTGTTAAAACAACGTGCCCCAAAGGTCGCCGGGGCGCGAGGTAATTCGAGCAGGCGTCGACAAAGCGGAACAAAAACAAAGGCGCAAAAAGCTTTCAACAGTAGTCTTTGAGACTTTGGGACTTTGGCAGGTAGGCACAGACCGACGTTTTGTTACGCGTACTCTCACGCCCATTTCCTGTGAGAGTAATCGGAGATACAAAATTTAGAGAAATTACGAGCCTTCAAAATAGGTTTTGAAAAACCGACAGAGCATGACTATTTTCACCTGAGCATTGAAATGTGAAAATTACTTTGTTAAATTCCGCCAATTGGTGCTTGTGAGATTTTGGCGGAATTAAGCAAAGTACCTAATTTTTACATTTTAAAACTATCATGGATTTCCGCAAAGTAACGCCTGATTCCAAACAATATTTTTACCTGAGTTCAAAAGCAAGGATAATATATGTTTTTTATAAAAAAAAAATACGTGCACACGACCGCTAGTCAACGTTCATACTTTTAACGTTTGATCAATAATACCCCAAGGGCATAGAACTTTAAAACCTCTGATTTGTACTAACAAAAACAGTGGTCATGGGTTCTGTTCCCACGGGAGGTCACCGTTCTTGAATTTTACAAATGGCCTTAGTCTTGGTGTACTTCCATGTTTGTGATGTCCTTTCCTGATTACCATAGCACATAGTTTGGGACCAGGTCAAGGGATTGTGATGTGAGGAAGTAATTTGTTTGAACTTAATTTCATTACAAATATTACTTGGCGCCATACCGAATATCTCGGAATACAGCGATATACCTTCCATATTAATTTGCTAATGTCGTCCTACACTTATGTGTCATCATCAACCCATTGTGTCCCCACCGAGGGGCACGGGTCTCTTCCCTGAGGAAGGTATAGGCCATACTCCACCACGGGGGCCAAGTCCGGATTGGTGGAGGCTTGTAGACTAGTGGCTCGTCTACTGTCAGAAGTTGTCAAGCCGCCCTAAGGCCTCTGACTTGGCTTAACGACTGCCATCTATCGACGGCAGCCGGCACCAACAGCTTAACGTGCCTTGCGAAGCACGGAACACTTATGTGTGCACGCGTGGATATGAGTGGCCACTGTAAAGGAGTTCTTACTTTAATTAATTCAACCGTAAATCCTTATCTAGCCTACTCCTCTCGCGTAAACTCGGTCGCTAATAACTAAGCCCGTGGGCGACACGACGTCCGGCGTTTCTTTGAGCAACTCTCGCCAACTGCGATTACAGGAGGCCCGGCTCGTGTGTCAAAGCAAACCTGCACTGGAATACCAGCACAGAGTAGATATAATACAAGGTCTTCTTCTATTTCACTGCTGTGAATCCTCTTAACTACACTTTTCTTCTTCAGTTATTTACAGATGAAGATATGAAAGTGTAGTGCAAACTTGTCGTAATTAATAGAAAAGTTTGTTTAGAACTTCGAGGACAGAAATAGCCTACTTGATTTGCCGTAAGTTGGTTGGATTCAGTGTACCACAAAAAGGGACGAAAATGAAAACGAGATCGGAAACGGGAACGATAACGAGAACGGAAAAAGCACCGGGAACGGAAAGGGAACGAGAACGGGCACGGGAACGAAAACGAAAACGAAAACGAAAACGAAAACGAAAACGAAAACGAATTTACTTTTTAACCATAAATTTCGGAAAGGAGGCAAGGAAGGTGCTACCTTTTGGAAGATGATATTTTCATTAACTTAAGAACCGATACCTTGACCATAACAGTACCCTAGTAAATTGTATAAAACCGTTTGCAGTCGAGGCGGCAGGCTTGTGAAGCACAGTGACACCGGCGGCAAGCGCCGCTCAACTTCTCTTCTGTGAATTTTAATGAGGCAATGGATGTAAAACTTAACCCGAGAGTGGAGTCGCAGAAAGTTTCCGGGCCAAAGGGGAGTGGCGAGGCGAATTTGTCACTTTTGTCGCGTCCAAAGCTAATGTATTCGCAAAGTTCCCCGAGGCCTCCCGGAAAAACCCAACTCGACGTGGACTCTTAGCCACGGAGAGAAATATACTCCTTTGTCGGATTTCCGGACTTAAGTTGAGGTGTTAAGGGCTACTTGGGTGGTATCGACGGTGCCGCTGTGGACAAACAAGTTCGGGATTTGTCAATGGTTTGTTTCGGGCTTAAGGTGGAAACGTCGGATTACAAAGCTCTGCTCCAATAATTTAAATCAATTTTATGAATTCGTAACGAGCTTTATTTAGGACAAATCGAAACCATCTTTGATCTACTTCAATTATTTATTAATGATTCCTGCCGCTATTACGAGTACGTACAGGCTCTATATCAAATCCTTAACCAATGCTTTTCACGCGAGTTGTTGCAAACTATTTAAAAGCGTCAGCTTCGTCCGCTCCAATACACGGAAAATTACTTCAAGTGAGCAAGCAAGTTTCCTTCAACGTTACGTCGGATTTACGGTAAACGAAATTTTGTGGAAAGAAAATTAAATTGAAACAGAAAGAAAGTCAAGTAAAACATGGTCTGTACAAGTGTTTACTAAATTGAGTAGCATCTTTTGGGGCATGCGACCCTTGGCCACAGCAAGTTTCAGATAGCTCGCTTAACAAGTGCCGAGACTCAAAAGTGAAAGTGAGTCCCTTGAAGCCCAAGCGATAAAAAAGAAAGATTTTTTTTTTATGTGGCCAGTATGAATTTAGAGTACAGATTTACAGCTTGGCAATAAACAATAGACAGTTAAACCAAGCTGAAAATACAGGAGGTATTTAAGGGACATTAATATTTTGTGCCTGGTAGGTGTTCTAATACTCCAGCGCTTGAATTGAAGCGCTTGGACACCTAGTTTAACTTGTAACGTTCATTAAGTCGCAGTTTCTGTGCTACTTTGAATAAAGAATTTTGATTTGATTTGATTTGATTTGAATAAACCCGCAGTGGGCAAGCGGGTGATTAGAGAAAAAGCCCTCTTGTGGCTATGATGACATCCCAATTACTCTTGTCAAAGAAAATATTGGTGTACTGGCCTGGCCATTAGCTTTTTTTATTAATTGTATGAAAACAGCTTATTTCCTGACCAACTAGAAATCGCTAGAGTTTTACCGGTGCACAAAAAAAGGTTCGGAAACGGATCCTGAAAAGTATAGATCCATTTCCTTACTCCCCATTATCTCAAATATATTCGAGAAAATGATGGCCGATGGGGCCGAAAAGTTCTCGAATGGAGACCACATATCGGCATGCGCAGCGTGGGATGACCAGCTACAAGATAGACAGATGACCTCATCCAAGTGGCAGAAAGACGCTGGATGCAAGCCGCTTCCGACCGGTCTTTTTGGAAATCCATGGAGGAGGCCTATGTCCAGCAGTGGACTTCTTGTGGCTGAATGATGATGATGATGATGATTCGAGAAAATTGTCAAGATTGGATTGTTAAAACATTTAAATGATAACAATAATGATAATGTGTAGTTCTGTGGGGAAATTCTACAGAAAGCCACAGAGCTTTTGTTGCACAAAAAAAATGTCTTAGGGCTATATGGGGCATGTCTTGGAGAGAATAATGCCGACCGATCTTTCAGAAATATAAAATTCTCACTTTTTACGGCATTTATATTCTTGAAGTCTGTAAATTTGTCAAGAGAAACCTGGAGCTATTTGAAATGCATAATAATGAAAATAAAAGAACAGTGAGGCATAAAACGTTAACCTATCCTAAAGTTAGACTCGAGCTTGTTAGACGAAATAGTTATTACATGGCAATAAAAATATTTAATTCCCTGCCGAAAGACATAAGTTCTCTCCCAGAAAATAGATTCGACAAAGCGCTTTCTAACTGGTTGGTTCAAAAATGTATATACAGTATAAATGATTTCTTTAAACCATAATGAATTTCAAATCCAATAATGACATCTTAAATTCTTGAGATTGTATAATAATTTTGTAAATAATATAGCAAGTGGCAGTCCCTGGTCTCTGCCTACCCCTCTGGGATACAGGCGTGAGTTTATGTTATGTTATGTTAATATAGCTTCTAATTTTAAATCATAATATTTGTGTACCATATAATGGTGCTACACGCTTGTCCGTAATTATGTATTATATAAAACCTACATGTACCGTGTTTGCTGACAAATAAAGACTTGAATTGAATTGAATTGAATTGAACATTTTGAACAAGAGGCAGTTTGGCTACAGAGAAAAAGTAGGCACCGTAGATGCCATAAATATTTTGATGAATGATGTCATAATAAAATTTAACAATAAGCAAAAGGTTTCAGCACTCTTTCTAGACCTAAGCTCTGCATTTGACATTTTTATTAAAAAGTTGGATAACTGGGGTTAGAAAGGAGAGTTTAAATTTAATCAAATCATATTTTCATAATAAAATGCAATTAGTTGAAGTTAAAAATATTGAGACAGGTATCGAGACCACACATAAATCTAAATTTTAAAAATTTACGCGAGGAATTTCACAGAGCCAATATTTTTTGTTATTTTTAATAATCATGTTATAAAAATGGAAGAATTATATATTATACAGTTAACCAACTTTAATATTAATTTTATATTTCAAATACGAATTATATGGTTCTTGAATAAATGAAATGAAATGATTAAGCCTATTCTCTCTCTCGCTCTGAGAGAAGGCCTATCCCTCAGTGGAACGTACATAGGCTGTATTATTATTATATTTTTAATGAAATGTCTGTTATCTTTTTATTTTTGCAACTCATTAATAAATATATAAAAGTCTTAACTAAATCTTACTTTTTTGTTACAAGTTTAGGCTTCACTAAATAAAATAATGCTAATACAGTATTTTTATATGATTGAAGTATAATATTATTTTTTTCAATTAGTTTTCTTTTTGTTTTGTTATGAATAAAGTTTTATATACTTGCCTAAAAAAAATTGTTGAAGCCTATTTTTCTACGGTATAGAAACTTCACTCTACGAGCACGCTGCTCGCGACTCCTGTTTGTCTTCGGTCCCGTTTTCCGGGAAAATTAAACGGGAATATTTTAATTACCTGCTGTACGTGGGAACAGACAAGATGTTCGCAAATAACCGGCGATAACGCGTTCCAAGTTGCTCCCGTTTGCGAAGAGCCGTCGGAGACTGTATAACGAATAACTAAAGGAGCGGTAATTAGGTGATGCACTCTTGCACTCGCGCCTTATAACGTTGCTCGAAGAGTTCGCTTTGCAGTTTTAATTATGAAAACCAAATTATGTAATTAGTCCTGGGAAAGTTTAAATGGTGAACTGGTTTATTTTACTGTCAATTATGTTTTTTTCTTTATGTAGCATATATAAGTCCTACTGCACGGTACAGGCCTTCTCTTAGAGAGAGAGTACGGGCTTAATCACTACCCCTGCTCACCTCGGACTGGCAATTTCAAGCGCTGACGTGTGTGAACATCTCAGACACTCAGATTTCCTCACGATGTTTTCCCGCTCTAATAATTATGATTTAAGTGACGTTATATTGTGTGCTGTGACGCCCTAGCTAATAAAATACACCTCAAACAAAAAAAATGCTTTCAATTCAAAATCAACGGCTGTGCCCGCCATCTACCAAAAAGAGGTTTACAATGTATTATGCTAGCTTTATTTTTATTTTTGTAACACTGTTTTAAGGTTGAACCTTACGTGAGACAGGGAGACGTTCAAACTGTTCACGAACGCACTGGAAGATGCCTTCAAGCTTCTGGAATGGCAGGGACGCGGCATCAATATCAATGGCGAGTACATCACGTACTTTCGATTTGCCGACGATATAGTAGTCATGGCAGAAACGATGGAAGACCTCGGCATAATGCTCGAAGACCTCAGTCGAGTTTCCCAACGTGTGGGCCTTAAAATGAACATGGACAAAACGAAGGTCATGTCAAACGCCCGTGTTGTGCCCACCCCAATAACATTGGGGAACACGACTCTCGAAGTTGTAGACGAATACGTCTACTTAGGACAAACAGTCCAACTAGGCCGGTCCAACTTCGTGAAAGAGGTCAATCGTCGAATCCAACTCGGCTGGGCAGCATTCGGGAAACTTAGGAAGGTCTTTTCGTCTAATATACCTCAATCGCTCAAGACAAAATTATACAACCAGTGTGTATTACCAGTGATGACTTATGGCACTGAAACGTGGTCTCTCACTATGGGCCTCATAAGAAGGCTCAAGGTCACGCAACGAGCTATGGAAAGGGCTATGCTCGGAATTTCTCTACGAGATCGAATCAGAAATGATGAGATCCGTAGACGAACGAAAGTCGTCGACATAGCCCAGCGGATTAGTAAGTTGAAGTGGCAGTGGGCGGGGCACATAGCACGCAGAACTTTAGGCCGATGGGGCCGAAAAGTTCTCGAATGGAGACCACATATCGGCAAGCGCAGCGTAGGACGACCAGCCACAAGATGGACAGATGACCTCATCCAAGTGGCAGGAAGGCGCTGGATGCAGGCCGCTTCCAACCGGTCTTTTTGGAAATCCATGGAGGAGGCCTATGTCCAGCAGTGGACTTCTTGTGGCTGAATGATGATGATGATGATGATGAAGGTTGAACCTAATCATCATCATCGTCAGCCCACTACTAGGTATAAGCTTTTTTATAGTGGATTCAATTTCCACTGGGGCCCACCATACATTTGTAAAAATGGCCTCAGCCTGGGTGTATTTTCACGTCCCTGGTCTCTGTCCCTAAACTAGATTACCATAGCACAGAGTACCCTAGTTTGGGACCAGGACAAGTGATTATGTTGCGTGGAAGTTATTTATGTTATTTATTTCCCCAAATGCCATTTCTAATGGCCCCATGGTCCATGGTCTCATGATAGTGATAATATACTTCTTATGGTATACAATAAAGAGTTCTAATCTAATCTAATCCCTTGCAATCGACATCTACGGATCTCCCGCCGACTCAATGATATCGTCTAGCCATCGAGCTGCTTATCTGCCCACTGACCGTTGTCCTGTTGTCGGTCACCATTCTGGTCCACCAGCCTTCCTCACGCCTCGCCAGGTGTCCTGCCCATTTCCAATACAATCTCGAGACACTTTCGCCAATGTCCTCGACCTTCGTCCGGCAACGGATGACGACTATTACGAAAGAATTTAAGGCTAATAGCTTAAAATATTTTAGACCTTTTAGAGATGTAAAGGTATTGATTAAAACGAGAATAATATCTTGCCAAAGAATTATTGTGCTTGTCCTTGTTTACTTTACCTTTATTACCTGTCCGTGTTATCATTGTTAGATTCTTGTTGTAAATTAATTAATTCAACCTTTTCAGGTTGACCTTTTTTGAACCACAGTCTTTTCTCATGTTTCATGAGCTCCGTATACGATATATCTCACTACTTGGTCCACATTCACACAGAGAGTGTATTTCATTTGCTATTGTTTAACTTCGTACGAAAAGGTAAAGCAATTACCGTCAGGATCACTCTTGCTGTCTAGGTTACGACTTAATGTTTTTTCTACGGGACTGGGAAATCAAAGAAGGTTTTTATGTGTACCTTTTTTCTTTCATGGATTTTTCTTGCCCATTTTGCAATGCTGTCACCATTACATTAAACAACTTTTCTGCTATTTCACAATTATACTACATTTTACGCGTTATTTATTAGTTTCTTTGGTTATATAGTCCTCTCCTCGACATTTAGGTGTGTATTTTACTTTATTGACCCAAACGGCTTGACCGATTTTGAATGAGGTGTCGACTGAAAAGTATTGAAGATGCGATTGTCAATTAGGTGATGGAAAAAATTTAATGGCTGACGCAAACTTCAACAAGGGCCTAAATGAGTTTGTCAAATTTTCAACCTAAGCAGGCCAAATTAACTTGTCTACAAGAAATAGAGTGACAGGTCCCATCCTATGGGATTCAAAATTCAATATACTCAACTAGGCCTTTTTTAAGTTTCGTTAGCACACAGGATATTTTTTTATATTATTTTCTTTTTGTTAAACTTTTTTAAATATTTACTAAAATATTTTATTTTTTTCATCATTATCACGACCTGCGTCGTCAATACCTTTCAGTTGACACCTCATTTGTCAAAATCGGTCGAGACCTCTGACAGGCTCGTACTTGGCTCCCGTCTTACTCACCTGATGATAAATAAAGACGAGACCTAAACTGTGCTTTGGTTTGGCTTTACGCCGGTACACGAAGGATCGCTTTGCGGCGGCTTTGTCTAGTGGGTGGTTACTAGAGGCGCCCTAGGCCTATTAAATCAAATCAAATCATTTATTTTTTGACAAGAGGAGCATGACATACTGTTACAAAGAGTGTTCCATAAGTAGTAGCTAAATGACAGAATTCTCCAAGCACCATAACGACTGAGACACGTGACCATTAATGCGGGTCATAGTTGCCATCAGACGTCTTACATTACAATAGGTACATTTCCTCAATCATGGGGTACTTTAAGACTTACAAATATTTGCATCAGTAACTTGGTAACAGTTAAAGATTACCACTACCCTCCGCGCTAGTTAGAAACTGTGTTGCGGCAGAGTAGGTTCGTCATCAACGTGACCAGTTCAGATTGTTACATACAGTGCGCTTAATCTTACGGTGTACAAGGTCAGACAATACTGGTCAGTATTGTATGATAAAAGAAATGTTAACCACTCTGAGGTGAGCCGCAATGTTATGTTAAAAGTAAGATAACATAGCTCATAGTGTTATGGATGTTCGTAACTACACCATAGTATATGTATAAAAGATAGATAGAAAACCTCCTTAGGCGACGCCACTGAGCGCCTTTCATCATTATTAAGGATGACTTACTAGTCACCCTCAGCAACAGTGTACACATCTAAGAGTAATAATAGAAAATGAATCAACAAAGTGCTAATTGAAGCTTTAAAATAAAAAAGTTACAACATAACAATCGATTCAGATCGGCGTTAACATGTTTATGATGTCGCTGTTCCCGGCTCCCACGACGCAGGGCATCCTAGTGCGGGGCCAGAAGCAAATTTTCATGTTTATGTTTGTTGTTAGGCCCATTTGGCAATAAGTATATATATATATATATATATAAGTAATTATGTATAAGTAATTAGTAAGGCTTACTGTTTGGCACCACCCAAAGGACACTTATAGATTACGAGGGAACATTTTAAACGAAAACTAAACTAACTGTACACTGCAGAGAACGCTGCTGGTTATGCATTTATTTTCTGTTCATACTAGTTCTAGTTCTAGTAAGACCTGAGATTTCCTCACTTAGCCTCATAGTTGGGCCATTGTACGTAGCAAGCGCTAAGGTAAGATAAGATAAGATAATAATATTTTTCTTTATTGTATTGTAAAATGCAGTACAATTGGCAGCCTTATTGCTTATAGCAATTTCTTCCAGGCAACCGACGATGGATAATATTGATGGACGAGTTGATAAGTTGCTCGAATATTACTTTTTACTAATTTTTGTTTCCTCTAATAAATAATAAAATAAATAAACTTTACCTATAAGTTTATAAGACGCAAGAAAATATTAATAAATATTAAGCTCGCTTTTGAACAAATATCTTCGTCGTGCAATAGGTAAATAAGTTTTCAATTCAATTCAAGTTTTTACCCCGAGCATGATATAACATTTCAAAATCCTGCCTACAGAAGTGCCAAATAAACTAAACGCAGTCAGTGAAACATAAGTTTATTCACATTCAACGCAAGTTCTAAAACTGCAAACCGTTTAAACCGCGTTCTGCAATTGAATTTCTGAAATATGCATCGTTTCGCCGAAGCTGTTTGTGGCGGGGTTGGAAGAAAATGCTTCATCAAATTAAATCTCCGAGTTGGGACCAGGTAAAGCGAGTACAGTTAGAGATAAGTTACAATTGAGCTGTCGTCGTGGCCCCTACTTGCTTTAAATGCAATCACAACGTTGCAGTTGCCGTGGTCGATTATAAGATTCGTTAAATGTCAATGCACGAGTATAGCGTCATACGGCTTAAAGTAAATAATGACACAAATGAAAACATGAGTGCCAATTTTTTAATTAATTACCCGGGATTACGTAATGAGGATTGTAAGAACACTTTTATTATAATACAATATATCTTCCACCTTCTTCTTTTCTAGTGACCTTCCACTACTATGGTCCACCTCATCTCCTATTTGTTTATTTAAATAAAGAAACAGGCAAACATACATCACGAAGCCTGAAAAGATTACACTTATTTTTTTGTCGGGCAAATTTCATTTATTCTATGGTCATATCTGTAAAAAGACTACCAAGAGAATGAGAAAGTTTTTTTTTTCTGAGAAGATTCATCTAACTAAATCTTACTACTTCCACTAGCACCTGCAACCTGTATCTCCAATTTAAAGCAGAAAAAGAAGAACGAAAACTATTTATTGCCATACCATTTTATAATAAATAATTTACTAGCAACTCACTAGCAGGGTCAAATAGTACTTTTCAACCACGGCCGAGTGTATCTGAGAGCGGGTTTAATTAATTACAAGATCTCTTTCAAAGTCCTGGTTCCTGGCCCGCGAGACGGGGTGCGGCGGCCGGGGATGCACTTCAGACGGACGCTTAGCCGCCGGATACGGAACTGTCGTCTTAAGGTGTACTTCCTTCAGACGCGTCCGACGACTCACGGGTGCGACATTTCACATGGCTGTTGCTATAGGACTGTCGAACTTTGATCAACCGTGTAGTATGTGAGGTTAAGTCACTCTATTGCTGCGTGTTGTGTATGCATGCAGTGTTAACTATTATGTACTTGTAGAACATTTTAATGCATTATTAGAAAAAACTACAATATTTTAAAAAAACCTCAAATGTTATGAAAAAAGCAGCAAATTTTTTTTTATAATTCAATTTTTTGTCCTACTTCTTCTTCATAATTTAAAGGATTTGAGCTTTAGATTCTATCTATCTATACAGCCCATGAAGGACGCCCACTGTTTTGCATAGGCCTCCGGATCTGAGCTCGCAACACCAAAAAAATAGTGTATGTGACTCGAAATTGTTTTATCACCTCTAAATGAAATCTATACTAAAGGAATGTTGTTTTTATATTGAATAAAAATAAAATTTAAGCGAGTATTAAATATCGTCAAACGGCTGACGATGATGATGATTATTAAATATCGCGTCATGAAACATACTAATAACATAAAACATGAAAACCGAAATGTTGAGCATGATCTTCTAGCATGTGTTTGTTTGTGGTCCAAGCTAGCTGCTTTGCTTTCAATTCGTAGCAAATTCAGCGTAGTGGATCATTTGTCAGTAAAGTTCTATGTTTGGCCGATGTGCTTGGTACATGAGTTATTCGGTTTCATGTGAAAATCTGTTATAATCCTATAGTCCTCAGCCTATATCGCACTGACGTCACTAACATTCTTTCACTACCCGACAGATCATTAAATCGACGGTTGCCGGTGGCGGCTAAATGGAGAAGGCCGAGGACATCAACGTATGATATGTCCCTACGTCTAGAGCTGGATTGACAAATATCTCTATAACACTAGTGACATCTCTCTCGGAAGTCCACCTTATTTCTCAGCCGGTTCCCGACTGTCATCCAGCGGTCGGATATGGCTCGATAGCAGACAACTTTGTTCCACTGCCGGAGAGATCTTGTTTCGACAGTTAGCTCTGTCTCAGGCATATTGTTTTCATGACGGTGGAAATAAAAATGTCGCTGGTTTGTTTGACTCCCGCATCTAAGTAGCGTGTAATAAGAGTAAACTATCCGTACATAGTCACCAAGGCTTACCTACTTAAAGTTTTTGATCAATAACCGTATTACTAGCTGTGCACGCGACTTCATTTGCTACGTATTGGGACGAAAAGTTCGTTTATTTCTATCCAATGGATGGCCTATCTGTATACCAATTTTCATCCCAATTCCAAACACATACAAACAAACTAATATGGGTAAATATAAATCTGAAGTGGCACTACATAAACTAAACTAAAAAAATATAGCTAATATGTAGCTAGTATTTTAGCTAGTATTTTTCAATATCTAAATAATAATAGCGTCATACAAAAATATTCCTTTTTCAACTTTATCAGCTTGTCTGCCTATCTGACAATTAATAAATCAACTCTATGTGCCATCGCCCACGACGATTTTAGTGCGTTTTTTGGACTTTTGAATGAAAAGACTATTTCAACTTTTGCGCGTTTCAATCGCGATGGCTCTAAAATACATAAATAAATGTACGCGTACCAAAAGTCTTAATTGCATTGGAACATATATTATGCAACTCTTGGCGTTTCATAGCGGAAACTAAATGAAGAACGCAGAAGTAAATAGCTCGCGCTTGTTAGTGCAAAACCCGCAACAAACTTTTGACTGCCTGCTCTAACGCCGGAGTTATTCAGACGGGTACTCAACGACGTTTTGTCGACAGTTTTGAGTTTTAACTTGAAATATTTTAGCCTAATAGCACCAGAATTATTGCAACAATAGATATAATAGAATAAGGTAATGACCGTTTCCTATAAAAAACTCTTGGGTGCGCTATGAAGTTTACAGCTGCATTTTGAAATGGGCACTCAAGAACTACTTAAAGGCTGCTTAGCCCAGTGAAATTGTGATTTTTCACAGAAAAAATACATATTATATCCCGGAAACAGCTATTTGCTATCAACGTTATAGGTACGAGTAGCCCTTTCACATATCTAGTGTGAGTGAAGGTATCACTGGACCCTGTATAAATCATCTCATTACGTAGATGCAAAAGCCAAAGTCAAAGTGAAAGCAAATCCTTTCGAAATTCATTGTGAATTTGTCATACCCACGTACAAAATGCGGAGACAATTGCTTTATACTCGCAAAGCTAAATTTATACTAGTGACGGTGCGGGTCTTCTTGTGAGTGGTGCGACGAATTGCAAGTTCAGTTAACGTATCCTATCGAATATAACTAGTCATCGATTAAAATCAAGTTACTAATATTCCAGTAGCAGCCTTTAAAGCTTTAGTTCAGAAGAGAACGACAACTCACCATACATTCGATTAACTTACCGTCCGTCTGAATAGACCTCTCGCATTGAAGTGACGCTAGCAGACGCGGTGTACGGCCAGATGCCGTCGTGAATCCCCTAGTTTCATATGATGTCAACCGAGGCTGAGACTTTCACTGTGTAGAAAAAGAGCTAGGTGTAGACGTATTGCCGAAGAGTAGCCTTTAAAAACTATAGAGGTCGCGCTTCGCCAGATTTTTTTTTCCACATTACATCACAAACTACAAAATGGGCAACCCTCAATTTGAAAAACGAAATGTCACAACCTTGGCCAATCTTTTTTTTCTCTTCAAAAGTCTATGACTCCTTTTGAGATAAATAATAATTATCTCAGAGTTAATGGTTACTAATTATTAGGGATGCAAAAACTCAAGGTAGTAAATTATTGGAGTTAGAAATGTCCTCCGCGATCGTGATTTTTTGTTTTTCAAAATGAGCATCACCCAAATAGTAATAATAAAGACAGACGAGGGTGGGCGCTTCGCGGCCGCGCTGAAATGTCCCAGCATTTAGAGAGCGGATAAAATGAGTGTCTGCAATTTGTAGTTATGCAGAGCAAAGTGTGTCCGGAGTAATTAAATGGAATATGCAAATTTTAGTTACTTTAGTGTGTAGGGAAATGTATGTGAGAATAAAAAAGAGACGGCGGAGTCGGGGGTAAATTGGTACTAATTGATAGTTGCGGGAAAGTGGCTAGGTCTTAACTTAAAAGCTTAGAACATGATTATAGACCTAACCCGAAACCGGCGTGCGTGCATGCAACGACTAATGAATGTTGAGGAAGCGGTCGGGATCGTGGCAAATGGCAGTCTGCCTGGTCTCTGCCTACCTCTCTAGGATACAAGCGTGAGTGTATGAATGTATGTATGTATGTATGTATAGACCTAAAGACTACTAGTTGTATATTAAACGGGTCTAATCACGATTATTAGGTAAAATTTAATTACCCGCTAATTAAGTAATTACATCGCGATTAGATCCCTGCAATATATAAGCATCGCAAGTCATTAAAAATTCCATTCTACTAAGCGCACGCATACATTTTCTTATTACACGAGTACAGTAAAGTACATTTCAACAATAAGTTAAAACCGAGATAAATTATAGAGGCTAGATTCTTAGAAAGCAAATCCAAACCCTGGCAAACCCTGGTCTCTACCTACTCACCTGTGATATAGGCGTGAGTTTATGTAATGCATTCTTAGAAAGATAAATAATTACAAAATTAACTATATTTCTAGATTACAATAAGCTATCTTTGAAATATACCTGGTTATAACGTCACATATTTTTTTACACCATATTTTTTTGCTAATAAGCGGTTTCATTTTTCATTTTTCATTTTCAAGTGCCTGAATTTCATAAATTAAAAGCTAATTATCTTTATCGAATAAATCTCATCTTAATGTCGACAAATGTAACCCAGCCCATTGTCGGCTGTATTTATAAAGCGCTCTTGCCTCTGAGGTTGCTAATGACTGTGCCGTCAACGTTGCTGCCTTGTTTTAAACAGTATCTTCAAATGAGCACTCAAGAGCGATCTCAAAGGTACAAGCGCTTTATTAAAACAGCCCTTAGTTTAACTGAGTCATATAAAATAACTGAAAGAGTATCTAGCGGCTTGCTCCTTTAGTTTGGTAATGTGTGTGTGGCTCAACGATTTCGCCCGCTTTGCATCTAAGCTAAACTGGTTTTAGAGGAAACAACTCTGTTTGTGTGAACGTTATCCGCCAACCACGGAAACGAAAGTTCCCAGCAAACTAAGTACGGTTTAGAATAGCCAACATTTTGCGGCGCCGTTTTAAATACGAAAGGCACACCTTTGACATGACTCGCCTCTACGTCTGCTGCAAATATAAAAGTAATTGTAGAATTTTACGTTAGACACAAAATTGTCGAAAGTTTAAACAAATTCCCTATGTCCATCAGAAAATGGATGGCTAAACTTGTCAATATGAAAAACTATTACTTTGGAATTCTGGAATAAAGGTCAACTGTTTCGTACACTCTAGTGCTTTAGGTGGTAACTTTTGTATGGGGCAGCTTTTTTTAACTTTTATTCGTGTGTTTTGTTTCTGATGTGCAATAAAGAATATCGTTATCTCACTCTGTAACTTACTTAGTAAGAAGCAAATAAATGAATAAAGTATTATTAGTATTAACTTGTATTTTTTTTGGTGATTTCGAATTTCTCCCAATAGTAAAATTTAATTGAATTAAAAAATTGCTTATCACACAAAAAAAACTATTTTGTGCAACGGCGAGCTTAATAAAGTCGATCATATTGTAGAATTCCCATTTTTGCATGTATGGGGGAGTTAGCTACACCCCATATATTCTGCTGCACTATTGTACAGTTAATGTTAACAATGTCACCAGTCGATACATAATCAATGTACAAATTGGTATTTAAAACTAGCAGACGTCTTTCTGCAATAGGTAACCGTTTCGTATGTGACCGCTAGAAAGACGCGTCTTTGTGCTCCGTGGAGTTGGGAGCTGGGGCTAGAGCGTCGGCGCAGTCTGTGACTACCGGGTGGAGGTATGGGTACAGATGGCTACAACTGTGACTACCTTCTGAGGTGACTGTGTCATGACTACAAAGTAAAAGGAACAGAAGGACTGGTAAATAAGCTAATAATTTTAGATTGAATTTGACTGATTATCTTGTCTTAAATCGCAGAAAAATTATTACCAGTATGGGTGTATTTCCATGTTTGTAATGTCGTTGCCTGATTTACCATAGCACCTATTTTGGGACCAGGGCAAGTGATTGTGTTGTACAGAAGTTTATGTACTACGGCAAATTTTTGGTGGGTGTATGATAGTTAAATATTTGAGCTTGAAATTCTGTGTACGACTAGAAAACCACAAAGAAGCTATTTTATTATTTATTTATGAACTAACTGCAAATTATTACAGTAACATTTACTTATATCATGGAAAGGACTTTGAAAAGACTAAGTTTAGAGGTTTTTGTCCATTTTTTCTCCAAAATGGACACCTACTTTTATTTGTAACGTTCATTAAGTTGCAGCTTCTGTACTATTTTTAATAAAATATTTTTGAAATGAATTGAATTTAAAAAGCGGCATTTATCATCTACGTTACAAGTTCTAAAAGAATCCCCCCTCATAGTTATAGGACTTTGTTACATTCCATATAAAGTGTATAATTGTTATACAATAAGTTGAATGAATTTTTTATTGCGCCCTGCAAACAGAATTTCTATAGCAGTATTTGTTTGAGGGTGCCCGCATCGCGCGAACAGACAACGCTTTGACAGGAGATGCGCGGCTCGGAGGCTCGGTCGCCGTTTGTGTCACTCGACTGCGAGGGACGGAGACTAGCGTCGGCTTCCACTGGGGGGAATGAACGCCGCGTTTCTTTTACACACATTCTACAATACCTCAAAAGGGTTAATAAAGTCATGAGTCCTTTAAAAGGATTGCAAATTTGTTTTGCCATATGTACTTTTACTAATATTATGAAGATGAAAAGTTTGTAAGTTTGATACATACATACATAAACTCACGCCTATATCCCAGAGGGTTAGGCAGATACCAGGGACTGCCAGTCGTCAAGATCTTGACAGATCACTTTCGCTTCCTCAACATTCATCAGTCGCTGTATGCACGCACGCACGTAAGTTTGATGTTGGCGATAATCCCCGCAAGTACTCATGCGATTTAAAAAAGTCTTTCACGAGTATTTAGAATGGACTTTCAGGGTGGACATAGGCTGCTAATCCGGTTACTACGGTAACGTGGTCGCGGGCACTTCTAGTATTTAATAAGAGTTCGATTTATTCGTTTTGCAAGTTTCGAACTAAAGATACACACACATTTGAAATTCAGAAACAGTGCAACTTGTTGAAACACTTGTCGGTTTTGAGTCCGGCGCATTGTACGATTACTTCAAGTGCAATGAAGCAAGTGCACGAAACTTTGCACACAATTAAAAAAAATGGCAAGACTAGCGTAATAACCATTCTACAGAAAGAAATTAATGTCAACTGATAACTTAATATAAAACTGTTCAATTTATCGATTCTATCGAAAGAAAATTTATATGGCGATAGAAAAATTATACCTTGAAACATTTCACGAAATTGTTTTTCAAATTACGACAATTTCGTGAAATGTATCAAGCATATTCAGAAGGCGGCGGCGGCAAACTGGGGCGGGAATATATGCGATGGCTTTTAGCACCTTTTGGGTAATATAATATGGAGAGGTATATGGATATGGATGCGTACAGAGATCGGTTCATCGCTCGCGGGACACATCAAAGCACGCTTTATTGCCTCCTGAGACTTACTTGCGATTTGAAAAAGCCCCAGAATCAAGCGAACAGAAATGGCAGTCGGTGGCAACAAATTACGAGTAGGTTTTTAGTCCACACAATGACTCTGGACAACGTAGAAAAATAGATAACTGTCATGTAAATAAAAATAAATAAATAACTGTTTATTGTACACAAAAAAAGAAATTACACAGATATTTACTAACCGAAAAATGCAGACGGCGGTCTTAACACTAAAAGTGATCTCTTCCAGATAACCTTTGGATGGACTGGACTATTAAAATGGAGAAAGAATTAGATGAACGTATTTTGATTTAAGTGTGTAAAAATAGTTGAAAAATAAAAAGAAAATTAGGAAAAGAAAAATTGGAAGAATAGACGTTAGCGAGTGATATTGCTACTATAATTTCATTAGTTTACGTAACTCATAAAACAAAGTCGGGTACATGCCGGGATTCGAACCCACGACCTACCGAATGTACCGCTACCACCGCTACTGTTCCACTAATTCCACTAAATCCACCATCGCTAACTGAAAGTTTAATCCTGAGCAAAGAATGGCTGGTTCTTCTGTAGTTCGTTCTTCAGGTGTAAACACATGATTTGCGCCTTCTAACCTTTTACCGTTACTTTTTGCGTTGACACATTTTACGACCGATACATCATAATAAACCAGGACATAAACAAGCCAAATAAAATATCAAGGCAGTTATTAATAGATACCGATTGAAAGCAAGCATACTCGGCTGTCTTCTTGGCGATTACCTCCATTATGGACTTTCAGTATCGTTAGACTTATTATTGTCACTAAGAAAAAAAAAATCTGGCTAAGTGCAAGTCGGACTCGCGCGCCGAGGGTTCCATACTACATTTGTTTTACTTTGCGGCGATGTGTTTTCTTCTATTCAGTTCGGCGCGACGCATAGCTGGCGTTCAACTCACTTTTGACAGATTTTTATAATTTATTGTGATTCGCTCGTAGCCCCGGCTGCCTGAGTGATCTTAAACGATCACGAAAGTTAAGCAACACTGGGCGCGTTCAGTGCATGGATGGGCCGCCGTCTATGCCTAACGCTAGTGGCATTTTTCCGAGCGGTTCCGTGCTTCGCAAGGCACGTTAAGCTGTTGGTGCCGGCTGCCGTCGATAGATGGCAGTCGTTAAGCCAAGTCAGAGGCCTTAGGGTGGCTTGAGAACTTCTGACAGTAGACGAGCCACTAGTCTACAAGCCTCCACCAATCCGGACTTGGCCCCCGTGGTGGAGTATGGCCTATACCTTCCTCAGGGAAGAGACCCGTGCCCCTCGGTGGGGACATAATGGGTTGATGATGATGATGATTGTTGTTGGGAAACTCTATAATTACGAGTTTGATATTTTTATCCTTATCGTTTGTATAGTACAGCGAGTTTTAGTTCAAAAAACACATCAAAAGCTTAAAATAAAACCTCAAAAGTAAGAGGAGTATTAAAACGTATTTTATTTAAAATACGCGTAAGGGCCAATTATTTATTACACTGAATTTAAAGAAAAGCAGGATTCCCTGTCGCCGGTGATTCCAACTTAAAAGGGACTCCCAGCAAAAGTGTATTTAAGTAATACATGGTAATACGTATGGTTACATAAATAATTAATAGGATATTTTTTTTTTGCAATAATCTACAATCTTCTTCTCCTTCTCCCTTGTTCCAGACTGCCTCCACCTGCAGCTGTACCGCGAGCCGCGTGACCGGTTCCGCAAGGGGCAGAGCAAGGCGTCGCTCTCCCTCCAGCAGTTCGTGGGGTTCGAGTCCGGCTTCACGCTGGACAAGGAGTCCAACACCGTGGCCATCGTCTGCGCCGACGTCTGCGTGGTGCTTGCGCTCGAGACAAGGGAGCGGCTTATAGCGTGGCAGGTAATGAACTCCTGGATCAATTGCTCATGTCATAAATTACATGACATGTAGTTTCCGCACTAAGCCTCATAATTAAGTTGTAGCAGGGCTGTGAGATCACTCCAGCCAGCCAATCTCTTCCCAGAAAGTCAGTGTGCTCCTATTTTACTGCTTCCAATCCCGGAGGGGTAAAGACCAGCATTTGCCACTTGCCACAATCCTGACAAACCTCTTTCGATTCTATAACATTCAGTATTCATTACCAGTTTCAAGTTTTGTCTAATCAGCTGATTAGGTGTGGTTTTAGCAGTACCCTCTTTTGAGCTATGGTATGCGTTACCAGCATCGTGTCATAGCTCCTATGAAAATAAGTATTGAATTCTCCTCTTTTCGATTTTTAGTGGGGTATAGTAGTTTATTTATGTTAGAAACTAAAGACAGTTAAACTCAAAGTAGACAATCACTCGGCGGATAAAAGTCTGATACGCTGAAGATATTTCAAATACAGTCTCGAGATATTGGAGATTGGCATGATTTGCCAACGATACCAAACTTCTGGTAGAGCATGGTTTGGCATCAAACTACGCATCTTTCCACACTGTAAGAAAATAAGAAAATATTAATAAATACACTATTTCGACCAACAAAGCGAGATAATACAGTAGTGTTAGTAAGTGAAATAAAAATTGTTAGTAATAGAGGCGCCTGTCTGCCTCACATATTTTTATCCTAATCGTTGTGCGTGAAAAACACAGACCTGGTTACGGTGGCGGGGAGTCACTGTTTGCGGGCGGCACAAGACCGGGAAGCTTGGAAAACCATGAGGGAGGCCTATGTCATGCAGTGCACGTCAAGTGGCTGATGATGATGATGGCGATAAACACACAGGGAGGACATGGGGCGAGGTTCGCGCGCTCACCCCGTCTCTTATGTGTGGGCTCGTCCCGTCTCTTCAGTACATTTATATGAATGTGAATTGGAAAGACTACACGTCTTTTTCGCGCCCTCGCCCCACTTCCATTCTATGTCCAATGCCCTATATTATGTATAGCATCTCCTTGATCTTCATTTGTAGATGGTTCATAATACTTGTCATTCGTTCATGAGCCAATGTTACTTGAAGAATACTTTATTTAACCCTAAAATATGAACCACCAGGTGAAGCTGAGCAGCCAACTGGGCGCGGGGCAGCAGTGGCTGGCGCTGGTGGGGCCGGGGGGCGCCCGCCGCCTCCCTCCCGGCCCCGTGCGGGTGCACCTGCAGGGGCGTCGCTTTGCCCTCACCGCTGGCGTGCCCCCACGTCTGCTGGGCATCTGGGAGCTTCAACACTTGAGGTAAGTCTTTGCTGGGCTGGTGGCTATGGTTAGGGTCAATCGGTCTTCTCCGGTTCGTGCAGGTGTATTTGCAGTTGCTCCAGTTCACGCTCACTGCTGGTGGTCCCACAGTGAGTCCCCAATTAGGCAAGAGGCATGATTTTACTAAACTACTCTCGGGTATTAGCTGCAAGAGCACTGCTTTGCATTGTGCTCCTTTCTTTTCTAGGCATCTGGAAGTTTCAACGTATCATATGAGCCTCTGCAGGGTTTGTGGGCAGCATGAATGGGTAAAATGGCGCTATTCTAAACAAAGCAGTAAATTGGGAACGAGCTACATAAAACACTCAGTGATTGTCGCTTAAAATTAGCCGCGTACGAAAAATAAAAGTAATAGATAGCTTAATTTGAACACCGCGCGACGGAACAGGGTGAAAACCAATAAACGTAGTCGGACTGAAATATCGCGCCTGCATGAAGCGGAAATGGAAAATTCCACAAAACATCACAGATTTGTGGATTTATCGCCTTTGTGCCGGCTCGCCCGGCCCGCGCCACACCGGCTCATTTAGTTAAACAATAAACTGCAGTTATTGCCATCGCGTGCTCCCGACAACTAAGCGATTTAATATTTGCCCCTATTTCCTAAACGTTAACAAGAGGATCATTTAAACCGTTTTCATTTAATGCTGTCAGGGTTGTATCTTGTTGAATATGGTTTGTATGTTTTAATTATGTTCGTATTTTCTGTGATAAAATTTTTACTTTCACTAAACTACAGTTGCGATGAGTTAAAATATTTAGTGTCAAGGGCAATTAATAGAGTGGGGGTTCGCGGACCGCAACAGCGATAATTTAAACTGTTTGTAGGTACTTCTCAGATGATGGACCATCATCCACCGTGCCCTGCGTGCTCTAACACCTAGACTCAGGAGGACCTAATGATTGCAAGTGATATATTGATACTAGGAATAAACATAAATTGTCATTTCCACGTTTTAGACTTGCAATTTAATACATCCTTTATGGGGCACTGTGTACGGTTCTACAATAAAATTCCTCAAGATATATTGGAGTTACCACCGACGCGGTTTAAAAAATGTGTTAATCATACTCTGTGCAAAAAATCATACTATAACATTAAGGATTATTTGGAAGACAAGAATGTCTGGTATTTAAATGATGTCAACAGGAGCGATTGTATCTAGTGTAGTGTAACTTTAAGTTGAAAATTCTGTTAATTAACCAAACCTGTTTTGAAAAGAATAAATGTGGAGTTGCTTTGTTAGCTTCTTCTCCGCATAGTCTATTAATTGTGAAACTAACAGCTTTGACGTTCATTAAGTAAACATTTTGTTTTTATAGTGAATAAAAATTTTTGACTTTGACTTTGACTTTGATAACGTAGTCAGCGTCGCAACGTCGCCACTGTTTACAAGACTAATAAAATTTGATATAATTTTTTACAATATAGATATAGATATTTTTCTACGCGTCTTCAGAGCTAACCATGTTCGACTTTATACTTAAGATCTACACGTTTTACGTTACGGAAGGCACGATCAAAAGCTTTCTTCTCACAAAAATGAAAGAAGAACACATCGCGAGCAGTTTCCAAAGTACTCGCTTAGTTCCACGAAAGCAATCAGCACTTTAGTGCAGCGGCCGAGCTAGCTGTCACGGCTCACGAGTCGCCGAGCGCTGAGTCGAGGCGAGACTCTTCATAAAACATTTAACTCCGCGCTCGAGAGAAACAAAATATAATGCGCACTTTATTTTATTTCCAAAGTACGCGAAGGCAAGGAGACGTGAAAGGTCTACTCGATACTGTTAAACATAGTTATTATTAGCAGACCGGATGGACCGCTTAGGCAATCGAAAGTCAGAGGGGCCAAGGATCACCTGGAAAAGATCCATAACCCTATAGGACAAGTCGATCGGCACTAGATGGCCTGATTTGGAAGCTGCCGCGAACCGCCGTCAGAAAAGGAAATCTGTAGTTGAGGGCCTGTGCTCCTCTAGAAGTGAAAGGACACGAGAAGAAGAAGAAGACCCGATGGGTCGATGACAGTACTAATGCCGCCGGAAAGCAATGGACGAGATTGGCAGGAAACCAAGGGGTTTGGCGTGACATAGAATAGACCTACGGCCAGCAAAGCCCGTTCAGTGACTGGATTGATATTTAGAAGCAGATTGGCTCGGTTTTCCGCTTTTGAATGCGTTGGTTTGGACATGTGGAGAGGATGAAGGAAGAAAGATTGACAAAACAAATATATCGAGCGAATGTGGATGGAAGGGCCGGTAAGGGACGACCCAGACGGACATACTTCGACCAAATAGAGGATGTATTAACAAAAGGCAAGATAAAAAGTACCCGAGACCGGCGTGCGGGCATGCAACGACTAATGAATGTTGAGGAAGCGAAAGTGATGTGTCAGGATCGTAGCAAGTGGCAGTCCCTGGTCTCTGCATACCCCTCTGGGATACAGGCGTGAGTTTATGTTATGTTATGTGGCTCGGTTTTCCGCTTTTCCTTATAAATTAATAAATTTTTCCTAAAGACCGATCAACTGCGGCAGATTGTCGGTAAGTAATGACTTGAATTAGGAGAACTCTTTTGTCCAACAGTGAACGTATGTAGGCTAATAGAAGAGGAAGACTGAGTGTACCTTTAAATTGCGCTTGAAGGTATGTACTGCTTAAAATATTATTTCTAAGACTCATTGACAAAAAAGCTCCTCCTCTGTTCTACTTTTTTATGGTCTGAACTGAATATTCGAAAATAAATCCACGTCTCGTGAATTACAAGGCGAAGCAAGTTTATTTTACGCCGAAGGGGAAGGCTGAAACAAAAGTTAACTACATCTGCCTCTTTGATCCCTCAATAAGTTATCGCGAAAAAGCGTCCCAAAATAAAGTGAGCGAACTAGGGAAAGATTTCCATAAACGAACAAAAACACGAGTGGAGATACAGCTTTGTCATGTCATCGATTTTCCTCCGCGAAGTTCGTAAACAAAATAAACAACAGATATATTGAAGCGCAGTGTGTGCACATTGCACAACCATAATGTAAGTGTGAAACTTTTTATTCGCATGAAATTGAAATTGAAACTTGAAATTGAATGCCTTTTGCAGAATTGTTGCATTTTGTCTTGCATCTTCTTTTTTTTGGTCCGGCTCCGACGATTGGCAATCAGCTCTATTTTAAAATTACGTATTTCAGTCTCTACTATGTTGTGGAATATCTGTTACACGTACCTATGTCCGTATTTTCCGGGCTCTGCTCTCTGCACGCATTTATATTACGCTTCGTACAACGTGCACAATAAAACCAGTGCGCTCAGTCGACCTGCACTTACAAGAGGGTACAGCCATGCATTGCAACCCACTCAGCAGCTTCTGTTTCTGGTGGCTTTGCCTAGCTTTGGACCAGTGTGTGAGTGAGGGTCACCAGATGATCCAGTGACAGGGCACCCGACGGGGGGCGGCCCGTCTAATGGCGGCCGCCTTCCGGCCGCGGCGCCGAGCTCGCCGGATCCGCGGGAGCTGCCAACTCCGAGCCGCTCTCAGCCTACGCCGCTGTAAGGCAGTTGGCATACTTCCTACAAGACACTTATGTACAAAAAAAAACCACAAGGAATATATAGGATAAATATGATCTTGTAAATAACAGTAGTTTTGACATTTTACATATTACTTTAATTTAATTCAATTTTTGCGTGCCTAAGAAGGTGAATTGTGAAATAACTTATTTATATCTTACCAGCTTTAACTATGTATCACTTATATTTATTTATTTATTGATACTTTTATTGCACTTAAAAAAACTTTTCGTGCAAATAAACAATTTCAATACTGGAGTTTCATAGTTGACACGTCATTTGTTGGCCATGATTTATAGGTGGCACTACAATAATCTGATGATAATTGATGCCCTAGCTTCGTTTATATACTCGTACGTCAACTTGTATTTAAAACAAATTATATTTTGTATTAAACAGTAGACAAAGTCATTCTATAAATACACGTTAGTATTAATGCAGTTTATACCCCAAATATCTGTCTTCTAAATAATCCTCTTAATTAATTGTAGCAATAGTCATTTTTGCACAGTATATTTTACACATTTTTTGTGCCTATACCTACTTTACTTACTGTTGGATCTGATTGTAGAACCTTCGTATAGTAAACCTTCATTAACTTTAACAAGTCTGTCATTTTATTTTATTATGTCTACCACCACAGTAGTGGTAGCCTAGTGGGTAGAACTTTGAACTCGGAAGCGAGAGACCCAGGTTCGATTCCCAGTGCGGGCATCGTTATGTACATTTGTGAAGTTATAGTAGTTGTATCACATTCTAACTGTGATGGAAAACGTCGTGAGGAAACCTGACTGTCTGAGATGTTCACACACCTCAGCGCTTGAAATCGTCGATAATTAAAACGAAATTCTAACAATGATGAAGCTGTCTTTCAATATTTCATTAACTCTCTTATAATCTTGGCATTATGTAGGAATAAACGGACTGTATGGGCTATGTACATCATTGCTAAGAATACGTTAATGCGATCTCGTATTTATCATTATGGCCGCTCGGATAACTGCTACGGGCTGTAAATTCTTACGGAGGACAGACTTTTGGCTGCGAACCTTAGGCCGAGGAGTATACATGGGATGTCAATTAATGCCGATGAATTTTGGCTCCAAACTCAGTTCAGAAAATGTACAAATAATTTACAAAAGAAGCTTAGATTTATAACTGTACGATTACTTCTAAAGACCAGTTGGCACTACTTATAGACTCGGATTTTTTTCACCTACAGAGTTTTATATTATCAGAAACGATTTATTACAACACAATATGATTTTATCAAAACTTCTTCGTTTAACTAATAATGTAATATTGTTTAAAACCATATTGTTTTCAAAGTAGTACACTAAATTGCATTTGTCTTCTAAATTATTAGCTTAATTCCGGATTCACTTAGTTGATTTTTGCCGGAAAAGTCCGTTTAACTTCTAAAGTTTAACACGGTTAAACACGTATGTAAAAATACAAAACAAGACTTCAGAGAAACAATTCGTTGAGAAAGGGTGGCGTGTATGAATGCTGCCCTAAGGCACGCACAGATAATTCCATTAAGTGTATTTTTATGGTCGAGGAAGAGAGTTGTCGGGTTAAACAGATTAACCGCACGACATTTACTGTTACGCGCAAATTGTCCACAGAAACGCCTCATAAATCCACTTCCGGAGCTCGTACGGGGTTTTGATTTTGTGGAAAAGTTCCTCAATAACAGATATTGTTTTTCTCAGCGTATCTATGGCAAACGAGATACGCTACCGTAGTAAAAGGATTTGCCAGAGTTCGGTGACTGATAATGTTTTGTGGGTTAATGAAATTGTATTATCATAAATAAACATAATAAAAATGTAATTGATTCCATTGGAAACAATAGAATTAATTAGTTTTTTTACATTAGATAAGGCATAAACGCATCTTTTGAAGTAACCACATTCAATTTAAACTCAAGATCTACACGTTTTACCAAGTGATTGAAGGCATGATCAACAGTGACATCCGTTAAAATATCTTTAACAAATCTTAAAAACCGAAAGTCGTATACGAGTAACAGCTCCGAAGTCTTATTACGAAAATCGAAGTAACTTTGACTTTCGGCTTCCAGACCTAGTCCTCACTAGCATGTTTCTATCCATCCACAGACGCTATGGTGTGGTGGAGGGGCGCTTCTGCTTCGAAGGCGGCTCACGCTGCGGCCGCGGTGAAGGTCTGCACGTGCTCGTCTCGGATCAAGCGCAGGAGATCTGCGACGCCTTCGACCTGGCTGCTACCGGAATGGACCCCCGCGCCACGCCGTCTAGGAAAAGTGCTGGTGAGTGTCTCAACCCACAGGCCTTTTAGGAAGAGCTATGCACGTGCTCGTCTCGAACCCGACACAGGAGATCTGCAACGCCTTTGATATTGCTGTCACCGGAGAAGACTCACGCAATACCATGTCCAGGAAGAACTCTGATATCTAAACCCTTGGGGTTTCCAAGAAAAGTGCTTCTTGTCCTCGTCTCGATCTCGGTGTATATCTGTGACCTAGCCACCGCCAAAGTTGACCCTCGTGTCACGCCTTTAAAAAAAAAGTTGCTGAGTGTATTAACGTTTAGAGAACTTTAGGGATATTCTAGGTTTTTGTTCAATAGTTCCTCTTATAACTTACATTTTCTAGAATATATACTATAGGGCAGAGGTATAAAATATTAATAAAAAAGAAATGCATTTACAGTCAGTTGCTTCATAACAACTCCATCTATTCCAATAGCTCCAATTTTAGTTTGTCCATTACATACGTAAGGTTGTCTGGAAGAGATCGCTTTTAGCGATAAGACCGCCAATTGTATACGGAAAAACTTAGACATGTAAGCCTTTTAATGTATTTTGCTTTCTGGTGTACAATAAAGTTTTCTAATCTAATCTAATCTAATACGTCAAGTTAAATTTAATTTCATTTCATTGATTAATGTTACATTTTGTAGGTGAACGAGGAAACAACAACCGACCAGACACTCGCCTATCCGACCTAAACGCGATCGACCAGTCTCTTCCAGATACTTCCAGTGGCTTGTATGAGGAAAACTTCTTTGGAGAAGACTGCGGGGGAGTCTCGCCTTATTGGCCGTCGGACGAGAGGCGAGGTTTTTATGACATGGACTTCAGGGGTGACAGTATTGATATAGGGACAAAACCACCGTGGGGCGGAGCAGATCACGTGACCCTTGAACGATGCAATAATTGTTTGACAAAGCTCGGATCTATGTCTCGATCTTCAACCGTAGCGTTGACCCATAACGCTACGTTCAACCCTGCCTGGACAATGGACTCTACACCAGATCCTAACAGCTATGAGTCCAAGGATACAGAGTATTTGACCCCTAGAGCTATCAGAAAGCATTTAGAAAGTACGTGCCACTCCAATCATCGACCACCCCACAGGCCTCCGAAGCCTTACCATTTAGAGCAGAAGAAACCTCCAGCATCGTTACCACACGACTGTTCCCGTGTAAACGATAATGTCACTGTAAATAACCCCAAAGTTGGACCTTACGAAAATTATGATGTGCCGAAAAATACCTATACAGAGGTAAGTATAGTAGCACATGATTAATTTTAACTTTTTACTTAAAAAACTGAAATAAAAGTAGAAATGGTGTATTTGTCTTCACACGACGTTCTAAAACTGATTTTATTTTCTAGGCGGAGAGCGGTGAATATTACGATACACCGAAGAGGATAAAACAGTCCTTAGCCGACGATTTATTTCGAGTTATAAAAGGCTCGACGCCAGGCTCATTGGTTCTGAAGAAAAACTGTGGCTGTATTCTCAAGTTTGCTTCAAAAAAGAAGCCAGTTGTAGTCGAGTGTGGGGAAAGCCTGCAACCAGTCGAATGTCCATGTCAAAAGGTGACTAACTGGGCGAATAACCTTATAAGTTTACCATATTGTAAGCGAAGTGATGAAAACAAAGTCATGTCTGAAGTAGTCACAGATCGGAAAGCTGACCAAATGGCATTGTATGCTACTGTTGACGTAACAAGAAAGACCAACAGGCAAAGTGGAACAATATCAGAGAAAGATACTCTACTGAGTATCGCACCAGAAGATATAGCATTCACAAACTACGAAAATATCGAACCTGCGCAAGAGAAAGAGTTTGAAGGACCATACGCCAACTACGAGAACTTAGAGTTTGCTTTATCACTAGAATATTACGAAAACGCGAAAGACTTACTAAAGAAAGCTGGTGTCACACAAACCGAACTTGATGCATTAAGCGCAAACATAGAAAGAGCAAACACGATGCCAGCTAAGAAATCGAAACTATGTATGAAATGCATACACTGCCAAGAAAACCACGAAGGGCTGAAGAAAAACAAAAGTGACGAGTATCTCCTCATGGAGCCTGCAACTGAACCAAAACAGATTTGCAGTCAAGTTATTGGACCTAACCCTGGATATACGCCAATGTTACCCAACCCCAACTGGTCGCAGAGTCTAAAACACCCGCTGAATAAAATTAATCATGATGATATTGAAAAGTCTCTTAGCAATCCAGTACTCAATGGCTCGGAAAATAACAAAATATCCGTGTTTGATAGCGATTCTTTGAGTAAAAATCACAAGGAAGCTATGCAGAAACGATCTAGCTCTGTTGATTCAGCCCAACTACTAGAAGACCTCAAGGAGTTCGATAGCAGCATTGGAAGTCATGCTACGTCATCATCTTTAGAGACACTACGCAATATGGCTATTGAAAGACGATTGTCCTCTCCCTACCAAGCAGGGAAATGTGATCATGAATGCTGCAAATCAAGTGATTCTGAAAACAAAACTGAATCTGATTCCTCTAAAGACATTCCGCATTTGAGAAACAAACTGATAGCTGATGCAACAGAAATTAAAAGGTCCTCAAGCGTTCCTTGTAAATCTGGAGGTAATAGAGACTCTTCAAGCTCAAACGATTCCGGTGTGTCAAGCTGTTCAATGAAGCATTGTCCCGGAGAATTCCAGGAGTTCGAAATTCCTTTGATTTCTGGTCAAGGTCGTCACTACCATATGGTGCAGCGTAGGATGAAGGGCAACCTCCAGGGATGTCTCCACTCTTCTTTGCCAAGGAAATCAAAATCTTCAGATCCGCTAAGAGACTTGTCTATGCAGTTGCACAAAGGAAAAGTTCCGGCGAAATCTTCATCCGCTGAAGCTGAAGTTCCTGTATTGCCGCCAAAGCAGTTCAAAGGTATTGTTGAGTTATTTTTTATTTTCTACGTCTAAAGTTTTGAGTGAATTGAGCAACTGACTCGGCTTGTTTTTGTTCCAGGTGTGGTGGATACGCACAGCACTTCGAGTGGCACATCAGATATGTCGGACTATATAGAGACGCTCTCTATCTCTTCATCACATTCATCTTCTGATACTCCTATGAATATGAGGTAAGAGTTCAAAAACAAGTTTATGATGACCACGAAAGAACCGGCAATCTATTTGTTCCTTATATATATATTTACATATTTAGGATCACTTAATATGACTAAAAAATCTTCAAAGAGATTTATACTAGATGAAGATGTTTTAATTTATTTTAGATAAAAAAGTACCATCCCTCTAGCACTTTTACTATTTTGCTTAAAAAGATTTCAACGCTATTTCACTTTCTACAGGATGACCCGTCAACCCATGAGCACGCTACGGCCACGCTCAGGGAAAGAGTATCATAACCTGGACCCGAGTATTACTTCGCTCTACAAGACTGGGAAGGACCTCGCTAATTACACTAACATACCTTAGAGTGACGGCACTTAGGCAAAATTTTTATGTTGAAAACTTGGGTTTCTTTTAATGGATGAGTCAACTGTAGTTTTATCAGCCGCGTCTGAAACTGTTTAAATTGTATAGTAATGCTATAGATGACAAACCAGAATGTAATACTGAATCATCGAGACTTATTAAAATAGGTGGCTTAGCGTAAAATCAGGCTATCCAAATATTGTGACAAATGTTTTGTATCGAAGTGTGTATGTATTATAGATCAAAATCTCCTTTGTTCAAAATTGATACCGTATCGTATAATGGAATGAGTAAAGCCGTATCTGTAAACTGATCTACATAATGTTATTATATATGATCAAACGAACTTCTCAAGCGAAGTTCGATCATTATTATATGAATAGCTCCATTCGAAGATATAGGTAAGATAGGTTTAGATTACCAGGTAGTTTACTTCATTGTACTAGGTAGATTCGCACGCTTTAGATTCAAATCGATTGAAAATCGAATAATAACAAAATCGACACATCGGTTCCCTACCCTCCCGCACTTCCCGAATCGAGTCATTACTTTAGAGAGTTCAGCAAAAACTTTTGCCTTATTCATGGGTTGTGGGGGGTGGGTACCTATATCTTCGAATGGAGCTATTCATATAATAATGATCGAACTTCGCTTGAGAAGTTCGTTTGATCATATATTATATTTCATAGCTCCATTCTTCAGATATAGGTAAGATAGGTTTAGATTACCAGGTAGATGTTCAGAGAACTAAAATTGCGTCAAAAGTTTTGGTCTGAAGGTAGGTATTGAACAGGAATGTTTAATTTGCAAAGTGAAATATCAATTAAACTTAGTTTTAATTAAATATTGTGTTTTATTTAATAATGATTACAAAATAATTTTGTAACTAAATACACGTATTTAACTTCCGTATTGATTAAATATATAATTTTTTCCAGTGCTAACAAAGATTAATCCTTATCTCTAGGCGTCAATAATGCTTTTGCAAAGTTTTCTGCAAGAATAGGGCGGTTATAAAACTTTGCAAAAGCTTGCGAGTTAGGTGTCCAGCTAGCCGTCTTACGTATGGTATCAATGGAGACACCGGCTGCGCGCGCGCTCGATGTGGCGGCGTGCCGCGTGCTGTGCGCGCTGAATGTCGCCACATCGATACCACTCGCGGCTAACACGTCCTTAATCCATCGACTGATGGTTTGTGGTGTAGCACACTTATGTGGACGTGTGTGTGTTATGAACAATCTGTTTAGTTCGTTAGACAGTCTTATGTTTTTGGTTACAGCTAAATAATCTTCTAAGCATTTTGCGGGACAAATATTCGGTTTATCACGAAAGTAGGGTAATAGCAAGGTCGTCTGTTCACGGCCCGGGGCTGATGTTTTTATGAGATCTGATATAGTAATTATAATTTGATTTTGCGAAATCACGATATCCTTTGCCTTTATTACTGAAAGTGTTTGCACACGATGTGCAGTGCACAACGCAATGAGAATAGCCAACTTTTTTGTTAGTTTATCTAGAGGTAAACTTACATTTGGGTACCAGCTTGTAATAAAATCAAGCACTGTTTGAGGGTCCCATACATGATTATATTTCGGTACGCTTGGTCTAGTTTTAAAGGCCCCTTTTAACAATCGTGATACTTGTTCATTGGAACCTATATTGTTACCTAAAAGTAACGAAAGGGCTGACCTGTGACTATTGAGTGAACCATATGATGCTCCTTTCTGATATTGTTCTGTTAAAAAGAGAATGACTGATGTAATTTGAGCTTCTAAAAATTTGCAGTTATTATTTGTACAGTAATTCCACCATAACTTGTAAGTTGTATTATACTGCTTCAGTGTGGCAGTTGAAAGAGAAGCTATCATAAGATCTAGGGCTTCGCAGGGGACCCGCCGTTGTGTGAATGCCTGCCTGAGACTATTGTGGCACCCAGGGTAATCTCCTGAGGTAGATGAACCCTGTAACGAGACCGTAAAGCGTCGTTTAAAAAGACAATCTCAGATATCCGCAAACTGTTTAAAAAGGGAAACCATGCCTGAGACGGCCAATATGGAAATATAAAGATTCCTGTTGATTGTTCATTGACAATTTTTTGTAAACATTTAAGGATTATTGTAAACGGGGGAAAGCAGTAGAAATAATATGGATGCCATGAAAACGTAAACGCATCAACAGTAAAAGCGTCCGGGTCGGGCCTCCACGAGACGTATGTTTCACATTTGGCGTTGGAACGAGACGCAAAAAGGTCTATGTGAGGTTGACCAAATTGTTCAACAATTGTCTGAAAGGCATGTGAGCTAAGTTCTAATTCAGTATCAGGGTTAATAACCCTTCTTGACTCTTCATCGGCTTCTACATTGTCCTTTGTATTTATGTACGAAGCAAATACCCACAGTTTACGTTCTTCGCACCACTGCCAAATGGACCTCGCTAATTCGTTCAAGTGAGGGAACTGTATTCCACCCATTCTGTTGATGTAACTTATGGCGGTCGTGTTGTCTATTCGCATCAATATGGCGCAATTGGATGTATTCTTTGCAAAATATTTTAGTCCAAGGAAAGCGGCTTGGAGTTCCAAGTAATTAATGTGGAACTTTAATTCACTTTCCTTCCAGTGTTCATTTGTGCGCATATTGTTACAGACGGCACCCCAACCAGTTAGTGATGCATCCGTGAATATTTCTAGTTCATAAGTAGCTGGAACTACAGAGTTCTTAGCAGTTAAAATATTTGTCTCCCACCAATATAAGTCAGGTAATATGTGGGTAGGTAGATTTATCTTTGAGTCATAATCCGTGTGGTTTTGTATGGCAAGAAATTTTTCCCTCTCCAATTTCTTCGTATAAAGCCAACCGTATTTTACAGCTGGGCAGGCTGCCGTTAGTGTTCCAATAAACTGAGAAAATTCTCGAATAGTACATCGTGGCAACTGTAGAAATTTTTGTGTAAATTGTAGTATGGTATTACGCTTTTTTTCGGGTAGCGATATTGTCATATCGACTGTGTCAAAAATAAAACCTAAAAATTTACATTATTGTCTAGGTTCTAGCACACTTTTTTCGTAGTTAATTACGAAACCCAAACATTCGAGAAGTTTTACAGTTTCTTGAACGTTAAGGAGACATTCATGGTAGGTATGTCCTAGGCAAAGCGTATCGTCCAAATAAGAAACTGAGCTAAACCCACGACTTCTTAAATAACCGACAACCTCTTTCATTATTTTTGTGAAAGTCCTTGGTGCTGTTGAAAGACCATAAGGCAGAGCATTAAATTTGTATGTTATGTTACTCCCAGTGTTATCCTCAAAATTAAACTTTAGATACTTTTTGTCGTCAGGATGTACGGGAACTAAAAAATACGATTCTTTTAGGTCAATTGTCGCCAGGTAACCGTTTCTAGATAATAAACTGCCAGCCATTCTATGATCTTCCATTTTGAAATGATCTTTTTGTACAAATTTATTAAAGGACTTTAAATTTAAGATGAACCTAAAGGTTCCGTTCGGCTTCGGCGCTAAAAATATCGGCGATATATATTGCGTTTCTTCATTGTTGCTGCACACCGACACCGCACCTAACTCTAGTAAATTGGCAATTGCAATCTTCATATCATTTTTCTCAGTCAGAGAAAAAGTATGGTGTATTTCAGATGGCATTTTTGATTGTTTCACTGAAGTAGTAATAGGTATACGATAGCCATTAAGTATACAATCTAAAACAAACTTATTTTTAGTTACATTTAGCCAGCATTCGTAATAATGATGTAATTTGCCTGCGTGTACCTGTGCTAATGTCGCGTTGGGGCACGTCCTCTCACTGACTGCTGCCTGACCTGCGGCCCCGCTTGTGGTGGTGGTGGCGGCGGCGGCAGTGCCGTGTATGTCGTTGGAGTTTGAATTCTCCGGTAGCTCGTGGTCGGTGTCGACCTGCTCGGAGTGTACGTCCCCCCTCGCCCCCCCCTGTTGGTCGACGAGGGATATCGAGGAGGGTTTGTCCAGTTTCCCGACTGTCGAACTCTGTTAGGTGGTTGAAGCACGAATTTGTTCGTGATCGGGGCATGTCTTTTTATTTGTAGACCTTGTTTTTCTATAGACTTTGCTGCTTTAATCTTCTCTGACAGTTTGTTGCCAAATAAGGTGTCATCTCGTTCTTCATCGTGTATTATATTTGTAAAGGACTTGTCCAAACAGGGCGTTATTAGTTTTGTGCGTGTCTGTGTTTCCGCGTAGTGGAGATCACATAAAAGTCTGCACCCTTCTGACAGAAGTTTTATAACGTCGACTTTCTTTCCGTCATTTATTAACGTTGACATAGCTTTAGAAATAGCGGTTATTCCCTAACCTAGCTGACTTTGTTTCAGCTCGATCTTCTTGTCTCTAGCTCGAACTACATCGGCAACGGCCGCAGCAATTTCAGGGTTTAGACTTGGGGCTTTTAAAAGCCGACAGTTATCAGGCACATTATGTTCTTTTGATAATTTCTCTTTTATTTCTTTTGTGAGGCCTTTACGAAGTACAGGCTGCCAACGTTGGGCTATGTCTGCATGAATATTTTCACCATAGATTGGGGTATCTTCAGCTGGGTCTCCAAGAGCTAAGCGCATTTCGGGATCTAGCTCCAAATTTGTATCAGTAGCTGCTTGAAGAATTAGTGATTCATCTGTGGATATAGGTGTGTCCTGGGGCAATTCTGTATCCACGGGAATTTCCATATTCTCTGTGGCCACAAGAGTGTCATCAACTATAATAGTTGGGTCTAAATGAGCAGTGATTTCGATGTCTGGAAATGAAATAATGTGGTCATTTATTATTTTTATTATTATTATATTTTTTTTTTTTTTTTTTTTTATTTATTTATTTAAGTTTCTTATAAAATAATAACCATTTTGTGTTTTTAACTTGTTTCTTTTTATTAAGTGCCACTAGGAAATTAATTTTTAACCGTCGTGTGTGACCCACGGTCCACCTCCAGGTTTTTTGTAGCATCATGTCTCGCCATCGTGTGTAACCCGCAGTTAACCTCCCGGCAGACTTACAGATGCTTTAGTTGAAGTGAGTAGATTAATAATTACAAAAGAAACTTTATACAACATGGAAAAGAACTTACCTTCATTTTCCGAATCCGAATAAATAATTGCTCGACGACGACGGCGAGCCATATTTTGTTCTTTTTGTTGTTCCAGTTTCTTAATTTTTTTTATGATAACGACTAATAAGAATGTCTTCACTTTTTCGTTTAGACATGATGGACTCGTTTAGAAAGAAATACTTGTTTTAGTAGCGATGCGTGTGTCATCTACCGCGCACGAAAAAGTAATGACTCGATTCGGGAAGTGCGGGAGGGTAGGGAACCGATGTGTCGATTTTGTTATTATTCGATTTTCAATCGATTTGAATCTAAAGCGTGCGAATCTACCTAGTACAATGAAGTAAACTACCTGGTAATCTAAACCTATCTTACCTATATCTGAAGAATGGAGCTATGAAATATAATTACATTTGGCAGTTCTCCAGAAGTAGATTATCTGACAAGATTGCCACAGATGGTTACCTAAGTAGAAATCAACATGCAAAACGTAGTTGTACTCAAAACGTTTACATGGCTATTAGCTTGAGAAAAAGAAGACAAAATAACTAACAAATAGATGCTGTGCATATAAAATGTATTGTTTTAAATAGTCTCAGATAAATTTGAGTAAGCATGCCTGCAAAATCAGCCTTGATCGTGGATAAGTCACGATCAGCTAATTGTAAACCTTTTGTAACTTGTGAGTAGAACCCACGTAGTTAACTTGATAATAGCCGTTTTATGACTTGCTATAATTTTACGAGATCTCATTTGGACTATTGTAATTACTTCAAGCATATAAGAAAAGACTGATTTTTATATTGTTTACCAACACATTTACTTTTTAATCCTAGATTTTTGTCTAAAACTAACGTCAAAGTTTGTGTAGCAATAAGTAAGAATAATGTTGATTTTTGTATAAATATTGTAAAAGGCATCGGTTACCAACGAGTATTAATAATCACTCTTTAGTCACTACTAGTCATTAGTGTAAAGAAAAACATTTTATACAACATTAATTTTACTGTGTAACCCATATTACAATGTACATTTGTTACAGTATCATTATAAAAGGTTTATTCACGTTCACCCCAAGCAAAATAACTTATTCATAACTTCTTTCTAATGTAATTAGTGGTTCGTGGTGTATCCAGAAATTAAGGAACAGAAATTTAAATTTGAAAAAAAGCTGTCCGTTTGAAAGCTATTAGAATAATCGGTGTTCCGTAAAATGAACGGGAGCATTCTTTTGAGGTCTGTCCTACATGTAATCCTTTATTAAAACCAATACTAATAAGTTTCTCGACTATGCTACTTGGTTGCGACAAACAACGCTTCGACAATCGTAGACAGTACATTGGAACAACATCACGTAGTATTGACAAACCAAACTGATTACAGCAGTCGGAACAACGTGTGTCGCTGAAACGACGTGTTGCATGTGTAGTTTGACGACACGATGTAGTGTCGCCTCGTATATTAAAATTCTGTATATTAAAGTATGTTAAGGTGCTGTCTCAGCGCTGTTAGTCACAACCAATTTTTTCCCTCAAACTGAAGAACGTGTCGATAAAACAGCCGCTTGTAAACAAAGAAGTGGGTCGAGTCCCGCAGGTAGACCTGACGGCACGTATCGCTTACAAATTGCAACGTAATTACTTTGTTAATTGAAATGAAACGAATGAGTCGGTTTGTGTTGAGAGAATAGACACAAAATCAGCTTAGAAGTAGAATTGAAATGGACTTATTCTCGTCACCGAAATGATTTCGATATTAAAAGTTAGGTATATGCTTTTTGAAGTTGATTTGTGTAAATTTAGGTATAGCAAGATTAATTTATGAAAGAGACTAAATAAGTATTTCGATCTCGTTCACACAACACAGAAGACAATATCTTATGAGCGAGTGTTAAATGCTTGAAACCATTAAACTTGATGCCATCTATCATCAAACTTAGTGATTTCAGAATGAGGGCTAACAAAATGCACTTCTTATAATATTCTGGGTGAATGACAAAAGATGTAAGGGACAAATCAGTGCAATAATTAAAAGCGTAGTCAACTTCCAGTCAACCTACCCAAGCAGGAGTGAAATTCTAAATTGTATCTAGTTATTGTTATACTAAGCTATGTATCTACCTACCTATCGTATAAGATATTTTCTCGTGTTAAAACAGTTGTAGTACTACTCGCTAGAATATACCTCTATCTACCTTTGTATACGTATAAGCTGTATCGTCTAATCCTCAAGTTTATACCTATAGGTACGTACCTCCCTACATCTATATATGAATAAACATTACTTATAGAAGTTTGTACACTGACGTTTTACTTATTGAATCTCCAGTTAATATCTAGCAGTTTCGAATTTAGAAGTATGTGGATAAATTATACTTAAGCTTCACTTCAGTATCACTTACCAGTATTTTGAGAAACTCGCATAGAGAGGAACACAATTAATTACCGAAATTAGTTAATCGGAAACTGAAAGAGTGTCTCCCGTATCACAGAATACAACCTGGGAACTCCCAAGTGGTCTAGAAAAGATTTTCTTTCTGTACAATTTATGAAAGCATGACTCTTTACTAATCAAAATCTGAGCCTAATAGCATTCCAAATGAAAGAGCGAAAATGAATGAAATCTAAATTGTACTTGGAATATCCACTTTGAAATTTCATGTAATCAAATTTTAGCTAACCGTATAACACAAACAATTTCGGATGAACAACCAAAGATTTCAAAGTTAATATCAAATAAAAGTTTACGTGTCGGTCCACGATGCTACATGTTAAGGGGCTCCAGGGAGTAACACTAGCGGCACTGAGGAAAAACAATCTATCTGGTCCCAGGTTCGCGATCCTAGGTTCTTTGTTTGGGGTCTTCAAAATCACCGTTAATCACTTTTTGCAAAGTGTATGTACAATATCTCAATCATGCTAGTTATCCCACTGGATCCCCTTACGTAGCTTTGGCCCTAAAACCGACTAGACGTTACATTACCATACCAACATTAGTCGTCGAATAAGTACACTAAGTTCCAGAGACTACGTCGCAGTATCTTCGAGCGATCGGGGCGGCGCACAAACGGCCGGCCCGGCAATTACGTACATTGCCATGTCGCGTTATCGCCGCCGCGCGGGGTGAATACGCAAATGTAGCGGGCTGACTGCGGCTCTGAGGGAAGACGTTGCAGCCTTATAGGAAATGAGCGATATCTTTAGTACATGCTTAGCGATGCCCATGCATATTTCCGTGGAAGGGAACAGTATTAACTTAAGTCTGGATTCACTTGTAATTTGGTCGAAAGCGTGCGAGCAGATTCGCATAAAAGGAAGCGTTATCAGCCCAAATTCCCAGGGCCTGTTTTAATGATAAACTTACACGTTAAACGTTTTGTTAGTATACTGCTTACTAAGAGATTTCTTTAAAGAAACCAACATCTTAACAGTTGCATGTCAATACATTTATGAAAATATTATGTACGTTAGAAAAAAATTCAAAGACTTCCAAAATGTTGGTGGCCACCATAATGTTAATACTAGAAATAAACATAAATTGTCATTTCCACGATTTAGACTTGCAAGTTAATACATCCTTTATGGGGCACTGTATACAGTTCTACAACAAAATTCCTCAAGATATATTAGAGTTACCTCCAACTCGGTTTAAAAAATGTGTTAAGCACATTCTGTGCAAAAAGGCTTACTATAAGGATTCTTTAGAAGATTATTTAGAATCAAGGATTATTTAGAAGACAAAGATGTTTGGTATTAAACAGTAGATCAATATTAATTACAGGACGATTGTGACTAGTGTTCAACACATTCATGACTAATATTTTAAGTTGAAAACTCTGTGAATTAAGTTAAAACGTGTTTTGAAAAGAATAAATGTGGAGTTTCTTTGTTAGCTTCTTCTCCACATAATCCATTAATTGTGAAACTAACAACTTTGACGTTCATTAAGTAAACATTCTGTTTTTATAATGAATAAAAATAATTAAATTGAATTGAATTAATTGAACAACGTATACCCTGTTGTCCCTCATCAGGGACGTAGGGTCTTTATATCTCCACTTGCCATTTGTCCAGATCTCCCCTTTTCCTAGTATAAACCACCTCTAATATGTATATACTCAACTTGGCAATCAACTGCACCGAGAAAGCTAGTATATCGTCATTTAGATTTCTAAGTGCGCTTATTCAGTCAGACGTTAAGATCCGGAGTAGTAGCCCAAAGACGAGTTTTTCACTGCGAGATGTAGGTAATACATTAGTTGTAATGAAGTAATTCACTTACATTAACCATCCAGCTGAGCATATTTTATGTAATAGCCTGAAAGTGGGGCAGGAGCTAAGGCAAAGTTAAATCAGCAGGTAAATTCTCAAAATCGACTTCGCAAAATTGTTGCTATTAGGTTATCGATAAGTTTACCCTCGACCTATCTCGGTTACCGCATCTGTTTGAACCCAAAAGATTAATCCGAGATCATATCTCGGGTAGTTTGTAATGAGCCGAGTGATTTACGTGTATCGGGATTAATGTGGCACAAACTGCTCAATGAATAAATCCCCAAAGGGTCTGAGGGCCTCACGTGAGGACCCTCTCGCCTTTTATCCCTTGAAGGACGCGTTTGCTTACGCAAAGACTTGAGACTGAGGCAAATAAGACATCGCTCATGAGATGTTTAACACAGAAAGTTCACAAGTTGTGAGTTTGTGTATGTTGAGTTGTTGATGTTTATTTACATGGCATCAATGCATAATATAGCAACGTCTACTAGAAAGGTTAAATTATTGTTTATGTAGTTCCTAGTATAATAAAGTTGGATTACAAAAACTTTACATTTGTAACCCGAATCTTATTCTGTACCTTCTGAGCATTTCTAAACGTTGTCATGTTTCAAGTTCATGGGGACAAAAGGAATAACGTTTAGGTACGCTAAGCGCGAAAGAGGGACCCTTACGTTTTACAAGCATCAGTCCAATTTCGCAATCTTTGCTTAAAATATAATCTCTTTCATAAATTTCGCTCTGACTTTGGACAGCTGACGAGAGGTTGCTTTAAAAGATAGAACTCGACATGAGTAGATAAGCAGTTCACAGAATAATCAAAAACACTACGGCCATATAGCCGAGAATTAAATAATAATAAGTCCACTTTTTTCAAAAATCGTTCTTTTCTGATTTTTCTTCTTGAATGTGTATTCGGCAAAATATTTTAATTTATTCAGAATTAAATGGTTAAGTCATATCTAGTAAAAAGTGAAAAGTTTTGAATTTGACGGTTGATATTCTTTACCTCTCACCTACAGTGTTCTTCACGAAGTTTTCATTTACCTCTAGATAAGGGTAAGCTAGTCGCTTACGTTGGCTTACCCTCATTACCCTACTCGTGACCCTTGAGTGATACCAAACAGTAGCATTACTGGTGGCAAGCCTAGGCCGCGGCTAGAAAGTGCCCACCAGACAAAACCCCCAGTTTCCCGTACACCAACAGTCTTTCATCTACTTTTAACCACTGTCAGTTTTTTTTTGGGGTTCCGTAGCCGAAGGGTGCCAAACGGAACCCTAGTACTAAGACTTCACTACCCGTCTGTCTATCACCAGGCTGTACCTCATGATCCGTGATAGCTAATCATTTGAAATTTTCACAGATGATGTATTTCTGTTGCAAACAAAAAATCCTAAAAACAGAATAAAATAAATATTTAAAACGGGCTCCAATACAGCGAACGTATTTTTTGCCATTTTTTGCTCGATATTTATAACAGAAACTGGTAGACGCTTCAAATATTCACAGAATATTTAGTTCTATATTCGCTTCAAGAATAAACAATTAAATTAAAATAAAATAAATATTAAGGGCATGACAAACGTGATTTTTTGCCGTTTTTTCCGATCTTTGTGTCTAATGTCATAAATGCCCCGGAACCCTTCATGCGTGAGTCGTACGGAACCCTTCGTGCGTGAGTCCGACTCGCACTTGATCGGTTCTTTTTTTATTTCCCTCTAAAATGGTCGAGACCGGCGACGGCTTACCCCTGTGAACTGGTGCTGTTCGTTTGTTTTCCTGCAGCATTAATGTTTTTTTTCCCTTTGCAAGAATTACTTACCTATCTTTTGGTATTTTTAAAGTTATTGATGGCAATCATGGAATGTTAAGCAACAACTGTTTCTTATACCTCATAAGGTGATTTGAGAAAAGACCACCCACTGCCTTTTTCTCCACTACAAAAATGGCGCGAAGGCAGCGGCTAGTTTATTTACATTGAGCAAACTGAATGTAAATTGTTTACGTTGAAATAAATTTTTGACTTCCTGATTTATTGAATGCACTTTGGCCAACTGACTGCAGTTAACAGTATATCAACAGATTTTTGAACGAGTAACCGGGAGAAAGGCACACTACCAAGCGATTTGTCGTTTATGTGATATCTGGTGACGGCGTTAGCACGTTACATTTAAGGCCTTGTCTTCACTTACCGTCGGGTAAGATAAAGGCCAAGTGCATAACGAGGATTTAAACCCAGATTTATTTTATTTAGTTTGAAGTGTTCGGGGAATGGTAGAATCGGAATGCCATATTTCCGTAATACCATATTCATTGGAATGCCTTAATTGTATTACGTACTGTTGAAGTAACATAATATACTAAAAAAAGTGCCCTAAACAATTCATGGAACGATTTCAGCAGCAAAAATAAAATAAATATATGGCATTCGACTACAATTCACAAATGAAATACTACCGCAAGTCATGTATTTTTAGTATGAGAGGTACGCATCGGAGCAAAAACTCATTTTTATGGTTCCGTAGTCAACAAGGAACCCTTAGTGTTTAATGTCTTTTTATTTTTATATTTTTTCTTAGGTTTTTGCGTTTTATGTGTTCATTTCACCCAAAGGTTTAAATGTGTGTTTTGGTGTAAATAAAACATTGTTTTATCTTATAGTCTCGCCATATCTGTCTGTTCGTTTGTCTATCCGCGACTTAGCACAGAGGCGATAAGTACTAGAGAGCTGTAATTTGACATAGATATAAATATTAATGAAGCCGACAAAACGGTAGAATCAAATCTCGAAACAAAATGTTTAGGCTGCTTTTCTGTGTGAAATTGTTCTTCTTGGTTATTGCTCTGCAGACGGATGGAGCCGGGGCACCTCGGAGCTACTTTGAGGATATTTCACGTTTTTATTACCCCAGAAGTCCGCCCATAAATTTTATGCAGGACTCTCATAGCATTCCGTTTCTTAAAATACCTTCTTAAATGCACAAAACTTACGCGCGAACTTTTCTGTTTAAAGTCAGTGAGAGAAAAGTTACACGCCAGTTTTTGCTGAATCTGCTTAACTCCTGAATTGCCCTCGCGGAACGCAACGTATAGGTGGCCCATACTAAGTTGGACACAGATCTGTGTCGCGGCAGACGAGTGGTTAAGCACGGCTTTACTATTTAGTGGAAGAAAAGCTCTTGCCTTAAAAAAAATAAGCTACTTTCTCATATTTCAACAGTCAATTCATGTTCAGACTATAAAACAGTTAGTCCATATTCGTCCACTGTTGGATATAGGCCAACCCCACGGTACGCTACTTCTTTCTGTCCAAGGGTATCATCATCCAACCGCTACCAGCAATCGGCCTCAATCTCAGAGTAGCTTAAAATAAACTCAGATGTTGTAATTTAAAAACGTATCGGAAAAGGTGGGTGGATACAAACGCCCCTGTATCCTGAAGGCGTAGACAAAGACCCAGATGTGCCACATGCTACGGTCTTGATAAACCTCTACTGGGAAGAAATTAGATACCATATTGGTGAAAAATGGCTGCTACCCATTATCAGTGATGATTTGTACAAGTGGTTAATCTTGCCGTTTTTTGCTAATAATGTATTTTTGGGTACGTAGTTATTGTGTGCGTAATTTATTGCAGTAAATGAATTTAGTAGAATTAAACTAGACATAATCATTACCCAAACTATTCGTCTTCTGTTGAGCGCATTAAAATGCTAGTTTTATTCCAGAACCAAAAGCGGAATAGTATTAGTCCAAGCCATTGTACGAACACTGGTAATTGTTTTCCCAGCCGACACTGCGCGAAACACGAAAAATACGAAAATCTTCTTGAAATCGCACGCGAGTCGCGCCGCCCGCCATTTGCATAACATTTACATTACAATACTCGGGGGCATCGCGCCGCGGACTGCCCCGTGTAGAAGACCGGCTTCAAGGTAAATACAATAGACTCACTACGCCACTCCAAAACTCGTTTCATCTAATTTCATTCCATCTATGACGGCTCATCGACAGTTTGTTTTTTCGATATTTCAAATTGTCTAATGTATGATTTTACGAATCTTGTTTGTTCAGTGCTACGTCTTACCGAAGCAGTAAACCGCCTATAGATAATATGAACACGATTGATTTTTACGATTTATTTGCAAAGCATGTACATGTTAATAATAATTTAAGCAAATAAAATTATATTTCGACGAAATGTGAAGTTAATCAAAAGAACTTTAAATGTATAAAAAAAGCGGGTTGGGTTGTGTCGGGTTATACGGCCGTTGGTTTAACGTGAAACTTCTATAAGTAAGCGTAAATTTTTAGCTGAAACTGCACAACGTGTTACGCGGCACTGGCGCCATCTAGTGCTATAATTCAAGAAGATCTGACAAATGGCTTCATTTCTTTCATCATCATCATCATCATCAGCCCTTTGACGCGCACTGCAGGTCATAGGCCTCCCTCGTGGTTTTCATAACCATGAGGGGTTTTGCCATAATCGCCACGCTTGGCAGGCGGGTTGGCGATCGCAGTATGCGGTTGGACTCTCAGGAAGACGCTGTTCCCCTTTTACTGGTAATTTATTTCCTTAGTCGCCTTCTACGACATCCACGGGAGGAAATGGATTGACGCTATTCTTAATCCGGCGCCACACGGAATTCTTAATCTTTATTGCTTTACTCAAAGATATATAAATAAATTGCACATGACCCGTACTTACAGAGTTACAGCCCCCGCCGAGGTGACATATTTTCATTGCATGAGGTTTCGCAAGTAACCCTCTACTATTTATACTAAATATTAGCTACTATATACTAAAGTAAACGGCATTAAAAGGTATGGAATAGCTAATTTTGTTTTCGCGATTTCGAAGTTTTTCCCATAGTAACAACTAAACGCATTTACGAGCAGAAACCGCAACTTTTGGATGTATTTAGGAAATTGTTAGACCCTATATACAGCTAGACATACGCATCTATCCTTTCACGCCATTCTTCTCAGTTTTCTGGCAATTTTATCCATTAACTTCCAGTTTATTGCTCTAGCAATGTCATCTACCTATCGATGGCGACTGACCACTGTGTGATCGCCTCGATCCATTGTCTATTAAACCTCCTGACTAAATTTTCTGTAGGTACGTGTTTTTGAATTAGTTACCATGAGCCGTCGAAACTGTTAGGACTTGAGAATAAATGTTTAAGATTGAAAAGGACGTGTTTAACTTGTAACGTTAATGGAGTCGTAGTTTCTGCCCCACGTTAACAAAGATAGCAGTGGGTCTTGTCGACTTAATGACTTTATGTTAAGAATCCAGTTTTATCTAAAAATAGTCCTAATCTCGCTAAAACAATTTTAATTTTATTTTTATGCAGCCTTTATACGTAGAGAGTACGAGCTTAACCACCGCGAATTCGAAATTTCAAGCGCTGAGGTGTGTGCACACCTCAGCCGCTAAGGTTTCCTTCATGGTTAGCGAGTGGTATTGCTGGATTGCTGCTATAACTTCAGAAATATACGTATCTTAAAAAAAAGTCATGCCGGAATTCGGACCCACGACCTTCCAAATGAGACTCCGGCGTTCTACCGCTCTGCCGCCGAAAACTCTTCTAATTATAGCTAAATATTGTCAAATTTTTCTTAGCCGATTTTATTTTAAGAGCGGTTTTTAGGCCATAATAATGCACCCTCCTCTCCGAAATAGAGGCTTAATTACCACGCATGCCCACCGCGTATTGGTAATTTTAAGCGCTGAGGTATAAGCACACCTCAGGTACTCATAAACAGGCACAATTAATGTCCCTTAAATGACGAAATAAATGTACTGAATTTTCAGCTAGGTTAACTTTCTGTTTATTGGTGTTGCCAAGCTTTAAAATCTATACTGTACATATACAGGCAGGCACTTAGGTTTAAGCACGATGCTTACACGATGCTACCACCAATTTACAAAATGTACGTAACTTCGAAAACAAACTAATACCTATTAGTTAAGTACCTAGTTGGGGTTCGAATCCACGACCTCTTGAATAGGAGGCAAGCGTCCTACCACGCTATCACCGTTTTGGACAGCATAAATACTATATTCTGATCTTCTGTCTCTGTCTATCGCTCAGCAGAGGCATAAACGCGCTTTGTTCACGCGTTTTTGTTTTTATCGCGCGATGTAGCGCCGCCGCTACCGCCGCCGCCTCGTGATACTTTTGCCGTTTGTCTTAATTTATTGGGGGCGGCTTTTGCTCTCTTTATATTCTCTCATAAAGAATTGTATTTGAACAAGAGGCCTTATTACCATAATGATGATGAAATGACTCTGAGCAGTCCCGCCTCCGAAATTAAGCGTTGCATCGTTGGTCCTGTGACCCAGAAAGGACAAAGGAATCCAGAATCTAGTTTCTAATGTACGATGTATTTCTAGATTTTTAGGAGTCTTCGTGACGTAGAAGGGGAGGAAACATGTAGTAGTGGATTGATAAATTTACAAATAATATGTAGAATATAGACGGTGACTCTCTTTATTACAGGCAACTCTAGTCTCTAGTCAACTATACGTGTCATCATCATCATCAGCCATTTGACGCCCACTGCAGGACATACGCCTCCCTCGTGGTTTTCCAAGATTCGATCACGCAGTGAAACTCCTACGATTTTACCTAATAAATTAAAATGTTTAACAGACCTAGAGTCAATACTAAAGTCTTAAATCTTATTCGTGATGTCCTCACCTGGTTACCAAGCAAGGTTATCAAGGACCAGTACAAGTGATTGTATCGTGTGGACCTTATTTACTTCATCTTGTTAGGGCTTTGATTGTCTCTGTGTCACTTAGTACCTATTTGAGAAAATCCATTTGAACTTTGCAATTGGAAATCTGCATGCACATAAAAATTCTTCCTAATGAACCAATGGTCATCCTCGGTAATCAGATGACAATAGTGGTCTAGTGTCCCACACCGGTTTCAACTGGCATGAACCAGTTTGCACCGGTATGGACCGGCGACACGCGAAAGGCGTGGCGGCCGCCCGCCCACTGGTGTAGCAAGCAGTAGCTACTGTAAGCACGTCAGCCACGCTGATAGCATGTACCCAGAAGGCTAAGAGTTTCGCTAATTTTTGTATTCAGATTTATTTTTTCTTGTAATATCCGTATGTTGCATAAAATAGCGTAAAAATAATCCCAAGTTAATTTGGTGATGTTCTGGTGAAGACTTTCGGAGATTGAAATTGAGAACATCAAATTTTATAGCAACGAATTAAGTAGGGTAAATTATGGTTATAAGGGACTTCTTTACTTTTCTCCCGCTCCGTCACTAAAAATTGAAAAATAAAAAAAAATAACAATAAATAAAAATCGAATTTTGAAGTCGGTGCCCAGTTTCATGACCGGCACATACATTTTGGGCACCGACTCCAAATTATACTAGGGGTTAAAGTATGAAATTGCCGTTTTATTGCAATAGATTCTTTGAATTGACATAGAATCTTCATGGTTTGAGGTTTTCGAATGAAACTTTTTTCAAATGGTTTCTATGATGTTCTTTTTTTAAAAAATGTGAAACATTTGAATATCGACTTTCAATTGTTTTTGTTATTCAATTTAGACAATAAAGATGGATACTGCGAAAATTCGAGTGATTATGAGGCACCCATTTTTCATATTTTTTTATTTTATTGATTTGACGCAAGTGAGTCAATATTGTGGGTATACTACTATGGGGCCGGGCAGCAGACATTGAGATTATCTTCATCTTGCAGAAGAGAGCCATCCGATTTATTTACAAGTTAGGTAGTAGGGATTCGCTAAGAGATTTCTTCAAAGAAACCAACATCTTAACAGTTGCATGTCAATACATTTATGAAAATATTATGTACGTTAGAAAAAATATCAAAGACTTCGAAAATGTTGGTGGCCACCATAATGTTAATACTAGAAATAAACATAAATTGTCATTTCCACTATTTAGACTTGCAAAAGTTAACACATCCTTTATGGGGCACTGTATAAGGTTCTACAACAAAATTCCTCAAGATATATTAGAGTTACCTCCAACGCGATTTAAAAAATGTGTTAAGCACATTCTGTGCAAAAAGGCTTACTATAACATCAAGGATTATTTAGAAGACAAAGATATTTGGCATTAAACAGTAGATTAATATTATTTAAAGGACGATTGTGACTAGTGTGCAACACATTCATGACTAATATTTTAAGTTGAAAACTCTGTTAATTAAGTTAAAACGTGTTTTGAAAAGAATAAATGTGGAGTTTCTTTGTTAGTTTCTTCTCCACATAATCCATTAATTGTGAAACTAACAATTTTGACGTTCATTAAGTAAACATTCTGTTTTTACAATGAATAAAAATATTTGAATTGAATTGAATTGAATTGGAAGTCGGTGTTCATTTTTTATTTAATTTTTTTTATATAGTTAACAGAGTGTGACAGATACTTGTGGGTGATACAGTAACAGTGATATGCATCAATATCAACTAACCCCTTTCTAGAAGTCTGCTGCGTCTGAGGAGACGTGATCTACATAAACCAATGGCAGCTGGGATCCCTTCAATCTTAAAGTGACTTTACAGCACTGCTGGCATTCTGGAAAGAGCCAGGCTGATTAGAATATTCTCACAGTCTTTCTTTATGCAACGGCTCAGCTAAGTGCGGATAGCACAGGTCTAACTAATTTACCTCAAGTAGAACTTCTTAATCTATCCAGTTTAGAGCCAAAGCGCTGATTGATTGCAGCGCCGACGTCATCGAGTGATGGATCGTGATATGAAGACAATAGCGGCGCTTGCCTCGACAGTTTACAAACCGCTAGTCAATTAGTCAAGGTTCCCCTTTTGTGCTCGCCCGCAAACCAAAGTACTGCCTAAACCCCTTGATTTAAGAGTTATAGTAGGACTAATAGGACCATTTGTAACCGCAAGTGGTCTGAAATGGTCAGTGGACTTCTAGGTCAGAGATCTGCGGGCAAACTGGGGCTTAAGCTCAAAGGTCGCGTTACACAAAGCGCTGAAAATATACAGTCGTGAATTACGAATCCCTAAACCCACGCTTTGTACTCTAAAATCTACGTTTGTATTATACAGCCGAGTAAAACATTGGGGGCATTAATATTCAGCGGGGGCGAGTGAAATCGATGGAGTCCGTGAAATGGAACCTCAACTGAGTGTCAATCAGGGCTCCCTGGAGATCGCCAGCCGGGGTGCATACAAATTTGACGAGCTACACCGAAGCGGACTGGCTAAACTACTAATTTGGGGTGATAGATCAGAATACATTATGGTATAATCATTATATTGATGAGTTAGACTCTTGCCGGTGCCGAATTTTCCACATACTGCTGTCAGGCCAGTTCTTTGATATAGATAAATAGATAGAGAACATTTTATTGTGCTTATAAAAGGAATTACGCAGGTATTACTTTCTTAACCTAAGAGTATAAACGGCGGCGGATATACCTAAAGCCGTTTCCGGAACCAGTATATTGTCAGCATCATTACAAACATTTTAAACTGACTTCAACGACTTCCAACTGGTTTTGTTTATGCAACATCCATTTAGTACCAATTTAATGAGGTGAAGGTCTGATAAAGACTTTCGGATAGCAGCAAGTTCAGGCTGATGGACGTCCCAGGTCCTTAAAAAATTGTGTAGTAAAAAATAAAAACCGACTTCAGAATACAATAATAATTTTCAGTCGGTGCCGAGCCGCATGGTCAGCAAATACATTTTGGGCGACGACTTCAAATGATTGTTATATTCAGAAGTCGGTTTTTTTTTCTAACAATCAGCTTAAAGCTATAGCTAAGAAACAATATCAGACTCTGTTTGACGCAGGCTTTACGAGAGGGGTGATATGTGAGTCTTGCAAACCACTTTTACTTCTACGCACAAAATTAAGAAAATACAGATACTCAAGTGTATACCCCGAAGGCATAGACAGACTTTCTTGCTTTGTTCACTTTGCTTTATTCTATAATGCAGGGCTTATGGGGTTTATTTTACGTATCAACTTATGAACCACAAACATCTCATTTTTTTTTTGCGGTTTTAGAGATTGTCCCAAAATAGTTGTTGTTTGTTTTGATGAGTAGAACAACTTTTGTTAACTTGAAGTTCAAGAAAACATTACTGATTTGTGCATTTGCTCGGTACTCGTGGCGTTTTACGACAAGAGTCTGATGAGGTTATATTTAGTCATTTATTTATACATTTATTGGGTTCAATTGGTATTATTTATGAGCTAAACTTAATTACCTGTGATTAGACCCGTTAAATGTATTTCTATGTATGACCATATACCATATACCTCTGAAGCAGACACTTCGCCGTTTGTTAAAAGTACTATTTAACAAACAAACTATAAATCAACCTGGATTCATAGAATCTGATCAACGAACCGACTCTGAGAATCGACCGATCAAACGACTTAATCAATGTAATTATTTACAGACAACATCTAAGTACAATATCATAATATCAGAGTAAAAGACAAATCGTTACCTGCATCTAAGTAGCGCGAGTTGCCGGTACATTAGCAGCCCGGAGCTACCCAATTAAGTTTATTAGCTCCGTGGTCAGAGCCGCCAATTGATGCAGATTGATTAATGGATGGCTTTGCGTCCACGAGGGCACTATTGGCCATTGCCCGTATTGATGACGTCACGGTTTACGGCACAGTGCCACTGATCCTGATCGGAGTGTGATAGAAAGGAGGATTGGTGACTTTGTTCACGTCGGATTCACATGAAAAGTTTTCGTTGTCCTGTTAATTAAGGACCAAATTGTGAAAGATGGCGTTTCGGGGTTTGGTAGTGAAATTTAAACTAGATTATTTGCTGAATCACACAATGACATAAAATGAAATTTTAAGTATATTTCATGAATTATGTCGTAATTACAATTCTTCTCCACAACAATATAGGTCGATCTTGTAATGGACACCTTTGTTCAATTCGTCACTTTCATGAATTCATGGCTTCGGTGTTTTAATTCAATTGTATGATACTGATTGACTTCATCTAAATTTTTGGGAAAGTCGAATCGCTCGTAGCCCCGGCTGCCTGAGTGATCTTAAACGATCACGAAGGTTAAGCAACACTGGGCGCGTTCAGTGCATGGATGGGTCGCCGTCTATGCCTAACGCTAGTGGCATTTTTCCGAGCGGTTCCGTGCTTCGCAAGGCACGTCAAGCTGTTGGTGCCGGCTGCCGTCGATAGACGGCAGTCGTTAAGCCAAGTCAGAGGCCTTAGGGCGGCTTGACAACTTCTGACAGTAGACGAGCCACTAGTCTACAAGCCTCCACCAATCCGGACTTGGCCCCCGTGGTGGAGTATGGCCTATACCTTCCTCAGGGAAGAGACCCGTGCCCCTCGGTGGGGACATAATGGGTTGATGATGATATATATTTTTGGGGTTCCGTACCCAAAGGGTAAGGGACCCTATTACTAAGACTCCGCTGTGCGTCCGTCCGTCCGTCCATCTGTCACCAGGCTGTATCTCATGAACTGTGATAGTTAACCAGTTGAAATATTACAGATGATGTATTTATATTGCCGCTATAACAAATACTAAAATCAGAATAAAATAAAATATTTAAGTGGGGCTCCCATACAACAAAAGTGATTTTTTTGCTGTTTTTGGCTCAATACTAATAACGGCAACGCTTGAAATATTCAAATGTTGTATAGATAATGGTGCGGAACCCTTCGCACTTGGCCGGTTCCTTAGTTGCAGACTTTCACATTCACAACATCAAGTGAGATTTGAACCGTGATGGGTTGGAATGCCACCCCATAGATAATGAAAATTCGTTTTAGCTACAGTTCAAAATAATCAAGAGGAGGAAAATCAGTTCTTTGTGCGCAACAACATAGACACAGGTAGCTGTCCCCGTGCGATATATCAAACGCGAAGTGAGAGATAAAAGGTCCCCTCATTACCCATTCATGGCTCCGCGAAAGTCAACATTTTCCCATTAAAGCGCGGGAGTGAATTTTACTCCAGCAACAAGTAGGCAGCGACGGTAGGTGCCAATCAGCAATTCAAAACGGGCGGCCACCGGCCGGCCGCGCACCAGAAACGCCCGACCATTACGACCATTACAATTGCTCACTGTACATCGACGCTCAGATCCTACAGATTATGTGAACTTAGACATTGTGTATAGTACTTGGCGTGTAGTAAGCAGGTGTGGTACTGCTACATTTGAGGCAAGTCTAGGTGACGTAGAAGTAGAAGAAACTCGCACCCAACGTAGTAGAAGAAATATGTTGGTAAAACTACAGATAAGTAAACGATAGACTAACTTTGTACGAGATTACCTAACAATGTAAACTGCTTAACATGCCTAAAGCCAATACTAAAGTAAGTAAAACTGGGTTAAACGCGTAAGCAAAATGTGCGAATTATCGGATATTAAATACTTTATCTCTGTAAATTACTGGTATGCAATAAAGATGGATACCCTTCGAATGACCGACAGATATTAAACAAATTTTCAGATAAAAAGCAACGTAATTCAAATGTTTCATTTCACAACTCGATATTCCATGTAAAAATGTTTCACAAAACTTACATATCGTAAAGTAATTCTTTCTTAGAATGTCATTTGGCAACAGAACATTAGCTAAGTTTTCTTAACACAAATGTATTAAATCGACTAAGTTCCACTAATATTATTTAAGATTAACAGTTCTCGCAAGTCAGAAAATAGGGCGCGAGAGTTGCAGGGGGGTGGAGCCCCCTTGTGAGGGGGGCTCGGGGGGTGAAGCCTCCCGCATTAAAAAAATCATGCTCACCCGGGAACAGTAAGTTGGGTTGGGTTAGGCTTGTGATCTCGCTACGCGGAGTGAAGCGAGCGGAGTTCTCTATTTGTTACCAATAAGTGCTGGATTTTTTGTTATCGGTAAAATGTTGACATGTATGTTTGTCTTTTAAATATGTAATAAATAATGGATTTTCAAAGTGACTGCATATCAAAGAACCTTTGTATTTAGATGTCATTGTTTGTAAAATGAAACATTGACAAATGTTGCTTGTTAGGAGATATTTTTATAATGAATTGTAGGTAAAACATCATAGACCCAATAAAGATTGATGTATTTATAGTATAATTGAAAAAAAAAATGCAATGGTAAAGCACTTGACTGGAAGATGTCCTAATTTGGGACCAAAATAAGTGATAGTCGTTTGTGCTACTAACCATTGCGGAATGCCTTCATAAAAAGACCCTAGCTAGAAAATGGAAATGGTTAATATTTGGCTTGCAAAATTTGAGCTAAATATACGTGTATAGTTGAATAAAAGCGCGTAAAAAGAAGGAATTCTTGTTAAGATTTATTTATTTGTCTTCTTCCACCAATCAGGTCAAATTCCAACCACAAGTCTCAAAAATTGACATAAACTTAGTTCTAAAGCGGCAATGTAAAGTGTACTCAGAAGACTTATTCTGTAAGAGAGGAGCTGAGAACGTAAGGGCAGGCATTGACCATCGGTTCTTTATATCGTCCGCGCAGAGCATTAAAATTCATTTTTGCCCAAATGTCGCCATTAGGCGGTAATTCTCAAGAGCGAGGATTGAAGGATCTTTTATTTATTGCGCTCTAGACTTTTCATGAGGGAATTTCGTTTAAAAGACTTTATACAGATACAAGGTATTATTATGCTTTATTGCACACACAAGAATAGAGTACAGGAAAGGTAACAAAAGAAAGTACATGTACAAAGGAGAGCTTATCTCTGTAAGAGATTTCTTCCAGCAAACCTTACATACATATTTAGGACAACCCATATCTTTCATGCTGCCCGAAGCAAATGGAAACATGACAGCGCACTCAAGAGCGATCTCAGACTAATATTCAGTACATGAACACAACTCGAAAAGCGTCATCTAAGCATAATATGGGCAAAATTTAATTGGCAAAAATCTGCGATCCAATCGCAGGATTGGGTCTGCTTGAGTCCGATTGCCATGCCGGAGGTCGTGGGTTCGATTCTCACTGGGGGCCACCGCACATTTTTGCAAATGGCCTCAGTCTGAGTGTATTTCCATGTTAGTGATTTCCTTGCCCGGTTACCATTATTGAAGTTGTTATTATTATGGAAGTTATTATTATTATTATTAACAGTCCTATCATGGGCCCTCAAAAAAATAGATAATAGAAAAAATAAAAAAAAAATTAAAAAAATAGAAGTATAAAATGCGAAAACTCAAGTTACTCTAATTGTCTTGTGCAGCAAAAAGGCATCATTTTGCTATGAAATAAAGTTGCTGGTTAAGATTGATCGATGAAAGAGTTTATCATGAAAAATAAAGCCGAAGAAAGAGAAAGGCGCTGACAGAATAATTAAGGAGCTGTCGGTGGAGAGTTTTAATTAGCTTCGTGGGCCATGAGCATGAGTTAGCCATGAGCCGGACTCGAACCCGCCCAACGGAGAACTTACACAAACAAATGTTTTACTCCCATTAGAGCGGCCATTTAGAGATATTGATAATCTTGGTTACTTTTTTTTCTCTACGACTAATGTTTTTAATGATATAACCCGTCGGAAAGCCGTTCTAGTCATGTGTTACAAAAACGCGCCATACAATTTGAGTTTAAACTATGACGTCGTAATTTGCACGTAATATCTTATAATGTATGAAGCGTGTATGAATATGTTTAGAATTCAATGAAGAAACAAAATATAATAAATCTTTTTTTTATTATTAGCGTAACGTGATTTAAAATTGAGAAGACTATATTTCATCAATTACGCATTTCAATAATCACCAAAATGTTTATTCTGGCTGGAAGAAAGTTTTGTTGAAATAAGACCGTCTTTGCATGTAATTTTTTCACATAATTTAACTTCTGTGTACATTAAAGAATATTCTATGAAACTTTTTATTTACCTTAATGTTTTTTTTGTTCAATAAAGTGTAACGAACAAACAACGTTTTCCGTAGTCAGCAGTTCGGTTTCACTAAAATAGTACAACAGACGCCGGAATCATGTTACTTAATCATATTTTCAGCACGTGGGAGGATCATAAGGATGCTGTAAGGCGTATTTTGTGATTTATCAAAGACATTCAATTGTGTACACCACGAAAACCCACTCCACTCTTAAAGTTAAAACACTACGGAAATAAAGGCGCACGTTTAGATCTTTTAAGACCGTGTTTAGAAAGAAGGGTTCAAAAAGCAGCAATAAATCGTGTTAAATCCTCGGGTTCTGAAGCAATTTGAGAGGAGCAGGAGAGCGGTTGGACTGCTGAGTGGAGATGTGGACAGGTAACTTATTTTTGTACATCTGCAGCCTGTGAGTCCATTAACTCCTGAACTGCCCTCGCGGAATGCAACGTATAGGTGGCCCATACTAAGTTGGACACAGATCTGTGTCGCGGCAGACGAGTGGTTAAACGCAAAATTATTGCGACGCCCACCTCTTACCTCTGCAGAATATGAAGTGAAAATAAATAGGGAACTCACTGACGTTGGAACTGCTAGGCTTGTTTATTTCAGTTACTTCCATTATTATGTCCTACGGTTTACTACCATGGGGCCGGGCAGCAGACATTGAGTCCACCTTCATCTTGCAGAAGAGAATGATCCGATTTATTTACAAGCTAGTTAGTAGGGATTAGCTAAGATATTTCTTCAAAGAAACTAACATCTTAACAGTTGCAAGTCAATACATTTATGAAAATATTATGTACGTTATCCTTTATGGGGCCTTTATAAGGTTCTACAACAAGAATCCTCAAGATAAATATCAGACTTACCTCCGACACGGTTTAATAAATTTGTTAAGCACACTCTGTGAAGAAAGCTTACTATAACAACAAGAATTATTCAGAAGACAAAGATGTCTGGTATTAAACAGTAGATTAATATTAAAGGATATTTAGAGGACGATTGTGTCTTGTGTTCAACACTTGCCAATTTTGGAGGTAACCAGATTGACTCGACTTGGTCAATCAATGTCATTTAGTGTTCCAATTTGACCTTGACAACTCTTCAACGAGGTCAATTGAAATACTAACCCGAAAACCAATTGAGCTCATTATGCGCTGCTAAAGTGATAAGATAAGAAAACAATTTTCTTTATTGTATACTAGATCACATGATATAAAAATTTGAAAATTACACAGTACAGTTGGCAGCCTTATTGCTTATTGATTAATTGATTGACTCAATAACACTGTGTTGTGTCAACAAGTAGCTACAGCTCTACTACGCGGTCAAATTGAAACACTAAACCAAAAAAACAGGCACTCGAGTGGAGTAACCAAGTTAAGCAATTCCAGCTGATGGTTGCCCAGCAAAATTACATTTATGTACGTTAAAACCTACAGCGAGTAACACGACACCAATTGGGTTAGCGGGGAAATAAAGTTTGCGAAAGAAAATGTTGTAAAGGCGCTCGCGTTTCCTATTGATTAACTTTCTTAGTACAAAGAATCTTATTAGTACAGGGAATATAGCAAAGTATTTAATCTTTAATATGTGTGTGACGGTGAATGCAAGTTGAATAAATCCCTTGACGAATCCCTACTACTTAACTTATAAATAAATCGGATCGCAGTTGAATATAAGTTAGGTTGTGTTTAAGAAATACTTGGTCACTAAAATAATCAAAAGATTAGTGTGTTATGTAATAGTTTTATAAATAGTGTTTTTACTGAACATAGTGCAAAACTGTAACTTCATTAGAAAGACAATTATTAGTTGTCCGTATCAAGATATAGATTACTAGAGAGGTCTTTTAAAATTCTTATTTCAACCTGTCGCCTTCCATAATAGGTTGAGAAACTTAGTTGTCAAATCAGGCGAAAGGATAGAAACTGTTTATTTTTACGCTACTGCCCCAACTAAAGGGCAAACCCTGGTCTCTGCCTAGCCCTCCGGGATACAGGCGTGAGTTTATGTAAGGTTGTGTTTTCAAGTATTTGTATATAATTATGTTCGTCCGTTTCATTGTTTCATCAAAAGTTCTAAGCGCTTGACAAGAACTAATTTAAAATAAAACGTATCTATAATTTCCCGAGTAACACAGGGTACCCAAATTGGTAGTATTTTTTAACATTACCTTAAATAAACTCACGCCTGTATCCCGGAGGGCTAGGCAGAGACCAGGGTTTGCCACTTGCCGTTTTTTTAGTAATCAGTTTTTTTTTATTATTTTGAATTGTCCACTGTCATACGCCAGCAAAACTTATTTCTTAGCAAAAGACTTGTGCGAAAGATCAATTCAGAATAAAGCTGTGTCAGAGTGTGCGCGCGAGCCAGATCGATGGATGGAGCCACTTTGATCCTCTCGGCGGAATTTAATTGGTAAATTAAAATCGTCCGTCGCTAATGAAACTTTTGATCTACATAATTAGGGAATTCTCGCTACGGCCAATCTCTTCTTTGGTGCAAAATATTCATTCAGTATCTCGCTTTGTTTTTTTAGGGTTCCGTACCCAAAGGGTACTCTGCTGTCCGTCCGTCCGTCCGTCCGTCTGTCACCAGGCTGTATCTCATGAACCGTGATAGTTAGACAGTTGAAATTTACACAGGTGATGTATTTCTATTGCCGCTAAGACCAACTGGTGAAAAATTATTTAATTTGACAGATGTTTCTAGCAAATGGATGAAACAAAGATTTGACGACGAACTACGAGTAGCAAACTTGAAGTGGCAATGCAATAAAAACATCTATGAAAGATACTATTCATTTTACCATCATCAGAGTCTACTTTGTCGCTATATGGACATACCCCAGGCCCCTTAATCTGGTTTTGATGATATTCCTCCTATCTCATTGTTTCGCTTGTTTTATGGCACCTATAATTATATGTTTGTCTTTGAGGTGTTAAATAAATATTTTTCTTTCCTTCTTTCTTTATTTTTATTTTTGAACAAGTTTCCTGCAGAGTTGCATTAGTAAAGTCTAGAGCCTGAAGTAGGTTGCAGTGACACTTGACCGAGGACAAAAAGAAGTGGCGTGCCTTGGGAGGCCGACGTGAACAAATGTGAGCCAATCGATTGGCTTGTGACTCAAAACGAAACGAGCTAAACCTAGTAACTTCTTTTGAAATAAGAGGTTGCCGTACTCAATAGTGTCAGAACCTTACCTATATTTATTTTTCAATCGACTGTTCGGTGATTTCATGTCTACCTGTGCCTATTGTTCCGCTGAAGGAAGAGATAAAATCTACCGAAAAGTCGTCCTTATATTTCATCCGCAGGCTTCCACCATCAGCGGCGCGATCTGAATCGGGAACCGACGCTTGTGGAGTTAATGGCAGAAGAAGCGCCGGATTATGCGGCGAATGAATAAACTTATCTGACTGCAGTCTTATGTACAGAAGTCTTGTCTCAAGGACATTTATTTATTTTTATTTTATCAATCAGCCTGTATTTGTCCACTGCAGGACATCCTCGGTCATCCTCAACCAGCCGCTGGTTACCACAAGAAACAAGAAAACATAGTTTACTGGGTGAACAGAGCGACGTGTCCTTGGTTTTGGCAATGAGGTTGAGATGTTCACTAGCTCCTTAAAATATTAGCATATGCTGGTTGTAATATCCAAACGATTATAATCTAACAATTATTAGTAGTAACGTAATTACAATTATTAAGAAAGTTAACGAAAAATAAGGTTTTTTAATTTTTATTTTGTGATGATTTAGTATTCTTTACATAATTTTTATTTCGTCACTGACGAATCTATACCTACAAATGTATACCAAATGGTGTCTGTTTTCGACAACTAACATAGAAACAGCGGTTAGTTGATCAAAAAAAAGCTTCAGAAGAGCTTCTGTATATTTCTACCGTCTGAAGGAGGGCAAAGTATAAAAAAGCTATGAAGAGGCGCGACGGCCGTAAATCTTCGGCACGGCACTGGCGCCAGCGCCTGCGTGTTTCCGTGTCCGTGTCCGTGTCCGTGTCAGGAGCAACCCTATCCGATCTCGGCTGATAAATATCCTTGTCAGCCTACCTGTCTTCCGCTGAAAGATCTACTGTATCCACCACTACTTAGTAAATGGGTAAGGTGCCTGTTTACATGAAAAGGAAAAAAGGCGGAATCCTTATAGGATCTGTTGTCCGTCCGTCCGTCCGTCCGTCTGTCTGTCTGTCTGTCAGTCTGTCTGTCTGTCTGTCTGTCTGTCTGTCTGTCTGTCTGTCTGTCTGTCTGTCTGTCAGTCTGTCTGTCTGTCTGTCTGTCTGTCTGTCTGTCTGTCTGTCAGCGGAGAGGTAATAAGGAGCCGCATAAGCACCTAATGCTGGAATAGAAGAGGTTTAGGTTTTTTAGGATAATAAGCCCATACTCTCTCTGACAGCGGGACGTATATGGGCTACTTAAAAAATTTAAAAATACGCTATGCCCGCGGCTTCGCTCGCATGGAATTATGTTTCTGATTGTTAGTTGACGTGAATAAAATAAATAACATAATTCGTTTTTTTCCTGCTCTGTGTTTGAACGCAGAGCCATGGGAACCAGGCAAAGATATCCCAAACATGGAAACACACTCAGACTGAGGCCACTTGTACAACTAAAGTACAACGGCCTCCAGTGGAACACCTGACCTCTGTTTTGGTATGTTAACCGCTAGACTGGTTTATATTACTCCTACAAGTGCCCGCGAGCACTCAGAAGGAGGCTTAGGCAACATAACGTTTTATACCGACAGGAAATTATGTATACAGCGGGCAGCAAAGCTGTGCTATCAGTTAGCAGACCATTTAGTTAACTCACTAGGGAGGAATTAGCGGGGTTACCGGGGATTCGGACGTTTCACGGGGCCTTATGGCTGTCGGTTTTGTGGCGACTTTTCCTGTTTGATGTTATCGGCTTGGACAGGGTTAGTGGTTTTAAGAGATGTGCTCTTGACGGTCATTACAAAGCTAAAAAAGAAAAAAACTAGGGGAGGAGGTACCCTAAAAACATTTTTTTTTAAGATTTTATTCAACCGTTTTATAGTCGTGATTAATATGTATATAAATGCCAAGTTTTAGTTTTCCAGCACTAATATTGTAATAGCTAAGCCACGAACAGATAGAAGACGGACATGGCGAAATTATAAGGATTCCTTGTTGACTACGGAGCCCTAAAAAGAGGGTGTTTTCTTCAGATCTCTCGACAGAAATTAAAATTCATAATAATGACGTAATTTGGAAAATTTGTTTACGTTATTGACGTCTTTAGTGAATCTGAACATTGTTATATTTTTACGGACATACATTATCTTATCGAATATATATTGGCGAGCCAGTGTAAGAATTCCCGTTTCTTCAAAACGCTCCCTTAGAGATTCCCTACTACTTAAGTTGTAAATAGCTCTGACTGCTCTTACTGCTCTTTTTCGCAAAATAAATATTTGTATGTTTCCATTTATTAAATGTTTCTATACTGCTGCCCGTCCCCATAATAACAAACGATATGACATTATACTATGAAAATAACTAAAATAGACCAGCCTCGCAGTCGACGACTGTCTGTAAGTTGCCTTATTTTTCTGACTAAATTCAGCTGATGATAATTGATCAATACCGTTATTATAAACAAAACTTCAAAATCGCGAAAAAAAAATTCAACTCTTCCTTATTAAGGTGGAACGATTCCCAAACAAATGATTATTTCCAAATATGTTAAAAATACATTAATTATACACTGGAATTATGTCTGTCTGCATTAATACAGTTTCTTAAAAAAACTTTTCCTAATACAAACATTATCGATCTTATTTAACTACAGTTTTAAATAAAAATCTTAATTAATGCAGACAGACATAATTCCAGTGTATAATTGTAATTTTTTTAACAAATTTGGAAATAATCTTTGCGTACAAAGATTGTTCCCGTAGGAATCGTTCCACCTTAAAGATACCACTGACGCCATTAAAATGTGTAAAACACCAGATTTTTTGCGATATCTAACTGTTCTTAAAGTAAATGTTCTAAGCATTTACGATACGTTCGAAAGTAGTGATAAATTGATGGCTTATTTTTTTTTATTTACGGGTATTTTTTTAACCGTTGCTAAAACATACCTATGTATTTTTTTCTCTAGTTGTATTAAACAAGTGTTCTCTATGTATACAAACACTGCATACGATATACCTATAATTGAAGTCCAGACTCACTAATTTGTAGTTTTTTTTTTTTTGGGAGTTGCATGCGATATTTTAAAATCAAAACGCTTTGTGGTCTGTCTTAAGATAAGATAAAGATGAAATAAAAAATATTTATTACCTCATCAGAAAAAAAAAACTTAAAGTACTAGTAATGGGCAAAATAACAATAAGGCAAAATGTCTTCGTTGTTTTCGTTGAATTCCTGAAATTTGTAATTAGTTACTTAAGAATACTTACAACGAAGCACGCGTATTGAAATAATCTCAGAACAACGTATACAATGTTGAGTCAATATCTTGTTTAGCATAAGTTTGAGTGACGCCCTGAAATGAATATAAAAGAAGTGTTCATCCGTCCGCCAATCTACATCGGAGAAGCCTCCTGGGGCTTGTCTTTGTGCGCGCTCACAACACAATTACTGGCGCGAGTGTAACGCGAGGTGAGCCCTGCCCACATCATACACGTCGGCAAAAGTACTACTTGAGTAAGATATGCTTAGCTATATTCATGTGAACACGAAAAAATACAATAATAAATCATTTATTTATTTAATGATTAATATTAATTTAAATCTTTTTTTTTACAACAAAAAGTATTTTTATTATTGTACACATCACATGAACAATTCTAAAAACACAAAGCACAATAGCAATAAGATAACCAGACGATGACGCACAATAGGGTTGTTTGGCAACTTCCAGACAACACTTTGATAGAACGTTGCTGAAAGAAAAGCGAGGCGGCGCAAATATGGATAAACTAGCTAAGAAAAACAGCCACGTGCGTGTCAGGCCACGCGCAGTGTAGCGTTCCATAGAAGGAGGGGTTTTTACCAGCTTTAAAGAACTAACAACTTCATAGAAGTTGGAATGGAATTTGTACGAAATTATAACTTGGTCGCCTATTACTCGTTAACTTGTAAAGCCTACTTAGCCGCAACAGTTTTTCTCTTAAGTTCATTATATGTGCTATTGCCCTGAAATTTTTCACGTTTATACAATCAACCGTTTAGCCGGGAGAGGAAGGGAGGCGCCCTACTCTAAATTAGCGCTTTAAAGATTAATATTTCATAAACGGAATACTAAATCGAAAAATTGCTTTCCTATACTTACAATATTTTAAAACGACCAATTCAACGATATGGTGTAGGCGAAGTTTCGGCGGTTAAGGGCGGTTTCAACAAGAAGCAGCCAGCGCTGCCCTACGGCTTCGGACAGCTGGACTATGGAAACAGAACAGCTGTTTTGCACACACACAAATCTTGTCAGCTGCTATTTCGGACCAGCCCATGATGGAGGCGGCGTGCGACAGGATACCTAACACCTATACCTTCGACAAGAAATACAGGGTACAACTACAACAGGAGCCAGCCGACTACTCGGGTATACACGAAGTCAGAGTGTATACGGACGGCTCCAAAACCGAAACAGGAACGGGCGCAGGAGCTTTCTCCAATGAACTAAACCTAAAAATGTCTACAACCCTTGGCACCCTGAACACAATTTTTTAGGCAGAATGCATAGGTATAACAAGAGCAGTCGCACTGTTGAATACAAGAAATGTGCAAGACTATGCAATACGAATAGTCTCGGACAGTGCCTCAGTCCTACAAGCACTTAACAGCAATCTCACTAACAACAGCCTGATACTAGAGTGTCACCATGAGTTGGAAAAACTGTCAACAAACGACCGAGTCACCTTACAGTGGATAAAGGGTCATAGCGGCTCCTTGGGCAATGATGCTGCGGATGAACTCGCTAGAAGAGGCTCGGAAACTACAGTAGAAGGACCCGAACCCCTGATCCCACTCCCATACAACCAGTTTAGGAAATGGCTGAGGTCACGAACAGAAAGCCAGCATGCTGAACTTTGGAGAACGGAAACCAAATGTAGACAAGCCAAGGAGGCTCTACCGACGATCTCGAAACGTCTTTCACGTAGCCTGCTGCGTCTGAGAAGGGATAATCTGCGCAAAGCTGTGGCAATCCTAACAGGGCACTGTTCACTAAATAGACATTTTCACAACATGGGACTAACCGACAGCCCGCTTTGCCGGGGATGCCTCAAAGAAGAGGAAACACCCGCCCAGTTGACCATTCACTGTGAAGGCGTGGAAAAGCAACGGACCGCCATCATTGGGAAGCTGGGATCCCTTCAGGAGGCCTGTAGTGACATCAGAGCACTGCTGGCCTTCTGGAAAGAGATAGGCTGGCTGGAGTGAACTCACAGCTTTGCTACGTACAATGGCCCAACCATGAGGCTAAGTGCGGAAATCTCAGGTCTAACTAACTAACTAACTATGGTGTAGGCGAGAAAATAAAATTGCATACCTAATTTTTTTCGATACTTTATTCTACCGTTTTGTCCGCGTTATGATGAAACTGTAAGGGTTTCTTATTGACTACAGAACCCTAAAAACATACAATTTGTTAACATAAACCATGACATATATAGTTATGATAAACATACATAAATAGATTATAAATGTTATATAGAAAGAAAGAAGGACATTTATTGGGACAAATTAACACATCACAAGAAAAAAAGGCATAACAAGTAACATAAACAAGTACAAAGGAAAAACAAGTCACATAAATACAAGGCGAAGTCAGAGCATCAGAGTGCATCCCGTGGTGTGGCAAAGTTGCCACAAAAGGCATCTGACTCAGCATTGTGCTGAGGGTGTAAGCCCTCAGAGCTGGTTTTCAGTCAGTGCCTGCGGTAATTGACGCATGAAATATATGGGATACACTTACCTATAACTTTGTCAAAACAGTCCGTCCAGATATTAAATTTAGTAACAAGTAGTTATTCATATTTGTGTTTAGCCTGGGCGTGAACAAACTCGGTTCTTCATGGATAATTTTGCTAGCGCATAGGGGTGCACTGTGGAGCGTTTGGCTACATGAGCTTGGCGATTCAATGTCGACAGGTGTCGAGCTAAAGTGGAATAAGATGACAATAGAAGTGTTTCAAGTTAATGATAAATGCTTATAGAATCTAACCCTCTGACTGCGATTATTTTGTCCGCAAGTTGTTTCGAAAGAAAAAGGCGTCGTCAGCAGACAATCCGTTCCTTCCTGCAACAATCGGCCATTGTCGGCAATTGATTTATCGAATTACTATTGAACGTCAAAGCCGCGTGCTCCGGGGTTTGCCAAAGCCACACTACTGGGTACAGAAGGTATAAAAATCCAGCGCATTTTGGCTAGTTTGTCAATGTAGAAATGTCTAGGCGTACTTCCATGTTTGTGATGTCCTTGCCTGGTTACCACAGCACAGGGTATCCTAGTTTGGGACCAGGACAAGTGATTGGGTTGCATGAAAATTATTTATTTCTTATTAAAACTAGTGGAATGACATACTGGTTATTTAAGTGTTAAAATGCAAACGTGATGATACTCGTATGAAATAAAAAAACTGTAAGAAAATAACCTTACCATTGAGTTGAACTTTGCGTTGGCCTGTAAATGGGTGTAATTTGCTCAGTGACAGGTGGCTTTGACGATGAAAATATATAAGTAAATATCATAGAACGTAATTTTCTAGGACTTTTAGTCGCATTGTTTATTTATTTCATGCAAGTAACATCTTTCTAGTTTTACTTTTGCATTCATTGGCATTCTTGGAGTGAATGAACTGCATATGTTATGTACTTTTCTGCAGTGTGTTTGGTGTTGTTATTTATTTCGTTAATATGGCGCCGACATCTTGAAATGAATGCATTTTTTAACCATTTAGTTAATTTCCGTCCATATTTTTGATACCCCATGTGTATTTTCTTCTGGTAGAAGAAGTGTATTTTATGCAAGAACCTGGGTCATGGGCCTATTTGACTGTATTCGACTGGCGTTCTACCAGTTCTTTCGTTGAGCACCGGGTCCCTTGAGACCCCGGCTCAACAATGCGGGGAAAAATTGAACCCTTCGGTGAAATCTCCATGCGTGCCCCCCCCCTCGCCCCTCCGAGGAATTGCAAAACCACTTGGAAAATTCAACGCGGGTGAAAGAAACGACCCACAAGGGTTAGTATTATTATTATTATTGTCCCGTGAGTAGGCAGTTTGGGACGTTGACGATATTGTCAAAAGAAAGTTAATCGACCCGAAGAAATTGATAGCTCCATGTATGCTAAATTGAAAGTGAAAAAGACAAGAAGTCAGAACAACATTTTTCACATGACTCGATTCATTTCCAATGTGCTCTATAGTCGTGTGAAGCACGAAATCGTTGATTTTTTTTGTAGTTCAGTGCAAATAATGAATCCATGCAAAACTATAAAAAAAACCAAAGATATTCAGAATTCCTGCGCGTGCTTTAAAGTCTCTATAGTCAATGATTCATTACCGCTCAGGCCTAGGCTAGGGCTCCGCCCCGCCGCGTGCCCAAGTCACGCCGCGGGCAGCGCTTCGTTAGCGCCCATTACGTGGTCGAGCGGAACGGGGGTGAATTGGTGATTGCTTTTCTCCTTGCAGAAAAATCACAAGAGAATAGATTAATTTCATTTTTCCATTATTTCAATCTATAAATTTAATATTGTGGCAAGTGGCAAGCCCAGGTCTATCCCTCCGGGATACAGGCGTGAGTCCATGTAATGTAATGTACAAATATAGACCTCAATTGCATGACGAATTAATCACAAGCCAAGCCACACTTTTTATAATCTCAGAAGAAACTCAGCTCTGGTCGACATTGGTAACGAAATTGCGATGCGCATTAGATAATTCGTACAAAGCATAGTGCAAGCAGTCCATAAAAGTCTCACTGCAGGACAACAGGGGTTCTTTCAGAGTGTGTGTGCTTAATTACTACGCACGCCCACCGCGGTTTGGCGATTTCAAGTGCTAAGATATGAGAATATATCAGATTCCAGATGTCCTCGCGGATATTTCCTTTGTTGCATAGTTTCCCGTAAAGTAACAAGATAGAACACGTCGATAAGAAGTCGACTGTACATGGCAAACCGAAGTACCTACAGCTTCACCCCGCGCGGTCCCAACTCCCGACGATACGATGGAAAAGAGAAATATGCGTCTCAAACTCTTTGTGTATCGATTTCAGTTTAAAATCGGTTCGAAGGGGTTCGTCTAAGCGGACAGGATATTGTTAGGGATTGTAGCCTCAGGGTTTCCTTTTGTGAAAGCAAGTGGTTGGAAATGTTATTCTACAAATCTTATCCTAATACTAAACGGGGCCCCTTTGCTGAGGGATTGGGTTGCCCTCAACTTGCGACTGCGGGAATGAATTGAAAGCGTCATTTGAATTAAAACTTTTTATTACCTTCCTAAGAATTTTATTATAGACAAGCTTTACCTGTCGTTCGTTTGCAGTCAACCACTAACGATGAAATTAAGTAGACAGAATTTTTCACTTAATTTCATCGTTATTTGTTAAGCTATTAATGCGTTATTCCGTAACCAATATCTAAATGTACAAACTTTGTTGTATACTTTACAGCACTTATAAAAATAATTAATTTAGTCATAATACACTCTACATAAGTCTATAGCATAGTCTGCATCTCAGAGAAGTAGGTAGAGACCCGATTTTGCCACTTGCCACGATCCGCATCGAGAAATCTGATAGGTATGAAAGATCCCGAAATGTAAATGCGAGAACTTGTGGTCAATATCGCCTGTTCCAGCCAGATCGATAGGAACAGACTGACAAGTCAGCAGTTCCGGGACGGGCGGATCGCTCGGCTGATTGAAAATTACACTCCGTCAGCTTACTACCGGGTTAACCCTAAAGTATCAAATTCCAGACACAAGTCAATTGGAGTGTGTGTTTTGCGACAACTTTTATGCAACAACATGCACGCACGATAGGTTTAGGGTAATTTTTATTTTTGTCCATTTAAGACAAATCTATTTGTCATCCGATGCTCAAAGGACTGCGTCAAGATACTGATTGATTCAATGCGAGCTTTTTCGAATAATTTAAAAGATAGTGAATTATATGGAATGTCGAATTCAATAAAATTGAGTTGATGAAAAACAATTTAAGTTTTTAAGTATGTGCATCTACTAAATAGTAAACTAAAAACTAGTTTCTCTTACGTTTTGCAGTAGACCTCGCCCTCAAACCATGGCGACGGAAGTCGTAAAGTCTCCAGCACTGTATGACAAACGCACCAAGTCGCTGCCAAATGATAACCCGCTAGCCTCAAACCTTGCCGGCTCTATGAGTGTAGACAAAAACATGGGTTATTGATTTCTCTATCATATACGAATTTAAAGACATTCGTAAAGGCAAAAGAGTAAACTTAAAGCATATGCTTCAACAGGATAAGTACCAACTTCTTCAAATTATTATTATGAGTAAGATTTAGAGGAAAAGGTGTGTTTGCAGAAGAAGGTAGTCGTTACTTAGAAGCGTCAAGGAACGGAAGGATGTAGCCAGTATTGAAGACTTCATTTGCTTGGTAAGAAATTAAGTAGAATATGGAGAGCTAACGAGCCATCTTCATTAGTGGAGAGGCACAGGAAGACGAAGAAGACTGCCTCGTTGGTCTAGCCGTTAAGGCGCTTAGCTACCAAAACAGAGGTCGTGGGTTTGATTCCCACTGGGAGCCGCCGTACATTTGTACAAATGGCCTCAGTCTCTGTGTATTTCTATGTTTGTGACGTCCTTGTCTGGTTACCATATCACAGGGTATCCTGGTTTGGAACCAGGTCAAGTGATTGTATTGGGTGGAAGTTATTATTTTTATTATATATTACTACGATAGTAATGATAGTTGAATCCACCAGCCCACATTCATTTCTGTTGGTCATAGGCCTACCCCAAGGCACGCCACCCTTTCGGTCTTCGGTCATCCTCCAATACCAACCTGTACCAGATCATAATTCCAGTGATAAAGCGGATGCCCGATGCCAAAAAAAAGATTTGTAAGGGCCTTAAGTAAAGGTGTTTTTTTTTGCAAAAGAACATTATTGCCATCAACAAAATAAATTTAAAGTACAGCTGGAGCTGACTTATTTTAATAAACAAATCGCTATTATCACTTCACACTAAGGAACACGGTTTGGAGTAAAAAATTTCACAAAGTTTTTGTAATGTCCCCAAAAATTTGCCAAAATACTTCCTTAAATCCAGACCAGATATAGGCAGAGACTATCTTTATGTTTAACCGACTTCAAAAAAGGAGCAGGTGCTCATATTTTGGTTTTCCCAGTTTTTTTTCATAACGGGCAAGGAATGGACGTATTTTTTCAATAGAGATAATTCCATTCATAGACGAGAGAGTGCCAAAGGGAACTTGCAACAAAAGAAACGAACTCGCGACCACAGCTAGTGGTAGAAAACAAAGTCCACAGGATCGCTGCCCCCTTCTCACCGCGGTAGCCGCTGCCAAGTCACCACGCCCCGTCCGGTGTTTAGAGAGGACACAAGTGTGTTTGCGCTGTCGGTACATTCGCCAAGTAGATTGTGCGGTGTCGTCTGCATAACAAGTCAGATGAAGGACTAACTGTCTGTTTTTCATGTACTAACATTCTGTCAATCTACCGTTACTTAACAGCTGGCTGTTGGACGACGTGTGAAAAACACCAGCAACAGTGTACATGACAACTGTCAGATCCCGTACATACATAAATAAACTCAGACCTGTACCCCGGAGGGGTAAGCATAGGCCAGCGTTTCCCACCTGCCACGATCTCGAAACACGATTAAGAGATAGGCTGACGTGCGCTACGCCTCAAATGTTTCTTGAACCGCCACTTCTGTGAAGAATTTTACGAAAATATTACTGAGGCCTATTTTGAATCTTTTTGCTTGACATAAACTGCGATTGAGGAGAATGTGCGATGCGTAGTAACGGTTCTTGTGAACATCTCACGAAAAAAATCCGATAGAAAAACACGTGAATGGATGAGAGAGAACGATTGGCCTCGTTGTTCAGATGTGCCCTTAAATCCACTAAGGATGCTTATACACGGGCGACATGTTGCTAACAACGTGTGTCGACGTGCCACCCGTGTATAAGTACCCTAAATGAATAGTGCCTAGTCTTTGAATTTTATTTTAAAGGAATAAAGTTTAGTTTGGTTTAAGGATAGTATAAGGATCGAAATGCTGTCAAGGGTACTATCTCAAGCCAGCATGGTTAGTCGGCTGATTTAAAATGAGCAAGTATGTTTGTCGGCCACACGAGAGCATTCATTGGCTATTCAGCTGCGTGCGACGGTCTGCGTTTTCATGTACAGTCGACAGCTGATTAATGTTAACATGTTCGTTGCAATTTCGGCCGTAACGTCACTGAACAGAATACTCGCATGTAAAAGTTAATGCGGTGTTGACTGTACACAGAACGCCGTTGTCTCTTGGTTTTATGCTGATTGTGACAAGAACAACTGTATGAGGTAGCTGGCCCGAAGCCTTATGTTATGAGAGTATCTTCCTATAGCCAATTATTGTCCTAAGTCTAATACAGACTGGAAAAACTAATACAATAACGCCAATAGTGACACATGACTATTGGCGTTTTTGAACGAACATTGCCTCTACGCTCTTTCCTCTAAAAATCTGGAAAAACCTTAAAAGAGCATACTTAATGGTTGGGCATTTTAGAAGCGTCTAACATAAATAAAGTATTAACAAATACAAAACAATCTTATTCCGGTATCCCAGGGGGGTAGGCAGTGTCTGCCACTTTCCACGATCCTGACCGATCTTTTTTACATAAGCAGCCTATATATCTACGTCCCACTGTAGGGCACAGGCCTTCTCTCAGGGAGAGCGGTGGTAGCCTAGTGGGTAGAACATTGGACTCGGAAGCGAGGGACGCAGGTTCGATTCCCAGTGCGGGCATGTATCTATTACTTTGTTTTCTAAGATCTTTTTTGCTTCATCGAAATTCATTAGTTGTTGCCTGCACACACGACGGCTACAGAAAAGCTATAGGGATAATATAGACAAAACGTAAGGCCTTATACACAACCGTTAATCAGACCGTGAACGGAGAAAATACTCACGAGGAAAAAACCTATCACCATTATCCGGGCACCGATGGCATCTCACAAGTCAGATAAACGCAAAGAGGTGCTCCAACTACACACAAGTCTTTCGTTCGAGAGCTCGCCGCAAATTGATCGCGAACAAAACAAATAAACAAGCAACCACTCGGCCGACAGACGAACTGAACAAAAGTTTTCCACATACCTGCCTTCAGGAGCGGGCGCGGAGCTGCGACACGGGGAAGGGGGGATGCCAGCGTACTGACAGCCGGAAAAGTACATACGTAAAACTAGATAAACTCACGCTCGGGTCCTGCAGAGACATGCAAAGACAACGTCAGCTCTTTCGATTGAGTTTCAAGATTTGTCGTAGTGGGTTTTCTTATGGAAAAGTAGCCAGTCTGTCTCCTAAGATAAGGTTTCGTCATGGGACTAGTGATATAACTAGTAAAGTGTTGCATGCTTTGTGTAACGTTCCTCTCACAAACGTAAACATGCGCTGTATAGTCGACCACCACTTCATAGGCTCTATCTAGCTGGCGTGGTGACGTGATGATGTTCAACCACTCTTTTAAACTTTTTTATCTTTATTTTAGATATTTTAGATGCTCGATGATATATTTTTTTATATTTTTATATACCTAGTTACAATTGCGCATAATTGTGACAGGCATAAAAACGCACACATACACACACACACACACACACACACACACACACACACGCGCGCCCACGCTCACGCTCACGCGCACGCGCATGCGCGCACGCACGCACGCACACACGCACACACGCACGCACACACACACGCACGCACACATTTGTCTAAAAGACAGCATACTGGTCAACAATGATGACCGGATGACCGACCAGTCACCTAAAATAAAAATTATTCTTATAACTTTCCGTTCCTACGTGAAAATGCGCAAAATATAGTAGTATATCTTTTACGTTTGAACAAATTAGGAGTCTTTAGTTTTGTCTATTTGAATAGTATCGCTAGAAACTGACAGCTCGTAGGCTCTCAGGTGATGACGTATTTCCGTGCATGACGTACTTCGGGTTTCGTAGACTCTGATTAAATTTTTTCGCTCTAAAAATTAATTAAAGCAGCCAAACTGCAATATTCAGCCCCGGCTCTCAAAATTACCTATTTACTCAAACAAAATAAAATAAAAAAAAACTTAATATTGTTAGGACAACGTCAATTCTTTTCAGTCCATTATTAAATGCAATCACATTTATTGCCGATTGTAATGGAAGCTATAAAATTATCTCATCAATGGCAAATTAATAACCGAGTTAATTACTAACATAATTTGCAAAACGTCCTCGGAGTGCACAGCTGGAGGGTAGCAAGAGTAATTATTACAGCGAATGAATTAGTCAATCTCCCCATCGGTCGGTTCAATCAACGCGCAATTTGCACAATGTATTAAAATATTCCGATTGTAATTGCGACTTCAGTTTCGACATGTTTCATTTTCGATAAGTGCCCAAAGGAAAAAGGCACTAAAGTGCAGGCTCGCAGAGATCGATTTAAATTATTGTGCATCGAAAATAAAGGTTCGTTTCCGCATACTAAATATACTATGTAGAATTGAGACGACAATTATTTAGAGGTGGAAGCTAGCTTACTTTTTTAGAGTTCCGTACCCAAAGGGTAAGCAACCCTATTACTGAGACTCCGCTGTCCATCGGTTCGTCCGTCTATCTGTCTGTCTGTCTGTCTGTCTATCACCAGGCTGTATCTCATGAACCGTGATAGTTGGACGGTTGAAATTTTCACAGATTTTGTATTTCTGTTGCCGGTATAACAACAAATACTAAAAATAGAATAAAATTAATATTTAAGGGGGGCTCCCACATAACCAACGTGATTTTTTTGTCCTTTTTTGCACGATATTGATAACGGCATTAGTTAGACGCTTGAGATCTTCAAATGTTGTATAGATAATGGTACGGAGTCCGACTCGCAGTTGGCCGGTTTTCTAACTATGTCAAGTGAAAGCCATAAAGCAGATTCCTTCTCCGAACGAAGAACATTTCACTCATTAACAGAAAGTATTTTACCTCGGCGAAGCTCTCACCCAATTAGGAGGACGTTTCAATTGACGCTATTTCTTACAGCTTTGTGACAATGTGTGTGTGTGTGTGTGTGTGTGTGTGTGTGTGTGTGTGTGTGTGTGTGTGTGTGTGTGGGTCCGGAAACCATTAGAGCGGTGCTTTGGGCCGCTGGTCCGCTGGTCGGGCGGTGGTCAGATGCTATGACGAGAAACGCCGAAGGTCTGATTCTACCAAAGACTACTCGCGACTTATAAAATTAATAGAACGTGTATTGGAAGTAAAAATTTAAAATGATGGAAATTTTATCGATTGGTCGTTTCCTTTATAAAATCCATAGATAGATACGCCTACTGACTGACATTTTATAGTTTTTCTGTTCAAATTGTTTCGAATATTAAATTTCGGTGGGCTCACATTAATGGATTAAATATACGAAACGAATAAAGGCAATCGTTTTCAGTTATTCGTTTGTACTTTTAAAGAGTTCACGACAGGTACAGCACGGTATGATCATTGGTATTTTAATTTAAACTGCAATCTGCATCTAACTACATTGCATTTCAATGTCTAAGTACTCTACCGGCTGCAACTAGCCCATAAAAATCGTGTCGTCTAGCTCAGCTCGTTGTTAAGAGGCTTATTTTAAATTGCTTCGTTGATAACACATATACCGAACTTTATACAAGCAGTATTTAGCGTTTCCTTCGATTTAGTTCGCTATACTCGGCTTGTAAGTAAGTCGTTAGTCGCGCGGGCGACAATCGGGCGCCGTCGCGTCACGTGCGCCCGCTTCCGCCGCCGCCCGTGACCTGCGGAACTCCGCGCTAATTTTACAATTCAACCCGGCACTTATAGAAATGAAAATCTGAAAATGCCCCGACGATCGTCGGGGAACATTTCTCGGTCGAGGTATTTCTCTCGAGGTGGAATTCTGTGAAATGTGCGGGCCTTTTCTTTGGGGAATCTTCGTACGAATATTATATCTTTTTCTCTTTTTGTAACTTCAGGTGTGATTTTGGGTCATTTTTTTTTCCTAGCGAAGGGTGGGATAAAATGTACCCAAAGAAGACGTGCGCACACGCACACGCAACGACAAATGAATGTTGATGAAGCAAAAGAGGTTTGTCATGATATTGGCAAGTGGCAAACCCTGGTCTCTGTCTGCCTCTCCGGGATACGGGCGTGAATTTATATGTCTTTATTTTCTGGTAAATAACAATTCACACAGTGAGCAAACTCAGCGCACTATAGCGTCCTCTGCCCCTTACAAAAAGCAGAGCAAAGTGCTCACAAAAGCTCATACCGTGTGCATAAATTGTGATCTCAAAAAACCCCGTTAGTGTAGGCAGGCTCGGAAGCAACGGCTTTTGTTTAGGCAAGCTCATTACTGCCGAGCGTCATATTCCTTTGTGCCATTCTATTTATTACACCCGCGGCCACGAAACCGCCGAACCACCAAAATAGTGACTTTTGGGTATAATTCTGAAAATATTCTTGGACGTAATTACCAAGACATAGGGTTTTAAATAGCGTGTTGCCTCCTTTTTTGGAAAATAAAGCCACCATGCTTTTGTTCCATGCCTGTGGACTTCTCCCTATGAAGAGAACGGAATTGAAGAGCTTTAGGATTCAGAATAGAATAGAACAGAAAATGTTTATTTGTCTTCAACGTAGTAAGGCACAATAATCACTTATTCTATAAAACAATAATGAAAATTTATTGAGTAATTTATTTAAAAGCATGTTAATTAGGTGTGAAGACAAAAAGGTCTGTACCTGGGGCTCCTCCAGCTTTCGAAAAGCTTTGTAGTGATTCCGTTCTCACCTGGGGCTTTTCCATTTTTGAGCTGTTTAAGGGCCATTACGGTCTTCTGTGATGTGGGTTAAGGTGGCTCTACAATCCTCAGTATTGGGCTCGTCGAGATGGACGATTGGCGGCTGGTTACAGATATTTTTTTTATTACCACTGGTTATTACTATCACTGTATATGTCGTTATATGGGAGTTGGTTATATGGGAGCCCCCCTTAAATATATATTTTATTCTGTTTTTAGTGTTTTTTGTTAAAGTGGCAACAGAAATACATCATCATCATTTCAACTGCCTAGCTATCACGGTTCGTGAGATACAGCCTGGTGACAGATAGACAGACAGACGAAGAGTGGAGTCTTAGTAATAGGGTTCCGTTTGGCACTCTCCGGGTACGGAACTCTAAAAACATGTCACAAAACCCCACCGAGCACGAAGGGGTCTGTGAGTTACCTTCATGGGTTGGATAGATGATTATAGTACCGACCTGACCGTTAATGAACTTACTGTAAATTGTACAATTCACTTACAAAATGAAGGCCCTCCTTGGTAGTAACTAGTCAACTTTTTTTGACGTAGCCTACATACGGCCTGCTGCAGGGCACAGGCCTTCGGAGAGAGTATGGACATAATAAGCACGCGTTTCCACCGCGGATTATCTAAACACCTCAAACACTTAGGTTTCCTCACGATGTTTTCCTTCAATTTTACTAGTCAACTAACTAAACAAAGTTATAATGTTTCATAACAGAGTATAGCACTATATTTTATAAAATTTAACTTGAAATAAATCGGTCTTGGTAGGTAGCATGCGTTAATCCTCTGCGTGTGAGTGTTCTGTACGAACTTACTTTCCGCTTGTCTCCTTTGGCCGTGGCCGCGCCTGTCTCCGGCAGGATCAAAGGTTTCTTGGCAATTTGTGCGCTTACTCTACTTATTACGTTTGTTCTCGAAAGAGGGCGCATTTTTATGAGATTGAAATAACTGTGGTCGCTGCCCCCGCGCAACCTCCCCAACCTGCCCCCTCCGACGTAGAAGGCTTGATCAAGAAACTCGTAAGGTTAAAAAAAATCTAAATTATTTACTTACATAACCAATCAAACAAACAGTGGTTAGGTCTCTTCATTTAAGTTTAAAACCCTGTATTGAGAGAGGCCCGCTCTTTCTACAAGTTCAAAATTTATATTTTTATAGTTGCACTATGTAAAAAAAAACATAGAAAAGTAGCTACCCGAGATAGACAATAAAGGGCTCGGTATATTGATTTAGGGCTCTGTTTACGAACTATTAAGCTTTACAGCGCAATTTGTGACGGGCCTTCTGTTATGCTATCCTCTCGTTTTTTTACAATTCTTTGAGATCATTTACGTTTACTGCAACAAACGGAAGTGGCTCAAACTTGTAATATTGTTCTATACAATATATTAGTTTTAGGCAAACAAAAGTAGAAAAACGCAATTCATCCGGTATTAAGCGTCAATACATAATTTATTTAATGATTCGTGAGACACAAGTACATCAGGTGTTATAGTTAAAAAAATACAGTTTCTTTTGTGCTCAACCTAAATAGGCATACAAATCTTAAGTCGGAAGTATTAAAAGACTAACAATGATGAAATATTTCTACCACCTTTACATTTTTGTTAAATAATCGTCCTTAACGTAAGTGATTAGAGTGCACGGATGTAAAGGTTGATGTGCTATCGAGGGGCGTCTGTCGCACTCGGCGGCAAGCTCTTGTCACTGATTGGCGAATTCACTACGATGGCGAACGAGGTTTGCCATTGATACGCTAGGTAGTGATAAACAAGGTACCCTATAATATCTTGGTCCTCCGGTGGGGCGCGTCAGTCGAAAGTCGCCTCAACCGCGACGTCGCCGTATCTATCAGATAAGGCGCCATTAGCTCTCGCCGAGATTAGCTTTGTACGAGAGGGGACGAGAGAAGATAGATACTGGAGGTAGTGTATTGGGTAGAGGTCTTGCTTGGATTTTTAATCTATCGACGAACCATAGTATACACACGATTTTATTTAATTTAGACATGTATTATATTTTTTTTGTTGCACTAACCCGGGCACGGTTAGCCACAGGTCGCGGGTTCAAGTCCCGGCATGGGTGAAATATTTAGCCTCTAAATAGGTTTTTAATGTCTGTTTAAATAGCATCTGGCAAACCATTCCAATAAAGTTACGAATTAGAAATTTTGATGCTTGTTTGCGTCTGAGGATAAAATTCACTAAAATGGTAGAAATAACCTGATAACCTGCTTTCGTGAGGAGATAGCTCTGGGTCCTGTACGAACTCTTCTAAGGATAGTAGCATAGACGCAAAAATGGGTACACGTTTACTTTTGATTGTTAAACATGATCTTCACCATGCACTGATGCTGCAGCAAGGATTGTCTTCACTCGAGAGCACTTCTTAACGGTTAGTAGCATAGACAATAAACTTTGCATTTTAGCGCATTACCATCAAAATAATTAAATGGCAAACCCTCTTCTCTGTCTACACATTCGTTTTTTCTTTTTAATTTGTAGCGAATTCCTTTGAAACTCACAATGCGCATTTCTTTATAATCCCGTTTATTGAATGTAATCATGACTGCAGTATCAGGTATGAACACATTAAGTAATACCTAAACTGGACTTTCTGGTTTGGTTCTTTCTGAGGTATTTTTCCGTAAGATCCAGTGAGGGTAACGACAGGCGATCAGCTGATCCCCTCGTCTTAGAGAAGCCTCTTCACAGAAATGCAATGGCCCCGATACGGACAAGTTGAAAGAGTTAATTACTTTCCAAGATAAGGAACACCATTCCGAAGAAATAACTTCGCAGAAAAGTGAATATTTTCGAGATGAAGCTGCGGAGAAACTCCCGCGTATTTTCGTTTCATTATGAAATAGTGCTAAAGCTTTTTTGCATTGCTTAAAGAAAGAGTTGAGCAGCTTCTTTTATTTTAGTTAGACGTCTTTGCATAAATCTTTATTTTCGAGTGCTACTTTACAGATTTCTTTATTGCCCACATATAAAACACAACATAATGGATTGGCTAATGATAGTTACCTTTTGCTTGCTTACAATTGGACAGTCCGTAAAGACACTAGTTTTATTACCTCTGATTTTTGACTAATTAATAAGAAATTTGACCCCTGTTTTTATGATAATGATTTTGACTTCTCCAATTAGTTTTTAGTTACGTTTTTCTGATTTATTCTCAATATGATAATTCAAACTTTTGCTGACATATTGGAAGCGGTCGACATTAAGGAAAAAATGTAAAATTTTGCATTACATTTACATTTTAAACGAACGTTGTAGGTGAATGTGTGGTCGACTGTACTTTTACAGCCATCTTCCATTGAACCTTCAGGCATTTACTAATCAACGAACGAAACAAAGAGAGTGAAGTTTCAAACTTTTCTAATCCGTTATTGTATGAACAGTCGGAGCACAATCGAAAAATTTATCTTTTCCATTACGAGTTTGCAAAAGCGAAAGCGAATTATTAATATTTTGCAAAGAAACTTTGCTCGAAGAACAACGGAGCTTGTTAGCGAGCACTCGCCACGCGCAGCCTTCCGCGGATCTAAATAAATTGAAAAACCTGGTCACGGACAATCGGATCGAATTGGGCGGACCGTTCTACTCCTTGCAACACACGACCCGACTGTACCACATCGGTCTTTATCACACAAAGTCGAAACAAAAGAGATGGCTTCTTTTGAAGTAGTGGGTCGGCCAATCGGTCTAGATGCGTGTGGGGGTGAATCAGGGTCCGATTCTGGCCCATCGCGTCGCGGCGATTATCCCGGATTCCCGACACGTTTATTCAATTAGACTTTCAAGTATTTAGCGGTGGACCCGGCCCCGGCCGGAGCTCTCTTCGATTCACCCTGTAATGGGAAAAACGTGGTGAGGCTTGTTAAATATTTAAATCTTGCGGACACCTGCGCCGCCGCCGCGCGCCGTGACATGGTTTCCGTGTTAGCGGCCACGATGTGGTTTCTGAAGCAATTTCCCTTCGTCTTCAATCAGCTGATACTATTCTTATAAGTATCTTTTGGAATAAGTGTTTTACATTGAGTTACTTGCTCTTCCTTGCTTATTTGTTCAATTTAGTTTAACACAACTGTTCATAATTTCATCTAAATATCCTACACTATTATCAAAAGTAACTACTCAGTAGCATAACTTTCTCAATCTGAAATCCTCAGCATGGTCTCCAGTGACGTTAATTACATATTAACGCAGTCCCGAACTAGTTCACTCCAGTTTACTCCAGTTCAGTCTAGCTCACTCCGGACAGTGACTACAGCAAAGCGGCGGTTACAGGTGCTCCCAGTGGGACAGCTGGTACCGTTTGTAAGTGAATAACGCTGCGTTTATGGAATGTTTTATCAGCTGCCGCTTTATGCAGCAAAGGTGTAACGGAATGTTGTGGTAAAGCTTCCTGTACTGAATTTCTCTTTGAAGCCAATTCCCGTCATGTTTACGGCCAATAACTACTGCAAAATATTTCACTATAAAACTCTCACATAAGATGAGCTGTAAAAAATACTGTCCGCGATATCCAGTAAATTCTAATTTGAAACTAACTCTTACGATATCGTAGATAAAGTTGCCGTGCGTATTCTAGTCAATTAGGTACGTATTCGTAAAACTGTTATTCGGTTTGTTGTTTATTAACATGTTGGTTAAATTACTTGGATTGTACTCGAATGTAAAGAAACTTCCCGTGGCATATGCCCGTACTGTATTTAACTAAGTTATTAAATTCAAGTGCATCCCAAGAGATCTCGTGTGGCTGAGAGTACCAAAAGTGCTCGCTGCACCAGCGGCGCATTAGCTGCCATGTGTTGTGAGTTTGACTCAATTGGTGCTGATAACTATACTGCTTACATTATTCACTACAACATTATAACGGATCTATAAAAGGTCAGTGTGGAGTGTATTTGCAGCCTTGTTCTCTAACATATTCGATGTGAAGGTGACTTACATTGTAATTTAACTTTCAACAAACAGAAAGTAAATTTCTAACGTTAAAATAAATTAATTACTTTGAAAAAAGATGATTCCGATTCATGGAGGTACCGAAAAAGATTTAGCAAGTCTCAAAGATATACACATCGTGCCGTTGTAAAGAACTTTTACGTTATTCGCTCGCAAGGCTCCGCCAAAATCCCTCGCAAGCCTCGAAAAGTGTGTGCAGCTACACCGCAATAAGCTACACGGCGTTTGACGTGGACTAATAGTCTGAGGTTTCGGCGCCCCGCAGGCATCCGCCAGTGTTTTGCTTTGCGCACCGCGCGACATACCAACGTACCTAGAGTTACAGTATTTTATTTGTAACCCTTACTGTGACCCTCGTCCTCGAAGTCCTCAGAGACCGCGCGTCTCCTCACCTGCGCGCTCGGTAATTGCCAAATTGCCCTGAGGGTCCGAGGGGCCAAGGGTCGATCTGATCTCCTAGCGCCGGCACACACGCTGTTTGCGCTCGCTGACGAACTCGCACATCAGGGGATATAAATAATTCAGCCGGCGTGCTTGCATCCAAATAAGTGGAACGGAAGTACGGCGCAATGTCTACACGTGTACACTGTATAATCACTATATAATCACTGATTATATCCAGGTAACTTTTCAAGTACACGCTTGTGCATAAAACAAACGGTTACATAAAGCAAAGAAGGTCCTCGACACCAAACAACGGGTACATTAATACTGACACAAAAACCTTGAGTAGCGTCATAAGAGCCCAAAACAACTTAGCGTTGGGTGACCGTGAATTGGCAGGTTAGAAAGTTTTCTACGATAAGAGGTAGTTCTTGTGTGCCATAAACTCTGTGGTATATGCACTGGAGAATGCGGCTGCCGAGTGTTTGCCAACCCACAGCCCACAGTCTAACTACACGAGGGCCGTGATTTTTAATACAGCTCGAGAGCTATATTGTGTACGTTTTCAGCTTTACAATTTCTAATGGTTCATTCTATAAAAATTTTTCCTCCGCTGGTAATCTGAGTTTAATTTGCTTTTCGATACTGGCTACAATCCGATGATGACCATGACAAAAATCGCAGCTATTATATTCAAGTACCTGCCCATCTGATTACAAGCCGGTTGTCAAAAATGAAGATTCTTTTTCACAATGTTTAAATTTCTTTAGAGGAGAGTTAATATGAAATTTACATGGTAGAAAATTTCATACCAATTATCTTCTAAGGGAATCCAAACCTTCTGAAACAGGATTTTCATTTTTCACTGCTAAATATGACTTATTGAGACATCGTAAAACAAGGCGTTCCTCTTACGCCACTAATTGTGCTTTTTAAACTTTCTCCCATTCCAGTTTTTTGTCCTGAATACTGCGGTGGGGCAGCGATTCCCCAGTGCGCGTGGGGTGAGTCCATTCCTTGGGCGAGGCAATAACGTGACGTCGATCGCGCTCGTTAGACGCGTGTCAGCACGACAGCGTGACAATACCGTGACGCGGGTCGCCGCACCACAGCGTGAGTTATACAGAGAGACTGATGCGGTTTCGATATCGATTACAAACTCTTACAACGTAAACAGCCTATACACACGCACACCTGCAGGGCACGGGCCTTCTCTTAGAATGAGACGGTATAGGGTTAATCGTTACGTCTGGTTACTGTGGATTAGCGATTAGCGCTGACGTATGTGAATACCTACCACTAGACACTCAGGTTTCTGTCAAGCTCTCTGAGAGAATTATGGTATGATCAGGTTTCTGTCAAGCTCCCTCAGATCCCTGCAGTGGGATGCATATAGGCTGCTTATGCAAACATCTCAACCCCTACTAATGGGCGAGATTTCCATCACAGAGAAAGAGGTACTCATCGAATTTCCAATTGAAGTCGATGCCTTCGTGCGTTTAGCCGTTTCCTAAGGCAGCTGAGAGAATAGCTGAACAATCCAAAGCTAACACAAGCTTACCACATACCAGAACGCTAGATAAAAAAACCTTTATTCAAACAAAAACTTGCACATACAGAACATTGCAGAAGCTTCTTTCCTCCTAAAAAACGTACAACTTCTTCGATTTCTGTAGTTGGGGATTTGTATGATATTTGTAGCGGCTGTCCGCCACTGCGACGTCGCCAGTGTGACAAATTTTATAGGACTTTTATTGCTGACCATAGGCACTAATCATACCATAATCTGCCTAATCATTATTGGGATATGGGTAATTGCCAACCATAAGTGGATATCGTAAGACGCCTACTAGCTCGCTGGACCGGTGATCTGAGGCAGATTTCCGGTAGTAGCTGGACGAGAATGGCTGAGGACAGAAAAAAAGGCGTAGAGCCTCCCCAAGCCAATGTCCAACAGTGGACGAGTACGGGCTGATTCATCGATTGATTGAAGTGGATATCGCCAACCATGGGTAGCTGTACTTACCGACCATGGATCCACCATACATCCATCCATCTATGTTCATGGATGGGCCGAGGTGGATTTAAAAGAATGATGGTCCTTTTCCACATACTCTACTCGGACTCAACGTCCAGCAATTTTTTGGCACTTCCGGCACGTGTGTCGGTGCTGCTTGATGCCGGTCCAGACGTGCCCCTGTCTGTGCTGCTGTTATCAATCAACCGCCGAATGTGGTCCGATAACGATCCGAACGAACCTCGTCCGGGACACTTACATCCATCTATTACCCTGTACCTATTCGTCCACAACTGGACTTAGACTTCACTTTTCAGTCCTTAATCATTCTCATTTAGCTAGAAACATGTTACTGTAGCAAAAACCCGTACTGCCAAACTTTTAAATCGATTCATCCATTTCGATGTTATGGAGGAAAATGAAACGGACAATCCGTGAACACTGAAAACGTTACTCTCCTTTTTTGTTTGGCAATTGTGTGATACACGTAGGCCTGTATAACTTGCGTAAATGAAACAGAGTGAATACATCTGGTCAGTAAACGGTGCGTAAACGCTTTCTAGCAAAAGCAAGCTTCAGATTCATCGAATATCCTCTGAGTCACGAGATATATTCATAAGCCAAGTAAACATATGCCTAAACTCCTGAGGGTTAGGCAGAGAAAAACAAACATTATTTCTCGACTTGTTTTCGACACTATTATGGAAACGCTTCCAAAAGCAAACCAACCTTTCAGAATTGAGGGGCCGGTCATGCAAATAATAACTTTGTAGCGCTTTGTACCACGGTTTATGTTTAACTAGTTAACCCTTCTTGCATCCTCATTAAATTTCAAGAGAATTGGTCCTCAATCCCACCAACCTACCACATTCCCTGAAACGGCTTCAAAGTATATTGCCAGTAGCATTACACAATTAGGATGCCGAAACTGTAGCGACACAAATTGTAGAACGAGCCCTGAGTCAACTCGGAACGAACTACGTTCGAGTTATGACGGTCCGGGTACAGATGAGAGTACAGTATCACAGAAAACCTACTTTGATCTAAAATTGAGATATATTCTAAAGTAACATTTTATTTTATTTTTATTTTATTTAATAAGGCACACCAAAAGCATACATATAGAACATAGTAGAATCGTGTTATATAAAAAGATATAATAACATGTATGTACACCACTTATAGGTAAGCTCACAAGTTATATTTAAATTAAGCTTACATCGAAAACGAGGTGATGTTACAAGGATGATAACTAAATATTCAATCAACTATACTGCCTGTGTATATACCAATTTCTTGAAATCCCGGAATGTTTTTGGGTAATATTATGAGTAATATTAAGGCCTAATATGAAGGTGGAGTCCAACAAGTACACATACACAAGGAATGTCAAGAAGATCACCGCTATAAATCCACCGCTACGATTTACTAGTCTGGTAAAATGTCTAGTATCACCAAGAGACCGAGTCAATAATAGTTCAGTGGTACAATAACATCTGTTGCTTTTGTTTCGTTGATATGGGTGTTGCAACCTGAAATAAATGCATTTATTTATTGTGAAAGTATTTTGAGGAAATTCTAGCTAGGATAAGACTGCGAGCAACGAACAACTTTGTAACATGATACATTTCGAACCTCAGGATCAGTTAAGTTTATTGAGGCAAATAATACAAATACAAATTATTTATTGCAGAATACGGAGAATAATACTCAGTTAGCATTGAGCCCTGCACTAGGAAATCCTGTATCGCAAGCGCTCGACGAACTATCACTTCTTGATATCTTCTAACGGAGGTCGGCATATAATACGAAGTAATGAATAAGATCTCTTCTAACTGCTCCTGAAGGGATAAATACAAGGCCGCTGAAGACCTGCCCGTAGAAAAACTCACTGGCTACAAAACCTGGCTGAATGGTTTCTGTTAGGCATCATCGATTTTTTTCAAGCCGCCACATCACGGGTCACAGCAGCAACTTTCACTATTTTGGATTAACCAACATAACCGTTCAGCTGAGAGAGACGCCACTAGTCGAACTAGATCTCGACACACAGACACATTTCTTTTTGATAGTATTATAGTTCCCCCGCTGTCCACTTCACTGTTAAGTTAGTGTATATGTTGCAGTAATTTTTGACACTTACATATGACGCTTGACAAAACATATTTTTTCTAAATCTACTATCTTCAGGCCACTGCAAATTTAGCTTTGTGTATTCTTATTCTTCCTTTTGAGAGGACCATCTTCGACTTTCTGTATTTACGATGGTCGAGTGAGAGTCTATACTGTGCTCAGTTTTACCACCCTCACCGACAAACGAGGGAATATGGAGCTAATTATCAGGGGAATAAGGGCGCGGTAAAGTAGAGGGATATTTGATGAGAGTGGTGTATTAGGGCGGTAGTTGGTTCGAAATTACAAGGCGAGCTAACCCGCTGTAGAGGGGCGCTCGTCCGCTGTCTTCATTATCCCGTCCTAAATGACCATTAAAATTCATTTTTAGGCCCCGCGGCCACCCCCTGCCTCCCTACACCCAGCGTACAGAATACTGTAGAAGCCCCAGATTGTTAAATAACCTAATATTTATTCAGACATCATCACTAAATTGAAAGGTTGGACTCTCATGTACATCGGACATAGGCCTTCACAGCCTAGTATGTCACGACCTCCACCTCATATTGAACTTAAGATTCTTCATTGTACGACAATAAAAACAAACATATAATACCTATTTACAAAGATACTGTTCGTGGCCTTATTTCTTAAACAATTTCTTCCAGATAATCGATGGTGGAGAGTTGCTAAAGGAAAAATAGTAACTTTAGTTGGACAAACAACTGGACCATACTCTGTAATCAATAAAAAACACCTCAGATGTAAACAAACTCTTGTTTTTATGTTTCTCTGGTCAACCTGACAAAAGCGATAATAAAATTTATATTCGGATTGAAAAAATATGATCTTGTGTCCGAATTCTCACGGCAACTAAATTGGCTCGCTATACGTAAGCGGCGCAATGTTCATATGCTTTCCCTCTTTTACAGTTTACTGAAAAATCCCAGTGCCCCACAGTACTCGCGGGAAAGATTCTCGCTGCTGCCTTCACGTGCTAGACCACCGGGGGCTTGTGATATTAGGACCTTACTAGTTCCTGCCTGCAACTCACAGTTTTACTCTAAGTCCTTTTCTGTGCGTGCTGTACGTATGTGCAACGGTCTACCCAAGTCTATCAGGGAGAGTCCATCTGTCTGCTGTCTTCAAGGCAAATTGAAAGAGCTCTTCCTTTTTTCACTATTGCAATAGGTTTATTTATTTATGTATTATAGTTATTTATTATGTTATTAGTAGGTCTATGTATTTTTTTTATTGTACACTTCCCCCCCCCCTCGTTTATAATGTTCGTATCACCACATCAATAGTTGGCTGGAAGAGATTTCTGGTGAAATAAGCTCGCAGTATATACTTTTTTTTGTAATTCACGTGTTTTTTTTCTTTTTAAAAATCTTTTCTAAAATATTAATTATCTTTTCTAGAATTAAGTAATTCTTTACACCTAGTTACCTTTAACCTGATGTACAATGTAAACTTACCCCCCCTGGGACTTTATAGAAATAACTTGGTTACTTTATTAGCGACGAATCTCATCGAAGGATTCGAGTGGTTTCTATGTACAGTTGACTGCTGATAAACCTTAACGGTGGTAGCCTAGTGGGTAGAACCTCGGACTCGGAAGTGGGAGACCCAGGTTCGATCCCCGGTGCGGGCATGTACCTATGGCTTGGTTTTCTAAGTTAGGTATGTACATTTGTGAAGTTATAGTAGCAAGACCACTCGCTAACGGTGAAGGAAAACATCGTGAGGAAACCTAAGTGTCTGAGCTATTCACATACCTGTGCTTGAAATCGCCAATCCGCGGTGGGCACGCGTGGTGATTAAGCCCATACTCTCTCCCTGATAGAAGGCCTACAGTGGGACGTAAATAGGCTGCTTTTGTAAACCTTAACATGTTAGTTGTTGTAGAAAGTCTTCGTGTTTATCTGCCGAGTAGGGTTATTGGTAGCTGAAGTGGGGGAAGTGGAAAGGTGGGTAGATGAGGGCTTCTGATGATGAAGTGGGTTTTAAAGGTACGACCTACTCTATGATCTATAGCGTCGTCATCCAGTAACTAGTAGGCCGGAGTGTAGGCGCCCGAGGGAGGTGAGGCTGGCGGCGACGGCGGCGGCGGACTCGCTCGTAAACTAGTCGTAATTATGTTAATTGCTGGAATGTTGTCGCCTTGTCGTTTACATTTCTACGGAAGTCGTTTACTTGTCAAGCACGCATCGGGGTAAAAGCGTGCCTGACTAGAAAATTACTTCATTTTGCACGTCAAGGCGAATGCGATCAGAAACTTGTTCTCAGAGATGGTTAACCTAAGAAGACTTGAACTGAATGAAATACACAATAGTAAGCATATTGGTATGATTCTTCTTTTTCCTTAATTTTTGTCCGTTTTTGTGTACATTTTAAGGTGCATATTTTTTAGGTTTTACAAATACGTTTTCTATCTAGGAGTGTTTTTCTGACAGAAAACTAAGTAATTTTACCGATCGTGGTTGGTAAAAACCGGCCAAGTGCGTGTCAGGCCACGCGCAGTGTAGGGTTCCGTAAAAGAAGGGGTGTTTAATTGATCGACAATTTCATCAAAGTAATTATCTATGCAATTGGTACGAAGCTTTCCTACTAAAAGTTGCTTGACTATTACTAGTTAACATGTAAAGCCTACTTTGCTGTAATAGTTTTCCTTTCATGTTTATTATATGTGCTACTGCCCTGAATTATTTTACGTTTTTACAAATAGCCGTTTAGCCGGGAGAGCGGTGGGACTCTCTATTCTAACAAAAATTGCGCTTTTTAAAGCTTAATATTTCGCAAACGGACATAGGGACATCAAAACAAGTTTTTCCTGTACCCACAAGATTTTTAACGACCAATTGAGCGATACCGCAAACGGTAGAAGAAAAAAGAATTATCACTAATTTAAATTTCAGGGACCCTAAATTATTTTTTATTCTACCGTTTTGTCTGCGTAATTAATGTGTGCCAGCGTAAGCAAAGTTTTAACATATTAAATAATAATAGTCAATTTGTTGAAATATTAAATACTTTCGTGAATGGTTTGTTTTTATTAATATCCGATGCTGTAACATCCTCTGTTCGGGGACGTGTTAAGCTCAGCCTGGTTTTGCAATTAATTGTTGAATAAGTTGAAAATAGACCGAATTAATTGTGCATGCTTTGCGGATGCATTCACTTTACCCGTAGTCCATCGCTTGCGGTCCTAATTATGTAAATGTGCGGAATGTTGTCGTTAGCATTTATACGAGCAATGAAGTGACAAAGGCGCCGCACCGCCCCCGCCCCGCCGCCGCGCCGACCCCGCACCGGGCCCGATTCGCCGCCGCAGGCTCGGACTGACCACTCAGCACTATACCACTGACCACTTAACACATTATCGCAATATCCGACAACTTATCTATTGTAAGGGGCAATTAAAGGAAGCTAAAGCTTTGAGAAATTGTATAGGAAGAAGCCCCCGGCTAAAAATATTTTTTCTATTTTCTTTCTTCACCAATAAAAAGTTGAAAAAAAATTTGAGACTACTAGAAGTTTCAATTCATCAATCTACGGTTGGCGTGTACCAATTGAACTATTTTGTAGCTATCAATGGACCTCGGCCTGACTCTGCGAAAGTGTCCTAGTTCGTACCCGATTTTTTCTTCCTATATGAAGTTCGTTTATCAGGTATAATATGGGCGAGTCCCAGTATTAAAAAATAGTAAAAATGAAGCGCGAGTATTACAAATATTAAAAAAAAATGTAACTATTCATTTTAAAAAAAGTGTGATCCGCAAGGTACTGAGTCACAAAAGTGCTTACACATTGACGCGTTTGGCCATGCATGACCGCGAAAGCACCGCATTACTGTATAATCCGAGGCCTACAGCCAGCTAATCCCACGTTATTGCCTATCTACTCCGGCGCTAAGCTTCTCAGTGTAGCTTTATTTGTTCCACAACACGAATGCAAACTTAGCAGCCAATTTGTAGCACTAATACTGTGAAATGGGGCTCACCGGAACTATGGTAATCATCTCGACAATGAAGCAATCAGACGCGTGCTAATCGCCCCAGGCATTTGCATCACTGTCCCCCTAGCGATGGGCTATTACTCGAAAAAAAGTATCGAATTACTCGATTAAAACATGGTGTTATATAAGCGGAGTGACAAGCGAATGTCACTCTGTTACTCGACGGTTTTGCTTATCGGCGCCCTTATTATGAAAAATGCGACATTATCGGAAGTAAAGAGATGGTCGCTTGTCAGTGTATTAAATACGAAACTATTAAAATAAAGGACCGTACTTGTCGCTAGATTCGAGTGAATTATCGGGCTCAAGTGCGACGTTGACGACCTTTCCGAACACATCGCTGTTTCATAATAAGGGTCCTGTTAGTCAGATTGGGATGTTTACAGGTGTACCTGCACTGCGGACAAATAGTGTCGAGTCAAATATGCGGATACCTGCGTCCAGGCTGGTTGGACCGACTGCGCTATGCGTACGCACTAACTTAACCTTAAAGTTGCCCTCGCGGAATGGAATATATAGATGGTCTAGGTGAATGTATAGGTATGCCTGTGTTCTCCGATACTACCCCTAAATGAGGTGTTTAAAAATACATTTTACTCTCTAACGGTTAGTTAAAATGAGAAAAAAATATGTGTTACTTTTCAATGTCTTATCTAGGGCCGCCGGTCATTATTTTTATGTTTTTTTAAACTTTATAGCATCAAAGAAAATCGCGAACGTGAGTCTTAATTATCACTACATATGGTTTTATTTGAGCTGTTCAGAGTTTTGGATGATAAAAAATATACCAAAATGACTATCATTGAATGTGTTCTATTCTCGTCAAAATTCTATTAATAGTATTTATATTTCTGTAATTTCAAAAAATGCCTCTTTTCCTCCAACTATTCACTCGCGCAGCGCAATAAGTCCCATACAACTCCGTGCGCTCATAGAACTCGGCCTCTTAAGAAAATACGTTCGAACTAAGCCTTTATAGATTGACAACGGAATCGAATATTTAGCTGTTAATCTAATTATGATCTAATCTCATGTTTGTGATGTCCTTGCCTGGTATCATATAGCACATGGTATCCAAGTTTGGGACTAAGACAAGTGATTGTGAAGTGTCAAAGTTATTATTATTAACAAAAATCGAAAATTTACTGCAATCGTGCGCTGCGCCGACACCTTATACGCACTTAATCGGTGCGTAACTCAAAGCTAACTATCTACCAATTGCAGGCTGGTAGCGACCGGCCCGCATCATGCGCTATCGATTAATCAATTGTTATCAGTTCAAACGATTGTTTGAATAATTCGACTGTTTAGCCTTTCACTAGTCCCTCCCTACAAGTACCCTTAGACCCGAACTGTGGGCAAGTCCACCCTCTTGCCACAACTATCGCACCCGCTGAGATGCGAGATGAGATGCCATATGGCCAGAATGGTCCGGCATTGATTGTCTCACTCCAGCCCCGACCAATTTCAAATGCCCTTAGGTCTGTATAGTTTCAGAGCCAATTCATTTCTGATGCGACCCTCAGTATAAGGTATATTCAGACTTCTAAGGACAATTTCTAGCGATACCTGCGGCTCTATCGTCTAAATAAAAATCCAAGTATTCCATCACCTTAAATAGCTTTAGATGACATGGTATATTCTCTTTGTCTCCAACAATAAGTAGCTGCGATACTCACACAAGTGTAGTTTCTATCTTAATTTGAGCCGGAGCTCTACGTCTTTCTGAGAGATTATCTAGTTAGATAAGCATGCGCTTAGCATCCGATCTTGAATAATTGTGTTAAAAGTGCCTGACGTAATACATCCGTACATTCGGTAACAACTAAGCCTAGTCAGCCCTGATACTCTGAAGTAGCGCGAATTTATAAAGTGTATCAAGTATTACGTATTAAACATATCTGTCTATTTCAAGCAAGTTTTTTTTATTGAGACAATACACTGTGTGATTACCTAGAGTTCCGAAGTTACAGATATTTTTCTTGAGATACCTAGATAATATTCTCACGGAGAACGGGGCAGATAAGAGGATTAGTTTTACCTGAAATTTTAGAGGGAATATTCGAACCGCGGCTCCAGCAGCCCTCATCCCTCAACCTCAAGCCTTCAGCCGTGCGTTTGTGCCGCGATGTTTCCGCTCGATAACCGCCACTAATTAATAACCGCTCGACGCAGGAGCCTTACTCTCGGAACAAGTACACTATTCTTTTAATGAACGAGGAAAAGCGAAGAGGAACACATGTGGAACTAATCAAATCCACGTTAGTGAAAACCCTCACCTCACTCCTAAGTAAATTTAAACAAACAAGCATACCTAAGCAATATTTTTTAATGTTCAGAAATATTTATTAGGTAATTTGTCCTTATTACGTACACAAAAAGCACGCCATATTATAAACACGTGCGACAAAAACTGAGTCTACACCTGTCGTCTGCCCCACAGAACTATGGGGATTTTAAGTGATCAGATTAAATTCACTTCCAAAAAAAAAAACTCAATTAAATTATGAGCCATATGGCCACCTTATGTTTACGTGGTTGGAAAACCAGCATTTCACTCTTTTTAGAGTTGTACCTCAGCCCATGTGACTCTGCATACTCCTCTCCACTCCACTCCAATGAGCAAAGATTTGAAATTCTCAATCGTAATTTTTCAAGATTATTGCAAAAACTCAAAAATTTAATTGAGTTTTTTTTTTTTTTGGAAGTGAATTTAATCTGATCACTTAAAATCCCCATAGTTCTGTGGGGCAGACGACAGGTGTAGACTCAGTTTTTGTCGCACGTGTTTATAATATGGCGTGCTTTTTGTGTACGTAATAAGGACAAATTACCTAATAAATATTTCTGAACATTAAAAAATATTGCTTAGGTATGCTTGTTTGTTTAAATTTACTTAGGAGTGAGGTGAGGGTTTTCACTAACGTGGATTTGATTAGTTCCACATGTGTTCCACTGAAAAGGGTACAGCATGTCAAATACCTCGGCCATTGGGTCTGCGAGGACCTATCTGATGACCTCGACATCGAGAGGGAGCGGAGGGCGCTGGCTGTTCGGGGGAACAAGCGTGCGGCGTCCCTGCTAGGCCGCGTCCGAGGCAGCGTCAGCGGCCTCCTGCAGGTATTGGCGGACAGGCCGGACTGTCCAATGTGGAAGCATCTGGATAACTTACATGTTTTAAAAAATAAATAAGTAAAATGTAAATAAGTTTTTTAAATTAAGTACTTTTTAAGCCTACTAACACATGTTTTTACTTCTAGTTTAGTTTTAGTGTTTTGAGGCTACTAACAATACTATGGATCTCTGTTCTATCCAAAATAAATGTTTTTATTATTATTATTATTGGAAACTGTTTAAATATCGACACTGAAGAATCAGTTTCCAGGTCTTGCGGTATTTCAGTAACACGTACCTTTTAATGTTTCGGAGTAAGCACCCTGACTGCTCAGCCGCGGCGTTAGAGGGCTTATAGCTAATTGCATATTAAATGCGCCGCGGAGCGCAAGCCTAAACATCGCCCAGTGCTGCTTGCGCGGGCTTGCGGGGGTGGCGGGGGCTTGCGCGGGCTTGCGGGGGCTGGCGTCTTACCGTGGGGCTACGCCTTTGTCGGGGCTCCTTCAATCATAATTAGTTTCTAGTTCCACCTTCTGATATCATGGGCCGCCTATCCGTCAAACTTTACATGAAATTCATAAGAAAATAATGGTGATCTTCGTCTCCGTGACTGCACGCGGAGATCAAGATCACCATTATTTTCTTGAGAATTTCATGTGAAGTTTCGCCATTTAACTCCTTATATCGTTATTAAAGCTCGATTTCACTGTTACTACTAAACGCGGTTTGCAGTTTAAGTTTGAAACCATTTTAATATCGTATGTATTAAATTTTTGTAGAGAAAAGTTGTAAATTCATAATAGCAATACTATTCACCAACCGTGAAAGAGAACATCACAGGGAAACCTAAGTAAATGTGTTAACATACCTCAGCGCTGGAATTTTCTGTGGTGATTAATGCCATACAGCTCTCTTTTACTCCTTAAAACGGTTTATGCGCTGCAGTGAAACGCGTACATTTATATATTTATTTATATACATACGTCCGTACATAAACTCATGCTTGTATCCGAGAAGGGTAGGCAGAGACCAGGGTGCCCCTTGCCACGATCCTGACAGATCAGTTTCGCTTCCTCAACATTGATTAGTCGTTGCATGCACGCACGCCGGTTTCAGGTACTTTTTATCTTGCCCTTTGCTAATGTGTCCCCTATTTGGAACGCGTATTACTTTCATCATCATCATCATTCGGCCACAAGAAGTCCACTGCTGGACAAAGTCCTCCTCCATGGATTTCCAAAAAGACCGGTTGGAAGCGGCTTGCATCCAGCGTCTTCCTGCCACTTGAGGTCATCTGTCCATATTGTGGCTGGTCGTCCTAGGCTGCGCTTGCCGATATGTGGTCTCCATTCGAGAACTTTTCGGCTCCATCGGCCATCAGTTCTGCGTGCTATGTGCCCCGCCCACTGCCACTTCAACTCAACTTACTAATCCACCGGGATGTCGACGACTTTCGTTCGTCTATGGATCCCATCATTTCTGATTCGATCTCGTAGAGAAATTCCGATACTAGCCCTTTCCGCGTGACCTTGAGATTTCTTATGAGGCCCATAGTGTGAGACCACGTTTCAGTGCCTTATCAGTGTGTGTTACCAGTGATGGTGATCACTGGTAACACACACTATAATTTTGTCTTGAGCCATTGAGGTAGATTGGACGAAAAGACATTTGTAAGTTTCCTGAATGCTGCCCAGCCGAGTTGGATTCGACGATTAACCTCGTAAGACTGTTTCTCCTAAGTAGACGTATTAGTCTACAACTCCGAGAGTCGAGTTCCCTAATATTATTGGGGTGGGCATAACACGGGCGTTCAACATGACCTTCGTTTTATCGATGTTCAATTTAAGGCCTACCTGTTGGAAAACTCGACTGAGGTCTTCGAGCAATATGCCGAGGTCTTCTATCGTTTCTGCCATTACTACTATATGGTCGGCAAATTGAAGGTGAGTGATGTACTCGCCATTGATATTGATACCGCGTCCCTGCCATTCCAGAAACTTGAAGGCATCTTCCAGTCCGTTCGTGAACAGTTTCGTAGAGATAACGTCTCCTGCCTCACGCCCCTTTTCAAAATTTCGTACAAAACCTATTGAAAATGACTTCGATGAAGTTGTTAGTTCTGTAAAGCAGATTAAAAAACTCTCTTTCTACGGAACCCTACATTGCGCGTGGCCCGACACGCACTTGGCCGGTTTTTGCTCAAAAGGTAGCTTAGTGACAATTGGCGATTTGCTTGAATGCTGAAACTGACCCTTGAGATCTTCTGTAGTGACATAGGTTAGTGAGAACATAAGTAGCTAGGAGTTTAATCGGAAGTTGTTACCTCCTAGTTTAAAGCACGCCATGCTGCAACAAGCTTAACATGTTTCTGTTCTGCAAAGTAGATATTCGTTGTCAAGAAGTGCTCTAAAAGTATATCACCAGATGAAGCGTCAAAAGCTATGTCAATGCCCGTTTTCTCATTCTTAACAAATTCACCTAAAATAAACATCTGTATGTCCAAACCTTCGAGGTCAATTTGCTTACCTAGTATAGGTTCATAGTTATGTTTTGTAGCATAGATCAATCACTGTTTTCCAAATTAAAATAGTAATTTAGCTTCAATATAAATTCATCCGGCTGCACCTACCCTATTCCAACGGTGTACGAATGAAATAGAGATTTTTTTTATTGTACACAAAATGCACGCTATGCTAGGACATTTCTCATTCGGTTCACAATACTGTGCCTCTGTTATCTCAAAGCTGACTTGGTGGCAAAAGAGCTGGAACGTTGGGCAGCCCCGCGGATCGAGGCGCAAACACCTGCGCGCCGCCAGCGCCTGTTGTTTGCGCGGGCAAATTACAACCGTATGAGCTCAGCTTTTATTTCACTTGCACTGTGCTGTGTTCACTGTTTACTGCATGAGGAGTCAACAAGCGGTGCTGTAGGTTTGGGAGGGACGCAGAAGACCAGTTTTTAATATAGAAAATGCTTCTGGCATGAAGACTTCACAATGTGATGCATTGTAATGTTAGTTTTAATTGCAATATATATATATATATATATATAATGAATATATTGATACTTGGCCTCCCCCAAGGCACGGTACTTCTTCCTGTCCTCAGCCGTCGTCATCCAGCCCCTTTCCAGCAATCTGCCTCAGATCCGCCATCGTCGTCGTCAATCGCCGACCGTCGGAATGTCGTCTTGAGGGAATCGTATGTCCTGCAGAAGACGATTCCCGGCTGATCGATTGACAACGGTTTCTTTAGTATCGATGGATAAACCACTTCCAATAGGGTTATAATCTCTTTTGAACGCAGAGCAGACAGTCATAGCCGGTGTTGAGTATGTGCCTATGTTATTGTGAAGGAAAACATCGTGAAGAAACCTTTTCATGTATCTTTATAATGTATGATGTGCAATAAAGAGTATTTATCTAATCTAATCTAATCTGAGTGCCTGAGCTATTCACATACCTCAGCTCTTGAAATCACCAATCCACGGTGGGGCCGCGTGGTGATTAAGCCCATAATCTCTACCTGAGAGAAGCCTGTGCTAGGGCACAGGCCGTCACATAGAACACATAGTCAAATATATATATTGGCTATGTGTTCGCATAACTCCGTCAAATCTTAACCGATTCGACAGTTCTTTTTTTGTTTGAATAGATATAACGTCCCATTGGTCCCATCTTAATTTGGTGAAGATCTGATGAAGACTTTCAGAGATGGAGAACGGAACTCTTCAGCTCTCTGGACAGCAGCAAATAAGGCCAATTCTTTAGTAATATCCGTATGTTTCATAAAATAGCGTAAAAGTAGTCCCAAGTTAATTTGGCGATGTTCTGCTGAAGACTTTTGGAGACGGAAATGGAGAACATCAAATTTTAAAGCAACGAATTAAGTAGGGTAAATTATAGTTATAGGGGACTTGTTTATTTTTCTCCCGCTCTCCGACTTAAAATAAAAACATAAAAATATTTATATGAAAAATGTCGCGAACTCCTTGCGGTTTCCTCGTTCTTTTTAAAAAAGAAAGATTGTTTCTGTCACGTAGTTTTGGCTTGCGGCCCATGTTTTTAGTTAATTAAAATCATATTACGGGGATTTCTACATTTTACTATCGATCATTCATACAGTCCATTAGGTTCCGTCGTTTTCATTTGGTCCTTCTCCCCACTTTTCCAGTGCACTAAAAAATTTAAAATTTTCACTTGTATCATCGTGTCAAATTCGCCATTATTTTTTCATATTTGATTCGTTATTTTATTTATTTACATAACACATTAGTTAGATGATCACCCGTAATAAAAGTAAAATCATGTCGGCTAATCCTACACCGAACGTGTCTGTTTTAGAGCCGGTTCAATCCACTAGCGCAGGCCCGCCACGTGGGCGAGGTACTCCGCAACTCCCGCAAGGGAGCGGAGGCGCTAGCGTGCGGACCGCGCAAAGTAAATCGTCGCTTTCTTCCTCAACTGTGAAAGCCCGAAAAGCCGCGGTAGAGGCCCTTGCCTTGCGCCGGCAGCTGGAACGTGAGCAAGAACTCGCCGCCAAGGAGCGCGAGCGCGAACGAGACCTCGCCGCCAAGGAGCGCGAGCGCGAACGAGACCTCGCCGCCAAGGAGCGCGAGCGCGAACGAGACCTCGCAGCGCTACAGGAGCAGGTCGAGCAGTGCGAGTTGCGGGCCGAGCTAGCCGCCATTGACGCCGACGTCAGTGAAAGCCGCGCGAGCAGCCGCACGAGCCAACGCAGCTCTACCAGGTTAAGCGTAGATAGAACCAAAACATGGGTAGAAAACCATTGTGATCAGTCTCAATTTGCCAAGGAAGTTAATAAAGGCATTTCTGCAGTAGGGTGCGAACAACATACCACTGTTCCACCCCCGGGCCGCTCGGTTCCACCGGCGATCGCCACACGGGCAACTGCAACCTTTATCAACCCTCTTGCACAAGAACAACATGTCAACGTCATGAAAACCTCCGAGGCGGTTGGCGCCACGGCCCCGCTCATTTCTACGGAGCTAGATAAAAATATTTCTCTTTTACAAGCTGTAGCCGATACCGCGGCAGCAGCGAAGGCGCTCGCCTGCGCCCCCAGTGCAAGGAAACTGGAATTATTTCCTTTTACTGGTAACACGTTACTATGGTTACAGTTCAAACGTACTTATGATGTTACCAAAACTAGCTTTTCTCCCCTAGAGAACATGAATCGACTACAGAACGCTGTCCGCGGGCATGCGCGCGATGCCGTCGCGGCGCTGCTCATGTCGGCCGAGGACCCGGAGGAGGTCATGCGCGCACTCGAAGACAACTTCGCGCGCCCCGAGCTCATCGTTTACAAGGAGGTTACTTGCCTTAAGAACCTTCCTCGTTTAGGTAACGATCTTAAAGAACTCGGAACCCTCTCTAATCGGGTACGTAACTCTATTTCTACAATTAAATTGTTAAAACAAGTAGAGTACCTATACTCCCCCGAATTGTTTCATGCGGTACTAGGGAAGTTAAACCCTACTATGAAAATTAGGTGGACTGATTTCGCCATGCAAGACACCACAGGGCGTGCTAAGCTTGAAATTTTGTCTGATTTTCTAAAGCGCGAGCTGGACCAACACATTAGGTTCGGGTTGTCACCCGAGTCTGTCTCGGCGCAAACCATGCAACATTTCTCAACGGACAAACATTTTATAAAGCGTGAAAATGTAAACACGGCCACTCACTCTAAAATGGTTGCGAATAAACAGGAATGCTCCTTCTGTAAAAAAGACCATAATATTAAGTCGTGTCCTGAATTTAAAACTCTTTCAATCGACGATAGATGGCAGTGGCTGCGCGAAGCAAAGGTATGCTACAGGTGCTTAAAGCATAGCTCACATCAGTGGAAAACGTGTAAAGTTAATCCATGTGGCATTGATGGATGTATTTTACGTCACCATCCACTACTTCATAAAAAACCAGACGTTCCTCTTGTCAATACACTCGATACACAAATTTTAGTCGAAAACATTCGAGCAGAAGTAAGTGAACAAACACTTCTAGCTGCGAATAAGCCTGCACCGACCGAAGAAAAGGTGATTGTGTCCACTACTTCTACAGGCGTTCAAAAACCAAATACTATCTTAGCTCTACGACCTCGCGCCTATTTAAAGATCGTTCCTGTCACCGTTTCCGGCCCTACAGGAACCTGTGACGTGTACGCACTCCTTGATGATGGAAGCACAGCCACTTTAATAGATTCCAGCATTGCCACGCGTATAGGGGCCTCAGGGCCGCAACAGTCGATCACAGTGAATGGTATTGGCGGTCTAGAGCGTAGTACCACAGTGTCATACGTAGATTTTGACATCAAAGGGAGGCACACACATGAAAAATTTTTAGTCAGGAACGCTAGAGCTATGGAGTCGTTGTCTTTGCGACCACAAACAATTCACCGAGAAACAATTGATTCTTATTCACATCTGACCGATCTGGTTGACGTTTTGGTGCATGAAGACGCTACCCCAACTATTTTAATAGGAGCTGAACATTGGCATCTGTCAATCAACCGTGATGTACGTATTGGTAGAAGGAACGAACCCGTGGCTTGTTTGACAGCACTAGGCTGGACTCTCTATGGCGTTGCTTCTAGCAAGACTAAACTGGTAGAATTTGTGAATCACGGCACATTTACGGAGCCGAGTTTGGACGAAAACATTGAGTTTCTTATCAAAGAACAATATAAAATAGATTCTTTAGGTATTTCTAAAACAGAAACGGTACATAGTAAGCAAGATCAGCAGGCAGTGAACATCTTAGAGGCTACATCACGTCGCTTGCCCTCTGGAAGGTTTGAGGTAGGCATGCCATGGCGTGACGACATACAGCGTATTCCTGACAGCTACCCTCAGGCGATGTCGCGTTTTTTAAGCCTCGAAAGACGGATGGCTAAAGAAAAAGATTTTGCTAGGGCTTATGACGTTTTCATGTCTAACATGATTGAAAAAGGTTACGCAGAAGAATGCGCTTCTGAAACGTATTATGCCAATCATAAACGCGATCAACCTGACAAGCATTTACGCTTGTATCTTCCGCATTTTGGCGTGTACCATCCTCAGAAACGTAAGATTCGTGTTGTTCATGACGCAGCAGCCATGAATGGGGGAATCAGCCTGAATTCTTTACTGCTTTCTGGTCCGGACCTACTCCAACCATTGCTAAAGGTTCTATTTTGTTTCCGAGAGGGCCGTATTGCCATTACAGCCGATATCAAGGAGATGTTCCCCCAGATCCGAATCAGAGAGCAGGATAGGGACGCTCTTCGATACTTGTGGAGGCCCGAGAAAACACAACCTATCAGGGAATTCAGGATGACAGCCGTAATTTTTGGTGCGTGTTGCAGTCCTTTCATAGCACAGTTTATTAAAAACAAAAATGCACAGGAACACACCCTTACGCATCCTAAAGCCGTGGATGCCATTTTGTTTAGCCATTATATGGACGATTATATAGACTCGCTAGATGGCGCTAGTGAGGCGGCTCAGCTAGCATCAGACATAATTACTGTTCACAGTGCCGCATGTTTCGAAATGCGAGGATGGATTTCCAACGAGCCTGCAGCACTGAGTCTTGTTCCAGAAGCATTAAGAGCCGCCCAACCGTTGGAAATTGATCTTGGCAACACTGCTAATAACATCCGAGCTTTAGGGATAGCGTGGAACCCCACCACAGATAATTTAGGGTTCCGTACTGGTTTGTCTGAAACTATTCCTAGCCCACTTACTAAAAGAAAAGTTCTTTCACATCTTATGCGCGTGTATGACCCTTTAGGCCTCCTAGGACCTATAGTTGTTAAGGGCCGAATTTTATTTCAACAGGCGTGGAGGTTAAATATCGGTTGGGATACTGAACTTCCACCAACTGAAGCGTCAAGGTGGTCCGACTGGTTCCAAGAACTTTTGTCTGTCTCATCTCTTAAAATTCCTCGTTGGTATTCGAAGGCTAGGGACTCAGAGCCGCCTCAGAGGGAGTTACATATGTTTGCAGATGCGAGTGAGCTCGCTTACGCATGCGTGGTTTTTTGGCGTTTGGTGTATTCCGATGGCAGCATCGAACTCACTCTCATCTCGAGCAAAGCAAGAGTTTGCCCCCTGAAGCCAACTTCTATTCCCCGCTTGGAACTTCAGGCTGCGCTGATCGCTTCGCGACTTGCACGTACTATCAAGGACAGCCATCGCAAAAAACCGATACGCACGTTCTTTTGGTCTGACTCGACGACTGTCCTGCAATGGTTGCGCAGTGACGCACGCTCATTTAAACCTTTTGTTGCCCATCGACTAGGTGAAATTTTGGAAAATTCTTCAGTCAATGACTGGCGGTGGGTACCAACTAACTTAAACGTAGCTGATGATGCAACTAGAATGCATCCAATTAAGCTGGACCTCTCCCACAGATGGTTTTGTGGTCCATCATTTCTCTTTAAGTCCGCGGAAGACTGGCCTAAGGAGCCTGCCAATGTCGCACCAGTTCGCGAAGAGCGTAAATGTCAACCGAACGAATCGGTGGGACTTACTTCCGTTGGCTTAGCTTTACCTTCTCCGGTCACTGCAAATTTTAATCAATTCAGTGACTGGTTGCGTTTATTACGTGCTACAGCACGTGCACATCAAGCTGCAGCGATTTTTGGTAAAGTCTTGGCATGTATTCGAAACTCTAAATTAAATGGCGATATTTCACGTTCTCGCCACCCATCAACGTCTACAACCCTGTTACCCTTAAATGCTGATTTAATCAAAGCCGCTGAAAGGCACATTTTGCAGCAAACACAGTTAGACAGCTTTTCTGAAGACTTTCACTGCATTCTCAACTCGAAGCCAATCCCATCTCACAGTCGTCTCATCAAACTATCTCCCACCCTAGGAGAAGATAAGTTACTGCACTTGGCTGGAAGAATCAAATCAGCAGAAGACATTGATCCCAACACGCGATTTCCGGTTTTACTCGACGGCCGTCACCCAGTTGTGCGATTACTGGTAGAATCCTACCATCGGCGGGCTGGTCATGCAAACCACGAGCTAGTGATCAATGAAATCAGGCAAAGATTCTGGCTCTTGAGACTAAGAGACACAGTAAGATCTGTAGCAACGCGATGCAAAATATGCAGGATCAGGAAGGCATTACCAATGAACCCTGTAACTGGAGATCTTCCCCGTCCAAGGTTGTCTCACCATCAACGGCCATTTACATTTACGGGCATAGATTACTTTGGACCCATCACAGTCACCTTTGGGCGCCGCCATGAAAAGCGTTATGTCGCTCTACTAACATGCCTCACGTCTAGAGCCGTTCATCTTGAAATAGTGCATAGCCTTTCTGCTGATTCGGCAATCATGGCTCTTAGGCGTTTTATTGCCAGACGGGGCGCACCTGATACCATCTACTCTGATAATGGAACCGCATTTGTTGGAGCCTACAGGATCCTGAAGGAGTTTTACACCATTGATGTGCAGGAGTATGCAGTAACTAAAGGAATTAACTGGAGTTTCATCCCGCCAGCAGCGCCTAATTTTGGAGGATGTTGGGAGCGTTTAGTGCGGACTGTAAAAGTAGCCTTAAAGGCGACACTTAACCAAAGAGCTCCAAAAGAGGAAACACTGGTAACATTACTTGCCGAGGCTGAAGCCATAGTTAATTCACGCCCGTTGACTCACGTGTCTACAGATCCTGAAGACCCAACAACTCTGACACCTTTTCACTTCCTCATCGGCACCTCATCAAACCAACTCCTTCCTCAACGCCTGGATGATCGCGACCTAATTCTTCGGACTGAATGGAGGAAAGCTGTGCGTCTTGCGGACCATTTCTGGAATCGTTGGGTGCGTGAAGTTCTCCCCACCATGCAACCCAGAATCCTAACCAAAGGAGACCGAGGCCAGGACTTACAGGTTGGAGATGTAGTCGTCATCGTTGACGAGTCACTTCCACGAGGGACGTGGCCACGAGGTCGAGTAGAAAAGCTGTTTCCAGGAAAAGATGGGGTGACAAGGGTGGTCGACGTTGCCACAGCAGGGGGTACGCTCCGTCGCCCGTTAAAAAAACTCGTAAAGCTGGCTTTTGGCTAGTGTTAACTGATTGGTGCAGTGCTGCACGAGGGGCAGGATGTCGCGAACTCCTTGCGGTTTCCTCGTTCTTTTTAAAAAAGAAAGATTGTTTCTGTCACGTAGTTTTGGCTTGCGGCCCATGTTTTTAGTTAATTAAAATCATATTACGGGGATTTCTACATTTTACTATCGATCATTCATACAGTCCATTAGGTTCCGTCGTTTTCAAAAAATAAAAACCGACTTCAGAATACTACAGCACTAAAATTTAGAAATAATTTAAATAATTAGAAGTATGTACACATGTAGGTGTCGTAGAAGTATAATTTGTAGTCGGTGCCCAGTTTCATGACCAGCACATATATTTTGGCCACCGACTCCAAATTATACTTCTACAATACCTATATGTATACGTCATCATCATCATCATCAGCCACCTGACGCCCACTACAGGACATAGCCCTCCCTCATGGTTTTCCAAGCTTCGAACATAACCATGAGGGATTACATCCACGGAAGGTAATGGAGTGACGCTATTCTTAACTTCTAATTATTAAAATTATTTCTAACTTTTTAGTGCTGTAGTGTTTCGAAGTCGGTTTTTATTCTTTAATTAAAATGTTTTTTTCATATGATTGAAAATTGCTTCTTAGAAGTGGTTCGATTTATAGATTGAAGATCACTGAACTGAACCACCGTTGTCCGGTGCAGCGTTAATCAACAACAAGTTGTATTTTAGAAAAAACAACACGTAATTAATGTAGCACGCTCATAATATCCTTCATGTCGTTCGATATCGTTAATTATTCAATAGAACTAGTAACGAACAAACACTCAACGTGAGTTTCTAAAGTGCAGCGAGCCCAGTAACCTCATTCGCGTATTCAGCACGTTTATTACACACACAACAATATGAACACGCCATCTCACTCCATGTAGTTAGACAGATATAAACAGGATAGCTTTTGTTTGAATAGAAAGTGCCAGAAGGCACTCGATGCAGTGATGCAAGGAGAGTCATACCACGTTAGGTAGCAAAATGTTTAAGTTTTTCTCTTTCGTTCTCCATGCTAAGCATCCACTTTAGCTGGTGGTATGCACGGGTTTGACTGCCTTGCTGGTCTAGTGGTTAACATACTAGACTACCGAAAAAGACTTTCTCACTGAAAGGCACCGTACTAATGATTTTAATCTTTGTCCTTGCCTGCTTACCATAGTACAGCGTATCCTACTACGGGACCAGCACAAGTGAATGTATTGTGTGGAAGTTATTATTGTAAGTGTCAATAGAACAGCGACGCAAAGAGTGCGTTAAAACTAAATGTTGGACTGCTACCGAAAATTATGTCACAAATATATATATATATACACACGCAGATTTCTGGGTGGTTTGAAAGCCTCGGTTGTGTATTTAGCCATTAAAATCATCTGTTTAGTCTATTACTTTTAGGTATAGGCGTATATTAAAAAAAACTAGGGGGTGAACCCCCTGCGCGCTTACGCGCGCCAACCCCCAGCCGCTCCGAGCTTCGCTCTCCGCGGCGCTCGGCCTAGGGCCTCGCTAGACACTTGACGTGGGGATTGTTTGAGTGGGAACATGTATGGTCTCGGCCTTCGGCCTCGGCCTGGACGGAGCTCGGCCTTCGGCCTCGCCGTGGCGGGGTTCCTCGTGCCCGCTTCGCGGAGCTCGGCCTCCGGCCTCGCAAGTTTGTCCCATCTGGCTTTTGCGTTATTGCTTGTTCGCCGGAAAATGTATAGTCTCGGCCTTTGGCCTCGGCCTGAACGGAGCTCGGCCTTCGGCCTCGCCGCGGCGGGGTTCCTGGTGCCCGCTTCGCGGAGCTCGGCCTTCGGCCTCGCAAGTTTGTCCCATCTGGCTTTTGCGTTGTTGCTAGTTCGCCGGAAAATGTATAGTCTCGGCCTTCGGCCTCGGTCTGAACGGAGCTCGGCCTTCGGCCTCGCCACGGCGAGGTTCCTCATCCCCGCTTCGGCCTCGAAAAATTGTTTTTTTGAAAAAAAATTCGTCTTTATTTAAAATTTTGTACTAAAAGTCGATTTTCAGTACAAATTCTCCATACAATTTTTTTTCATTTTCAATCGTCGATATCTCGGCCGCCATCTTGAAAATCAAAAATGTCCGATTTTTCTCATATACCCGGGTCCTTTGACAGCCCGATGCCGTTTAGGGCACGTCTCCAGCATATGCCCAGTTGGCTGCCGACTTTTTTGCGCAGAGGTCGATTTTTTGGGCAGCCATATTCTCGCCCCTATTTTGAATTTCGAACGTTCAAAATTTTTTTTCACAATTAGATCACGAAACAAACACATGTTTCAAATTTCATCCAAATCGGCCAATAAACAAAAAAGTTAGCCCATTTGTATGGGAGAAGGCGTTCGAAATTCAAAAATCGGCTTCATAGGATGGCTGTATATCATACATTTCCTACAACTTTCTCATACAAAATTTTCACGTAGCTCTTACCGTTTCCGAGGAAACCTATAGATGATCTGTCAGTCAGTCAGTCAGTCAGTCAGTCAGTGAGTATACCGGATTGTAGCTATATATATTAGTAAGTAATAGGCGTACAATCTTGTTTCGAGTTGAGAAATCTTGTTTAAAAATAGTAAAAGTAAAGTAAAAGTAAAAGCAATTTATTCGTAAAACATGACTACATGATGTTGGAATTGTTACCTACGAGTCCTATGCATGTTTGCGCGATCAATTAGTACCGCCTCTCCGTCTAACCTAACAGAACAATGACCCGCGGACCCGGGCCGCGGCGCGCACGCACCGCTCTGGATGGGTTTTATGGGTTTTTGCCAAAAATCGTTTCCCAAAGTATTACTTCCCAAACTATTTTCCGCAAATTATCACTTGGCAAAAAAACATTTCTCAAAACAACTTAAAGCAAATAAACAGTTAGCAAAAGTTATTATGGCAAGTTATTGTTTACCAAATAAATACTTGGTCAAAATTCATTTTCGCAGTTCTAACCTAACCTAACCCACTTTTCTGGTAACAGTTCGTGTCTGTGGGGGTCGCAGTTCTAACCTAACCTAACCCACTTTTCTGGTAACAGTTCGTGTCTGTAGGATAAACGTTTGTCTTAATAAAACTTGACGCAGTAAAATTATGCGAAATGATAATTTGACCAAATGAATAAAATGCGAAATGAAAACTTGCTAAAGTTTCATTTGGGAAATGAAACTGATGCCATAAGTTTATTGGGAAGTAAAATTTGGCGAAAAATACTTTGGCTAAACGGCGGTATCCCCTCTGGATGGCTACTAATGGTTCTAATAGATTCGAGATTGTGTCGACATATTTATGAAGGGTGCGTTTTTGAAAAAAAACAAACAAGCGTATTCGATAGCTATTGTCAGGCTTGGCTATGTCTTTCAAACCACCCAAAATAAATGCAAGATAAGTATTTCAATAAGCATTGTCACTTCCAGTCATAGTCAAAGTTCCGGAAGATATTATGAGCGCACGCAGCAGTGTGTTCACATTTTAAATGAAATAAAAAAATTACTTGTCGTGAGGTGCTTCTACAGCAACGACGAGTTTTTAGCTTTTAAACAGCCTACATAATGCAGACTGACAATTGCATTTTTTTATTGTTAATATTATAATTACCTATGTAAAATTCGACATTCCCTATTTTATAGTACTGACATAAATTCTATAAGCATTTTCTGTATGTAATTCAATTAATATAATGTAAAATTCGCCTATAAAACCTTTTAAGTAAAATATAATTTTATTAACTTTCAATTTGGCATGTAATTAACATTACCAATATATTATGTCTATAATCTACGCTTACATTGGGTGCAGGTTTCAGGAAACGCAGGACACGATCAAAGGTCCACCGTCGTCTAAGTAGTGTAAATTGTTGCCAAATGTAGGGATTTCTGAGCAACCATCCTACTTTGGCTGCGTCAAAATTTCAGCCGGTTAAGAGACTCCCCGCTTCCGTAACCAGGTCGTCGGATTTGAGAGACGGATTTACAGAGGACGCGGGTTTGATTACGCTGGGGGCCGACGTACTGTGATTTATACATATGGTTTGGCTATTTTTAGCGTTCCGTAGGAACCCTCATAGTTTCGCCATTTTTTTTAGAGTTTTCCCCCCTCTCCCGGATAAACGGTTGATTGTAGAAACGTGTTAGGCCAGTAGCACATTATAGTGAACTTGAAAGAAAAACTACCACGGCTAAGTAGGCTATACATCATCATCAGCCCTTTGACGCCCACTGCAGTACATAGGCTTCCCTCATGGTTTTCATAACCATGAGGGGTTTGCCATAATCGCCACGCTTGGCAGCCGGGTTGGCGATCGCAGTATGCAGTTGGAATCTCAGGAAGACGCTGCTGCGCGTCTCCTGTTAATTTATTTCCTTAGTCACCTTCTACGACATCCACGGGAGAAAATGGAGTGATGCTATTCATAATCTGGCGCCACACGGAGTAGTAGGCTATACAAGTTAACGAGTAATAGGCCACCAACTCACAAAAGGAAAACTTTGTAGAAATTCCATTTAAAATTACTTTGATGAAGTTGTTAATTCTATAAATTAGGTAAAATAACCTACTTTCTACGGAACCCTACAATGCATGTGGCCCGCCGGTTTTTTTCTTTTCATTTATGTTATATCCTCGAATTGTTACCATATCCTAGCAGTGTGGATGTTGTTTCTACTTCAATTACAGCGCTAATGTTTTACTCCAGCAGTTTACAAGGCCGTAAAAGCGTTGTTGGTTTTCACCACCCTGCCAACTCCTCTCAGGACAAAGCGCGATGAAACAATGAAGCTAGTTCAGCAAACACTCAAAGCGCAAACAACACCGATACCACCCTTTGGTGCCGATACAATAAGCCAAGCTCACACATAGCGTTCTGAAATAAACTGTAAGCCGTTTAGAATAAGGTGCAATTTACTTTGAACACCTAACTTTTAAGGCGAATATGCAATTAAACAATTAAGGGCAAATTAAAGGCGGAAGTCATGACGTCATATATGCCGTTAATGACGCACCACGTCGTCACTGAGCTTTATCATGAGGAGTGATATCTAATTAATTCGTGTGATGAGGCTTGTCACTGAATATCGCTTGTTATTTCCAGCAATAGCGCCGCATTAATATTATTTTCCAAGTTATTTGACTGTCTTGTTGGTCTAACTGTATCACGTCTGATTACCATGCCGGAGGTCGAGGGTTCGATTCCCACTGGGGGCCGCCGTACATCTGTATAAATGGCCTTAGTTTGGGCGTATTTCTACGTTCGTGATATCCTCGCCTTGTTACTACAGCACAGGGTATCCTACGGGATCATGACAAGTGATTGTGCTGTGTGGAAGTTATTTATTTAAAAAGAAACCAATATACTTTACCTACATCTGCACCTTTATGTATGTAATACGCTGAAAGAGTATTGCAATTCTTCTTATTCCTATTTTTTTTTTACATATTTGGGATATTGGGAAGCGAAAGCGGTCTGTCAGGATCGTGACCCTGGTCCCTGTCTACCCCTTTGGGATACAGGGATGAGTTTGTGTAATGTAATGTAATGTAATGTAGTGACCATTTCAAGTACCTATCTCTTCTTTTAGTGGTCAACCATTGCAATAGGTATCGTATGATGAGGTCAGACCCCCGGCCGACGTACCGCGGCAGCTGATGGGGCGCGTCTGAGCCGGGCTGAGCCTCTCGCGTCAATCTCTCTTCAGCCGAGCGGATGATTCACTCGTCTGCACACCTCATTGGGATTTGAGATGAAGTCACGTTGCTATGCTGCTGCTGTGGGTAGGAGCAGTGCGATCAGAAAAATCTTGTTTTACACCAGAATAAAAATAATTTACAGTCTATCCTTGAAAATGCTGTTTTTACAAAGCGAAGTAATAGTGGTGTTTGGGCTCTGCCTGGGGCGAACTGTGAAGCAATCATCGTTCTGAAGAGACACAATGGAGACAAAAAAAGGTACAGTAGATTATCGCAGTCACGGAGTTACGACAAACTTCCACGGATACTTTTGTATTTCAGAGAAGAAAGAGAAAAGTTTGAAGCTGACTTCGAGTTACCGTGACTACTTAATTGCATAATTTTTACGTAAATTTCTACGACATTTATTACATATTTAATAGTAAATTGGTAATAAAATGTTATTAGTTTTAAATGCATTTTACATAAATTTTCTTACTCCGTAAGTCGGAAAAAATTGTGTGCTCTGTAGGTAACATATACCGATCAATTTAGTAATATTCCTAAAACCTTTAATCCTACTATAATATTGTAAATGTAAAAGTTTATGAACATTATGTTTGTTACTCAATCACGCAATAACAGATAAACGGATTTACCTGAAACTTGGCGTACAGATAGACTAAGACCTGAATCGAGACAAAGAATACTTGATATCCCAGTAATGCGTTCCCTCGAAATAATATTTATTTTAAGTTTAAAATAGATGGCGTTGTGAGAGCAAACGTTGTGTTTTAAAAATAGTATAAACGGATTCTGTGGCGGTACGAAGTTTTCCGGGAACATATAAATAAATAACAAAACGAACAAATAAATGTTTTGATTGATTAAAGATATTTTCCGTATTTTATTAGTGTTGGAAAACGAAACGCAACCGTTTTTAGGGTTCCGTGCCCGAAGGGTAAGTGACCGTATTACTAAGACTCCACTGTCCGTCTGTCTGTCTGTCTGTCACCAGGCTGTATCGCAAGAACCGCGATAGCTAGAAAGTTGAAATTTTTTACCAATGATGTATTTCTGTTGCCGCTATAACAACAAATACTAAAAACAAAATAAAATAAATATTTAAGCGGGGCTCCCATAAGCGATTTTTTTTTGCCGTTTTTTGCTTGATAAAATAACGGCAACAGGTAGACGCTTCAAATGTTGTATAGATAATGGTACGGACCCCTTCGTGCGCGAGTCCGACTCGCACTTGGCCGGTCTTGTAGTAAACATATTTACGTGTTTTTCTGAATTTTAGGTCTAATAATTGTGATATGCGGTATAAAATGGTGGACTGCAACTGCAAAATATGGCGGTTTTTGATTGCAGAGGCTTCAGAACACAATTTGTGTTGTGAGGCAGAGGCCAATAGCCAGCGGGGATCAGTGGATGAGTAACGGTGGAGCCATACTTTGGCCTTTCTGTCTACGTAATGAGATGATTCATACAGCGTCCAGTGGCACCTTTACTCACACTAGATGGATAAGAGACCACTCGGACGCTGCAAAGCCTGGGACATTGTTTTCTGACTTGCCCAGCACCTATACCATCCTGACAGCTTAGTCGGCCTAGGCCACAGGAAAGACAAGTCAATACGTGCTGAGCCAACCAAGCCACGGTTTTTCTCACGATGGTTTCCTTCACCGTTAGCGTGTGGTATTGCTGCTACAAATTCGCAGATGTACGCAACTTTGAAAATAAACAAAGTCATAGGGTACATGCCCGCACTGGGAATTGAACCTGGGTCTCCCGCTTCCGAGTCCATTGTGGAGCCATAACGAGACTGGTATTACTGCACCTTCAAGTCCTTATACCAAATCTCCATTCTTCGATAAATCCAATGATGGAGAGCTATAAAGAGAGGGAGAGAATCAATCACACGCAGAATATTATTATTATTAGTTCCAATCCGAGGCGCGAATGTCTCCCGGAATGAATCCCGCGCCCGCGAGGGGCTGGAAGTGAAATTACTTCGCAATTCATACAACTGGGGCCGTGAATTAATCAACGTGATAGCTGTTTGAAGGAAAATATGCCGAAACAAACGCAGATTGTATGGAGAATAGGACAGAGGGGTTCGCGCCCCCTACAATTCGGTACAGTAATCGACGTGAAATATGGCGCCTCGTGTTATTGTCCCCGATTTAACGACGTTTCTGGCACTGCAAGGTTATTCAGCATCATTTAATTCTAATAAAAAACGACGCTCTTACAGCTAATGGAGAACCCATCCTTACCGAAATAATCGATTACACGTAAGTCATTGGGAATGTTCCACACATACAAATTTCGAATTCCAAGTTTGCCCGATGCTGCACGGTTTGTTGAGCGACGTTCCTTAGGATTCTGTACAAACAATTCCAATTTTAATTTGGCTGGTTCGACGTGTTCGGCTCGTCTAGGCCATCCTAAGATGAATCTGATTATGTTTTAAGTAAAAAGCATATTGTCAACACAGACAAGATCCATCGCAAATGTAGGAGCGATATAAAGACATAGAACAGCAGCATCAGAATTGCTGGTGATGATGACGTGCGAGTTAGCTGTCAGCGGCTGGATGAGGCTGGCCGACGACAGAAAGAAGTGGCGAGTCTTTAGGGAGGCCTATGCTGTTCACTGGACAAGTACGGGCTGGTTGATCGCACGCGCAAATTAGGTTACGGTATTCAATTCAATTCGTCATATTTCATCGTTTTGAGGGTTCCGTACTTCGAAAGGAAAAAACGGAAATCGTCTGTCTGTCAAGAACCTTTATCTCGGGAACGCGTAGAGACGAGGTGACCAGATATCCAGGGTCCACAGTAAAAAGAAGATACGGCCATTTATACCACATAAAACGTATAGGCACTACCCTAAGACACTTAGGGTATCAAAATTTTGGGGTATTTTCCGTTGACTCAGAACTATGAAATTTGGAAAGTAATATCGTCTTATACTACAGATGACAGATGACCTCATCCAAGTGGCAGGAAGGCGCTGGATGCAGGCCGCTTTCAACCGGTCTTTTTGGAAATCCATGGAGGAGGCCTATGTCCAGCAGTGGACTTCTTGTGAAAAAATCCGAAAACTATACATTTTTAATTAAATCATAAAAAAAAATATCGTTGAAGTTCGGGAAGAGCTTGAAAAACACTGCGAGACTCGATTCCTGTTTATAATGTGCAAGGCGAGTCCGACTTGCACATGTCCAGTTTTTTTTTTATTTATTTATTATTTGACTATACAATTTTAACATCAATGTCCCGATCCAACGGAAAACACCGACTAAATATTTCTTCATTAGTATGCAGTCGACAGTACATCAACTTTTACTTATATGGACTTTAATCAGCTACGTTAAGGACGACTTTGCAACAAAATGTAAAGGTTCACCTACTGTCGACTGTAGTTTGCCGTACATTCAGCCGCTCGGTAAAGTGTCGAGGCGGCAGAGTGTTGTGTTTGTCGGAAAGCCATCATCCGTCCATCGACAATGCAAGCGCTTCCGCGTGACACATTTCTCATCACTCCCCCCGCCTGCCTCCACCTCTCTTCAAATGAGAGACACTGTAATAGAAAATCTGGGTCGTCTTTTCTTGTCACCCGATATAAAAATTACTACTAAAAATTATGGGTTAGAAATTAGGACGACCCAGTGTTCGATGCATACGCATCAAACACCTTAATCAGCAATTTCATTGCAGCGATGAAGTAAAATGTCACTTTCAAGTCAGTACACGATAAACCGCCGCCGTGTATTCATGTTTAGCATTTTAGCATAATCAATCAATATACGAGTATATATCATTTACATTTGTGGAACTATCAATAAACCTTTAGTATAAATTAATCAAATCTATCATTTACGTAAAGACAAAACCAAATATTGGTCCTTCGAGCGCGAACAGGACCTTACGCGTGTGATAAGTTTTAATTATTGTGACTTTCGACCGTGGGGTCCAATTGTGTACAATCAGTGACTTTGGATGCAGTGCTATCAGACTATCAGCGAAAACAGTGGTACAGACTGAGTACACTATCGGTAGCAATCATCAGCATCGGGGACGGGCACCTATCAGCTCGTCAACGACTAGCAATCATCAGCATCGGGGACGGGCACCTATCAGCTCGTCAACGACCAGCAATCATCAGCATCGGGGACGGGCGCCTATCAGCTCGTCAACGACTAGCAATCATCAGCATCGGGGATGGGCAGCTATCAGCTCGTCAACGACTAGCAATCATCACCATCGGCGGCGAGCATCTATCAGCTTTGCAGCGTCGAACTTTTATCACCGAGTATCAATCAGCACAACAGCCCATTGAGCAGCAATTTTGGGTGAGATCTTTCCTGTTTTTTTGTTAATCATATCAAGCTATCATCACTATGGAGAGTCTTTACAGCAGCCAATACGAGATAGCCGATGCAATCTCAAAATTACTCGTAAATATCAAAAAAGACAGCCCAGACCGAAAAAACTTCGATTACTGTAGGCGGAAACTAGAGTTGTTAGAGTCGTACTGGGCAGACTTTCATAATAACCATGAAAAATTAATTCCGTTCGAAACAACAAATCATCAGTACTTTATAAGCAATATGTATAGTCGAACGGCGGAAACTTATCAATCAACTAAAGATATCATTGATCAAATCAAGGCATCATTGACCAGCGAAAAAGAACAGCAAAGCAGGCGGACGGATAAGCCACCAAAGGTGGCTACTTATCAAGCAGCAGAGGGGATATCGGGGAGACAAGAGACTTCCTACGTGTCAAAGGGATCAAGCAGCAAATTAGATGAGATGCAACGTAAGCAATCTGTCAACTTTTTGGCATTCAAGAGGACAGTGGAAAACATAGACTTAGAGACGATTTCTGAGAAATGGGAGCTTGAAGACGCTTTAAAGATTGTGCAAAGTAGATGGGCGACTATTGACAATATTCACTGGGAGATCATAAGTGAGGCGGGAGAAGAAAATCAAGCATACGTATCAAATTACAACAAGCACGAAAGCACCTACAACGGAATAAAAAAGGCCATAAATAACAAACTATGGTCAACAAATCACAGGCAACAATCAACTCCACAAATGGATATTCCTATTTTTACCGGGAACTATCATCAATGGGTCTCGTTTAAAGACTTGTTTTGCGAGGCCATACACAAAAGCACATCCTTATCGAACGCTCAAAAAATGCAGTTCTTAAAAAGCAAAATCAGAGGTGAACCAGAGCGTTTGATTCAGCATCTACCTATCACATCCGATAACTACATGGTTTGTTGGGAGATCCTGAAACATCGATTTGATAACACGAGATTGATGTTTGCTTCGCACGCCAACATTCTTCTCGGAATACCTAATATCCAGCAACAATCATTTTTGGCGATCAAAAAATTACATGACGTCACCATTGAAAGCTTACATGCCATAGAAAATCTAGGTGTCGACATAAAATCATGGGACCCACTCCTTGTCCACATACTATCTCAAAAATTGGACACCGCTACCTATACCGATTACATGGAGTCGTCGAAAAACACGCGACAGCTACCAGTCCTCCAAGATTTCCTAAAATTTTTGGAGCACAAATTCATTACATTAGAATCAGCCCGAAGACGCCAAGATCCACCGCCAAGTCAACAGCAACATAGCAACCAAGCGAACAAGAAATTATCATACAATTCCGACATGAAGTCCCACAACATGTCAAAACCATTTCTAAAAACCATGCACGTGTCATCAATCCAATGCCCGGTTTGCGGAGGTGAACATGGACTGTATAGTTGCGGAAAGTTCCTCGAAATGGGACCCGATATGAAACTGAGAACCGTGAACCGATTGCGGTATTGCGCAAATTGTCTGTACGATCACAACGGAAATAAATGCTACTCTGACAAAAGATGCCGTATTTGCGCAGGGAATCATAATACACTATTGCATGAAGCATTCGGTAAGCAAAAGCAAACAAACTCAAACAGAACGCCCAATCAAAAATCATTTCCCACCAACCAACCACAAACAAGCAGCGGTTCACACGTATCAAGGGATGATTTATCAGAAGTGTTACTTGCTACTGCCTTAGTTAAAGTAACCGCAGCAGACGGATCACAGCATGTACTTCGAGCCCTTGTCGACCAAGGGTCGCAAATATCAATAATCAGCAACAAAGCTTCGAAGCAGTTAGCCTTGAAGAAGCAACAAAGCAGAGGGATCATATCAGGAGTAGGCGGACAAGAAAGTAACTGCAAGGGTCTGCTCAAAATTACGTGTCAATCAATGCACACGGAATTTACGTTCACAGCTAACGTGTTCATCATGGACAATCTTATAAAAAACTTGCCAAACAGATCATTCGAAAAACCAACGTGGCCGCATATCGCAAGTATCAACTTGGCGGACCCGGACTTCCATATCAGCCGTTCAGTGGACTTATTACTGGGCGCAGACCTCTATTCTCTCATCGTGCTAGATGGCATCCTAAGAGGTCACACAGTGGCGCAACCCCTAGCTCAGCAAACACAGCTAGGTTGGCTTTTGTGCGGCAGCATGAATAAAACCCTTCAATGCAATGTTGTGTTGAACAACTGTGTCGATTTGCACAAGTTTTGGCTAATAGAAGATATTGAGGAGCAATCAGAGTTATCAGCAGAAGATGAGCACTGTCTGCAATACTTCAAATCAACAACAAAACGCCTAGAAAACGGAAGATACGAGGTCAGACTACCCTTAAAACCAGACTGTGATGAAAACTTGGGATTATCAAAACCCTTGGCCTTAGCACAATTTCGCAGTTTGGAAAGAAAGCTCGCCAAAAACACCCAGTTAGCAGCCGCTTATAAAGCATTCATGGATGAGTATCATACTTTACATCATATGAAATTATCAGAAAGCGAAACGACACCGGAATTGTTCTTGCCACATCACGCGGTTACACGTGCCGAGTCCACAACGACGAAGGTCCGTGTTGTATTCAATGCGTCCGCAAAAACTTCGACCGGTGTAAGTCTGAATGACGTCACGTATAAAGGACCGAATTTACAGCAAGATCTTCAGCAACTCTTACTGAAATGGCGAAAATATCAGTACGTCTACATCGCAGACGTAGAAAAAATGTACAGACAAATAATGGTACACGCCGATGATCAAACCTATCAAAAAATTCTGTGGAGAGCATCAGTAACAGAACCCATACAGGCTTATCAACTCACCACGGTAACCTACGGGACAAACTCAGCCCCATTTTTAGCAATCATGACTTTAAAACAGTTGGCCGAGGATGAAAGGCTCAACTACCCGGAAGCAGCAAAAGCATTAGAAGAGTGTTTCTATATGGATGATTTCTGTGGAGGCCACCACTCCATCGAAAAGGCAGATCAATTGAAAACAGATCTAATCAAGCTTCTGAAAGCAGGCGGATTTAACTTGAGGAAGTGGGCATCAAATAACAAAGCACTTTTATCAGGCTTGAGCAAGGAGCAACAAAACCCTCAAACCTACGAGTTTAGGCAGCAAGAATCGACGAAAACATTGGGATTAGGTTGGAACCCCCAGGATGACTCTTTTGTATTTCAGTCGAAGGTCGAAATCACTAAAGCAACGCCTACGAAAAGATCGCTTCTCTCCGATATATCGAAGCTCTTTGACCCGCTGGGTTGGCTTACACCTTTAAGCACAACAATGAAAATCATTTTTCAAAAGGTTTGGCTAACAACCGATCTATCATGGGATGACCCTTTACCGGAAGAAATCAACGAAAATTGGATCACTTTACGTGACGAATTGGAGCAAATCAAAGCATTCAAAATTAAAAGATGGATAGGTACATCCGAAAGTAGCATTGTGGAATTACACGGGTTTTGCGACGCTTCGCAAAAAGCATACGCAGCAGTCGTTTACTGCCGGTTAGTGAAAGCGAATCAAACAGAAGTCACACTACTGGCAGCGAAAGCGCGCCTCGTTCCGGCGAATAAAGTTGTATCAATGCCTAGACTGGAGTTATCAGGCGCAAGGCTTCTATCAAGATTAATGGAAAAGGTGAAGCAAACATTATCTGAGTATGACATCAAAGTATTTGGATGGATCGACTCTACAGCGGTGCTGGGTTGGCTACAGGGAGATGCAGGTCGGTGGAAGCAGTTTGTAGCCAACCGGGTGAAAGAAACAAAGGCAATCATGCCCGCTGATTGTTGGAGATACGTAAAATCGATCGAAAACCCCGCCGACTGTGCAAGTCGAGGCTTATCAGTTTTACAGCTTAAAGAGCATTCACTCTGGTGGGACGGCCCATCTTGGCTTAAATCATTTGACGAACAAAAGGAGAAAAACCCCACCTATGTGACAGAATTAGAAGCCAAAACAAGCAAGCAGAGCAACGCCGCGTCACTCAAACCGAATTATCTAGCAGAAATCATTAACGATTTATTGGAGAGACACAGTTCAATTGAAAAAATACTACGCGTCCTCGCATGGATCCTGCGTATTTCCATTTACAACAAGAAGCAGCTAGAGACTTATATCACGTTACGAGAATTAAAGCAAGCTAAAATGGCCATTATCAAGCACGTCCAACGACAGGAATTTGCTAAAGAGATCGAGGACATTATGAAAAACGGAAAACCACATTCATCAAGCAAGCTCCTGTGTCTGAACCCTGTCCTAGATCAACAAGGATTGTTAAGAGTAGGAGGCCGCCTCAAGGACGCAAAAATTAGCGCGGATATGAAAAATCCCATGATTATTCCGTCCAAGAGTCGGTTAACATCATTGTTGATAGAGCAAGCGCACAATCTCACATTTCACGGCGGTCCACGCTTGACTTTATCCACTCTTCGACAACAGTATTGGATTATCAGTGGGTATAGAGCCACAGCGAAACACATACGGCAATGCATAACGTGCCGTAAGCATACACCAAGCAAGCATTATCAATTAATGGGAGATCTTCCATCGGCGAGAATCAATCCAGAACCCCCATTTTATCATACAGGCGTAGACTATACGGGATACGTGGACGTAAAGGCAAATAAAGGTAAAGGGATCAAAACAACAAAGGGCTACATCGCTTTGTTTGTGTGCATGGTGACAAAGGCGGTACACTTAGAGATAGTGTCCGACCTTACCTCGTCAGCATTTTTGGCCGCGCTTAGTAGAATGGCAGCTCGACGGGGAGCACCGAGTCATGTGTATAGTGATAACGGTACGAACTTTATCGGTGCTAACAGAGCAATGCAAGAACAGCAAGATCACTTCCAACAAATATTTAGCAACAGTTTTCTGAGAGAAGTAGCCGAAATGAACATTGAGTGGCACTTTAACGCGCCGTCATGGCCAAGCGCTGGAGGTTTGTGGGAACGAGCAGTCCGCAGTCTCAAACATCATCTGAAAAGGGTAATTGGAGATCAAAAACTTACCTTTGAAGAATACACTACCATCTTGACGCAAATCGAAGCTTGTTTAAATTCAAGGCCTCTTTGCGGATTATCAGAGCAACCAGATGACAACCTAGAAGTGTTGACACCCGCTCATTTCTTAACGGGAAGACCGGGACTTACTACGATTGAGACGGAAACAGACGCTAGGACAAGGTGGCACCTTACATCAAAAATATTACAGGATCTTTGGAAAAGATGGAAAACTGAATATTTATCATCATTATCAGTCAGAGGAAAATGGAAGGAAAAGCAAGAAAACATCAAAATGGGAGACATAGTCACAATCCAAGACGATAATTTACCGCCCGGAAAGTGGGCTATGGGACGGGTTTGTGAACTTCACCCAGGGACAGATGGCTTGGTCCGAGTCGTAACGCTAAAAACAAGAAACGGTCTAATGAAGCGACCAATCACGAAACTATCAGTTCTTCCGTTAAGAAAGGATAAAGAACGAGTAGCATCAAAGCAAGAAGTAGAAGAGAGCAAGCATCCAAAAGCATCTAAAATCAATGTCGCTTCATTAGCGACCGCCTTGTTATTGTTTTTTACTTTACTATCACCGAGTCAAGCAAACCACATCACGCAGTTCCAAAATCAATCATTATACCTCGATCCGGTTTCAAAACTGCAACTTATCCAAGATAAATGGACCCTAGTAGTTTACTATGATATGGAGCCTTACTGGACTGGAATTTTAGCATATACGAAGCTTATAAATTACCTGGAAACAATTTGTCATAGTATCCGAGAACGCCCAACTCACTGTGATATGATAACACTCCAGCTACGTCACGAATACAGAGAAATGCAGCACTACAACGACTTACTAATGAGTCAGCAAACTCGCGATCACTCTAGACAGCGACGCAGACGCCGAGGCCTTATCAACGGGATTGGCTACTTAGCAAATTCTCTCTTCGGCGTACTAGACGACCGTTTCGCGGAACAGTACGTTAAAGATATCAAGCTTATCCAAGGCAATGAGCAACATTTAGCAAGTCTATGGCGAAATCAAACCTCTGTCGTTGAAGCACAGTTCAATTTAATGAAACGAATGGAAAGCACAATCGAAAAGCAACATCAACTTATCAACACACATCTTGAAAGTCTAGATGGGATTACAAACTCTATCAAATATGGCCTACAGAACATGTCCATTATCCAAGAGTTCACATTATTAAGTTTAACAGCTAATAACTTGCTACTAAGTCTGAAAACACTTCAAACTACGTTGCTAGACACAATCACTGACATCTATCAAGGTCAGATCAGTTTACACCTCATAACCCCCGATCAACTTCGAAAAGAGCTGCAAATAATTTACACTCAAATGCCTAAAGACCTCACACTACCGTCTCAGAATAACCTATCTGATTTGCACAGCTTATATCGACTATTACGTCTTAAAACAAAAATCATGAAAAGATACATCATTTTTGAGATCACGTTTCCATTAGTAAACCGAGATTACCTTCGACTATACAAAATCATACCTATTCCTCAAGAGATAGGAATCAATAGCAAATTAAGTATCATCCCAACTACGGAATATGTGGCGATCAATTTGGAAAGGGATACTTATTTGACTGTGACCGAAGGTGCACTTAAGTCATGTTTACTTCAGGAGCAATCTTTCGTCTGTCAAATGCAACAACCTATCAATCAGCTAACAAAAAATGAGCGTTTTTGTATTATGAACCCGAAGACAAACTCATGCAAGGTTCAACTTACCACATGCCGAAACGAGTGGATTAAACTTCATACGCCACTGCAATATTTATACTTTTGCTGTGGTACCTATTCGGTAAAAATCATCTGCGACGATCAAGTTACAGTACGAGAACTGTCAAGGGCTGGTATCATCAGCATGACGCCACGATGCATATTAAAGGGACAGGATGTTACACTACAGCCTTTACAGCAGCATTCTAATATCATAAACGTATCATCTACCATATACTTACCCCAAGTAGACCAGATCAACCATATTTTAAATCTCAGCATGCCAACTCATGAAGAATATACGAAAGATGACGAGATCGACAAAGCTCTAACAACTCTAGGAGAACAGATTCACGAGATGAAGAACAGTAATACGGAAATCAATGAACTATCAATCCACGATATCCATCATTATTCAGTCCTATACATCCTGCTCTCAATCGTAGGGATTGCGCTAGTTATCTGGATATGGAAGCGATGGAGTTGGCGACTGAATGTGTTAGAAGGTCGCCGTCGTCGGCCGCGGGAGGAGAGGCGCAGACAGGAGTCTGTCGCCAGTGTAGTGTCTTGTAAAGTGATTCCGCGAAAGCAGAGCATAGTCGACCGTCAGCCCAGTGTGGTAGGGATAGAAATGGCTGATCGGCGGCTCGAAAATAGTGATAGTGATCAAAAGGTGAACAATCGCGGTGTGTGTAACATTCGTAAGCACGATAAAGCGGTATCACCGATAGTTTCTAAGCATTTTTTTAACATGGATGACTCAGCAGTTTAATAATGTAATTTTATCAGAGCGTCCAGTAAGCTAAACAACTTTAATTTTTAGTTTCCTTTGAATTTATATTTTCTATGTAACTACCCTAATTTCATCTCCTGTTGGGGAGCATGTTCGATGCATACGCATCAAACACCTTAATCAGCAATTTCATTGCAGCGATGAAGTAAAATGTCACTTTCAAGTCAGTACACGATAAACCGCCGCCGTGTATTCATGTTTAGCATTTTAGCATAATCAATCAATATACGAGTATATATCATTTACATTTGTGGAACTATCAATAAACCTTTAGTATAAATTAATCAAATCTATCATTTACGTAAAGACAAAACCAAATACCCAGGTCTGCCTGCAAATCCATTGGTCTTGTCTGAACAGTGACTTTTAATAGAGCTGCTTGCGCTATTTGTTAGGATAGCATAATATGACAATGGTTAAAATGAATAAATTACCTTACCGAATAGATCGCGATACAGGACATGAAGATAGTACAGAGTAGTATTGTTACAACGTTTAGCATACAAGGCCGCTTTTCATAAAACTGCAATTTATAGTTTATTATGGCAACTCGATGTACATTGCGAAGCTGAGTAGCCGAATATTCCTACTTGTTAATCTGTGGGTTAATCGACTTTGCAATGTACATCAAATTGCCACAATAAACCATGAATTGTTGTTCTATGAAATAGGACACTGGGCAGCAGGACGAGCTATCTCAATAGCGAACCTCGTTTGTCATCATTACGTAAATGAGAAGACTTAATAATTTGTTGTAATTTTTGTAAATTTCATTTAATTTTACTGATCAAGTGAAAAAGTGAAAAGTGAAAAAGTGAAAAAATATTTATTTCCAAAAAGATATACAAATGAAGGTCGCTTATAAATATACTAATTGACGGGTATTACAGAAAATGTATTTGCATTTACCGGCAAAGTCCAAGATGACATCATTCACGATACTATTGCACGACAAAACATTAAAGATCAGTAAGTTAATTTCTTACCGTGAGTCCATGAAAGTATCAGTGGAACGACCACACAGCAGACAAGCCATATAGACCTATCAGATCTCTGATCAATTTTTAACAGTGAAAGTTGATGAGCTTGTCAGTCATAGCAACCTACCTTACATGAAATGTTATTGGTGGGACGTATCCGACTACCCGTCATTTAGCTTCTCAATTTTTTCCGTCAATGGTTGTCTGGAAGAAATTACAATTAGTAATAAGGCCGGCAATTGTACTGTACTATGTTGTTGTTTAATCCTCACATGTACTTCCTGGTGTTCATGCAATAAACAATATTCTATCTATCTTTCTGCTTCTCAGTTTAACGGACCTTCTGTCCTCGGTGCTCCAGGCCGAGCCAGCCGCATCAATGCGGTACAATAAGAAGCACTTATTAAGGCGGCGACGCACCTGTGACCGCGGCCTGAGATTACGTCGGTTTCTCCTTCCCTGCTAGACGGTTCATTATTTCATATCGGGGATAGGAAGGATAGGAAACTCCGCTCTTATTTGTCTCTGCATTATTGTTTGTCATGGACTTACGAGGTGCTCGAGACTTGTTTGGTCTCCACGATGGGAAAGTTTAATGGTTGAATTATGTTTTGGACTCAAGGTCCCAGAAGTGAGCAGTGGAAAGTATGAGCCTGCCTTATATTTCTGTATAACTTCCGGTGCACAAGTAACTTTTTATTGCTTTATCTCTGTCCCACCCCTAGAGATTTCCTTTTTTAATTATTTGACGCTAATATTAAAAATTTCATTTTGTAATTTGTATACAAAGCAGTTTGTGACACAACGTGGATTGAGTCAATATAAATTCCTGCGAATAAATAAATCTTTGGAACCGGTGTCTGTTAATCGTTTTGCGATGTTTAATGTAGACACAGACACCCTATAAATACGCCGAGTGCCGTGAATTACTGAGCGCCTATTAAAATCTCATTCCAGAGCGAGACCCTCAAAATATCGAGTTAATTCCAACACAAAATGCAGCCAACAGACCTTCTAAGTAGTAAACTTGGTAGACACAGAAATATCAGTCGTCAAATACTAAGAAACATTTTTTTTCGCGCAGCGACTTGCATGGTTAGCATTTGTCTACTGCCAGACTGTAAAGGATTTATTGGTACCGTTTGATCACATTATTAACCAGTGATTTAGCATCGCTTGATAGATTTTATTATAATAAAATTTTCGATGGCTTTAGGATAAAGGCAAAACTTAAATACGTGTTTTACGAATACGAAAGTTGCATCCAAATTTTTATTATGAATTATAAATTTTTGCTTATTTTACGCGTAAGTTTTGATGCCAAAGAAACGATAAGAAAATAAATCGCCGTGTTTATTGTATCATACTAAAATGTACTTACCATATCATGGAGAGATAAGCATTTCATCTAAATAATGAGTTTCAAAACGATACGCTACCGATATATTTAACTTAGAAATATATTAATATATTTTTTCCATATTTAAGACCAGATAAGATAAAATTCATTAATCAAAGAAGTAAAATCCTGACCTCATTGTATGTTTGTTGTAGCTAAAAAATTAATTAAATTTATTTTTAAAGGTATATAAATAAATTTGTTAAATTTTAAAGGGCAATTTTGTTGAGGCGAAAAATTTTCTCGTACCGTGCTTTTGATGATGACTTTTCTATAATTCGACATCATGACTTCATTGGGTTAAAATTTCATTTCAAAACTAGGAACCTAATAAAAATAAAAACCTGCACTACGTTGGCGAAGAATCAGGTTTAAAATAGTTATGGCTAGCCACCGACTACACGCTCAGATTAAGTACGTAAACTACGATGCAAGTGTTGCCAATGCGAAGTTTCTGTATCACTTTACTGACATTGACTTCAGACGAGCCCACCCTTCCCTTGAGGACTCCCCTTTGTAATTTAAACGGCAAAAGTGCTTATTAAGGCTCGCTTATTTGTGAAATAGTTGGCGAACAGTTGGTCGAACCCCATTGCTACTGAAGTTGCCAATAACTTCAGTGTTCACTCTCTGTTGAGCCACGGTCGGTTTATGTATCAGCGGCAGATGCTTTCCGAAGATTAAGGTTTTATTTTAATAGGGTTATGAAAAGTTAACCAAAGTTTTCTAAATTAATTTGTGAGGAATGTTGACCTGACCAGTATACGTTGATTGTCTGAACGGCACGGTTGACGAAAATTTGAAAGATTAAATTCATTATAACTGAAGCATAAATCTTGACTGCCAGTTCAGGTAGTTACCTGGAACGGTCAAATTAATATTACGGCGCTATTCTTGCCCTCACTTTGCCAATAAAAATCATCGCCGGCAAAACATTCTCCTACAAACAAAAATACTATTCTATTTAACATATAATTATGGTTTTAAGCCTTATATGTAATAGCGCTACTGCAAAGCAGATATACACTGAAAAAAGAATTGAATGACATTTAATTTGGATAAACAATTTTGAAACGAAATTTGTGTTAAACTACAAATACGATGTTTTTATTTACTTGAATCTACTCCGGAACATGAAAAATCTTGAATATCTGAGGTTAAAATTTTAGGTTCTGTATATAAATTGAGTTAAGATTAAGATGTGCGTATTTTATAGGGAGTGCACAGAACTTAAGTATCTCATTCCATTCGGCCCTCGCCCACAAGTAAAAAAACCGTTCACGGTAGTAGTCAAATATCAGGGAATCAATATATCTCAACATAATATTATATTATAGCAGCTGAGCGTTTGCAGCTCCTGGGTTTTCCTTCGGCCGCAGCCGCCCGGCGCCGGCAGCGCCGCGTCAGCGCCGGAGCCGGAGCCGGTGCCGGTGCGCTCGGCTGGCGCCATTGTCCGCGCCTCTAATCTCGCTAATTGAATTTGTACGGGTTAATAGCCACCCGGCCTCATCCGATTTGCCCTTACACTCATATAAGCTACGCCGAGACAATAGGAACCGCACGGAACGGCTGTCCAATTGAAAGGGAAGTTCTTCTTTGGTGTCCAAACATAGATTTTTACTTGACTCTGCAGAGCCTGCAGAATGACTTTAATTAGAAATGAAAATATTGTGCCATTAACCCAGTATATGCTCTCTATTTATATATTTCACAACATTTACAAACAAAAACTGGCATAGAAGCTTACCATCCACTAGGGTCAGTTTGTTGGTGAAAAGCTTTTTTTTTTATTTTAACTGCGACATAGTTTCAGCTGACGCTTTCGTTAAATAAATGCAATATTTTTGCATCAGTCTATTACTACGCGAGTGTCAATAAAAAACTGTTACCTACCCCTCTGGGATACGTGAGCTTATGTAAAGTACTAACACAAAAACATAATAGAAACTCACGCCTGTATCCCGGAGGGGTAGGCAGAAACCAGGGTCTGCCACTTGCCACAATCCTGACTGATCTCTTTCGCTTCATCAACAATCATTAGTCTTTGCACGTACGGACACCGGTTTAATGTTTTAAACTGGGTTAAAATTTGATAAAAGTGGTATTTCTGTCTATCTGCTTCTAGGGTCAGCAATATGATAGGTGGGGTCGATCGTGTAGGCTTGTACCTACAATGCGACCTCTTGAATAACTAATTGGGTCGGTAGTTTCGTGCAATTTGCATACTTTTGTCGCAACGTATTGTTGTGCTCTTGATGGTGTACTATTACGACTGTTACGGATGTTCGGGAGAGCCATTATGTTATTGCAGTACATCGTTAAAAGCCTATACCTACATATTCACGTCAGTCTGTAGCATGATATTGAAATGGCATTTTAAAATAATTTGAGACCCTCCCATATCCCTTTGAGGATTACGGAACCCTCGCCGTTCCCTTGCCAAATTCTTATTTATTTTTTCATTTCCAAACACACCCTCCCCCTTCCAGTTTAAAGTTCAAGAAAATGTCTCTGGAACTTTCGCTAGTAGCAATCGCTGGGTATTAGGCGACGCGCGTTCGGTTTCCATTCAAAATGTTTTCTATTCATGAGCGGGGTGCCAGGCTTGTTATTCCAAAAGAACTTTCTATTACCATAGAACTACTTCGCTATTACAGCTATTTTCTCAAATACAACGTTCACTTGAGGAAGATCTAATTTTAAAATGCTTTAACCGAGTACGGCTAGATCTAAAGTAGCAAAGGGATAAATTACACCGTTTGCAAAATAACGTTTTTATTTTAATGTGTACGTTGGCTTTCATTTATTGTTTATGTCTTATGTCGTGTTGTTACAAGAAATTTAATTGCCTACCCTTTTTTAAGGTCTCGCACCCAAAGGGTAAGGGACCCCATTACTAAGACTTCACTGTCTGTCTGTCTGTCTGTCACCAGGCTGTATCTCATGAACAGTGACATCTAGATAATTGAAATGTTCACAGATTTCTATTGCCGCTATATAAGCGAATAGTAAAAACGGAATAAAATAAATATTAAAGTGATGCTCCAATACACCAAACGTGATTTCAGTTTTTGCCTTTTTTTTGCACAATATTAATAAGGGAAATAAATATACACCTAAATTTTCACAGAATATTTAGGTGTATATTTACTTTGAAAATAAATAATTAAAATACGTTGAAAAAAGCATTAAAGGGGGGCTCCCATACAAGAAACGTAATTTTTTGCTGTTTTATGCTCGATATTAATAACGGCATGTTGTACCTATAGATAATGGTACAAAACCCTTCGTGCGCGAGTCCGACTCGCACTTAGCCCTTTTTTTGTTCATTTGTGTGCGATTTTTTTTCTCTAGAAAGCAGTGTACGAATTTGACAAGAGATGGATTACAAGATGGTAAGCGTATCAGAAAAAATGCCTCTATGCCCAGCAGTTCATGTGCTGGAAGGATAGACAAATATTAGATCCGTTTCAGTATAAAATTCTCATCTTCGTAGGCGTTTCTGTGATACCAAATAGTAAGTAAATCCCTGCCTGGGACCCCAGCTCCCTAATCCCGGATGAGCCGCACTATCCCCGACCGCGCGGAGCTCAACTCTCAACTCATCAAACTGTCTTAAAGACCACCTTCGACATATCGACTGTCCAAATTACTGTTCTTCGTCCCTGTACACAGTAGGCGCAGCCCGTTTGCAGCCACGCCACAGTCTGGTGAAAGCCCTTACAGATAGTTCTCCACTTTCGCAGTTTGAGAGCTCTCTGCGAAGGTGTTTCCCCAGCCTGTGTGAGGTTTCAATAAGTGGTGTTTGTAAAGCGGGGAAGGTGCAAAGTTTCTGAGGAGGGGAAAGTTGTGGAGCGAAGGGCTCGCTGAAGCCACGCGCTATGAATGCCAAACAGAAATCCAGCTTCGGTTTCTCTTAGTTTGAGTCTAGGGTCATAGACACACGTGATTTTGTACAAGAATGCATCTAAAATCACTTGAAACCGTCTGCAACGACGGCTACTGTAGAATTATATTAGATAAGTAACGAAGCACCAGACCTTTCCCAGATTGGACAATATTGTCCAATTGTACCCTTTGTTTTTGTACCTTCAGATTGTTTCGAGATAGATCTTTTATTTCTCTGTCTTGTAAGTAGGAGCGGGGGTTCGGGCAGGGTTTTTGTAGCCGTTTGTTTGTGGAGCGAGTTTCAATCGCCCACTCCCCCGCCCCCGCTCACCGCACCCCGCACTCCCGCAGCTCTGACTTGCTGTAAACTTTCAGTAGCATTGCTTGCTGGCAAGTGCTTGTGAACCAGCAGGATTTGTCTTCTCTATCTCATTGCTTGTATCGTGCAAAGATAAATATAAAAGACGCATTTAACATAATGGCGCTAACTATTACGCTACTTCACCCTGTAAAAAGGTATCACATTTGCAATAATATAAACTTTCTATAATAACAATTATGCAATCGAATACTAACAGTTTTATATGAAAGATCCGGGCCCAGTCACAACTATTTATTTTAAAATTAGTAGAAGAAAAACCAGAAGTTAAAAAAAAACAACTTTGAAGACATCTTTGTTGATAGTTCCTACCAGTAAAATTAGCGTGAAAAACATGTATTTCAAGGGTTATATGTTTTCTATTTTACAAAACATTTAAATATTCCCCTTGTGTAATAAGCTGAACAGTAATATTTTAACAAGCTTTCAAAGCTAAGCTTGTTTTTCACATAATCTATATTTATCTGTTTACATTTTAATATTAGTTCAGTATTGTATATATATAATATAATTCAGTATAACAATAGCTTGTTCAGTAACAATAAAACTGTCTCTGGGAATAACAATAAATTTCAATGATTTTAGACATGGAAAAACTATCAGCAGTGTCAAGCATCCATCCGGCAGAGAGCTACATGTTCACAGCCGCCACAAACTAATTTCAAGGCTCGCAGCCCACTGGCCCCAATATATGGTAGAATGGACAGGTTTACCTCTTCTTGTATCCGGAATGAACAGCAGCAGAGATCACCAGAAAATCTACGTCGTAGAGCCTTGTTTTCAGCAAAAAAGCGGTCTGATTGCACGTGTGTACGGTATATACTCGTAGCACGCGAATCTTGACCCGCATACACTCTATGCAGTTATGTTACAGACTACGGGCTGCAAACGAAACAGTAAACTGTAGGTTGTATTATCGATTGTACACGGCAATAACGCACGGTTGGCTAGAAACGCACTGGATGTGGAAACGCAACGTTGTTACAACACAGTGTCAGCGTTAGCTTTTTTTATTCCTTCGACACGGAGTTTCTTCTTTTTGTGACAATCCACTAGTCACATTTTTGACTACTGCGTTTGGGTAGTTAAATCCGATATTTTTTCCAAAAAAAATTATAATAGCATTTTTGTCTACTTTAATAAAGTAGCTAGTTTTGTTTTTATATACAGCGGACCTGTACTTAACTGAAATAGCCGTCAAAAATTTTAAACTTAGTTAAAGAATTAGTCCAATCTTTATCAAAAACTATACAGCAATTTAACAGGGAATAAAATCTGGACGATTCCTCACTTTGAAATAAAATGTAACTTTGATTTCTGAAACAACAACCAATCAGCTCCTCTCCATTCAATAGCCCTTCCGGACACTCCCCCCCTCCCCCTCTTCCTCTCTCTGTGTTGTCCCACGTTGATGTATGCTCCTCTCTGTTGACACTAGCGTGCTTTATCAACGCACGCTTTTATTATTTTTCCGCTCGGAATGCGTAATTTAATTTCCAAAAATAACCGATCAGCGGCGCTGGACTTTTTAGCTTTGATACTGTGCGTTCGTGCGGCGATATAACTAAAATGAAAGATAGAAGACCCATTATTGATACAATTGATAACAGATTTTACCAGCAAATAAATATTCAAACAACGGAATGTATACAACTAGCAATCAGCTTTAATGATTCCTTCTGGTTCAGTATTTTTTTCCCTGCACCTAACTCAAAGAGTTCATATACTTTCGAATATGTGGGCGTAACATTGTGTTGTATTTTTTTTAAGTACACCTGTAAATACTCTTAGCAGCAAAACCTCTGGAGTTCCAGGTGTGAATATGGGAGTGATGGATGAGTGATGCGATGCGGGGGCTGGGGTAAATCACAGCCTCTACGGCTCGATAGAGTTATGTACCAAGTTCGAGTCCCGCCGCCAACATTTTAATTGCTCAACTCTGCGCGGAGGTAGAAACTAGACACCGCGTACCCTGCACATTCAATTTGGACCTCATTATACTTAGATGAAAATGCAAACGCAAGACCAAGTTTGTAATCACTGTCTTGTGTGAAGTCTACGTCTTGTACGTCTTGGTAATAAATTTTACCGTTACAACTGTATCTGTTTAAATTAGAATAGAATAATTTAATGTTTTCAGACACCTACCAGTTACCTATACTTATTCTTTAATAATGATTACTAGTAGTACGTTAGTAACTGGCAGCAACTGAACAAGAGCGTCATCTACCAGTGTTGTTGAAACTGTGTTTGTACATCTTGGACTAAAATCCACACTTTATAACCTATTTAGAAGCTAAAACTTCCACCCATACCGGGACTTGAACCCGCGACCTCTGGCTAAACCGTACCAGCAGTCTCCCAACTTAGCTAATGGGCAAGTGCAGGCATCGGAAAAATTTCGAGCCTCTTTACAAACTCTTTATTACGTACAGGCAGCGACATCTGGCCGAAGAAATTTACATCACTTGCAGCTCACTTTGCAGTTAGGTTTTTGCAGTATGATTTAGCCTCTAAATAGGTTTTTAGAATTGTCCTTAGCACGGGTTAGTGCAACAAAAAGAACATAATCATGTAGGTACAGCGATATCATTGCCAAAAATAATTTTTCAATTAAAATTGGCACTACAATAATTTTATCTAAACTCAAAAATACTGATTATTACTTATTGAAATTAAAATTAAATCCACAAAACTATTATTTTATATAAACTCAAAACTATGTATTATTACTAACTGAAATTAAAATTAAATCTACAGTCACACTTCTAGCAAGGGTGTCTCATGCACTTAAGCACTGGTTCCTATGCTGTAGCTATGTTTCACCCACTATCTCTATTAAAATTTGCATACCGACGGATCCCAATATATTTTGCGCTGTCACTGTACCCCATCGGTGCCCCTGCGGCGCTGACGTGGACCACAGGGGTCACCATGGGCTGGGACAGCTGAGTGCTGGTCGCTTACCGAGGTGCACAGCCCTAGTAGACATCATCCGAAGGGCCCTCGCCACATCCGGAGCTCCAGCAATGCTAGAACCTTCGGGAATATTTCGCGATGATGGAAATAGGCCCGACGGAATGACGTCCTATGACGGGAATACCCTGGAAACATGGAAGGCCGCTAGTATAGGACTCAACCTGCGTCGACACGCTAGCGCCTTGCCATGATTCTCAGAGTAGAAGAGCGGCTGGCTCGGCGGCCGGCGCAGCGGACATTGGGTAACCAATACATATTCTTGCCGTTTGGGTCGAGACACTGGGACCGTGGGCCCCGAGGCGCATTCGCTCTTTAAAGAGCTGTCGTCGCGCTTCATCGATGCCACGAGAGACCAAAGGGCTGGCGCATACCTCGGCCAGAGAATAAGTCTGGCCATTCAAAGGGCGAATGTTGCCAGCGTTCTGGGCTCTCTGCCGCCGGACACTGACCTGGCGCAAGTTTTTTACCTGCAAATATGTATACTTAATTATAAATTATATTTATTAGTATTAGTTTACTTGTATAGTTATAATTAATCAATTTCTATTTAAATAAAAATCAATATATTTTCACCTAACTATATTCTTCCTGCAATACACTCCATCCAAAGGTTATCTGGAAGAGATCGCTCTGAGTGATAATATCGCCAATTGTATAATATCACTTAGATTTAAGAAATAATAATTGTTCTTCTTTGTTTTCTGATTTTGCAATAAAGTGGTCTTTATCTATCTATCTACCAGTTTCGGAAAAGATATGCAACCTAAAGGATGTATTGAGTAGACCCACACCATACTTGGTGTACGCACTAGTCGAGCGGTGACTTCCTACTTGCAAAACACTAAGAAATAAATTAAAATGCCTTTATTCAAACAAAAACACAGGTAAGGTACAGTCCTGTTCGTACGGAAGTATCGATTAAGTTTCTAAATATAAGTCAAGAGCACAATGGAATAACAGTTCGGAACCATTAAGTAGTCAAAATTGTTTTGTGAAGGTATGAATAAAGTAAAAAAATATATGTGAGTACCTCTTAGCTTAGCGTTGGCTAGTCTAATTAGTGTTCATAGCTCCATGCGCTATCTGCAGGGCTCAACATCGCAGATAGTCCGCTTCCTTCCCGGGGCGCGGCGCGCGGCTCTCGGACACTTTCAGCGCTCGGCAACTCCGGGCATTAATTAGCGAGGGCTGATGCGCCGATACGGACGCAGCGATAACTCGGATGCCCGGACTCGCTGTGACCTACATTCGTTTGCTGCTGACACGGTTTATACGTGGAATTATAATTATGTCAGTTAGTTTCACTTAGTTCTCAAAGGCCTTTAGATACTTTTCCGCTGCTAAAATGGGCTTTCAACAATATATTTGCCATGTAGATTTGAGCTATTACACGATTTTATCATTCTGTCATTCTGGTATTGCAGATAAGCAGCAGCTTATGTATATTCTATATATAGTTCCTTATAGTTCCTACAGGATTATTTTCAATAAAGCTCTAGTTTACCTTGACTTAGTAACTAAATAGTTTCTAAACCAATTCAGGAGGTAAACAGTAATTAAAAAAACTTGAATTAAATATTTAAAAAAAACCGCCACAAAAAACTAACTCTTAAAAAGTAAAACTGCATCAATGTCGCTATTTTCAGCCAAATCAAAGCAAAAACAATTTTGCGGCCGTTTTCCCGCCGTATCGAAATCGCTGGATCCGATCCGCTACGAAAGAACGTACATATACACAGACGTAGGCTCCGAACTTATAACACCCCTCTTTGCGTCGCGTAGAGGGTTAAAAACAACAAAACATTTTGCATAGTGTCTGCGAAATAAAGTGTGTGTAACTCATACGAAACGCAGTAATACTAATAAGATTGCTTGCAGTAGCCCGCGCCCGCGCCCGCACCCCGCGCCCCGCACCCCGCGACGCCGTCCCCAGTAGTTGTGTAACAAAAGCACTTAGCGAGTGATCGCGCAATCACAAGCGCGTTATCATAAATCGCGGACACGTCTCACGCACACGCGCGCCCCGCGCGTCCACACGCACGCACACGGCCCCGCGCCCCTCGCAAGTGAAATATTGTTATAGTTGTCGGAACGAAACCGAGCCGGGAAGCGGCAAATGGTTTTTGTTAACATAAAAGAAAGTGGAGGTGAGACCCGGACCGAGCTTCGTAAAGGCGACAAAATGTTTCTGAAAGGATTGATGTGAGGAAAAATCTATTTGAAGGAGATCGTTTTACGGCCTAAATAGTTAGGTTGAAGCTTAGCGTATTTAGCGTACGTATTGACGGTATTAAGATAAATAGGCAAATTGATGATAGTACTAGCTTTATTTGGCACAGCCTATTAACCTAACCCATTCCCTATTAAGCTTAAGCATACCTACTAGCCCAGAGAATTTTAGCCTACGGGCTACGATTTTATGTGCTACGCTGGTACGTTGCTACGCGGCTCAGTGGCTACGAGCGGTGCTACGCGCACTACGCAGCCTCTACAAATATCACTGCCGGCGGATTATGTCGTTAACCCTTGTTATGACGCAACACCGTTTGTACCACACTAAGGGAAGATATGAAAGGATACATTGCACCACAAATATTTTCTTATCGCATTAGAAAGGCCATGCTAAAAGATTAATAAAAGTGTTAAAGGTTTTTATTTATATCTACTGATGTTATTTATAATATAGCCTGTCCATAAGTAATTCTAGTCATGTGGTAAACAACACGCTTAAAAAATTGGTTACAAACTGTGCTAGTCCCATCTTATAAATTATAATGCATTATGTCTATTTGAGTTATCTCGTAAAATAATTTTCTTATGTGTTTACGCCCTTACTAGAGAACGCTGAGAATATAATGGAAAACTGAACTCAGCAAGTTAAAGTTTATTAGAGTAACTTAATTTTGCGCATTTTTCAAGGCCGGAAAAATTCTAGAAAAAGAATTACTCTTTTTGTAAATTTTTACGTGGTGTAAAAACAATATCACTCCAATTTAATTTGCAAGCAAGTTTCCCATTATATCATTCTCGAACAATCTGAAACTATACGTATCTGAAAAACTTACACATTGAAAATTACTGCAAAATTTTTCTGCTTTTCAATTAGAAATACTCTTACAGGGACCTTACAAGACCTAACTATGATAATAAATTTAAAAATCTGACCGGTTCATTTGTGTCTACTTATTTTGTGTGGAACTCTTAGTTCGTATCCTGGCTACATGTGTTATCGCCGAGAGTCAGCGAGTGTGCCGGTAATCCCGACGACCTTTCCCAAAAACAATAGACTTGGTTAGAAGCTGCGTCCTGATCATTCAAAACTAAGAAACCTGTGCGACGACTAATGAATGTTTATAAACCGAGGTTTGACAAGATCGTGGCAAGTGGCAAACCCGGGTCCTCTTCTGGGCTACAAGCGTAAATTTATGAATATATGTGTATTTAAAGAGCTATTTACTTAGAAGGTCGTCTTTGTTTTCACTGTGAAGTCTGATTTAGTGTGACAGTGGAAAAAATGCTCTAAAATCCACTAGTGAAAGTCGATAACACAACATGCAATAAAACGTAAACCTATTTTGAAACACTAGAGCGAAACTTCCACCCAGTGTTTGTCTATGGAGCAGATCGTACGGATTCTTTGCACAAAGATTAAGCTTCATCCAGACGTGTGTTTGTTTTGGGCCAACTCTTTGATACTTCCCGCGCATGTTTTACTTGCGACCTTTCGCATTCATAATTCGACGGAGAAGTTGAAGCGTACGAGAGTTACTCGAGCGGGGATATCTTTAAACTGGGCGCTGAGGAAACTCTTGACTCTCAGTACGATATACTTAGATACCGGTATCCTACAGTTGTAATAGAGTATTTACCTTTCCGATTAGCATCAGAAATGGTTAAAGTGGACTTGGGAGCTACGTATGTGGATTAGGTCAAGCTCCTAAGACTTCTGCTGAATATTTCATAGTTTTAATGGCACGGATATTTACTCCTTTATTTTTTCCGAAGCGTGCCAAACGGGACCCTATCACTCTGCCGCCGCTTTCTGTTTGTCTGTCTGTCTATCCGTCTGTTTCTGTTCGTCCGTCCGACCTTTAAAGTGCTCTGTCTTTGGAACCGTAATATTTTCACCGAATGTGTGTTATAACGGTGGATTACCTAAAAAATCATTTTAAAAAACCGGCGAAGTACGAGTTGGACTCGCGCACCGAGGGTTCCGTACATATTTGTAGGTAGGTACCTACATATTATAAATAGTTCAGGAATCGAGTCTCATATTTTTTCCGAGCCTTACCCGAACTTCAAAGACTATTTTTTGTATGATTTAGATGAACAAGGCGTGATTGTGACACTTGTTATAATTATGTGTTTTAACGACAAATAATAAAAAACGGCCAAGCGTGAGTATGCTTTTTTTGGCGGTAGGTGGGGAAATTGTTAACACCTACAAAATATAAGTCCCGAGAGTATTTATTTAATTTAAATATATCTTAAAGTACCTCTATATTGCAAGTGATCAATTGTCAATGAGAAACTGACCTGTGCCTGCTGACATTCTTTTCTCTTACCAATTCTCTTCACTTCAATATATCAGTTTCACACCAAGTGGAGTAATATAACACTGCACTATGGACACCTTTACTGAACTGAACAAGAAACTGGAGTCCCTCTCTGAGGTATTTCACTCCCGTATGCAACACTTTGAGCAAAAAGAGTCCAATAAGAATGCTGCTGCCTCCACGTCGGCCAGTCATAAGGTGAGCGAAGACTACTTGGCCTTCAAGGAGTACGTGGTGGCAACACTGTCAGCTCTCAAACTGCAGATAGAGCTGCTTGCAATGACTCAAGATCGACAAGAGACCCATGCCCGTAGAAAGGTGCTCCTGCTCCATGGTTTGCAAGAAGAGCTTGATGAGGATGTTCGCACTAAGGTTCTTGAAATTATGAGCAAGCAAATGGAATTGCCTATCACTGATGTAACTGTTCTGGAAGCCTGCCATCGTTTAGGACCTAAAAAGGGTGGCGATAATAACCGCAGTCGGCCTGTGCTTTTGCGCTTCGCAGCACGTAGTGTACGTGAGCAGGTTTGGAATGCGAAGACTTCTTTGAAGGGTTCGTCGCTATCAGTCTCAGAGTTCCTGACCCTGCCTAGACAGGAGGTCTACACTGCCAGTAGAAAACACTTCGGAATGACTCGGTGTTGGTCAAGGGATGGAGTGGTGGTGGTGTTATGTCCCGACAAGAGCCGCAGGAAACTTATCTCCATGGCGGAGTTGCAGCCTCTCATTCAAAAGTTTCCTTTATCATCCGTCGCTGAGACGCAGAAGAAGTATAAACCCGCCCCTAAAGAAAAGCCCGCTCCAAGAACAAGAAAAGCGGCTGCCGCCGCAGCGAAATCTTAAACTGTGGCTTGTTGTTGTTTTTTTTTTGATGGACTCACTGCAGCGGTACTCGTAATTTATTTTTATTTGTTTTTTTTCTCCTACTTGGTTATGTTCGCAGTTGACAGCTACAAAAAATGTTGCACGCACATCTGACATTTAGCACAGAACATTTCATAAGTTGCGTTCGTAAACCAATATTTTTTTAAGGCCATAGAGGTATTAAGGCTCTCGGAATAAATTATTGGTTTTTTTTTTTTTTTTTGTGTGTCAGCTGCATATCCTAACTTTTGCCTTTTAAAATGGAACTGATGTTAATTTGTCTACCATGTATAAAATGATGTCAGCCGGCCAGCCGTTGGTTAGATAGGTACTTGTTTTCTTTATAAGCCTGTGTTTGTAAAGAGGGCAGTTGTTTTTTGTTGATTAAGTTGTTTATTTGTCTTTATAATTTTACTATATATACCTAGTTACATACCTATATATTATAACCTATATATTATACCCCTATATTTTATTATATCATAAACATACAATGTCTGATAATATTCCTCTTGGTCACGACTTTTTCTCATGCTCTTCTTCCGATGGCTTTGAAAGCGCAGTCAGTGATGATGACTCTGTCCTGATCGATGACAGCCCGCTCCACTCTAGGCTTAAGTCTGTGTTCTCAACTAAATCCCCCAACCTCAATTTAGTACACATCAATGCTCAGAGCATTCATGCTCATTACACGGATTTCCTTACTGCGTTTAGCAATCAGGAGATAGATGGAATTCTTGTGTCAGAAACTTGGCTCTCTCCCTCGCTTCCCTCCACACTCTATCCACTTCATGGTTTCAGAGTATACCGCAACGATAGAACTGGTACGTCTGGTGGTGGGGTATGTCTCTATCTTCGCAGCAATATTCCCTGTGAGGTTGTTAGTCAGAGTGACAGCCCCGTACCTTATAAAAGCTCTTTCGAATACATTTTCTTTAAAATTACGTTGCATCACAACAAAATTCTTCTTGGCGTCAGCTACAGCCCCTATTGCAATGTTAACTTTTTCCCTACTTTTGAATCCGAATTAAATAACCTCAGGCCAGATTACGACCACATTATTATAATGGGAGACTTTAATACGAATCTGTTAGCTGGTGACTCTCGGAGTAAGGCCTTTCAATCTCTTTTATTTTCCCTCGATCTTCACATTCTTCCTCTCTCGGCTACGCACCATCCTCCCAATAGTTCTCCTACTTTGTTAGATTTTATCATTGTCTCCAAGCCCCAGGCCGTCTGTTCTCATGGGCAACTCACAGCTCCTTTCTCGTACCATGATCTAGTTTACCTTGCCTACAAATGTCGTCCCCCTAAGCGACGGAGCAAAGTCATCCTGCAGCGAAACTTTAAGGATATGGACGTTGATCGCCTTAAGCAGGACCTAAAGGAACTGGACTGGTCTATTATTTTTGATTCTGAGACTGTTGATGAGAAGGTTGAGCTTTTTGTGGTTTCTCTTACTAACATATATGACATTCACGCTCCCTTCAGACAGATCAGAGTTAAACATTTTCCGGCTCCATGGCTTACTGCGCAGATTAGGAACCTTATGGCTAGGCGCGATCGGGCTAAGCTGAAACTCAAAAAGTATCGTACTTCTGACAACATGGTTTTGTACAAAACTCTTCGGAACCGCTGCAACAAAGTTTGTAGAGATGCAAAGCGGCGGCATATTCATTCGTCCATTGATCAACTCTCTCCCCCGCAGGTGTGGAAGTTTCTGCGATCGCTGGGTGTTGGGAAGTGTCCTGAACCTCTACAAAATACTCTCGACCTTAATGACTTGAACACTCACTTTTCCACTCCGCCAATCTTACTTGACTTCTTGACCAAGTCTTCCTCTCTCAACAAATTGGCACAAAAGGAACTTCCCGACTGTGACTCCTTTGTGTTCCACAACATCACTGAGGGTTGTGTTAAAAAAAGGATATTGTCCATTACTACAAAAGCTGTGGGTAGCGATGGTCTCAGCCGTGACATGCTTCTCCCAATTATTGATGAATTAGTACCGGTGATCACGCACATCTGTAACTTTTCTCTCAGCACCAATGTCTTTCCCTCTGCCTGGAAAAAGGCACAGGTTATACCCCTACCCAAAATCTCCAACCCCACATCTTTTTCTCAATTCCGTCCCATCTCGATCCTACCTATCCTTTCTAAAATTATTGAACATGAGGTGCAAACTCAATTATATTCCTTTCTTTTTAAAAACAATCTCCTTAGTCCATTTCAATCAGGTTTCCGGCCCTTTCACAGTACAGTCAGCGCTCTTCTTAAGGTCACCGACGACATCCGACTTGCTATGGACAAAAAAAAACTTACGTTAGCAGTCTTACTTGACTTTAGCAGTGCGTTTAACTCCGTTGACTTCGACATTCTTCTCGGCATCCTCCGATCTTGTAACATCTCCGCATCTGCGGTTGAGTGGTTCGCTTCATACCTCGGTGGACGTGTGCAGAGTGTGTGTATCGATGAAGCGTCGTCGACCTGGTGTGAGTTAAAAGCGGGTGTTCCTCAAGGAGGAGTGCTTTCTCCTCTACTTTTCTCCATTTTTATAAATGAGATCACCCGTGCGCTTTCATCGAACTACCACCTCTATGCCGACGACCTTCAGATATACACACACTTTGATGCTGGCTCCGTCCCAAACGATCAGTCTGCTAGGCTCACAAATGCAGCTGCAGCATTTGCCTCCATTAATGGAGACCTGCTGGCTATTCGAGGATGGGCACGTGAATTTGGTCTGCTCGTGAATCCCTTGAAATCGCAGGCTATTATTTTTGGGAGCAGACCTCTGAGAGATAGCCTGTCTCTTGAACACCTTCCGCCCATCTGTTACGACAATGTCCCCATTGCTTTTTCTGATAGGGTTAAGAACCTTGGCCTTATCATGGACTGCAACTTGTCGTGGCATGCTCATGTGAACGACGTCAGTAGGCGAATGCATTTTTCTTTTCAGTCACTCAGAAGACTTCAAAATTTTCTGCCATTCAAAACTAAGGTTCTCTTGGCACAGACACTGCTGTTGCCGCTCCTGGACTACGCTGACGTCTGCTTTATGGATGCGACTGAGGCTCTTGTAAATAAGCTTGAGCGCCTCCAAAATCTCGCGATTAGATTTATATTCGGATTAAAAAAATATGATCATGTATCCGAATTCAGACGGCAGCTAAAGTGGCTCCCTATACGCATGCGGCGCAATGTTCACATGCTTTCCCTCTTATATAATTTGCTGAGAAATCCCAGTGCCCCACAGTACTTGCGGGAAAGATTCTCGCTGCTGCCTCCACGTGCCAGGCCACAGAGGACTTGTGATGTTAGGACCTTACAAGTTCCTTCCTGCAACTCACAGTTTTACTTTAAATCATTTTCTGTGCGTGCTGCTCGTATGTGGAACGGTCTACCTAAATCTATCAGGGAGAGTCCATCTGTTGCTGTCTTCAAGGCCAAACTGAAAGAGCACTTCCTTTTTTCATTATCGCAATAGGTTTATTTAGTTTATTTATTTAGTTTGTTTATTTACTTAGGTATTTATTTATTTACGTATTCTAGTTATTTATCATCTTATAAGTAAGTTTATGTAACTTTTCAATTCTATAGCCATATATATATATATATATATATATATATATTACATATGTATGATTGTACTGGGTTGTAATATAGTACGTAATAATTATTGTACACTTTCCTCACTTGTTTATAATGTTCGTATCACCACATCAAGGGTTGGCTGGAAGAGATTTCTGCTGAAATAAGCTCGCCATGTACACCTTTTAATTCTGTTAATGTTTTGTTTTATTCGTGTAATTTTATGTGTGCAATAAAGTATAAAGTATAAAGTATGGAACTCTCGGTGCGCTAGTCGGAACCCTAGGTCCTGTTTTCTTACAATACTTTGATTATTTAGCTATTTACTCATATATTACATAATTATATATTTTATTGGCTGAAAGTTTACTTTTTTAACAAATGGACACTATAAGCAATAAAATTTGATCACAGATTCTTACCGTAGAACAACAAATGTTTTATGTTCCCGAAAGAGGGAAAAGGAGAGGAGAGAGGATTTAACATCTCAAAATAATCAACCGCTCCACACATTTTTGTGTCGCAACTTTTATTTTTAGTACGTACAGCTGCTTTTTTGGCACTCTTGATAAAATAATTTTTATCTTTTTTTTAATGCTCATAAAATAAAAATAAAAAGGGGTTTAATAATAATTAAACTTGGGTTTATTTAATTTCAAATGCACTTCAAATATAGAACGAAGTACATTTTACAAAATTTATCGTCGTAGTTTAAAATAATTTTTACGAGTTTTTCATAACTGGTGACTTGAATCATGCATTTTTATTGAATAAGATCCCAATTCAAGAGACAAAATTTGTTGGAAGGAATTTATAGAAATAAACTCACTCTGTATGCTATAATAAATCCCAAAGGTCTTACTACTTCAGCATAATAAATCCTAAAGGTCTTACTATCATTGACTGTGCATTCAACAGCACATCAACCTTTACATTTTAGTTGCAAAATATCCCTCAACTCATCAGTTGATATGCTGTTGATCGTACTTGAAGGTTTTAAGCTTATCTCAGTTTAGATTTTATTACAGGAAAGTTAGAATTTCAAAGAAAAGGGATGATTTCAGACTACTTTTCCTTGTCACAATTTCCCCTATCATTTTCGGAAGTGTAATGTTACAAGTGTCGTGACACCTGCAAATATGCGGCAATTCATAACGCGCGTCGCGTCGCGTGACGTATGACGCGCCAGTGCGCGCGCTTTGTCGCGTGTTTGTTCAATGGATATGGCGCGTGTTATGATACATGGTGTTGGTACAGCGCGTGTGACGTCACAAATTCATTCCGAACTAGTTTCGCATGCAAAAACGTGAAAGTACCGTTTCTGTAAAAGTAGATGAAATGAATCTGAAATGAAATGTTGTGAAAAAAAAAAACATTGTAAAAAGGATATGGATATGGCCAGGTGGGCAACGTTAAACTTACACAAATTAGTTCAACCGTGTACAAAAATACTCGCAAAATGTGAAAATCTACGCAACCGAGCACACTTTAAAAAAAAAATACGGTTCGTGCGGTGTTTCTGTATAATCTGTCGGACGCTAGTTTGCGGAAGAGATATCGCTTAATTCATTAATTTATTCGTTCATACGGCTTTTGTTTTACAAATTGTTGAGTGCAGAGTCGCGTCGCACAAACAGGCTTTCCATTGTGACATCATTAGTAGGAACGCTTGCCAGGAAATATAATTATCAAAAGTCCGTTTTAGTTTCGTGCACTCGAAAGACATAAGTTACGGAAAATCTTAACCAATAATGTTAAGGTTGACCTGTGGTTGTCTGTACTGTAGGTACGTTACAATATTAAGATTAAAATCATACATTTCGTCACAAGCTTTTTTACTGTGGATACAATGCGATCTTAGGAAAATATGACGTGTTGGTAATTTCTAATAATCCTTCTAACAAACATATTTCAACAGTCAAATGCAAATTAGGTTGATGAACTCGGTACACTTACTTGGGAACCTACTCAGTACACTCGGTACGCCCGGTATACTTGTACACTTGTTAAGTTACCTGCGTGTATTCCACGTAGATACCTTAGACTTTAGAGGAATGTAACGTAGACGATTTTTTCACTTTTTCCTGCTCTACCAGCTTATACTATTATTATTATTATAAACATTTTTGCTTGCGCGATGCAGGAATGTTGGAGTTTATAGTGCGCGCGCAGAATTGACATGTGCTTTGCACACGAGTATCTTTACAATAGCAATGCCGCAGAAATGAAAATGCTCGCAGCATTGAGTTCGTCTTAATGCTGCGAGCATTTTCTACCGCGGGAAGTAGAGATGAGAGTACATTTATTGCACATACTTATTAACGGCAGGTACGCTCTCAGTTCCATTAAGGCATAATTAGACGTGTGCACCGGCGAGGTAGACAGTGAGTGTAACAGATTATGTTGTTTACAGATTACCGCTCTAGTCGCGCTATGACCGCATAGAGCGCAGAGCGGATTAGGGCAGAACTTCTCATTTGCCAACTTGGACACAAAATTTCTGTTTCTCAAAATATCACGGAAATTGCTTATAAGCCGGCAATGCAATGCTATTTTGCCGGTTGGTAATAAAAATGAAATAATGTTTTAGCTAAACGTTGCATAAAAATATGAGTAAGCAGCTATGTAATTGTCATTAAAGGTAAATCTGAACTTTTGCGAGTAGGACATTTGTGGTAGAAGGCTTTCTTAGCCGAATATCTCCTCATAAGAATAAGAATAAACTTTATTTGACAACATTACAAAGAATTACATAAGGTAGGCACGTAATCAAGCCAATATCCTTTCAAAGAATTACAAACAATAGGTGCATAATTAAGTTAGTAAACCATAAAACACTTTGATAATTGTGATTTATTAACGTTCTGTTTTTTTTTTTTTAGATTACAGGTATAGTTTTCTATTTCAGTGGCTTGGTCATAGATTCGAGTTAACCCACACTATTGACCATCCTATTCTCTTTTTCCCTACAATCTTTATTGGCGCCTGAAAAACCTAGTCTCCGCCTCTAGTAGCGTCGCCGGTCTGCGGGCGAGGCGGCGCCGCGTGAGGACGCGACAGTAATTTGTCAAACGTCTGCGCCGCGCCTTAACATCTCGGCTACAGCCGACAGCCGCACGATTAATGACCTTATTGCCGGGTGATACGGGCGATATTGCCCCGATAGGAGCCGAGCTCAAAGCACTCGAGTAAGAAATAAAACGTACATTATCTCAGTCGTTAGTGAGAGGCTTTCGTTTTTGGGGCAAACATCTTAGCGTTTCTTTTCGATTAAGAGTGCATCTTGATTGGTGTTTTTCCCAGTGGAGTCATTTTTTATAGTGCCGAGGAAAATTCATTTGTCATCGAAGACCGACTTTCTTATCCCCCCGTTTAAAGTTTGCCGGTCGAGTAGTCAACAAAATTTGTCAGACATTGATAATGTAGTGAACTGAAGTATCCCGCGCGTTATTATCGAGCCACACTTCCAACGTTTGCTTAGCAAACGACACCGCTAACTGCGGTCTATTTGCAGATATTATCTAAAAGCCTCTTATTTCACACCCGCCCGTGTGTAAACACGATATCTAGGGCTTCTATTTGTATTTGTACTGCTCAAGTGTGGGATCGTCCGTAAGTCAACGTCGACTGGTTACGAGTACTAATGTGACTAACTTGAATAAGTAATTTACGACTTTGCTTTATCTGAATGTTAATGAATGGTCTTCATGATATTCCGACAGAATTGCATTATCCTGGTCGCTTTACTGCAGTTCTGTACAAGTAGTTTCGTCGCAGCTTGATGTTTGTGCGGCAGGGCCATTAGCGCTGCGTGAGATATTAAAATTCATCGGGCGGCGCAGTGTCTCGCGAGCGAGCGTCTCCGCCGGCCCGGCTCGTCCCGGCTCGGCCCGGCTCGGGTAAGCGGGATTAGTCGGGTTAAGCGAGCTTTTACAGGATTAGGCTCCTGATAGCGTAAAACTGTGTTTGAATTGCTTGACATCTTCTGTCTTTTTAAGTTGAACGCGTCAACTTCTTCCTTGTATCGTATTTCTAGAGGACTATTACATATGCAAAATGCTTTACGGGAACGATTTTATAAACATAATAGTTTAACAAAGCTTAGATTGACTGTGACGTAAGTTTTCAAAATGCGTGCATGCATGTTAACAACTAATATGTGGACCAATTTTGTTTAAATTAGGTTAGGTTAATGCTCTTTATTGCACACTCTTTACTTTATTTATATTCTTTATTGAAATTAATGCAGAGTGAAGCGGAAAATTACGATTTATTTTTCTATAACCGTAGTTTAACAGTGCACGGTGGTACCTGGCCCCAGGACATCGCTAAACACCGAGCTCCGTTTATCATACAAATGGATTTCCTGAATTAAAACCAGAGTTGAGGCTGCAGCGTTCATTAAACACTACAAGCCGCTGTCCGAGCCGATCTCGACTCTATTCCAAGGACGGTAGAGACCACGAGCGAAGCCCAAAGTACGGTGGACGGTACAATAGCGGTGCTCAAGAGAGAAACTATAGAGTCGTTGCTTAATGACGTCCTTGAGATGGCAACTGCTTTGAATACGGTTCCCCCCTCCTTGTGTACTTCAGCAAGGCGTGGAGTATCGCTCCACTAGACTTAAATGATTCCAAATCAAATCATGCTTTTGCGTTTTACCGTAGTTACGTCTACTAATTTTCACTAGTCTCACTACTGGGTGAGTTTGAATTCGTATAGCGTATTTTAAGGGGACGTTCTAACTATGATTTAGAAATATATATAAGGCTGATTAAAAAAAAAATACGCAAAAAAATATTTTTTTATTTACCCAAAATGACTTCACTTAAGCATAAACAAACAATGTCGGCGCCGGTTAACCCAATTGTTTTTTTAATTGTTTGCGCATATTGGACTACATACTCTTAAGCATTTTACATATTAGAAAACGTTTTTCGACGTTATGGTACTTCTTAACACTTAACACGAATTTGGATTCACAGTTTGGTGCCAAAGGTCGGAAATCATGAATATTTACAAACATTTTATACCATTAATGATGAATCATTAATAATACTGTTTTTCACAATAAAAAGAACATTCCCTCAAAATATTGCTAACGCTTTCAAAATCACCCTGTAGTTTTTGATATCATTGATATTGAATGGATTCATGTATAGAGAAAAGAAGAGCGGGTGAACGTACGCTTCTGCTGTAAAGAGAAATTTCCCGCCAGGCAGATGCCTGCAGACATTATATATTATTTATTATATGGTATGTCATATGAAACACTTTGCTTGCGCGATGCAGGAATGCTGGAGTATGTAGTGCGTGCGCAGAGTTGACATGTGCTCGCCACATATGTATTAGTAATTAGTAACCATAGTAACTCTAATACGACTATCCAACAGATAGATAGAAAACACTTTATTGTACATAAAAATAGAAATTACACAGATATTTCTTAATCTAAGAGTACAGATGGCGGCCTATAATCGTCAACTCTCTCGGATTCGTCAAAACATCATACTTTTATTTATTAGCATATTTCGTGATATTAGTACATACAGTCACGAATACATTTTATATGGGTTGAAACATGGATATCACCGATGTTTGACATCGGTTAAGATATCATAACTTTACTTGGCTTCATATCCAGGACTAATCATTGGAAAACACAAATTGTGTAACGAAGCGGGACTACATTAGCAGTGAATTAATACCATTACTGATAATCCGGCTTCTTTATAAAAGCTGTATTTAGCAAGCAAATGAATGGATTTCTAAGAGAAATAATTGAAAAATAACTCAGTTGAATTGTGTTTATCTCTTCTACATTTAAAAGTGATTAATAAGCTTTCACTTGCGTCCACTTTAAACAAAAGATAAGATAAGATAAGAATATTGTTTATTGTATACCGGAAAAATTTTTACAGAAACAGCAATGACAAAAGAAAAGATACAATTGTATACTTAGTATCCCGGAGCAGTTTCTTACTGGCCCAGATAGGTACATACAGACACTACTAGCTAAAAAGGGTGGGTCGCCCAGCGCGCGGTTGCCGGCCGCCGGCTGCCGGCCGGTCGCTGGTCAGTGTGTAAGTAAAGTGAGGTATCAATTCCCACGCGGACCCGCGTCAACTGTCGACACTGCATCAGACGGAGCCGAGCAGGTCCGGCTAGTAAATAACGTAAGGAAGATCTTTCTCAAGAAAGCACTCGGTTCCACAAATTTCAATCTAATCTCTGCGTTCCTTAATTCGAAATCACGTATCAATCTTAAAATTTTAGAAGGCTTTAGAAGTGTTAGCTACATCCTAATAGAACCGTTATACCAGTGCTAGATAATTTGTATCACATTTAGTAGCAATTCTGCCTATACTTAATACCTTAATAGACTTACAGCGTCTGATGATTAGTCACTAACTTGAACGTAGATAAAAATATGATAAATAAAAAAGATTCATTTATCTCATGCTAAGTTAAATCCCGACAGGATATTGCCGAAAGTTGTCAACTATAGTAAGGCAATTGTTGAATGGTTGATCATTTAAAGTAGGAGCTGATCAAAATGGGAAGGGACTTTCTGTAACATCGTATGCCACACGCTGACTTACCCGCTGACTCCTAAACATAAGCCCTGCAAGTTTCAAACTGAGCTTTAAGTCCTGGTATTTGTATCTGAATTCGCTTGGTGAGTTGCTTAAGTGCCGCTGTGTCTCTAAATATTATTACGCCAGAAAACTGAGCGTTGTGTCTTGGTAATAAAGACTGAAATGACTCGCTTTGGTACTCGGACACCTGCGCCGGACCCTTGTCCCTCAAGTGCTAAAGCGGCTGTCGACGCGCGGCGCGTAATAAAACAAACGATGCATCTTGCCCAGTACATTTGTACACCTGCTACGAAGGAAACTGGTCTTTACGTAGTCTCAATAAGAGTTGTGGGACATAATTGAATAAATTGGCGTGTGATTGTACATACTCACTCAATGGCATAACGCTCGTTTATGACGCCATAGTTTTCTTTTCAAGACATTTTCCGAGTCGGCCTCGGCCGAAGGGTTCTGTTTACATTTTCCTTTCAGTGAATAAGAGAAGAAGGCAGTTGAAACGGATATTTTATTCTCGGGGCCATTGTGTATCTGACAATCTGCAGAGGCACCTGTATCAACGTCGAGCGACCGGAATATATGGGATAAGCTGGGGACCGCGGACAGCACGAATGCAAACGATCGTACACTGTGACACTCTTCTCCGGACACAGAAGGTTTGGTAAATAGATACAAGTAACTTTATGAATACAACTGAATAAATAAAATGGACCTACAATGATTTGATTCGGGACTCGCCCAATAAATCCTGCATATGCGTGGACGTATAATTATCGTCGTAGACGGTGCTATTACTAAATAAAAATAAAAATACTAATTATAATAAAATAAATAAATATAACTTAGTTCACTAGGTATAGAAAATTATCGATATTTAATTATAATTTAACTACTTCTTGTAAGCAAAAATTTGAAGACTCAAGTCTTTTTAGGGTTCCTTACCTCAAGAAGAAAAACGGAACCCTTATATGATCACTTTGTTTTCCATTCGTCCATCCGTCAGTCGGTGCGTCCGTCCGTTCATCTGTCTGTGAATACCCTTTATCTCGGGAAGGCGTGGAGGTATCGAATTGAAATTAAAACCATTTACTCAAGTCTAAAGTCCCTTGAAGCTGTTAAAAAAAGACACGGCCGGTTATGCCGCAAAAAACGTATATTTCGAGACTCAAGGAAATCAAAATTTATAAGGTACTTTCCGTTGACCTAGAACTGTGAAATTTGGCAAGTAATATTGTCTTATACTAGAAATACAGGAAAAAATCTAAAAACGGTACATTTGTAATTAAATCATTATAAAATTTCTTTTTGAAGTTCGGGAAAAGCTCAGAAAAAACTGCGAGACTGATCTATTTATAATGTAAGTACCTACCTACAAATTTGTACAGAACCCTCGATGTACAAGTCCGACTTGCACTTGGCCGGTTTTTTTGAAACAAATTGCTATGAAGTTTGAGATTAAATTTCAACATTGTTTGAAAAATAAAAAAATCATCACTGAGAATTTTTTAATTGGTTGGTTCAGATTTGACGTCACAATATACAGGTTATAACGAAAACCCCTACAACTTCCACAAGAGGCGAGAACCACCCAAGAACTTCGCAATACGAAAAACTGTTTTTCGCCTTTATGTCACATCCTTTTTGGAAAGTTAGGGGGATTTTGTCTCAACCAGGATAACAAGTGGTAAACTCAATCAAGCATTTTATTAAGACAATTTCAGTATGTACTCACTTTTAGATTTTCTCACTAAACAAAATAAAAATATCATTATTTTATCGTTACAGCAAACCCTTACTATCTCACTTATTGTTAAAGAGCACTCCGTTCGTAAGTAGATCAATCTATGGCAATTAACTGTTTAAATTTAATGCCATCAGCGAAATGATTCTGTTCTAGTAAAAATTAACTTTAAATGCGACTTAATGCGATCAACGAAATCCTCACCGAAGTGAGTATTCTGTCTTCAGACTAAGTGTAAAATATCTCGATAAGGGAATTCGACGTCACCTATAACACACTTGTCAGCAGGCGGTGGCGGGGTGCGGGGCGCGGGGTGCGGGGAGCGGGTGCGGCTCCACACTTGCCACGGAATCTTTCAATCGTTATCTTTTATTCGCGACCGGTAGTTACCGTTGGGGTGTGCCGTGTGAGACAGTGCGTTAAACTTCTTATTTTGCTTGTGGTTTGGCCGTTCCAAAACAATGAAATACATCCTACTCGGCCATATCTATGGAGAATGACCGATTGTGTATGACTTATTTTTGTTAGGTAATCCAGTACGCGTACGTAAAAAGTTCGCATCTTGGGATTACACATTTAAGAAAGAAAGAAAGAAGTCATTTATTTAAATTGTTACAGAAATACAAAGTTAACATGAAGGTACACAAACAAAATACTCGAACGTCAAAAAAACAAAAATAAAAACAAAGCAATCGTGAAGAGAACATGTGAGGCATACATATAGAGTCAAAGGCCATGACTACTATACTCTCTAGGTCAAATGCTTAATGTGGCACGATAGTATTGCTCTGACGTATTGCTAGAAAATGTGTGCGTTAATACGATGGCACTACGTGCTAACCTCCGAATTATGTATTTTTCTAAAAAAAAGTTTCTAGCATGTTTTATAATAAATTTGTTGGTGTAATGTCTTTCTTTCGTTGTCTTTTTGCCAAAACAAAGTCTAACTTTAAACTTACTTACTCCAGAGTACAAGAAGTTAAGTTCAGCAGACACAATATTTATGCCACCAATGACTCAGTCATACAAAACGTATAGAATATAGAGAAAATTGTTGTCATCATTAGCAAAAAACTCTATCAGTAACACCTCACAATTACATAAGCTCACGCGTGTATCCTGGAGGGGAGGCAGAGACCAGACCATGATCCTGACAAATCTCTTTCGCTTCATCAACATTCATTAGTCGTTGCATGCACGCACGCCGGTTCCAGGTACTTTTTATCTTTTTTTTTAACGCCTCATCTATCGCTCTAAGCGATAAGACCGCCAAATGCATGCCACTACTTAGATATAAGAAACTATTTGTAATATCTTTCACCTGGTTGTGCAATAAAGTGTTCTCTATCTATCTATTGTTATAACACTGTTATAACCATAATATGGTAGGACATTAAATACTGAAGTATGTTGCATTAAAGACCCGATCGGCCACAGCTACACCTTAATGCATTATGCGTCAATCCAGTATCTCCTCCTCCTTGCGACGATGCTGCGTTCCTACCCAGTTGACACACGCCGAGAATTAATGACGGTCGAGCTACCCCTACCGCCCCTACCGCCCCAGTCGCACTGGCCCCGCGGCCGTACTTCTACGGGATTTATGGAGTGAGGATAGACAGGCGGCGTTTGACGAGTCTGTCGCCAGCTCGAGAACATACGCTATTGGGACCTTTACTCGGGCAACTAACCAACCAATACCAAATGAGTTAATATCCAGGACATCAGCTTGATGTATCAGTATTTGGAGCTTTAGCAGAGGGTTTATATATTTTCAACGTCACTAGTAAAGTGTTCTACCACAAAGACGCATTTATTAGAAAAAGTAAGAAACTTTCATCATCATCATTATCATCAGCCATTTGACGCCCACTGCAGGACATAGGCTTCCTTTGTGGTTTTCATAGCCATGAGGGGTTTTGCCATAATCGCCACGCTTGGCAGGTGGGAAAAAACTAAGAAAGAAACTTTAACTTTAGTCAAATAATAATATTTATAAATAATATCACAATAATCATCAACGTTTAGCCTAAAAGTACCTTTAAACTATTGTTGAAAATTTAAATATAGTTGTTATCTACATAAGCGGATGATAAGCCTAGAACAGATACTATAATATAGACTAGCACAGATTTAATGCATATAATATCTTGCAGCGAGCGCGAGCGCGGCGAGGGCGAGCGCGGGGCGCGGCGCGCGGGCGGGGGGCGCGGCGCTCGGCTCGTGGCAGGCGCGCAGGCCGGGCCCGATGCAGGCGGCGTAGGCCATGAGGTGCGGCAGCTGGCTCTGCTCGTACAGTCCGGCGAACACGTGGTGCCGCGGCCCGCGCGCGAACACCGCCACGTCGTCGCCGCCGTGCGTCTCCGACTCCAGCGGCACCTCCACGTGCGCGCGCCACCGGAGATCGCGCGCCTCTGTCACACACATCGAACAAAGACACATGTGATAGTAGTAAGTCATACAGTGCTGCTCGGCGAACGGGGTTTAAGTTCCAAACAAGCGTAGTTGGCTTTATAATGCAGTGGGCTACTGAGCATGTGACGGAAAAGCAACTCACCAAAACCAGACTCCTCTGCAAAGTTGGCACGCACGCCGTCAGCGACGTGTGGGCGGAAGCCGGGCCCGTTGGCGTAGGAGAGCGTGAGGTAAGGCACGCCGTCGTCGCCCACGCTGTCGGACGCGCCGAGGATGTCGCCGCCGCGCCGCGTGTAGCCGTTGAACGCCATGACGTGCGCGTGGTCGGACGTGACCACGAGCAGCGTGTCCCGCGGGTCGCCGAGCTGGGCGGCGGCCTGCACGGCGGCACTCAGCTCCAGCGTCTCGTCGAGCGCCAGATGCACGTAGTTGTCGTGGTGCGCGTGGTCGATGCGGCCCCCCTCCACGAACAGGAAGTACCCGCGCGGGTTGCGCGCCAGCCGCCGCATGGCCGCCGTCGTCAGCTCCGCCAGCGTCGGCTCCGACTCCTCAGGCCCTTCCAGGTGATAGCGCAGATGCGTGCCCTCAAATAGTCCGAGCAGATAGTCCGCCTCTTCAGTAGAGTTGAGCAGCTGTTGGCGATGCCACATGTACTCGTGACTGACACCACGCGTTACTTTGTCTACGCGCCACTCCTCGAGTAGGTTACGTCCGTCTGTGCGCCGTCCCAACGTATTCTCCTCATCTCTCGTATCGTTAGGCAAGAACTCGCGGCGTCCGCCACCCAAGATCACCTGCGAAAAGCAAAGCATAAAACAGACAATCAATGACGGAACCTCTATCCATAGTACAGGATCTACCTAGTTTGGTTTAAACAGTAATGAATAAATAACGTATACTTAACATCCATGTCTACTTGTTAATTAGTCATAACTTTACATGTATACCGATGTTTGTTTCCCCATAACGATCTTTATCTTATCTTATCCACCGCGCACATGAATTACCTTAAACTGGTTGCCTGGATATCCATGTATAAGCTGTTGTGCGATGTCGGGGCACGCGGCGGGGTCGTGCCCCGCGGCGCGCACTTGCGCGTCGTTCTCCCAGCCGCGGTTGGCGGAGCGCGCATACGCGCCGGCCGGAGACGCGTGAGTAACACGTGTTGTGGTCACGATACCTATAGGTAAATAATTGTCATAGAGTTGTATTGTAATGCAACTGCGCTATGTCGCGCCACACAACGGCGAGTCTTCAATGGAATCTTCGATGGCGTCATGCCGCCTAGCAGCGTGTGTGCACACATTTAGGGTCCACAAAAAATACAAATCTTTACATTTTATGTTTATCGTGATCATAGGCTAATGTTCAACGGCAAAGCCGACATGGTTAGGACGTCAATTAAATAAATATTGGTCTATGTTATTAATTACATGATGCCATTACCATTCTATCATGATGATACTATCAAAACTAATACGGATTAAATGAAAGAGGCTTAGATTTTATAAAAATATTTAGAAGGGAAAATTCAAGTAGTAGAGGTGGACCGAACTTATTCACGTAATTCAATAATAAAAATGGGAGTTCCACAGCGATCGATTTATAGACCGTTCCCTTTTTTAACCGACTTCAAAAAAGAAGGAGGTTATCAATTCGACGCGTATATCTATATAGTTTTTTTTGCTATATTTTCGCATAACTCCGTCAAATCTTAACCGATTTTGACAATTCTTTTTTCGTTCGAAATTTCGTTCCCATTAGTGACATTTTAAATTGGTGAAGATCTGATGACGACTTTCAGAGATGGAGAACGAAACTCTTCAATGGACAGCAGTAAATAAGCCTTATTGGGGCCCATCCTTTAGTAATATCCGTATGTTTCATAAAATAGCATAAAAGTAGTCCCACGTTAATTTGGTGATATTCTGGTGAAGACTTTTGGAGATGGAAATTTAGAACATCAAATTTTAAAGCAACGAATTAAGTAGGGTAAATTATTGTTATAAGGGACTTGTTTATTTTTTCTCCCGCTCCCTCACTATAAATAAGAAAACAAACAAATCCCTTTAAAACGTAGATTGCAAATGGAAATAAAAAAAATATTATTATTATTATGCGTATTTGGTCATACCAGCGTCGCGGCCATCTTCCAGCGCCCAGGCGGCGATGGAGCTGATGTGGTGCGCCGTGTTTTGCGAAGCTGTACAATTCCAACGAGGCACCGCCGCCGTGAGGCCGAGCGTGCCGCGGTTGGCCTTGACGCCGCAGAGGTAGGCCGTGGCCGTGCAGGCCGAGTCGGCGATCTGCGCGTCCGCACAGTAGGTCTTGGCGAGCCCCACGGCGGGGAACGCCTCGAAGGAGAGCTGCGCCTCCTCGCCGGGCCGGCCGCGGCGCTGGCCCAGCAGCGTGCGCGCCGCCGCCAGCGTGGGCACCGACATGCCGTCGCCCAGGAACATCACCACGTTGCGCGCCGTGCCCATGTTCGCGTGGTTGGCGATCCGCTCCTCCAGCTGGCCGCGCGCTTCCCGGTACCAGAACTCGGCGGAGTCCTCCCCCGGGAGCAGGCGCGCCGCCGGCTGCGGCGCCGGCTCCGGGTGGTACCGGTCCGCCGCCGCCGCTGTAACACAGAGCGCGCTCAGTCGCAGACCCCCTCCGCCTCCCCCCGCCCCGCTCACCGATCCATCTTACAGTTTTACCTACCGGCCATGATCACAAGTAGCCCGAAAAAGCGGCGCGACATTTCTGCTGGAATATCCGGAGCATTGTGTCTCCACAAAACATCGTTTTCAATCTAATATTACTATTCCTATCTTATCAGTACATACATGTCGATATTAATTAAAGTTACAATATCTTCGGACCACTAATGCTCAGATTTCATGGTCCGTGAACTGACTTAATCAGTATTTTATCGGTAAAACACCTTATAAGGTATAGTACAGCTGATAACATTGTTTAAAGCATGTCCGTTTAATAAATTATAAACGAGCTCATTCTTATCAAAATAATTTACGAACGCTATATAAATGACTACAATTCGTACCTACCTAACATTCAAGGACTTAAATATAGATAGAAAACACTTTTATCGCGCAACCAGAAGACTATCTGTCTTAAATTTTCAATTCCCGTATTTATTATTAAAGGTTTTTTTAAAGCCTTCTTCAGATTTTTCCGCAACTGTTTTAATGTAGAAACAACTTAACCAAAGAAAGTACTCGACTAAGAGTAAAATGTTTAAAGTTAAAATGTTAAAAAGTGAAAGTTTTTCATATTGTACACCTACCTTACCTAGGTAGGGTTTTTCCTAGGGTTTTTCCATCTTAGAGACTTAAGAAAATTCATTACCTATCTACTTTGTACAAATTAAAAAGCTTTTTAACGAGCTGTGCAGCTTTCAGAAGGAATGTATAATCGCAGTATTCCCAAAGTTGCAGCGTTCCTTGTACAGGCCGCAATAATGGAGGTTTCGTCCAACAGATCTTATAGCACGAGGTATTAGAGCCAGGTGATTTCCCAAGTTTCGCTGAGTATACAAGGCGTGGCTTACATACTGAGCTGCAGCTTAGTTCCCGTGGATCAGCAGTAGCTGGCGCCGTGATGAATTCGCATATTTCCACTCAAATATTCAACAACGATGCTCAAGCCTTCACGAATCTCGTAAATATATACGAGCAGATTGTTCTTTGTAACGACTGCAACGATTTAATATTCCTTTTGAAGTATTATTTTTAAAAGTTCTTGATCTGCTCTGGGAGGCTTATAGCTGGTTCCCGAATTGAGGATTTCACTAAAGAAATACTTAAATTTTGGCTATTCGAGTTTCTTAAAAGAAACGAGTTGGAGAAATTCAGAAACTAGTGATGTCTTATCATATGTTATTTAACACTTGTATTCTCTGTTCGTATTCAGAAACATGTTTGCCACCTACCGTTTTCTATATTGAACATAAGAAGTTATATGTGTCTGTTATAAGTTGTATGGAACTATTTATTTATTTGGGAACGCCAACAGCCTACGTGTCAACCAATACACTAGCAACAAAGTCTATGTCAATTTTTTTTATATGTATCCCAGTTAGCCCAGCTACAAGATGGACAGCTGACCTCATCCAAGCGGCAGGAACACGCTGGATGCAAGCCGCTTCCAACCGGTCTTTTTGGAAATCCATGGAGTAGGCCTGTGTCCAGCAGTGGACTTCTTGTGACTGAATGATGATGATGATGATGATACCAGTTAGCAACTATCTACGTTTAAGTGTCAGTAACAAGCAGTGTTTAAGTGTAAGCAGCCGACGTCCATTGATATTGATACGTGCCTATGGCATGGCATTTATGTCCATCCTCGGTCACCACCGCCAAGCGGTTATTGATAAATCCGCTAATCATCGATTAGAGAAAGGGGGCTCCTCCTTTTTTCTCAACTAGAACTAATGAAAAAACTTCGATCGTTCTAAGGCGGAGTTGGCGTCCTAAGGTACATGACTTATTTCGAAAGTTTACTTTCCCCATCAGAAATCATGCATTATTCATGCAAAAATGCTATTCTCGTTATTTGTGCCATAATTTACATATCTGGGACATATTGTGATGGGGGACCGATCCGATGATTGTGTCATGGAGCGGGAGAGCAGGGCGCTGGTGGTCTGATGCAACATGCTGGCGCGCAGGTTTGCAAGGTGTACTTCAGATGTAGGTAAAGATAACCATTTTTCTTTTTCTTTATTATTAGAAAGCGAACTGCTTTATTCAATACTATGTAGAGTGCGGGCGAGCTCTAATAGCACCCTGAGTGTAATTTGAGATAAAGTTGACTGCCATATTTTTAGGCAATACTTGAATTTGATTACACCTCTTCATTACCTACGTTTAGCTACTAATACAGGCTAAGTCTTACTATTTAAAAAAAAACTTAAATAAACCTAATAATAAAAACACTAAATGATCCTTAACATTGTTGGTTTACTTTGCTTGTTTTATAGTTTTCAGATGGTTTTGAAAGTTTTTTTACCCATTACGAACTTTTGTGCTTGAGTGCGGGAGATAAGCCTCGGCGGCTTTGCGCTGGTTCTAGATGCTTCTCGCGGCGGTCAGCTGCCGCTGGAAAAAACAAAGTAAGACTTACGAACAAGTAAAATAGAAACAACTCATTAGTACTTAGTGTACATTATTGAAAAACCAAACAAGTGCGAGTAGGAGTTCCAAACTAAATTTTATTGTGCAAAACTATGTAAATTCATTCAACCCAACTGCAAATATAAGTTTGGAATAGTTTGTGACATATAAGTAACAAATTTGCAATTTTCGGATTTTTCGGAATTATGGTGCCCTGTAGGTTATGATAGTGAATTTTGCCAGTATGAAAAATTTGATATAAATAGTCTTGATTTTGTTAATATGGAGGAACGAAGAAGAGAGAAAAGGAACTGTCTGGTACAATGTTAGTCTTTGAAAAGGTTGCTGCACTTTGTTCGATTATTAAATAGAAACAATAAGTAGTGTATTATTTACAGATAAAATTAAATACAATAAACACAATAACAATATAATAATCAGATGACTGCCTGCATCGATTTACAAAATATTTAAAAGGGGTTTACTCACCTAAATTGGGCTAGGCATTGAATTCCAAGGATCTTCTGTCTTTTCGTCCCTGTTATCGTTGCAATCTCGTGTAATCTGGTGCATCCACCGCTCGTTATTAATATCCGGTTGTTGTTGAAGGCAGCGGCGCCTTCACGGTCGCCGCGCCTCGCGCCCGCGCCGGTATCACGCCACCGGCTTACCGTTTCTCCATACTATAGTACTTTACTGCAGCAGCCAGCAAACGAGGCATCGATGGACGGACGTGTAAATGTGGGCTGAGGCACATATACGTAAGTCCATCAATACCTAGTTGTGGCCAAGGCTTGTCAAAGTCAAGCCTTGTATAGTAACTTTCTCAAATAATGCGCGGAAATTAAAATTAAGTAGTACCTAGGCAGAACCTTTTTACTTTTCAAAATCAATGACGAACAACGAGCAACAATATTTTTCCCGCGTTACAGTAGTCACTTGTTTATTTCGATTAACAGCTTTCTATTTGCAAACCAGTTCGAAATTTAAATAAAACCTTTGATAAGTTACCTCCTTGGTTGCCATGTTTCGAAGTAAAAGATCGTTCCACTTTTAACCGACTTCAAAAAAGGAGCAGGTTCTCAATTCGACGCGTATATACATATATGTCGGAGCCTGGTCAACGCCTTCTACCGGACGATAGTGATTTCTAATTTTTTATTGTTTACTCTTTGATTTAAAGTCGGTAATCCGTAATAAACCTCATGTTCAATTGTCAGTTCAGTTAATGAAGCTAATTTTGAATAATGTTAATTTTTAAATGACACTGACAGCTACAATTTAGTTTGTTAATCTGTGCTGTATTTGAGTTTGGTTTATGGTCAGAAACGTCTAGTTCTTAGTAGGTACGTCGACAGTCGCACACGTGATCTTTTCTTAGTCTATGTTTTGGAAACGTCAAGCAGTACGCTTGGGTAAGGGTTTCACAGTACTGGCAACACTTTTAGTTTGTGGCGAGAATAGGGCGTTTAAATCAACCGTTCAAATAATTTCATTCAGTAAGTCATTCTCTGGTGTCTGGTGGACATTGATGCATTCATTTTGGCGATCATCAGCTCGAACGTCTAGAAGCTTCTATTCTAGGTAGAAATATTCATTAATTCACTCAAATATTCAGTCTCACTGTGTTGTCTTCCACGCGAGCGTGGGGGTTCAATTATTTTTTATGCGTTATGAAAGTGACCAAAATGTTAACGCAAAATGGACGCATTACTTTCAGCGTTTATACGACATGGAGCGGTAAAAACCAACCGCTACGAGTACTACCTTAGAATACCTACTTAATTCGTTTTCTAAAAGAAACTTAAAAACAATTATGAGATTCTATGAAAAGAATTAATGTGCGGTACTAATAAACGCATTCTAAAAAACCTCAACTTCTTTGAACCTCGACATTCTTCGTTGATTTCCCTGGTATCGATTTTACGAAAAAAATGTTCGTAAAGGTGCAGGGAATATGTGGTTTTCGGGAAGTACATCAGTCTACAAACACACTGTATTCCATGGTTAAAACTTACTAGACGAAAATTTTATCGGTGTTCCCTTCATGAGTTAATTTATACTGCACTTTTTAGTGCATTCGGAGAACAAAATCTCTTGCAGTACAGTAAAAAGTCAGGCATTCCTGCAGTTGCGGCGGTCACGTACTCAATCCTTTAGCTGCCAAAAGGAAATAAAGTGAGCGCGCAGTGGGCTGCATCCTCTAACGGTCTACTTCGCCCTGATAGCGAAAACATACGGTTTTTAAAACTCAAGGTTTTCTCTCCGAGTACCCGTGATGACGAAGCAGAGATATTGCGAAAGTGCATCGGGGTGACATTGGCCTGATCCGGCGCTGCCATCAGGCTGCCAGCCAAGTCTCGGCGGACGAGTTCAGCACGACCTGATTACGCTGTAATGCCGCCGCCGCCGCCGCCGCCGCCGCCGCCGCCGCCGCACTCGGAGCAGAGCTGCCAATCACGGGAAAATCCTCAAAAGGCCATTTTTGCACTGTTTTGTTACATAAAATAAATATTAATGCGTAAATACAAATTATATTGTATAACCTTTTGTTATCCATAGTAAAAAAAAAATTCTTTAATTTGACATTGGCAGCACTGAAGTAGAACAACTGAACAACTGCAGCACAAACTTGAACCAATCCGCGCAATCAGCGCGCGCCCAAGTTAACGCGTTGAGTTAACGGCTACGATATTCTCCTTGTGTTATCCTTTGACCAATATTTAGTTGAGCTCGGCTATTCCTATTTGCGTGTTTGCAGATAGTTTATTGTACACTGCAGGATTTACAAAATCAGTGCTACAGATTCAGTTTCGTGACAAAACCGGGCAATGGATGGTTAATATTTGCCAAATACCAAGTGGCAAGTGCATGTCCTTTAATACTAGTTCTTGCTATGTACAAGCCCGGTACATAATTTGACGATTAGCACGATTTCTTTTGATTATTCATAATTTGACGAAAGTCTGAAGAATTCTACGTCACATCCGGCATCGCCCGCCCCGGTCAATATTTTTGTCAGGCATTATACCTACTTAATAAAAATGGTGTAGAAAATTTATCGATTCTTTTTGAAATTCATTAGTTTGACTAGATCAAGAAGTCGATATCCGTTTAATCACGTTTAAAATTATTCTAAGATTGTAGGTATTAGAAAATTAATCGGGACGGGCTGGCGAGTTTTGTTGATAACTTAATTCGTATTGATGCGGAAACACCTGGATACTTGTATTGCTGGTGAAGGAATGGTTTGCAAGGCTTAGTAATTTGAGGCGGCAACAGACAGACAGAACTCATCATAACAAGCCCCTGCAATAACAACAAGTTTTACTAAGACGGAGTGTTAATAATTCCCGTGAGCTGGCATTGGGTAGACATACAAGAAAGCTGCAGACGATCCGTTCCGTTCCGCATGAGACGGTGCGATTGTTGTAAAGCGCAAATATAAGACCTGGTGAATTTCAATTCATAGAATTCTAAATGACCCGGTCGCACCACTATAACAATGGTTTTGATTTGTTCTTTTCAAGGTAATAATCTAACAGGTTAACACCGGGTGAGATAGCAGCTAAAATTGAGTGCATGCTTGTAAAGTTTTGTACATTGCACAACATTCAATATGTATTTTTTTGCTATTTCAGCCTTATTGTAATTGTATATATTGCACATATATTATTATGTTGTCGAATGTACGAGGGAATTTTAATTCTATACTCTGTCTGTTGCGGTGGTAGCCTAGTGGTTAGAATATTGGACTCGGAAGCGAGAGACCCAGGTTCGATTCCCAGTGCGAGCATGTACTTATAACTTTGTTTTCTAAGTTATGTACATTTGTGAGGTTATAGTAGCAATACTTGCTAACTGTGAAGGAAAACATCGTGAGGAAATCTGTGTCTGAGCTATTCACATAGCTCAGCGCTTGAAATCGCCAATCTGCGGTGGGCACGCGTAGTGATTAAGCCCATACTCTATCCCTGAGAGAAGGCCTGTGCCCTACAGTGGGACATATATATATACTCTATCTGTTATGTCTGCATTCGACTCTATATGCCTCACATGTTCTCTTCACGATTGCTTTGTTTTTATTTTTGTTTTTTTGACGTTCATGTATTTTGTTTGTGTACCTTCATGTTTACCTTGTGTTTCTTTCTTTCTTATCTTTTTTTAGCATTTCTGTTGTTTTATGGTTTTGTCACGTTTTGAGTATTCATAGCATAATCGGCATTTTCCTGGGCACGCCGTGCTGAAGCAACACTTCCGTAGTGCTCTGTGATGGCGCTGGCTGGGTGAAGCGCGAGGCGGAACTCGGAAGACAATCAGAAGTTGTGCGACCGCGGGTGAGCTGCGCACTAGGCGAGACTCTCCGTAATGAAAGCTCTGTTTGAGCACGATTGTAGCATTAAAATATTTTTATTGTATAAAATATTATTATTATAGCTGTCTAGTCACTGCATAATCTGCGCAAAAATCGTCTAGCATCGGCTTTCCAACTCTTTACACCTAATGCATAGAATTTTGACCAAACTGCAAAGCATTTTCACGATTGTGAATACTTCAAACAGCAATTTCACAGTACCAACGTCACAGGGTTTCCCTTTACAATTGGAGCAAGATTCCCCGTAGCGCTTTTCTAAGATCTATCAGAGGTGAACCTGCAGGAAAGTGTGATCATGATTAATGTCGCGACAGTTTCACCGCTCATTGGGCATGTGCGGAGCGCTCGAAAGTGTGTCACAAAAATAAAGTGTCGCGAGCGAAACAAGCGCGCGCCGGATTGTAAGATGCTCATCCCTCGGTACATAGTAGACAGCTAGTAGGTACGTCGGTACCGCCAGTGAAGGCTCGAAGTGACGATGTGGAGCCACAGGTCTTATTTGGATCCCAACGATTTCTTACGTAGGTAATAAATACAAACAATCCAAACGGACCTTCCTTTTGATAAGGCATACTAATGGCCGTTTCCAATATCAGTCTATGAATTTTTATTGTACACACCAAAAAAAAATAATTATAAGCATAAAATTAAAAATTATAATTATAAAAATTTAAGTTTTATCGTATAAAAGTAAGTTAACATCTTTTAAAATATTGTTTTTAAATTCGCTCATTGAGTATTTTGTAATGTCTCATCCACGTCAGCGTCAGAGTGGTAACTGTAACTAACTGTTGTTTGTAAAGGCGTATCTCCCGGTAAAAACATTGCACAAAACATTCCGTTTTCTTTGCGCAAAACATTTAACATTTTCGTTGCTAGGGGAAGCAAAATAAAAAGTTTACTGACTTTGCAGTTTTGTGTAATAGTTGATCAGATGCAGACTGTTTTAATTGATCGGAGAAGCCTGTTGTCACATTTCTTAGGCTGTGGCCCGCCATGGCCCGACGTGGACTGGAGGGCACACTAGGTGGTGAGAAAAGAAAAAGCTAAACGATCTCTTAAGAACAAGCTTTAGTCTACTTGAGTTTTTTGTAGTATACACTCTCAATCAATAAAGTGGTTTCAATTAATTCTAAATTACAATTAAATATTTATTGATCAACAAAGGTGTCATTTATACAATTAAACGTTATTTAGATGCACGTATAATAGGAAACAGTAAGATTCTTAAGAAATAGAAAACGTTAAAATTTAGCGTTATTCAGTATCTATTATTATTATGATAATATGCGTATAGAAATAGGAACAACATTAAAAATCAGATCATACAAAACGTAAGCACTAAAAAGACTAACTATTAGACACGTGATTAAAGAACAAAAACAAATTTGGAGTCCTTTGTTAGTTTCTTCTCCACGTTATCGATTAACTGTGAAACTAACTACTTTGACGTTTATTAAGTAAATATTTCGATCAATAAACATGACGACCTCGTGACGCAGCGGTAGTGCATCTGCATAACATGAGAGAGGTCCCGGGTTCGAATCCCAGCCGGGAATAAAAAAAAAACTCAGGTCATGGATGTTTACATATTTGTGATGTCGTTGTTTCTGGTTCCCACGACACAGGGTATCCTAGTGTAGGGCCAGAAGCAATGTATGTGCCTTTATGTAAATGTTTATGTTTATTTCGTGTTTACAATAGACGCACGCTAATGCAGCGAAAAAAAGGCCTCTCAGTATTGCTGTTGGTTGGCATCCGTTTTCATTTTTATAATTTGTATATGTATGCACAAGCAAACGTGATATTTTTACAGAATAATAAACTTTTTTAATTCTCATAGTGTCCCACTTGGAGTGTATTTATTTACTGAACTGAATTTAAAATTTCGTATTCGGCATGTGGTGAAAAATTTCGGGCTAACAAAGTCGGCTCTTTAACAAATAAGCAACTCGCGACACACGCCGGGAAACACCGATTTATTTAACAAATTAAATTAATTAGCAACGATACACCGACACGCGTCATAAATTCACTGAAACATGTGCCTTTCAGCTCACAAATTAGAGCAGGTTTTACTTTCAAAGCCTCGCTAACAAACGACTTGTTGCTTGTACAGAGCTCGTTGTATCGTATTCAAAAGTATGAATCGCTTTAAATTAACTCTCAGACTGTTTTAAATAGGGTCTTATTTCCTCTAAGCTTATGTAACGTCGTAACATCTTATAGCTTTTGATATTGAATAATTATTTTATTTGGCAGAAAAGACCTCATTTGTCAAGTAGTGTCTCGTTTGGTACAACAGCAATGCCTGCGATACACGGTAAAGTGTACACATATGACATACACACACTGAGAACCAAATGTGCCACATACTTATAGTGCTCACTTATGCACAGAATCGACAGATCGTAGAACTAATTTGTTACAAATTTTCCTGGAAGTACGTTTTAACCTGTATTAAATTATCGGATGCTTTAGTCAAAGTCCAGCGGGTCTACCTTTATGAGTGGGTAAGTCGAGACTATCCGCCACCACCGTGGCCCGTGTGGAGTCTGCAGTGTTTCACCCTTTGATCTTGGCTCCTAGAGATATCAACATACCGAAAGCGGGAAGAACATAACATATTACAACCGAAGTCTCACATGAAGCGCACAAAAACGCGGCTTCGTGCCTGACTGGACTGGACTGGATGTGATTGTCAAACGCGTTTTTATCAAGCTCTTTCTCTAGCTCGCTTTATATATTTCTGGCAGTTGTAAAAATCTAAAGGCTAAGTATCGTATTATTGATTCATGTTCCTTTCAAGTTCTACTTCCTTTAGGTTAATTTTAAAGTCAAATCGGATCTTAAACATGAATTCTTCTTCTTCAGTCTTATACATCAATTACAGAATTCCAAAGGTACTTTTGTTTTATCTCTATCCTGCAAGAGCACACCATACTCACAGCTACGGACCGCGGGGGTGCTGCAATAATAAACTTGCGAGTTGTAACCGGGTCACCCCCACTCCGAGTGACTTCATAAGATACCTTTTGTAAAGATTTTTATTGAAACTCCAAATTCAATATCAGACAGACATTCAAAGAGCTTCGCAAAGAGGGGAAGTATAACGTCGTACGTCAGACGATGTGCGATTACCGGAGACTTTTAAAACGTTCAACATCTGGCGCAACTGAGCGATCAATCGTAAACCTTGTATCTAGCGATAGTTATAAATCCAGGCAATGTCAAGTTTTCACAAGATACAAAATTGTGAATAGTTAACGGAGTTTATTTATAAAAATGTAAAAGGCTCCTCAAATCTATTTTAAATAGTCTGTGGAAATTTCCTTTAGCCTGTTTAAACCACATTTGAGGCGTGTTTTAAGGAATTGTGTTTTAGAAATAAGACTGTGGAACGATTTCAAATAAGCATGTGAGATTCGCGCTCACAACTGACTAGCTGACGACTGGAGAATTTCTTAAGCGAGTGCTCACGTGACAAACACATTAGTCGGTTACCGGCTTTACAGCTCAGAAGCGGCTTGTAATAATCTATCATCGTCGATTCTGAACTAGATGATGCGTTGATCCATTTATTACCCGACTACGGCGGAGCCCAAAAGGCGGGCAATGTGTTTGGCTCCTATGTAAATATTTAAGTATATCCGATTCCACGTTCCTTCGTAACTCCTTAACCAATGGTCAGATTTTGACAAATAAGATGTTAATCTATTTGTCGTGTTTGCGCGAGTGTCATAAATCCAACAAAAAATAAAAATAACTGAAAACACAAAAATAAAAAAAATGACATAAAAAATAGCCCACTTTGGGTCGCTGATCCAGTGGAGTAAGTAAGTAAAAAATAACCAAAAACCCGACTGCTGAGCATTAACGCAGGCGGACCCAAATTCACCAATGTAACTCATTGTGAGGTACCTTCGTTGGTCCCGCCTGCTTAGTAGTTAATGTTCAACAGTCATTGTGGTTCGCTATTTTTTATTTCAGTTTTTTTCTTTCAATGAAATGTTGTAAGCTGCTTTCGATAGCAAGGTTGCAGGTTCGTATTAATGAAATAATTTTACAGTTGAAATTGAAAGTAGGTACCTACGCATTCGAGACGCGATTTTACATAAACGCGATCGATATAGCCGAAATGAGTGTTTAGAGTGTGTAGTACTAGTGTAGTACTAGTAGTACAGATAGTTAGTAGTCATATTTTTATTACAAAAATATTCGACACGAATGCTCTTCCCAGGTTGCTATCTCTACAACGTCCTCGCGTCCTGTTTACAAGCGGTACGGTCTCGTCCTCTGACACTAATTAGGTCACGTTTTTGTTTACAAATTAAAAACACACAGATAAAATTGCTTCAAGGCACATACGAAAAATAAACGGAAGATGCATTCCGAGGATGAGATACGTAGTAGACGACTATCGTATTGCAAATACAGTATACATTATAGTATTTGTCTCATTTGTCATGACATGTCATAAACATTTTATTGTGAATCTTGCGTTTTCAGTAATCGTATGCGTAGTGTGTCTTCATTTGTTATAAATTGTTTGTGGAAACGTAATGTATAAAACAACAGACTCAATAAATTTATAGCTATAGTTCTACAAACTTGTAAGACCACTTGTCCACCACCCAAGTCATTGAGACACGTTTTTTTTTCTGGACAAATTTAGAAGATTTTCATGTTTCTAGTTGACGTTGGCGGTGAACGGTGTCAGAGGAATGTCAATAAAGAGTCCAGTACGTACCCACATTAATAAATTACATGAAGCAAAGCCACTGTGCGTTCTACTAAAACTAGGCTCCTTTTTGCATGTGGAGTGTTTCTGCTTCGTATTTTTAAATGAAACAAAGTTGACATATCTAATTTCAGTTACATTTCTGGCAATTATGCAGGATCTCTTTATCTTACTTAATTACCTAATTTAGTGCTCTGTCTCTCTCATATTTATTAAAATATGAGAGAAACAGAGTGCGTAACATGCGTTATAAGAATAATAATATGCTAAACTCTATGCTAAATAGCAAGAAAAATACAATTTTGTAAAAAAATGTTCGTGATTCCAATTCGTTTTTAGATTGATTGCGTTGATTTTACCTACACTTTAGTTTAATGATGGCTCAGTACACCCAATTTATCATGTATGCTTGGGCAATGAGTAGCTAGGTCACGACTGTCTCGGGCCTCCCGGCCGGCTAGCGGGCGGCTAGCGGCTGTCAGCTCCGACGACTGCGCTGGGCTTCTCGCCAGCCTTGTAGGCTGTGCCGATATTACTTAACGTAAGATAGGCATGTTTTTTAGCATATGATTTCTGGGTCGTTAGGATTGGAAATATCGTGTTTATGTTAGTCTGCTCTGGTTTTTTTAGTACTCCAACAAGCCAAGGAGATGAATGGCAAACGTGACAGTCTAGAGGTATAGAATCATCATCAACCCATTATGTCCCCACCGAGGGGCATGGGTCTCTTCCCTGAGGAAGGTATAGGCCATACTCCACCACGGGGGCCAAGTCCGGATTGGTGGAGGCTTGTAGACTAGTGGCTCGTCTACTGTCAGAAGTTGTCAAGCCGCCCTAAGGCCTCTGACTTGGCTTAACGACTGCCATCTATCGACGGCAGCCGGCACCAACAGCTTAACGTGCCTTGCGAAGCACGGAACCGCTCGGAAAAATGCCACTAGCGTTAGGCATAGACGGCGACCCATCCATGCACTGAACGCGCCCTGTGTTGCTTAACCTTCGTGATCGTTTAAGATCACTCAAGCAGCCGGGGCTGCGAGCGATAATTTTAGGTAATAAGGTATAGAATAGTGTCGTATATTTTGGGCAACGTCAATAAAGAGTGCAGTAGGTACGTTGCAAAAAATTTTGATCAGTCCCGTGATATGCATCACTAATAAAATACTTTATTCATTTATTTGCTTCTTACTGAGTAGGTTACAGAGTAAGCCTAAATATAATAGGGATACAAAAGGATGTTCTTTGATTTTAAAAATTAGTGGCCTACTGAGTTCAATCCAATAACTCTATGTAAAACATACATGATTACCTAATTGATCTCATTTTATGTTTTATCTTATCTCATATTTCAAAAATTATCTTATCTTATTTAACTTCGTTAATTCCACCCTGAACGGAATATTGTTTCCTTAAGCAATTGACAATTTAATTTAGCTTAGGATTGAGAGTAACTTTAAATATTATCAATTGTCGCTTTGCCAATAAACAATAAATGTTTTGGTTTTTTTTTTTATTTTATTTTGTATAAGAAATACTTCAGGTCTTATTTAACAGCTTTCTTTCGATTGCTACTGTTCTATTTATGTTGTGCAATTCCAGTCATCGATTGGTCAAAGCTTCATAAAGTGCTCAACAGCGGAGGGAAGCGGTGTAAGATGCATGGGGGAGGGGGGGCTCAGTAACTGTTCACCAAACTCGGGACAATACTCCGTGTTTGTCTTCCCGAGCTCTTTGTTGACTCGGAGATTAAAACACTTTTTTAATGTTTAAAATTACAACTTTCCGCTTACTCTGTTCCTTTGTTTTAAGCCGGTAATCCTTTACTGAAACAGCTATTATATTATTCACTGTAGAACGTGGGTTGGGAGTCATTGACCGTCGGATTTTGTCTGACTATGCTAAGAACCACTCTCTCTTTACGATTGGGATAGACATTCCATTCTATGTAGCCAATGTAACCTTAATGAGCTGGTAACATATCGATAATCAATCAATCGCAAGCGATGCGATTATTCATGTGAACTTAATAGAACTTTTTATCACCACGTCTCGCAATTGTGGTCATTATAGTATCGGAGGACGCTCGCTTTACAGTCGAGAGCCCGAGGGTTCGATTCCTGCATGTACCGATGACTTGGTTTTCTAAGTTACACTGTACTTACATATTTAATTTATAAATTTTTAGTAGTAGTAACACTCGCTAACGGTAAGAGAAAAACTCGTTAGCGCTTATTACGTATGACCCAACTGCGACGTTAAGTCCAGAAATCAAGTCTAACTAACCAGTTAGACGCCTGGCGAATGGTTGCATACTCAATGTATGTAAGTATAATTTTACGTACTCTGATTTTGTAGAGGTGTCTATCTATTGAATTTGTTATTTTGTTACTAAAACAAGTGCAAAGATAACATAATCTATAGATATCCTTTGATTAATTACAATAGTAATCAGAACTAAGCTTGTAATTAAACGTCGCGCCACTTCATGCGTCACATAATACGCTACATATACTGACTTGTTAATCTAGTGTGAAACACGTGTTAAGATAATACCTTCATATCTCTTCATAAACCAATACAAGGAATACTTTGCTTTTCTTAGTTTACTTTAAAAAAAGTAAGCTTGTTATATAATCAACAAACATTATTAAAAAATTAAACCAACTCATAGAAGTATCATCATCATCATCAGCCATTCGACGTCTACTGCAGGACATAATCTCCCTCATGGTTTTAATAACCATGAGGGGTTTAGCCATAATCGCCACGCTTGGCAGGTGGGTTGGCGATCGCAGTATGCGGTTGGAATCTCAGGAAGACGCTGCTGCTCGTCTCCTGGTAATTAATTTCCGTACTCGCCTGCTACGACATCCAAGGAAGGAAATGGAGTGACGCTATTCTTAATCCGGCGTCACACGGAGACTATTTAAGAAGAGCATGAATGAATAAATGTGGAGTTTCTTTGTTAGCTTCTTCTCCACATAATCTATTAATTGTGAAACTAACAACTTTGACGTTCATTAAGTAAACATTCTGTTTTTACAATATTTGAATTGAATTGAATTGAATTGAGCATAGAAGTATGCTCTTCTTAAATATAGAATTATTTTTTGCTGCCTTTTTTCCGCTGCGAACGTGACCCAAAGGCTAACATTGTACGTTGACATTAAACAGAATTTACCTAAAATGTTTACGTTCAAATTCTGACGCCACCCTGTATACTCAGGCCGATATTCAGAAACACAGCTTTGAGCTACACTTAACGAGCACTAAGCTGAGCATCGGCTGAGCAATCTCAACAAAGACTCAAGAATTTTGTATTCACAGTCAATATCTCGACTCGAACTCAGCTAAGCCACAGCTCAAGCTAAACTTACGTGAGCGTGTAATCTGTGGTACAGTTTTTGACGTTACCGGTTTATATTATCTGTTAAAGCTACATGAAAGGCATACAATAATCCACAGGAGTGAAAGAGATGGCAACAAATGTCGAAACTTTTTACGCGCGGTTATACTTTATTTTGACTTCTCATTACTCTAAAAACACAATTTAACTTTTCGAAGGAAAATGAGCATGCAAAATGTCAAATTGTGAATAAAAAAAAGGTTACTTCACCACAGCCACAGGTTATTTAGAGTTCTCGAATTGCCTACAGGTGTCGCTACTTTCTTCGTCATTACCACCTTGAGTCTGAGCTAAGTCGCCGAAATCCACTACTCAGTCTCAGCTTAGCTTGCGCTCAATTTTTGTTATCTCAAACTCTACTGTGAATACAAAATATCCCTGAGACTTTCATTTTGACAGTTGGAAGACCCGGACTCACATTGAGCTCACGCTCAAAATCGTTTCTGAATATCGGCCTCAGACTCGAAGAGACCCGGCTAATGCACATTAGTGTCAGTTATCTCTGGCGCGACACACTCGCAATAATGTCTCCTTAAGATTACGCTGAGTGTGGTCCCGGCTTTGCCCGCCTGCCCATTTACATGCTACTTTATGTATGCTTAAGCCCAAGTCTTCACTTTCTCTGCATAATGAAACACTATCGATGATTAGGTGGTACACCATCGACCTTTGTTTTCTTTCGGCGTAATTAAACAAATGTACTGTAAGCAAGTGCTAGAAAGCTTGAAGGCACACATTGGGCACTACACCTTTTGCTACCAACTGCTTGGCAACTGCTTTTTCGTCCCTAAAGTGAGACTATAAGTTGTTATCTTGTTAAGATTTATTTTTAAAAGGGTAAACATATGTTTTTCTTTTCTTCTACCCGCTTTGCTTGTGATGTTGGTGGCTATAAATGTCTTTTTACTTTACTTTTGACTTTATATTACTTTTAATTATACAAAAATCATTAAATCGTAAACATCTCACTTTCACACATATCTTCCAATCCGGAAACATGGATTTAGCTCACACCTAAAAAAAATCTTAACTTTATATAAGTTCAGTTGTTCAACCTTTATAAGTTACGGAAGAGCGGTTTTTCCTGTCACATGTACTTTATACTTATAAAAGGGAATCCCAGCAAAAGTATATTTTAGCATTAGAATTGGTTGGATGAATAAATATTTTGAATCCTGAATTTTTGAATGCTGAATCTAGTTAAACGATTAAACTCATTACTATCAAACAAACTGAACGATTAAGTTCCAGAATCGTGATTTCTCGTAGAGTTGTAGCACATCGTAGCTGCAATCTCGTAGTGCATCACAGTGCTACGCCGTAGCACATAAAGCTGTTCGATATGATAAGCCCAGCCGGCCATCGGTTTTTACGACAACTTTATAGCCGGCAGGCGGCAGCTGAATAGAGAGAGCCGTGCTTGTTTAAAATGGTTACGGTACGTATCATCGCCATCGATCGAAACCCCGATCCCGGGTACAGAATAAACACAACCGAACTTACCTGATATTGTACAAATACTTGCATACTAACTCAAACTAAACTTCAGAATTCGCTATAACTAGCACTAGACAGGGAGTAACAAAATCTCTATGTATATCCGAAAATGAGGAGTTCTACTTGTACTACAACATTTTTATGTCGCTGGTGGCAATTTTACTAGGGATCAGTTCATCATTTCAGCGATTTCAAAGTTTTCGCACAAAAATTATCAACACCATACAATAACTTGTCTTATTCCGAAACTAGTATACCTATTTGTCGTGTAGAAATAACAAAAAGATATTTCAAATATAAACAAATACCCAGACTGAGGTAGTGTGTACAACTCAAAGGACAGTACTGGAAATTTAGGAATCAGAGGTGACTGAAGGAAGCTAACTTTTCGATTTATTTACTTATCAGCCGAAGGGCCTCGTCAGTGTATTTGTCGAACATTTTCCGGATCTGGGGCTCTCCCGGCACCTGAGAGGCGCAATACACGTCCCTGTGGGAACTGCGCCATTCGCCGAGATAGCACTCCCACTGATGCAAATTATTACACTGGGGAGCCTATGTGTGCGAGGTGGAGACAAATGTTATGAATAAGGCAGGCTCAAGTTGTTGGGAGGTTGTTAGTGCCGACTGCCGCGTTTGTCCCCGTCTGAATAGCGGCCCAAGATAATATTGAATGCTTTTTTTTTTCAAGAACGAATTAAAGACCAGAAATGGCGTCTTATTTTAAACGTATTGACTAGAGTTATCTCACCACCCTCGAGTACACCAATGTCTTGCTTACTGAGAAATTTTTAGAGATACGTTGTTCTTTCAGAGCATTTTTACTCTGAGATGTGCTCCCAAAGTGTATAGTCATATCTTCTCGAGCAAACTTAGCACTCCAGTCTATTTTTTGTTGTCACAAAGCCATTATTTTCTTCATCTGCCTTTTCAGATTAAAATCAGTATCTCGGTAAGCAACTGACTTTCTCCCTGCGTACTTGTTTTCTACGGCAGCGCGTTGGTTTCCAGGTAGCTTCAGGAGATTTAAATTAGGTACGTTTGAGTGCAGGCGGTGCGGCGCGGGGCGGGGCTGCTCCGCAAACATTTGCACATTCAATCAGGGCGACAAATTGACATCGAATAGAGACGCACGCGATTTTTGCCCGAGTCAATTGATCCGCTCCGCGCGGCTTACGGCGGTGGCGGCGGCGGGTTGCGCATCATTTCATCAATTACGGGGTGGATGTGTGATAGAGCTTATTATTTGAAACGTACGTACGAACCTCAATTGAGTTTCCCAACGTGTGGGCCTTAAAATGAACATGGACAAAACGAAGGCCATGTCGAACGCCCGTGTTGTGCCCACCCCAATAACATTGGGGAACTCGACTCTTGAAGTTGTAGACGAATACGTCTATTTAGGACAAACAGTCCAACTAGGCCGGTCCAACTTCGTGAAAGAGGTCAATCGTCGGATCCAACTCGGCTGGGCAGCATTCGGGAAACTTAGAAAAGTATTTTCGTCTAATATACCTCAATCGCTCAAGACAAAATTATTCAACCAGTGTGTGTTACCAGTGATGACTTATGGCACTGAAACGTGGTCTCTCATTGTGGGCCTCATAAGAAGGCTCAAGGTCACGCAACGAGCTATGAATAGGGCTATGCTCGGAATTTCTCTACGAGATCGAATCAAAAATGATGACATCCGTAGACGAACGAAAGTCGTCGACATAGCCCAGCTGACTAGTAAGTTTAAGTGGCAGTGGGCGGGGCACATAGCACGCAGAACTGATGGCCGATGGGGTCGAAAAGTTCTCGAATGGAGACCACATATCGGCAAGCGCAGCGTAGGACGACCAGCCACAAGATGGACAGATGACCTCATCCAAGTGGCAGGAAGGCGCTGGATGCAGGCCGCTTCCAACCGGTCTTTTTGGAAATCCATGGAGGAGTCCTATGTCCAGCAGTGGACTTCTTGTGGCTGAATGATGATGATGATGCAAACTCAATTTATATTTTCAGAGTATACTCGTAGTACTTAAAGTTTTATTGCACAGCTGTGATTGATAGTTTCCAGATTTAAAACATTAGGTACCTATGAAAATATTAATAGGGCGTCCACAATACGAGTATCACTTCGTATTGTGGACGCCTTATTAATGTTTTCATATTTATACAAGATATATATGAAAATATTGTATGAGTTATTATACAAAGTGAACAAACTTACCTATTAAATTGACTGTAAAATTCAAAGCATAATTTATCCAGGGAAAAGACAAGCGACGACATTAAAGAAGGTTCAGCCTAACAAGTCTTTCAAAAATCAGAGTAAACAGACCTGACTCCTAGCGAAAAGCCTGACTTACACGCCGGCTACGGCAAAGTCATATTTATGCGCCATCAATAAGAGCCAGGGTAAATGTAAGTGTAATTTGGTCTCAGCGAGAGAGTCGGTTCTAATGAGCGCTCGTAATTTGTGCGATTAAGGTCGCGTCACACCGCGCAATACGACAGGGCGCGGCGGCGACCTGCAGTCAGCTGTCGGGGGACGCCATTGGTGCTCTGGCAACAATTAACATGGACAGATATGTCACATTTTATAAACCAGTAATTTGATGAAGGTAATTTAGATGCAAAGATGGAGAAGAAGAAGTTTCACAGTAGGTACACATAATTGTAGCAATATGCCAAAATATAACAATATATACTGTCGTTATATATTAGAAGGGTCTAATCGTGATTATTTATTAGGTAAAATATAATTCCGTTAGATTCCCGACGTTATTCCCTATATATGAGCATTGCGAGTCATAAAAAAATACTAATATATAAAATGTATTTTGGTAAATCCTGATAAACAACCTAAATGCAATTAATTGAAGTGGTATCTCCTTATTAGCACACGCTCAACCAGACGAGGCTTCTGTAGGTATTTCAGTGCTATCACTCTCAGTAAGTAATTAGTGAATCCGCGTGAATCTAAACGAAGTGCGATGTGACGTGCGGTGACGTCATCTGGCGCCGGAGATGTTTTTAATTACGAGTGCTGCGAGTCGCGGCGGCGGCGGCGGCGCGGTGTGGGACCTGCAGTTTGATACGGCTGACTCTACATTCAATTCATACACTCTTGCCGAGTCCAGCAATCGTCTAGAGCTCAAGTAGGTCCGTTCCCACGATATTAAACTACTACATGGTCAAAACTTTTTGAAAATAATAATATAAAGCGAAGTGTGTCCCCGAAATCCCTCTTTTGCTTAAAAAGGTGGGTAAGTTATTAAGCCTCATCTTATTGAAAGTAAATAGCAGTTAAAGTTAGCAGTTATTGTTTTTAGGGTTCCGTTCCCAAAGGGGTAAGGGACCCTCCACTGTCCGTCTGTCCGTCTGTCCGTCTGTCCGTCTGTCTGTCTGTCTGTCTGTCTGTCTGTCTGTCTGTCTGTCTGTCTGGCTGCCTGTCACCAGGCTGTACTCATGAACCGCAATAGCTAGGCAGTTGAAATTTTCACAGACGAGGTATTTCTGTTGCCGCTATAACAACAAACACTAAAAACAGAATAAAATAAATATTTAAGGGGGCTCCCATACAATAAACTTTGTCTAAAGCGGCCATCTATGTAACCATCTTTGTTTGTCTAATGTTGTATAGATAATGGTACGGAACCGTTAAGACGTAATATCGTACGTTAAGACGTCTCACTGCTAAGCGCACGCCTTAGACCACAAGGAATAATACCATTGCTATTTGCAAGGTCAGGACTAGGTTAAATCAACATTTCAAAATGGTGTCAAATTGTTGGATCTAGATGCAAGAGGCGAAGTTTCGAGTTTGCCCAATATTGTGGCGTTTTTTATCCGAGCTGCCTTCACGCGGCGCCCTCAGCAAACTTAATATAACCTGTGCCTATTGACGCACACACCGACACGGAAGGCAAATCGCTTATTTGTAAAGTTTGGTGACAATCTGACAGTCGCTCAGTTTTATGACGCAGTTTTATAAGATACCATAGTCGCTTGTTATAGAACTGAGCGCTAATAATAAATAAACTTGTATGGCATTAAGACTTAATGTTTCATATGTGCTACACAACGATCTGCAAATAGATGGTTTTTTTTAACGAATGTCTCTCATTTTTTAACATTTTGTGTTGATCTTTTAATGCAATTTTATTTTGTTCAGTGTTTGTTAATAAAAATCGGAATAAGCAGATTGCGTTGGTGATAGTCCTATTCGGAGGAATATTTACGGTATAAATTATTAATTAGAATTATACAAATATTTGAAACATTTGTGTCGCTGCCTACGTCTGTTGACACAATGTTTACTGATTTGCTATAAAGTCATTGATCAAAGTAGTTTCTTTGCTACGTTATTATATAAAAATGTAGCAGACGCCACATGCACTGAAAGAAATGACACCCATTGAAATGAGGGATGCCTGTCATACTCCTAACACAAAACACTATATTTTAAGTAAACAGGTACGTTGTTAAAGATTGCGGAATGAATTGTTCTATTTAACTACAGTTTAGTGCGGCTAAGTAACATTAAGCGACGCGGAAACTCCACTCATTTGTGGAAATAATATAATTTCAGTTGGACGAGGCTCCGCCCTCCCCCGCGCCCCCCGCCCGCGCCCCGGGCCCGGATATTACACAGCAGCTGTTCTCCGCGCCGCCGCCGCCGCCACCGCCGCCGCCCCGTACAGTCAGACTGACGGAGACCCGCTGCACACACTATACTTACACTACATGGGGAAAAACAAAACGCCAACGCTGGTGTATTCATTACATTTTATGCTGCGCATGAGCTAAACAAACTTTCTCCACTGCAGACTCTCTACTCATATTGCAACAGATCACTTGTCACTGTAGTTATTTTCTTGAGAAATTGTGACGTTCGTCGAATGGAGAAAAAAACGAAGTCGTGAGGGTATGTTACGTGTTCCGTCATCGGGCTGGGCCTTTCGCGTCTCCTTATTAAGTCCCGAGATAAAGTTGCTGCTCATTCTGTAATGAAGGGATTAAATAGCTCAATGGGAGCGTGAGTCAGTTTAGTTAAGTTTCGTCGCACAAAGGTGGAAGTTCCGGCTAGTGGGGAGCTTTGGTTGCTTTATACGAGTAGTTTTGCCTTTTGTTGACTAACATGTTTGTTGTATCGTCATTTGGCGGTATCATAAACAACCAGTATAAAGTGAAGATTATATAAAATAAGAAATCTTATTTTCAACGTACCTAAATAATTAACATTCTGTTTGCTGAATGTCAATGTTCTACGTGACTATGTTAGCCGCTGCCTTCGAGCCGTATTTGTAGTGGAGAGAAATGCAGCGGGAAAAACAACTCCACTCGGAGCATCTTTTCTCCGATCATCTTAAACTAAATACATGAGAGCCTATATGATAATATGATTCCGTGATAGCCAATAACTTTAAAAGCCAAAACAATACTTCTTACAAAAGTAGGAAAAACATTAATGCTGCGGCCAGACACACGAACAGCACCCGCTCACGAGCGTAACACAGGGGAAAACACGTAATCATGTCATGTTTACTGAAATGCTTCAATGCAGACTTAGGAACGGCCAATCAAAACTAGAAAAGGCTGTCTGTCGGCCTTATGTTGTGGGGGCTACTTTTTAACACTAAGTCTTTAGTTGCTAGTCATCCTGTTAATATCCTGTTAATATCCCTACGAAATGTGTCCATCCGTACGTCGGTCTGACTTATACAGAGCTTTATCTATTGAACCGCAATAGGTACACTAATACGGTATAGGTAGCTAAACTGATATTTTTATTGATGCGGATTGACTATTTAATAATGAAATTAAAAAAGTAAAAGATAAGGGGGCTCTCAAACAAGAAGCGTGGTTTTTTTCTAGTTTTCCACTATTGTAAAAACTCATGTGTTTATAGCGCTGCTATACTGCGCAGTCTCTTTAATATTATAAATGCTGGTCAAGTGATTTCAAGAAAACTTATTTTTTGTAAATACCTCATATTATACATAACATGACATAAACTCACACCTCTATCCCGGCGGGGTAGGCAGAGACCAGGGTCTGCCACTTGCCACATCCTGACAGATCTCTTTCGCTTCATCAACATTCATTAGTTTTTGCGTGCACGCACGCCGGTTTTGAGTACCTAATATTATGTTTACCTCTATAATACGAGAAGAGAACCAACGGGTCTATCATCGTAGAACTGTCCATAACAAAAACGACTATCGAACTTTTGCCAAGAAGCGGCTATCTGTTTCCTTGGACACATCATGCGTTAACCCAAGCATAGTTTGCAGAGGCTGATGATCACCTACCAGGTGGATGGCAAACGTGCCAGAAGACGGGCACCGACAAAATGCTTGGCTGCCATAAAAGCGGCAGCCGGCAGCGGATACCATGGCAGAAAACCGTTCGCTGTGGAAACTAGTGACCTAACATCAGTCGTGAGGAAACGATGAAGAAGATAACAATACGGAACCCTCTGTGCGTGAGTACGGTACCCCTCCTAAATTAGAGATACAATTTTTTTCTTGCCTACATCATAGTGTGGGGTATTGTTGGATTGATCGTTTAAATATTGTGGGTGTAGGAAGACCATTTTTCTGCTTAGGGTTCCGTTTGTGAAATATTAAGCTTTAAAGCGCAAATTTTTGCCGAGGAAGCGAAAGTGATCTATCAGGATCGTGGCAAGTGGCAGTCTCTGGTCTCTGCCTACCTCTATGAGATACAGGCGTGAGTTTATGTATGTTTGTATGTATTTTTGTCTGAGTATTTTTGCCCGTTCTGCTAATCTGCTATTCTCTCTGAGAGAAGGCCTGTGCCCTACAGTGGGACGTATATAAGTAAAGGTCTAAAAATACAGTGGGTATTAATAATATCGATATCTACGTTGCCAAAAAAAAGAAGCATGCATGCATGTTTTACATATTAATTGTATCCTTCATGCGAAATTTTATTCTATTTTGACTCTCGTCTCCTAGGGCCAGGCCATTCAAACAATATTGTCTTGCATCATAATGTAGATACTTGCACATGTGCTAGCAGCACAAGCTACAACCGATGCAATATCCATTAAGTGTAATATGCAGAATCTGTAACACCGCCCACCGCGAGCTCTTGCCGCAAACTCCCGACGGCTCCGCTCCGCACCTCGTAATAGCCGAGGACCCGCCGTAGCTGTCGAGATGCGGTTATCGGTCGCTCAGCCAGCCATCGAACTAGAGAGACGAATATCCGACCGACCTACATTGTGGCCGTGACTATAATATCTTGCTATGGATGAATAAACTTCCCCTTGTCTGTTTAATGGAAAGCTAATGTACATAACCTTCTCGTAACTATCTGACTCGCATACTTACATTTGTAATCTTCACATCAAGTAGTCGTTCTATGCTCTAAAACTTAGTCTTACGGATTAACACGGCTGCAAAGTTTCAATGTTTCGACGTATAAAAGTGACTGGTTCATTTATTGCCGGTCGGACGGCGCGGCCCGTGTCGCGCTGCAACAATGCAACCGCTGTCCCCGCGCCACTGCTCCATATCCAGCGTGACTGCTCTACACATCAAGTGGTATAACTGCTCTAAAGCGAGCGCTCTCGCTGCGTTCACAATGGGCTGCATTTTTCAGCGCAGATTGCTTGTCCGCCGCCGCCCGCGCCGTGTGCATCGAATGACTAAGTGCCTCCAGGGCCGGGCCCTTTCTCGTTGATGACTCTCACTAAAATTGATTTACGAGTCGTAGAAATTATTCCAGCCAGCTATGGCCAGTGAGTATAATTAGATTTTTACAAGGTAGTGATCAAAGAAGTTTAACTTGTCTTATTAGGAAAACTATAAACATAAATTTGTGACTTCGTTGGTGTCAAAGCTCGCGTCAGCAGTGCGGAAGAAGCCGTGTGTCGTGTACGATTCATACTTGACCGCGATCTGCCACGAGTGCGCCTGCCGGCTGCCATGCCGCTGCTCTATGCATTGACTTACTAGCGAACTATACGTATATTCATTCGTATGTTTTGAAAGGTTTGATAGGAAAATATGCTTGAATTTATATTTTATTTACCAAACTTAAAATCTTTTATGCTGGACTCAAATTTTTAGGTAGCATTTCGTTATATAATAATACAGTGTACAATCGGCTTAAATCTAACATTTGTAATACTAACACATGCTTGAACTAGGTTAAAAATAACCTGTATCTCAAGCGTCTTAGTGGCTAAAATTAACATTAAAATATATTAATATCTCAACATAATAAGACCATAAGAAAAGGCTACATAGAATGGTTTACAAAACTAGGTGTTGTGTTGTGTTATGCTCTCTACTTAGCTATGTACAGTTATACAACAAGTTATACGAATAAATTGTTTTGTTTAGTCACTTAGTAATATCAAATAAAAGTTATTGGCCTTGTGAACTGTTTCTTTATTATTGTAATCAAATTATTTGTTTTCGCTGTTGATATCCTTAATAAAATAAAATAAAATAAAATAAAAGAGGTTTACCTTTCAGTAAGTGGCGACTTTTACTCCATTAGCCACTCCCCGCACAGTGTGTCGCTGCCACTAGGAGCTGGAGTGTCGCCGGGCGAGGTGGCGGGCGGCTCTAGTGTCGCTGTCGTATCGTGTGTTGGGTGACAATGGACACGTGTTGCGCCTTAACCTTGCAAGCGGTTACAGGCTGGTACACCACTTATGGTGCTAAGATCAGAGGTCGATTATATTATCACACTAGGAAGAACGGTTCTCGTAATATAAATCGTTCCCAATACTTGTTAAAAATAACCGTGGTTATTTAATTCATATGGATAACGTTTGAGTATGCATAGTATGAATTTTACAAATATCGGGAGCGGAATGGTTGTTAATAACATTATTGATACGCACGCGTAAATTAATTTCGTCCATCTCTTTTTATTATTTCACACCGCTACAGGTTAGAGCTACCGGTTAATATTCATAGAATCTTTTTTGCATTTCTGATTGTACTCCATGGATCTTAAAATCCTGCTCCAGAACATAACTGTACGACAAGATTAACCCAACAGTGTTATCCGAGGATTCAAGCACATTAATATAATGTTTGACAGAATAAGCACGGTCGTACAAAGCTTCCAGCCCGCTCTCAGCGCGTCAACTTGCGCTGGTCGGAAGGCAATTTGAAGTTTGTACGATTCTTCACGACTCGGGTAAGTCTGTACTGCCGCCGCGGCTGTAATTTGCTGCCCCAGAGAACCTCTGTGCTGGGAAACGACCGCTTGAGACATAATCCCGTGCCTGTGAAAGACTTTGAGTAGGTGTATTACTTCCAGACCTCACTTATCATAATTGAATCATAGCGGTGCCTTGATAAGATCAATTTGTTCTTAAAAATTCTTAAACATTTATGTTTAATTGTAATAAAGTAGTAAAATGTTATCGAGGGCTTTATCTGAGTACAAAGACAGTTTTTTTATGTAGCTACACCACGAATACGAATGGTACCTACTAGGTTTTACTCTCTGTGTTGCTATAACGAACCAGTCAAATTCAATAAAAATAATAGCTTATCTATTTGCCTTTGAAGATTACCATTAAAATAAATGAGTTTAACAGACTATCATGTAAACAGCTTCGCCGCAGCTGCAGTGCGCAGTACAATGGAGCATTAAACGCATATGCAGTAACCACAGACAACAGACAGAAGAACTCTGGAGAAAAATTGTCATAGCGTTAGCATCACAGAACATTATTGTAGTTTGCTTAATCGAGATGTTTTTATTACGTTTTTCTGGGCATAGATATACCTTATCTTTATTAGAGAGTTACAGAAGGAGATGACCAACTAAATAAATATGAGAATGATTCTGCATGTTTCTGCTGAGTAGTACTTTTAGGTGAAGTATGCAGCATCGGGCGCTCATCGGCACAAAGAAGTCATCAAGCGGCTTACGGGGATCCATTTACACTCGGCGGGGGTGAACGGGGGTGTGCAGGATGCGGGGGACGGATGGACACTTCAAAGGCCGCGGGTGGACGTAAGCCGATTTTTGCGCAAATTGTCCGAGACGGCACGACCGGGTGACGCCGCTGCTTTGTAGGCTATTTTCTCTCAAGAAATGTCACCTCTACACTTTTCTACGTGGACAAAGCGCCACTCGGTCTTTGTAAAATCAGCCGAAATCACCTTGTTTTACAAAAGTGCTTCAGATTATTGCTTCTCCGAGTCAGTGTAAGCTCTTTTGCTTCTTTGTAAAACATCAATCCTTTAATGTCGATAAAATGTAAAACACAGTTGAAGACAAATCGCAATTATCCGTATTCAAGCTGCAGGCTCTCGTCCCACACGCACGAGCGACTCGACCCACACCGATGCACCGTGTACACACACCCGGGGCACGCACACAGTGACGCAGACAGACAACACAACAATCATTAGCGCCGTAATGTTTTATTCAGCAAGCGCCAATTAAAGGGTTAAAAGAAAATTGCTCCGCGAAGCGCAAACGTACCGACTGGTCGTGCGTGAACCGAGGGAGGCTGCGCGGTAACTAGCTACCAGCTACAAACAGTTTACCCGCTTGTATGTAATTAAAGCTTCAGCGGTTAAATAAGGCTGCTTATTGCCTCACATTGTATAATTTTGTCAGTCATTGACGGTAATGTAAAACAACGCAAATAAAATGAGCGCATCCATAAAGAATCCAGATTGACAATGTAAGGTTCATTATACGGTAGAAAACTGTCTGTACGTATCTATACCTGCCAGGATAGTCTTATAGGTTAAGTGTTAAACGAGTTATCTTGTTTAGATCCTATACCAACGATCCGGCGACGGATTCCTCGGGATCAGCCGGTGCATGCAGTCAGACGAGACAATTGCGGGTATAGGGTGCGGGGTGCGGGGCGTGGGGCACACGTGCGGGGCACGCGCTCCGGGAATTTAATTAAAGCCTTCACTAGCCCCGCACCGGGGACTGGAAGGACTAACGTCTCCCTCAGGACACTCGTTTTATTTAAGTCCAAATCAAGGAGCATCGGGCGAACGACTTTGAAAAGAACCACCTCCCAAGCGATTAACGCCGTCGACAATAATAATAATAATAATGCCTATATTCCTATCTCTGTAGAGCACAGGCTTTCTCTCAGAGAGAGACGGAGAGAGACAGAATATGTGCTTCATCACCACGCCATCAGTAAACTAGGCGTAAAACTTTCCATCAGCATGGGTAGTACAACGATGCGTTTTAACGTCAAAATCTGCGACATTCCAGTACATTAACTGTCAAATTATGACATTCAAGCGCCACACAACGCCTGACTCGCGCCGTCGTACTAACTATGCTAGTTTCTCTATAACAAATGCATTAGCTCGTTCCTCAGCGTAGTCATTCGACTCGTCTCAAAACAGTAAGATTATTCCAACGATGGTACTGTATTTTGTTTTCAAGTGATGTTGCGTAATTCCGCTCACATGCATTTGATCGTTAAGAAGGCGGTGTAATTTCCACGTTTTACCTAGTAAAGTATTGCAGCAAGTTAACGCAGGCCATTGATTTGCGCCCGCGGCTAGGCTTTGTTACAATTACCGACTGCCGACGCGACGGGTCACGGTTTAATTTACCGGTTCGAACCGGTGGGAGCAGCTCGCCGGTGGCTTCCGTAATAACAAACAACACATTTTCAGGCGGGCTACACAATATCTTACAGCGGCGCGCGTAAGTCACTCAGATTGATTTAGAAAAGTGTTGCATCCATGCGCGTACCTACGAGTTGCTTATGTGACGGACATCAAAAAGAGAGCGTACCTACCATCCACGTGTATAGGATATATGTACCCTCAGATTGTGATTGAAGAAATTCATTAAATTATTTCCCTCGGTTTCTCGTATACTAACAATGTGTTTATTTACTTTTAACAGCTGTCTGTTTTTATTTTTACGTCCGCTTTGGCCAACTCACAGCGGTTAACAGTTGGTTAACAGATTGTTAAGCATTAACGGAGATTATAATCATAAAACCATACTGTCTTTGATTTTATTAATCAACAAAAAGTGTGCTTGGTCACCACAGGTAGAATTATTATGTTAGTATTAAACTACATAGATATTCAAAAGCATGGGGTGTGCAATGGCACGAGTCACAGTTAATGTACTGGAAAGTCGCGACTTTTAACATTTAAAACACGTGACTAGCGTCGCGACGTCGCACTACCCAGGCAGATAAGCTGTTATGATTTTTAGATTTTTGTTGATGTTCAATACCTGAATCATGTGTCTGAACTTCTTTATGGTATTGACTAAATAAACAAAAAAAAAACGCTTGAATACTAAGAAAATCAACAATTTTCGTATCGTCATCGTGTCCCACTTGGCTCACGGCTCCTCTATTTGTCGCGCGGAAGTAAGTGCTCACTAGTTCGCAAAGAATTTTCTCCCTCGGTGGAGCTTTTAACTTGCTACTTTAATATTAATGTAACAGATATAATATCATTCAGTCTGGCGCGCGGCGCAACGCGCCAGATCACCCTGAGTGCATTATCATTTATTTGGTGTCGCGGTTGCCTCCGCAGACTGATTACTCCTAAAAGTACCTACTAACGTTCAACTTGTCTTTCTTAACATGATCCATAGATTTCATGATGCGTTGGTTTCTTACCGCCATTACATTTTTACCACGCTGTGGGTATTCATCTCGTTGTGAATGTTCGAAACATGCTTCTTTAGACACTTCTCAATTAGATATTGACATCGATATAATTTATCGTAGATGTAAGGTTAGCGGACTGCGCTTTACAGTCGTGCAGAAGAACGCCGAGCTGAGTGAAACTTCTGTCGAATAGGGCCACGGAAACAGGGTCTCGCGGCGCCGCCACCCGCGGCCCGCGTGGCCCGCTCGCCTTTTTCGCTCGTCTCGGGCTGTACTGTCAGTATTGTGTTGCGCGGTAATGTGATGCGGCGGGCGCGCCTGGGGAAGCCCGCCCGAGTCCGAGCCACTAATGTCGCCCGCAGCTTTGCCGATGCGCCGCCGCTTTCTACGTTCTGCTGCCAAATGGAAACAAACTCAATCCCTCTACTGTCAAAAAGAGGCACGAATAGAAAGGATTCACTAAAACGTTTAGTAATGTGAAAGACCTCTTTGATACAGTGAGCTTGCTGAAAAAAATCAAATCACTTTATGAGGGAAAGTGTAGATCTTTTACGAAAATATTCTCGCAACTATTTTAACCAATGAAATAAGTTAAGAGCTCAATAGTCCCAAAATATTTTCCTGCAGAATCAGGGTCTGGGATAATAATAGAAAGTGAGAGGAATCAATAGCAGGATTCCTTACAGTAGTGTGAAGAGCAAGTCCCTATAGGGCCGCGAGGGGCGAGTGAAGGGCCCTCGAGCACCGAGCGTCAAGCGGCAATTACAGCGTGCGAGCGTCCATCGCTCGCCGAGCATTACCGCTAACGGACACTTTTAATCACACTCGCTCTGGATTGGTCCAACGTTTTGTGCAAATTGCCCAAGTAACAAGAGAACTGTGAAAAGCTCATTAGAAGAGTATTTCTAAAACAAATACTGTATTAAAATAATGGGTGATATTGATCTACTTTATAGTTTCCTTCAGCATTCATTAAAAGAATAGGGAATGAGGGCGCAAGTTTCTTGTAACAGTTTTTTATATACCCACACATAAGCTGATAATTAAAATTTGACAGTTTTTTAATACAAGCATATATAAATTAACGCCAAAAGTAAATACTTCAAATTAAAATTAATTGAAACTGTATTGAATGCTTTCTTAAGGTCTAGGAAACCAGCCAAGCATTTCTCACCATTAGGTATCAAGAGCATTTGCTGCAGAGTCTACTAGGTTTGAATTTAGCTTCTGTGACCTTTCGAAACTGTTAAAGATTAGAGGTCGCGAGAAGGATTAAAAAACCTATCAAGTGCGAGCCGGACTCACGCACGAAGGGTTCCGTACCATTATCTATACAACATTGGACACAAAGATCGAGAGAAACGGCAAAAAATCACGTTTGTTGTATGGGAGCCCACCTTAAATCTTTATTATTATTTTTTTTTTAATTGTATTTGTTGTTATAGCAGCTACAGAAATACATCATCTGTGAAAATTTCAACTGCCTAGCTATCACGGTTCATGAGATAGACCCTGGTGACAGACAGACAGTCAGTCTACATAATGTATTTAGACAATGGATTTTATTTTCTTGCATTTCATTTTTTTATTATTATCTGGGGGCACGGCAGTGCGAGAAGTCGAGCTATAAAAAAGCGGCACGGCTATACCATCCGTTTTTCGAAGCAGTTCGGGCCTTTACCGACCCCTATAATTTCGTTGTAGATAAAACTAGAAGCCTGGATTTTCAGTAACCAAGCAGGCATTGTGTAAACGCGGTATATTTCAAATTTCATTCAATTTGAAGCAGTAGTTTAAGAATTATAACTGGTCAAAGTAAAAAAAAAAACCTATTTAGACCTACCTATTTTCCTTTAAACCTTTTTAAAATTGTCCTCAGCACGGGTTAGTGCAACAAAAAGAATATAGTCAAAGTTTCTTAATTTTGTCACTCACTGACCGATCATTAAAACTCTAAGGCACTTTTAGCAGACATAGAAGCTTCAAATTTAGAATACAATTAGTGTTTAGTGTATAAATTAAGGAAAAACTAAAATATTTTGCAATTTCGGTCCTAAATACACTAACTACATACATAACTTTGAAATCCCATATAAATATATGTATAGGATTACAAAGTTACATTTGCAGCAAATAAGCCAGTGTACCTATATATGTATAATATAATATAATAATAGGTGTAGATAGGTACCTAGATATAATTATAGAAAGATAGATAGATAGATAGATAGAATATTGTTTATTGTATGTGCACCAGAAATTACATATGAGAATTTAACAATAATATAGTACAGTAAAATTGGCGGCCTTATTACTATAAGTAATTTCTTCCAGACAACCATTATTTTCAAAGGTAGCTTGTAAAATGGTCAAGGAAAGAAAGTAGGACTATCTGCAAAAAGAAATGAGATGCCATTAAAACATAACTTGTAAAAAAACCAAGTCTTGCAACTCAGTTCTCCTACTGTATAAAGTTGAAATTCAGTCCCAACTTAAGGGTCCTTCTGTTTTAAGTTATTAGGTAATTGGCTAACCTAACAACATCTTATAGTAACCATATCAATATTTAAAATCTTTTATGTTTTAAATAAATAGATTGACAGCAATATAATACTTGGTTGAAACATGGCTTCTAAATACCAAGCACAAGTTTTAGGGTTGTTACATTTTAATAACTTAACTAAATATTACACACATACATTTTGTAGCTAAGGAGTAAACTAAATATTAAATTAAACTAATTAAATATACCGCCCCGGGACACGCCTGATCCAAAAGTTCCCATGACGCTAGCAGCGTTCCCCCGCTGCACCGCCAGGGAAATCCTCTGCATCAGGTGTGCCCCGGTACGATGGTCATACCCACGACTTCTCAGGCGTCGACCGATTTCCCTTACGAAAACTCTTCCCTCATCCCCCCATACTCCCATCGTTTCCACAGCCAGTGGGACGAACAAATAATGAAGCATAAGCTGGCTATATTTCCTTATCTTAAGTTTAGCCGCCGCTTCAGCAGCGGCACCTGCAGATGCAACTAAAAAAACCTACTCAGTAGAAACGGCCAGATAAATGAACAATAATGCAATCGCAGTCGTCACGGCGCCATCTTTGATCTGAGACATTGCGAATACAAAGTATAATCCTTGAGTTAGATTAATTGCTCCTTCGCGATCCAGCTCCACTTGGTGGGGTATTTCCAGCATTGTCTCCACATTTGTCCCTATTCAAAATTACCGAATGTTTCTAGCAGAAGTTTTGCTTGAATGGAAAAATTTGATTAGATCGACAGTCCATAATTATTTATGTGCTACGGTGTCATAACAACCCCAGAGAATAATTTTTACTGTAACTTTTCCACTGTCTACATTTTTTTATTCAAAAACAATGGAGGATTCTGTTCTTAACTGATGTTTGGGGTACCTAGTAGGTAATGACAGTTGAGTTTTAATAAAAATTATGTAAATAAGTTACCAGCAGCTCTCTGGGTCGATCATCTGAAACAGATAGCAGCTCTAATTAAATAGAACTTATAACATCTAAAGAATTAATGCCAACTGCTCTATTCCTCAAGGAATTGTAACCGGCTGTTTATTATTTTGCTATACATAAATGGTCTGACAAAAATATTTAACAAAGAGAACCTGATGCTAGTATTATTTGCAGACGATATATGGATATAATTTTTTTTTTTTTTACGTAGCCACGTTTGTGTCCTACTGCTGGGCAAAGGCCTCCCCCAACTCAGACCAGATGTTTCTGTCTTGTGCCACCTCAGACCACTCCGGCATGTGTCGGTCGAGGTCGTCTCGCCAACGTCTTCTTGGCCTACCTCTCCTGCGACGACCGCCTTGTGGCACCCACTCGGTGGCAAGTCTCGCCCACCTATCCGGGTGCATTCTACTGATATGCCCTGCCCAGTTCCACTTCAACCTTGCAGTCTGGACACACACATCAGCTATGCGTGTTTTTGAGCGTAACGTAGTGTTGCGGATATGGTCAATCCTTCTGATGCTCAACATGCTACGCTCCATAGCTCGCTGGCAAACCTTGAGATGGATGGATGGATGGATTTTAATGAAGTGCGAAAACTCTTTAGATGGTAAATCAAGCGTAAATAATACGTTAGAAACAATAACAAGGTGCAGATGCAGGTGGCGAAGACAAAATGTGCATATTCGTCCACTGCTAAGTATAAACTGGCGAGACTTACATCTAGCAGTCAACGAATGTAGATTAGATTGATTTGCTACTAGTCTGTATACTGATCTGAAGTATAATATAAACTGATTGAAGTGCCTATTGAGGCCTACAGCTGAGGGAGTCAACGGCAGGGTCCGCAGCGGAAGCGCGCGCAGCGAGAGTTATTGTAGCGAATTTGACGATCACTTTGTCGCGAGTCGGCGAAACGAAACAATTAGTGACCTCCCCCTCTACACTCCAAACTCCGCCTCTGTATATAACTAGCTACGACAAAAGGATAACTTCAGCTTCACTATAATGCTATTTGAACTGGCTGGTGCAGCACAAATACGTAGTTTTGGTTACACAGTATCAGTTCTTCTGTTGGTATTTTTTATATTTCTCGCCCACTGGTTGTTGATCGGCGAGCTCCGTTTGATTGTAGTTCAAGAACAAAGAATGTCTTTGTATTTGTCGCGTCACTCCGCGCTAATGAGTGGTTCCCCTCGGAACAGAACTACAGTTATATACGTTTTTGATCACGTTCTGGTGACTTTCAGTTGTTTTGTAGTCTTTCAAGTATTCAGCGACTACAATTGTCTTCGGGCACCCTTTAGCGCAGTGCTTCATGTCTTGATGATGACTCTTGGTGATCTCTGATACTGTACAATTAGTTTGACTTGCAACTTACCTAGGTCGCCATCTTTCAATGAGCCTACTAAAGCCCCCACATATCCGAGTGTATTGTGTCGTACCACTAATAGCGTGAGTCAGCGGGGCGGCCCGCGGTGACAAGATAATGTCTCCACACGGTGTCTGGACGTAGGAAAGAGCTAGGGGAAAATGCAGTTTGAAGCGTAGGACATAGGAGTGCTTAAGGCCTTTGAAAGCGGTCCACTATCGACGCAGCGAGGGTGCGACACACGCGACTAATGAGGCGCGCGTCACCGCTCGCCGCCGACGCCGACGCGGCCGCCACCGTGGTGTGCTCATTTATATTGCGTGAGACCGGACCGCCTGACTGCTGACTGATTACAAATCGAATGCCTAATTATTTGCCTAGTAGGTGTCTCGTTCAACGTATGTCAAGTATGACATCCATCTCATTCAACGTGTTACAAAGTACTATTTTGGCAAAACTGCCTACTTAAACCTCGTCTTAAAAGAATGGTATCCTAGTGTGGGGCCAGAAGCAATGTATGTGCCTGTGTGTAAATGTTAATGTTTAATGGTTTCTCAAACGGCAAGACAGAAGAAAGGAACAAAGAAGCTCTGTATTTATAGTTCATGAAGCCCGCGGAAACCGAGACAGCGTGACACTCGCGCCCGCGTGTCGCGCGGCGCACGGCAAGCGAGCGGGGACTCTGATCTGCCGGCTCGGACGAGCTTCGGTCATTGCTTACCGAATGTGCACCGTATTCGTGACTCGCACCCGTCATAACACGACACTCCTTCTTATACTGTCTTCGACTACAAATCAACAAAATACTTGACTAACGAAGGACGGGAAGGACCAATCGACCAGTGAACGGAAGCATCTAAGATGGGCACGCAAATTTAGTTCATACGTTCACATTAACAGAAATGTTTACTTATTTATAGGCGTTTCCCATAACCGATCCGTCGATAGATTAGGTAACTGACAGCAAAAGTCTTATAGCTTTTTCATACAAAATAGCTTTTATAAATATTAACTGTTAGTGGGGTTAGATAACCCTACCGATATTTGATATTAATCCACGTCGAAATGAATGTCTCTATTCTGAACATCGTACTTCGTTTCACATCGGCTAGCTTGGTGGAGAGCGGAATCATGACACATTATAACGACACTACACATATAAATAACATGTACGGAAAGTAGTTAATCTGTATTTCTCGCGCGTTGTATCGCCACACATTGCGGCGAGTCTCATAATACAATCCGCCGCCACTAATGAGCTGTCATCGCTACGCACGTGACGTCACGCGACCACATTCTCTTATTCGCTAAGTACATTACACGAGGAAAACCATTAATTATTGTTCATAGAAATATATAACTTCCTGCGCTCTTTTGAGAGATAAACGGAAAACGAAAACGGTGTTAAGTAATTCAATTTAAAAATAAAGATAAGAAAAACAAACGCCTTATTTTTTTATTTTTTCTTCAAATGTGCAGATTTCATAATCATCTTGTGTCTCGGTTTATTGACATTTTAGTTATGTATCCCGGTTCAAGTGATAATAATAACAATACAATACGAATATAAAATTAAATCTTAATACAACGCGAGTTTTGCAATAATCCAAACATCTAGACCTATGGACAGTGCAGAGTTCGGGTTAACTGATGTAAATCGCTGCAGATCATGATTGCAAGTTAAAGACCAGCCGTCATTCCATCTAATCGCCTCTGCTGCTAAGATGATAGCAGCTGTAATCCCTTGCAGCATCTCTGCACAACTTTACTCATTACAAGCAGTTAAACGGAACTATGCCGCCCGCCCCGCCGCCTGCCCGTCGGAACCGTATTCTGTTCATCGCTACAAATTGTACCGAAACGTAACATTTGCCGACAGAAGAGCCGGAAGAAGCGGCACAATGCTGTAGCTACAGCGAGGAAGCAGAATAGTAAAGTATTTATGTATTTCAGGCAATGCCCTTACTTATGCTATGTTAGTAATAATACAATATTATATAATATCCTGCATTAAAATTAAATTTACATTAAATTATATTTATATTACTCAGTCTCATCCAGCTTCACTGCTGGTCGGCATCACGTGCATCGACACCCAGTGGCGCTGTATGGAGCTGTCCATCCTGTCTGTCAGTACCCCCAGGAGGCCGCAGGCACTACTCCTTACCCTGCAAATCAGGGATGCTATCCGTTGCTGAATGATTGCGTGGAAACCATCCGTTCGCGCACCGGCACACCTTCCGGATGCACTACAATATCGAGGTAGCTCCTAACCTGTTATACGATATCGTCCGGCTGCTCTACACTACCGTCATCGAGCCTACCATCCTCTATGCGGCCAACGTCTGAGCGCCTGTCGCGCAGCGAGCGGGGGTCAGAGCCTTGCTCGACAGGGTGACCAGGGCCTTCGCGATCCGCATTGCGAAGGCCCACCGCACCACCTCCTTCACAGCTGCCGTCCTCTTGGCGAGGATCCTTCCCCTCGACCTTAGGGCCGAGGAGGCCCTTCGCCCCGCTCCTGGGCCGGGATGTCGAGCGCCGCTGCAGCCCGTTCACGCTGGCACACCCCGCTCTGAGAACTCCAGTTGAGTTTGAGGAGGTGGCCAGCGTGGAGGAGCTCAGCAAGGTGCCCGACGATTGGGCCCGGGCCTATACGGACGGCAGCAAGATCGAGGGCAAGGTGGGGGGATGGCGTTGAGGTCCGCACCAGGGGGTTCAGGCTGGAGGGATTCGCTTCCGTATTCCAAGCGGAGATGGTGGCGATCTCCAGGGCTCTCGACCTCGTGGCCGGGGGTCCCGGTCCCATCAGGGCGAGCGTCACGCGGGCGAGATCTGCTCTGGAGTTGCTCAGGAACTCACTATGTGCTCTAAATTCACTATGTGCAATGCCAAGGCGCAGCTCCTCACGGGGCACGGCGGCTTTCTAGCGTACCTGCCTACCTACAGGTTCAAGCTCGCGGGGAGTCCGTCCTGCATCTGTGATGACGTGACTCCCGAAACGCTGGAGCACCTGCTGGAGGAGTGCCCCCGTTTTGGAGCTGCTCGGGCCGACTGCGAGATAATCCTGGGAGCGGCGGTGAGGTGCGAGGCATTCGCCGCCTTTATGGCCGACTCCAAGAGTCGAGACGTCTTCCTGGCCTTCGCCCTGGGGGTGACGCGCGCGGCCTCTAAGGCAAATGGGGGCCGGGACTAAACTTGTTTTTATTTTTGTTTCTTCATCACTTTTATTTTATTATTATTTAGACACAGCCTTACTTTTAGACAGGCCAGGCGAGAGGAAGGCGATTTAACTGTTGTAAAAGTTTTTAAAATTGTAATATTTTTACATCTTATATTTTATTTTACATTTACCTTTTGCTTACATTTTATCATTTTAACTTTGACATTTGTACCTTTTATGTTTTTAAGTTTTATTTTTAACCCCGGCGCCTTACTTGTCACTACTCGTAGGAGTAGACAGAGATAAGGCGTTGGGGTATAAAGAGAATTGTAATCTCTTTTTATTTTTTATTTTACATTTTGACATACTTTTTATTTTATTTTTGACATTTTAGGATTTCATCTTTAAGTTTTAATATTAAGACATTTTATAAAATAATTTACTTTTTAGACTTTAGAAATACGAAATTTTTATTATATAACATTTATCATTTTATTTTTAATCTTAGACTCTAGAATTTTTTATTATATAACTCTTATATTTTTATTAATTGTACAAAGGTCGCCACGAAATAAACGGTGGCGGAACCCGCTAAAAAAAAAAACCTGTTATACTGAACGCGCAGGGTGCTGTAGGCTCTTTATGTATAGTTTGTTCACAGACTGCAAGTATAAAAAGATTGGCAGAAGGCCTTAAATAAAGTTATTTTGACCTCCCCGGTACAATCTGCCTGCCAACATATTGCCCGCCACCGACAGCGCCCTAGGTTCCCTTTCAATGTCAACATCATCACATAGATCCTCAGTGACCCAGTGGCCCAGACACTTAAATTTGCTCACTCTGGCATGGGGAGTGCCACAAAACAGAACAAGTGGTACGTCGTAGGCTTTTTTCCCGCTTTAAAAATCGTCATTGCGCTTTTCAAAGCAATGTACCTGAGGGCATGGGCCACCGCATATGACTCACAGATTTGGAGCAATCTACTTAGACTACTGACAGTAGGACACACCAGCACGATATCATCAGCACAGCCAGTGTTATTAATGGGAGTACCAGCAATAGAGCATTGCAACACCGCAGCGACTGAGTTACTGAGAATAAGGCTTCGCGACGAGTCGGTCCCAGGCGACACGGTCGTGCCTGTATTCAATCCCGATGTCAGCTTCATTAGCATTAGCGGTGCTGAGGCGGCGACATGCCTGTTATCATTCAACTTTCTGCATTTCAATGCAATCTCTTTCTTATTGCGCTTTCGTATAACATTCATATAATATCGTAGCTTTTGATAAATGCATAATCTAATTAACTCTAGCGGTATTAACGATCCACTTTAACACGTATTTCAAGCAAACTATCCGCCCCCTATAGAATAACCTGTCACAAGATGGACCGTTATTTTCTTAATAAAAATAATTAAAGGAAATGCCGATGTTTCTTCCTTATTGCATTCTACTTATGTGAACGATAAATAATATTGTTGATAGATGTTTGGTGCATGTTCTATCATATCGAGTGTTTGGAGCAGGGTCGCGGCGTAATGAGTGTGAACACAACACCGCACGCGCCGCAGCGGCGGCGGCTGATTGGTTTAGTTAGTGAGGCTGCTGTACTATCACTGCTGCTCGCTTTTGGGAATTGCGCTTTTGGGTGCTGCTGATTATAATGATTCGAACCATCATGGATCTGTCGGAACAACTAGGAAGAAAAATCATTTGAAAGATATTACACTGATAAAACATTGGATTGACATTATCAACGCTAAACTATAAGTGGACTAAACACAGTATGATAAAAACCAAGATATTCTAATGTTATTTTTTCTACGGCCTTGAATTTGATAAGCAGCAGGAGACGGTACATTGCGTTTTATCTTCCAGCGACAAACATCTACATTGATAATTCTCTTATTGATAGATAGTAAGAAGCACAATATTAGATCTTTAGAGCAAGCAACCTTACAAAAAGATTTTAAAACCCTTTTAAAGTCGTATTGCCTAACTGCATAAACAAACTGCAATCGATATACAGGCACGCAGAAAGGAGTATATTTTGGCAGAGTAGAGGCTGGAGCGGGCGCTTCACGTGCGACTAGATTTGCGCGTGTATTTTTATCGCGAGAGGTGGAGGCCGCAGGGCGGGGCGCGGGGCGCGGGGTAGCGAGCTGTGCTTAGCCTAATGTCGCAGTTGGCCCAAATTGAAAATAAACATATCCCGCGCGTTTGACGGGATTAAATAAATTGTGCGAGTCGGGACAGCCGGCGGGAATACGTAACACGGCTTGTTACTTCTTTATTTTGTTGCTTGCGAGAAACATCGCCTTGAGAAACTACATTTGTTACCTACTGTTTTATATTTATTTAGTGCCTCGAGGGGCGTACATCGACTTTATCGCTCATACTATGCGCTCTAACTTTCAAGACAGCAAACAGCAGCACCAGGATCTTAATAAAATAAGAACATCAATGTTCTAACGGTTTTATTTGCTGTCATTGTTTGTTTATACTTCTGTAATAGTTTTCTACTTAATTTGAAAGGTTCACAAAACAAATAAAATCAATTTCGACGCTCGCCGCTCGACACAGGCCGCTCGACGCTCGACGCTCGACGCTCGACGCTCGACGCTCGACGCTCGACGCTCGACGCTCGACGCTCGACGCTCGACGCTCGACGCTCGACGCTCGACGCTCGCCACTCGCCGCTTTATATCGATTTGATGGAAATGCCCGCCCGCTCCTGCCACACACAATTACAGATAACATCTTCACAGACTTTGTAAATTCAAAGATGGTTTCTCACTACATTCTACCAAGGCTTTCTCATTTTATTGCTATCTTTATTACACAGTTTTGTACAGCACTCAGTTATTCTAAAGTATGTATGTTAGTTAGTATGCTCCATAAGAGCGTCTATAGCATCATCAACATCAGACATAACTATATATTATACCTGAATATTTTTTAAAAGAAATCGAATAAGTTACTTATAAGGTGCTTAGGTGCTCACAAGGTTCATAGGTACATAAGTTACGCTAACTGGATCTGATAACGTCCTATGGTTGTCTGTGCTTATATCTCCGAGGTCAAGGCCACAGCGCTTTACCTCACCATCGTGAAAACGTAAAACAAACAAAGTACTGTATGTAGCCTCTCGACTGAACCCGTCGAGCTAATGGGATTACCGCAGCTCGGTCTTTCTGTGTTTACTACCTGGCGTCACGTCACACGCCGTTACGTTTGAATAAGAGCCTCCTAACTCGCCACCATACATCACTCGTTATATGGCACCCCTGACAGTTGCATTGCAATACAGTGATATATAGTGATATCTTTGATAGCAAACAAACTGTCAATAGTTGTTTATATATAGTTGTATATAGAAACTGGTCTGTGATTAGCGCGTGAAGAATGCTATATCGGCAATCCTCCATGTCTGAAATATAATGATGTGATGATGACAAAAACTACGTGAACTCTGTCTCTTTCAGAGTATTGATGAATATAAAATGAAAGTTATGTGTGGTGCAGATTGCGCGTGGATCCACCAACTTGCTGCGGGACGCGCGCGCCTCTCACACGACCTATCGCACTCTGAACTGTATTTCATAAAGTACTCACTTTTCTGTGGCTCTCTGAATGAATTCACAAATAATTCGCTTTTTATTCTATGTTATAATTCGAATTTACGTAAATTATTTTTTTATGATTTGTTTTTAGATCTATTTGAATTTCTTATTATTTAAACAATTGAAAATATTTTATAGCTTTATCTATTTTAATTGGATTTTTTATTGTTATTTTAGTTACGTTTATTGACATGTTCTAAATTTTATTAATTTTTTTATGATTTTATGTATTTTTGTTTTTAATTAAAATCTATTGTAAATTTAAAAGTCTTATGAAATACCTAAATAAATTATTTTACATGTTAGGAGACCCTGTATCGCAGATACTTATTAAAACTATACGGATTGATACTTAATTATTCCTACTTATTGTACATTCTTCATTGGTTTGGATGGTATTCCATTGTCCACTGAATTGGTTGCCACATTTAAGTACATAGTTTCCTTTAAAACCCACTGATATCTGAATAGAAAACCTCGTGTCAGCAAAAAGCCGAAGTGCTTAACATCTAATTGAATTTCTGATATTATTGAATCACACGAAAACTTTGCGAGCTCCGAAGTGTTCCGTTGGTTCTGTCTTGATTAGATCAGCGGAGTTCGGTAGACGCAAAGGATTGTGCCATGTTCGCGGGCGTGCGCGGGCGCCGCCGCCGCCGCCGCCGCCGGCATCAAAGCCAATTCTAAAACACCGCACCCTGCGGAGACATGCTGACACACAAGCACAAGTGTACCGTTACATTTATTAGTGACTTTCATTAGGAAACAAATATTCGAAGTTAGAACCCACCACGTAGTTCTTCCTCTATCCCTTGTACAAGGAAAATAGAGCGGGGTTCTTACCCCGACGTGTACAAATGGTGCGAAGCGGCAAGTTGCGCGTTGCGAATTGCGATGCACTCGCGGCTTAAAGCTACGAGTTTTCCAACGCTGCTTACAGTAGTAGTATTGCAGATGTATTGGAAACGAATATTATAACAATTTAGTATCAGCCTAAACACACACTAAATAGTCTATTTAGTACGATCCGGGCGGAATTCCACGCGTGTCTATTTACTTGAGACATTGTTTGGTTTGCGATATAGAATACGAAATCGCTTATCTAGAACTGAAATGCATACGTAAGCTGAATGTGAGATCCAATTGGAATGTGAACGCAAATGGTATGCGGGAGACGTAGGTATGTAGCTCAGTAGTCGACCTCGCGAGGAAGATGTGTGTTCCGTATTCAAGTGACGGGGTAAGATAAAAAACGGATTAATTGATATATTCTTACTTTACATAAACAAATCAATATGGCAATAAAATGCCCAGTTAAAACTTATGGACAGATATATTTTTATAACACTTATTATTTATCGTTTCAACGAAAAACTGCGTAAATACAAATTATAAACTCAAGTAGGTTGTCACACAACGATAAGATAAATATTATTAATAATATTTTTTGTAATCCTTCGAATCAATGACTCATATTATACTTACCGTATTACGAGTATTTACCGAAAGCTAAGTAAAAGTACGGAGAGCTGGTCGATCGCAGGAGGAGAGTTCGCGACAAGGTGTCGGAAGCCGTGAGGGATTTATCTTATCGTTGTGTGACAACCTACTTGAGTTTATAATTTGTATTTACGCAGTAATTTGACATATTTTAAAAAAGAACTCCACACAGTGATAGGAAAAGATATTAGTAGTCTCCACTATGTTTCCGAATATTCCTTAATGTGTTTGTAACAACTTAAAATTGCCAATTTTTAGTGCAAGTGTGTGGTGATTACGCATTACACTCTCTTTCTCTTTCACTATTGGAGAAAGCTTGTACCCATCAATGGCATATTTGTATGCTCCATATTTTATGTTTTAGTAAAACATTATAAAATAATTTGATAATAATCCTCTCTAGCTTGTGGGTAGCAGAGGGATGGAAATCAGCTATTTCCAGCTAATATGTTTCAGTACCATTACTAGAACTAATATCGTACTCCAATACTTTACCCTACTGGCTGGCTGCGCAGCTACAGTGGTCACGCAGGTTACAGCAGGGTGGTGGGTGTGTACGTGTGTACGTGTGTACCTCAGATGTGGTCTGTGGTACGAATACTGAACACCGTCTGTCAACAGTGAACCACGCCTGCCGGCTGCAGAGCAAAGTTGCATTGATAACAGTAACTCGGAGTCTACCACGTGCGTGCGCCGCGTGACGTTTGCTTTTCTCCCACGCGCTTTTTGCTCGTTTGCCGCCGCGTGCCGCGTGACGAGTGCCCGGTGTGTGTGCACTCAACAATCCCATGTCTACTGCATGCCAATGAATTTCAAATTCCAAAGTGCTAACAGTGTTATCGTTTGGTATCAGGCTCAACGGCAAATAAATCGACACGCGATGATAATTTCTTCAATATTATCCCTGATAAAATGAATATCGTGCACCAAGAGGATTTAACAGAAGGCCCGACATGAGGGAAACAATGGCTTTATCTCGTCTTGACTTCCTTTGAACATAATTTTATATACATTTCTGTTTATGTTACATCATATAGAAGGAGTTTACGTTGATAAGATAATGCTGCATCAAATAATGTAAACGATCGAAGTGGCGCGGAACTCGAATTTGGATTTCGATCGCGATTGACGCCGATAAAAATAAATCAAATCAAAATATTTTATTCAAACTAACACAGAAACTGTGACTTAATGAACGTTACAAGTAAAACTAGGTGTCCATTTCAAAATCTAGATCATTTTGGAGAAAAAATGGACAAAAAAACTCCAAAATTAGTATTATCAAATATGTTCATTAATTAACAGAGTTCACACATTATTTTAAAACCTAGAACCTAGAATATGTAACATTTCATTCAATTCCTTATCAAGATGTGTCCTTCACTCGGCGACGCAATTTCCTGCGCTGCCAACTTTGCAGTATTTAAATAACCTTAGCTACTAAACGTGCGCAAAAAGTCAGCTAAAAGATCCGACCTACATTCGACAGCTGGAAACGTAGTCCCTAATTAAAAGGTGAGTGAAAACTCGGCGCCTTTCACGGACCAACAAACACAGCTGCAGCGCGCTGCACGCAGCAGTAGTCACCCGACACACCTGCTAGCGGCGCGCGGCAGCGGTACGAGCACCAGAATAGATTTAGTAAATATTTGTTCCTCGGCAGCCCTTATTAAAAACGCTATAAATTTTCCGCTTGAAGCAATATTATCGAAGCGCTACAACAAATTAACCGCTCGCCTGCGCGAGGCGGGCAGGGAGAGAGGCGGTAGATTTATCGCCCGCAGTATCGGCCATTATAAAAACATCCTAATCTCGCACTCAGCCCGCACGCTACACGCTCGGCTCGGACGAGGTTTTATGCTAAACGAGCGCTAGATAACTAGATAAAAAGCAGGTGCCATGCCAACACATCCGTATTCACCAAACTTTGTTCGAATAACTCGCTACACCTGGGAGGCCGCGAATGTAATAGTTCAGGCTTTCACCTCAACGTTTTGATCCCATTTCCTTAATTGGCGGAAGCGACGCGCGGAGTTGGTAAAAAGCGTTGTTGTGTAGCGCGCTCGGGGCGGCGACGGGCGGCGGGGCGGCACGTGCTGCTGCCGAATTCTGCCGCGGCTAACGAAGCTGCTGCCAACTACACACAGAAAATCTAACCTCGATTGTTCAAATGCTAGTGTGCAATTCTTATGTAAAAGTGCTATGTAAATCTATGGCAAAACTATAGTAAACGAGTCTGCTCCCACAGTCAAAATTGGTTTTGTGGGGCCTTATTATAGCAAATGTAAAATCTTCTTTTATATTAATAAATACAATACAAAAACGTTTAGGTATCTACAACAAACTGAGGCCTTTAACATAAACTAGATCATATTGCATTCAGCGTCTAGTAGCAACTTCTAGATATTCTAGACCATTCTAGGTTCTAAAAACTTTTTCAGTTTGTGGCGCACTAACAGATTTAGTTTTACGTCACGCAGCTCCAGGTACACTAAGTTACGCTAAATTAAATCAACGTAAAAAGCAAGTTAGATTGCAGAGAAGCGAACACACTAGGTGGCTCTATAGGTATAGTGCATAAACTCCTTGAATAGAGAAAAAGAAAATACTTACAGGCATAGCGCACTTATTTGTCGACATAATAAAATAGACAAAGTTTGATGCTCTTTTGTTTAAGAGAGAAAGAACATCCACTTATGACGACTCGCGCTCAGGGCGCCAAATTATACAAAATGCTGAAAAAAATGTTTCGGCGGATCATCGTACTACTGTTTGTTTTATAGCTGAAGAACTAAAGATATCAACTGTGAGTTTTCATAATATATACGTGGCCTTGAAAAAAGTCTCAGCGCGTTGGGTGGCTAGAATTCTATCGGCCGAAAAAAAACGAACCAGATTGAGAATTTCACAACAAGATCCTGACCGGTTTTTGGCTCGATTTCGTACTATGAATGAAACATGGCTTCACCATTACGACCCTGAAACAAAAAAAAAACAATCAAAAAACAAAACCATCATTTGGAAGAGACCATCATCACCGACCCCGAAGAAATTCAAGGCCGTTCCATCCTCCGGCAAGATCATGGGTTCTCTTTTTTGGGACAGCCAAAGGGTGGTGATGATTGAATACCTCAGTCATGGAGCCACTATTACGGGAAATATGTACGCAGAACAAATCAGAAAGTTGCGTGACGAAATACGCGAAAAATGGCGTGGCACAAGTCCAAAGTTGCGATGGCTGCCATCAGTGATACTGGCTTCGAATTGGTAGAACATCGTCCATACTCTTTAGACCTTGCTCCTAGTGACTTTTATCTACTTCAGAGATTGATAGAATATCTAAGAGGCCAGAAATTCGACGATGATGACGCAGTGATCGCCGCAGTACAAGGTTTCTTAGATAATCAAGATGATTTGTTTTAAGAAAGAAATTTTAGGTTTAAAAAAAAGATATGCTAAGTGTATACTAAAAGGTAACTATGTTGAAAAAAAAACAATAGATAATCAATCAATATATTTATTTCGGAACAAGTCCATAGTGTTAGTAATAATATTAATATTACAGACATTTAAAAGAGAGAGATAAAACTTCATTGCATCTTATTCATTCTCACTACTTAATGAACCCCTCTAGTATAATATTTATCATTTTACAACAAGAACTCCATAAGTTAATACAAAGAGGAGTAATGGAAGACTTCTGGTAATCGCAATACTTAGTAACGTATCGACTCTCTCGCTAAGCTTTCGCTGCCTATCTGACCAAAACTGTAATCCGTTCCAAGCAAGAGGACCAAATCTTGTCCGTTTGTTTTCAATTTAGGGAATGATTCGTATAATTATGTGTTTCCTCTAAACATACACACGTGCTCTGAATTTAAATGGTCCATCTGTAAAGTCCCACTCTATAAAAGCAGATTTTGTATAACTTGAATCCATCGGCGACGCATTTGCACTCGGCGACGCGGCGACGACGACGCGGCACTCGCCAATGTAATGGAATAACCGCGTGAATGTGTTTAACACTAGTAATTAGCTGGTTACCGCACGCTATTACCGTTATTATGACCGCCCGCCCGCCGGCTGTTTACTTACTTCATACACGTCGCACAATCCGGTCGGTCTCCTTCCACAATCCTTCAAGTGTAACCGGAATAACATTCGTGAACCTATGGCACTATTTGTTATTACACATGCCTCTATACATCCTAAGCCTTACTACACGCTAGATCAAGCTGCTTAACCCCAGGCCCACAGGCCACAACATTGCCCACTGATGCATTCCTATTTGCCTGCCAACGTCAACCGACTAAGGATAATATATGATTGTTTATTGCGCAACACAATGGTAATAAGAATTTGGCGATGCCGTGAAGAGGCACGCTGGCTGCCCTAATATCATTTAAATAATGATCCGCCTTGAAACCAATTAGATGTACAAAATTGCTTATGCAGCATCAAGTAGCCACTCTTCAGATCACCTCATCAGATAGATGAAAATATCACTCGGACATTGTAATGCATAGCGTATACAGACGGTTTATTTTTCATAGGCCGGTTTAACTGAGCTCGTCCACACGTAAGACACGGTCAGCTTTGGAAAGTTAATGAAGATATTGTTATAAAAAGATTTATCTCTTAAACAGCGAAGAAATTTTTTATTTCTAGCTCAAAATAATTGTGAAACAATGCAAAAACAACAGGAATTTCAGTCGCACAGGAATATATAAAGCCTGTAGAACAATGTAGCGGCGTCGACCGACACCTCGCGGGGAAGTCAAAACAACTCTTAAGAGCCGCTTAAAACTTTCCCCAACTTCCGCGAGCCGCAACAGAAAAAAACAATTGCGAAACCTCGCCCCGCTTCAGCCTCCGCGAATGGTATCTCAAGTTTATGTTAAAAGTAGTTTCCTCGTTGATTCATCTTTAAGCGAGTTTCAATATAATGGAAATAACATTGATAGATACTTCGATAAAAAAATTTAAGTGCAGTATAATGACAACTCCAAACCATCTACTTGTATAATCAACACACGACTTCTTAGAAAACCATCACTAACCTAAACATGAACTAGAAATAATTTTTTGATTGATTTGATATGTTGTTGCCATTTCATATTGTATCATATTGTATTCGCTGATATCTGTAACACAGGTTACTTAGCAGTTTACCTAGCATAGGCATCAGAGCTGATCAAATAAAATTATTAAAATATATGGCGCCTTTGTGCGCGTGAGACAGGGAGACGTTATCTCTCCGAAACTGTTCACGAACGCACTGGAAGATGCCTTCAAGCTTCTGGAATGGCAGGGACGCGGCATCAATATCAATGGCGAGTACATCACGTACCTCCGATTTGCTGACGATATAGTAGTCATGGCAGAAACGATGGAAGACCTCGGCATAATGCTCGAAGACCTCAGTCGAGTTTCCCAACGTGTGGGCCTTAAAATGAACATGGACAAAACGAAGGTCATGTCGAACGCCCGTGTTGTGCCCACCCCAATAACATTGGGGAACACGACTCTCGAAGTTGTAGACGAATACGTCTACTTAGGACAAACAGTCCAACTAGGCCGGTCCAACTTCGTGAAAGAGGTCAATCGTCGAATCCAACTCGGCTGGGCAGCATTCGGGAAACTTAGAAAAGTCTTTTCGTCTAATATACCTCAAACGCTCAAGACAAAATTATACAACCAGTGTGTGTTACCAGTGATGACTTATGGCACTGAAACGTGGTCTCTAACTATGGGCCTCATAAGAAAGCTCAAGGTCACGCAACGAGCTATGGAAAGGGCTATGCTTGGAATTTCTCTACGAGATCGAATCAGAAATGATGAGATTCGTAGACGAACGAAAGTCGTCGACATAGCCCAGCGGATTAGTAAGTTGAAGTGGCAGTGGGCGGGGCACATAGCACGCAGAACTGATGGCCGATGGGGCCGAAAAGTTCTCGAATGGAGACCACATATCGGCAAGCGCAGCGTAGGACGACCAGCCACAAGATGGACAGATGACCTCATCCAAGTGGCAGGAAGACGCTGGATGCAGGCCGCTTCCAACCGGTCTTTTTGGAAATCCATGAAGGAGGCCTATGTCCAGCAGTGGACTTCTTGTGGCTGAATGATGATGATGATGGCGCCTTTCTTGCTATGTATTTATTTTATTACATATTTTCCATTTAATGAGCATTTGCTTATATATTGATTTTGTTGTAAAATATTTTTTTTTCATTCAATTGAAACTCCAAAAACATCTTATGTTTGTTTTATTTATTTAAGTTTATTTAAACGCAAGTCTTAATTATTTCTGTCAAATAAGTTTTGTTCAAAAAACTAACGAAATCTGCAATTTTTTTCTTTTCATTGTACGCAGTTGAATAGACGTTCAGTGCGTGTGCTCGAAACATTCACCAATACTTGTATAGCACCGAGACTATTGAAATGCATTGCGACGCGACTACGGCGTAGCGCGTAGCAGTGGCTACGGCGTAGCGGTGGCTGGGCGGCGGAAGCGGAAGTCGTTCCGGAGCCGCGCCGCGCACCAAATTGCAATAAAAGTGGACGTCCGCGGAGTGCACGCCGCCGCCGCCGCCGCCGGTGCCGGCCGCCAGTGCCGGCTGCCGAACAGAGGAATCACTTACACTTTCACACAAATTGAACTTACGAGTACCTCACTCTATAGCGTGATTTTGAAAGAATATTCTAATAATATTAATTAGTCATCATCATCCAAGTGGCAGCAAGGCGCTGGATGCAGGCCGCTTCCAACCGGTCTTTTTGGAAATCCATATAGGAGGCCTATTTCCAGCAGTGGACTTCTTGTGGCTGAATGAATGATGATGATTGATTAGTTAAAACTGTTGAGGTTTGTATCAAATGCAGAGTTTCTTGCTGGCTGTTCTTGTACTGACATTAATATAAACGAAACACTTCACTTTATGATTGACGCTTTTAGTGAAAGCTAATATATTTCATGAATTGTATTAATTTACTTTTGATTATTGTTGTTGTTGTGCAACCTGATCGCGAGATCTAAGTGTTTCGCTACTCCCCCCAACAACACAACAAAAACTACATCATAGAAATACTTATTTCAATATAATGTAAATTGCAACCTGTGAGTTTCAGTTTAAGGCAGGTAACGTAGATTTGAAATGTTTTCTATTTGTCAGATGTTGAAGAGCCTGTCATCCGAAACGCGTAAAAAAGTGCAAACACAATTTAATTTGCCGTAGCCGTTTTTTTTTTCTTTGCATGTTGATGTTGACATACTTCGACCAAATAGGGGATGTATTAGCAAAGGGCAAGATAAAAGTACCCGAAACCGGCGTGCGTGCATGCAACGACTAATGAATGTTGAGGAAGCGAAAGTGGTCTGTCAGGATCGTAGCAAGTGGCAGTCCCTGGTCTCTGCCTACCCCTCTGGGATACAGGTTACTAGTACTCTGGGGTACAGATACTAGTTTGTGTGTGTGTGCATGTTGATACTGATTATTTAATATTAAGTGAAGCATTCTTTTGTAAAGATAGTGATTCGAGCCACTATTTACAAAAAACTAGTGCTGTATCTGCCGAGCAGTGTCACACAATATTGTTTTCAATAATTTGACAAACTCTAATCACCATCATAATGATTTACGTAACGTCCTCTAACATTTCCCGGAGAAACGACTGAAGATTTACTTGCGCATAACTTACATAAATACACACATAAACTCACGCCTATATCCCAGAGGAGCAGGGAGAGACCAGGGTCGGCCACCTGCCACGATCCTGGTAGAACTCTTGGTGTATAACTTACATTTACCTTAAATGAGACAACGATAGTAAGCTGTACTTCTGCCATGTTTATTCTGTAGTGCTCAAAAGGATGTACTCAAAGGGTGTTTTGTTATGAAGTCAACATTCGCACTGACGCCACCAAAAAAATATTTAAAAATATGTCAAATGTCAGGTTTTGCTGACTGCAAAGTTTTTGAATGGGAGCGTTGGCGATTTATGCGATGCGGTATGATTTGTATGTTGGTACACACATAAAAAAAAGTTTGTGATCAATAGCATAAGCTCCTATAATTCTTTAAATTTAACTTTATCAAGAAAAAATCTATGTTGTATGCTTTCCTTAAATAGGAATACCCTGTTTGAAATTAAAATATAAAACAATTTTTTATTATTTATTTAAAAAATTGAGCCATTAATCATAATGTAATTGTGATAGAAATTTCATAGAAAGAAAAATACTGTTTAATTAAAGTTAAACAACAATTTATTATTAAAAGGTTAAATTCAATATAAAATAACTCCTCCCCTGGCTCGAACACATGCGAAGATCCTCCTGGGCATGCTGAGGATCAAGTTATCCAGCATTTTCTGGGGTTACCTATCCCATTCTTCAATAGCGGCTTCCCTGAGCTCTGGAAATGTCTGGGGACGTGGCTCACGGTTCCATACAGCTCGTTTAAGAGCATCCCACGCGTGCTCTATTGGGTTTAAGTCGGGCGAGCCGGCAGGCCAGTCTAAACGTGTGATATCGTATTCTTGAAGAGCAGCATTGACTTGTTGAGCTCGATGTGCGGGCGCATTATCATCGACCAGTACAAATTGGTGCCCATGGTTTACTCGGAATGGTCTGACGATATCATCAATAACAACTGCTTTGTACATGTAGCCCCGATACGGGATCAAAGGCGTTCTAGCTCCAATCATAATGCCACCCTAAAAGGATACCGATTTTCCGCCTTGCTGAACTGTTCCAGTGGCAGTTCTTTGTCTTTCACGGTCTTCTCGCCTGGTCTTCTCCAGACACGGACACGTCGGTTATCTGGATGAGTGCTGATTCGGGATTCGTCAACGAAGAGACAGTTTTGCCAAATGTTTTCTTCCTCACTTTCTTCATTTTGCCGAAGTCTAGCCCACTGCAATCTTCGTTGTTGACGTTGCCGGGAATTGAGCGGAGCTCGCCAAGACGTCCGTGCTCGTAATCCAGCGTGGTGCAAGCAATTGCGAACGGTCTGCGTGCTAACTTCAAGCCCAGAGGCCCTGACTTCTGCTTTTATTTTAGTGGCGTTGATTGTTGGATCACGGGCTGAAAGCAATCTAATATAGCGCTTTTGGGCAGCTATCAAAACAGTTGGGCGACCGCTGCGGGGTCGATCAGGTAAATTCCCCATTCCGTGGTACCTCTGCAACGTAGCCACGACACAGGATTGGGATATAGCAAGTCTGCGTGCTAGCACTCTCGTGGTGTATCCTTCTTCCCTCAAAGTTACTATTCTTGCTCGTAAAACCTCTGATAATCCTCTTGGCATTTTTTCAATCACAACTTTCCGCAAAAAATATCTTGAATCGGTTATAATTGACTAAATCAGATTTCTGAATGAGCGTAAGCTAGGACTGAAAGCCTTTTAATATGAAAAAACACCTGAACGGTGTCATTGTTTTGTGTTCTAATTCTTTATTTTTAAATAAAGAATCTAAAAAGCAGAAAAAATCATAATATGATCTACAGTAACAAAAAAGATTTCAGTTTTTCAAAGTGAAAGCAAACTTTTTCTGATGTGTGTACCTATGTGTTACCCGAATGGTGCATGTACTTATTTGTGTGTGTGCGAACGTACGTGTGTGTGTGTGTGTGTGTTTGTGTGTGTGTGTGTGTGTGTTTGTGTTGTGTGTGTGTGTGTGTGTGTGTGTGTGTGTGTGTGCGTGCGTGCGTGCGTGCGTGCGTGCGTGCGTGTGTGTGTGTGTGTGTGTGTATGTGTGTGTCTGCGTGCGTGCGTGTGTGTGTTTTTGCGTACGTGTGTGCGTGTATGTGTGTGTGTGTAATAAATAAATACCTTCCGAGAACAAATATTCTGGGCGATTTGAACGCCATAGCAAAATGAACGTATTGTCTGAGTTGACTACGTTGTGGATTGGAAGTTACTTTCTAACTGTAAATTGAACCCAAGACCTCAGGCGTGGTAATCAGCCGTGATAACGCTAGACCAACTGCAGTCATATTATATGTATATCTACGCCAAATTTCGGCTTTGTAGTATTAATCGTCTCTGAGCTAGGCCGCGGACAGACGGATGGACTTGGTAAAACTAAAGAGCTTCTTTGTTGACTACGGAACCCTAAAAATGCAAAAACTTTACTGTCATTAAAGTGTACATAGATGGTGCCTGGTCCCCAAACCAAAAAATTCTATATTATGTAACAACATTATAATAGGGGTTAAAGTATGAAATTGCCGTTTTATTGCAATAGGTTCTTTGAATTGACATAGAATCTTCATGGTTTGAGGTTTCGAAAGAATGAAACTTTTTTCAAATGGTTTCTATGATGTTCTTTTTTTAAAAAATGTGAAACATTTGAATATCGACTTTCAATTGTTTTTGTTATTCAATTTAGACAAGAAAGATGGATACTGCGAAAATTCGAGTGATTTTTGAATACGAGTTCCGACGCGGAACTAACGCGGCAGAAACAGCCCGCAATATCAATGCTGCGTTTGGAGAGGGGTCTACTAATGAACGCACCGTGCGATTTTGGTTTAAACGCTTTCGTGATGGAAATTTCGACTTAAAGAACGAGCCACGAGGAAGACCGCCCACACAGGTGAATAACGATGAATTAAGAGAGATAGTGGAAGCCGACCCTAGTCAAACTACCCAGGAATTAGCGGCATGGTTTAACGTTACCTTACCCACAATATTGACTCACTTGCGTCAAATCAATAAAATAAAAAAATACGAAAACGATCTTCACCATTATTGCTCCACGACAACGCGAGACCTCACACAGCACGAGAAACCATTTTGACCCTTCAGGAACTGCAGTTAGAAACCATTCGTCATCCTCCGTATTCACCAGACCTTGCTCCAACGGACTACCATTTCTTTCGTGATTTGGACAATTATCTACGTGACAAGAAGTTTTCTTCCCAGGAGGCAGTACAAAATGCTTTCACACAGTTTGTGCAGTCTAGATCGTCGGAGTTCTATCGCAAAGGCATTAATAACCTTCCCATTAGATGGCAGCAATGTATAGATAATAATGGCAACTATTTTGATTAAATAAATTTGTTAAAAATTAAAAAATAAACAATTTAGTTTTTCAGTACAAATCGGCAATTTCATACTTTAACCCCTAATATTAGGTAATTTATTTTGTTATCTACCTCTAACTTTATAATTATATATATAACACGTATGATCAATGAGGTAGGTGATGTTGATGCTGCCTGGGGAACTTTGTTATCTCATATCATAGATACCGCTTCAACTGCACTGGGTAAAAAGTTCCGTCGCAACGAAGACTGGTTTGATGGAAATGATGAAATCCTGAGGGCAGCATTCGATAAACACAGAGATCTCCTGCGACAGCACAGAAGGCAAAGAGGAAGCGTTGCGGTTGTTAAAGCTAGTGACCTCGAATTGCGCAAGCTGTCTCGTCATATGAAAGACAAGTGGTGGCAGGACAAAGCTAGATACATGCAATGGCTCACTGACACAAACCAGCTGGGAGAATTCTACAGTGAGGTACGTAAGCTGATTGGTACATCCTACCACGTGAGGGTGCCTTTAAGGTCTCTAGACGGTAGTCACCTGTTGACGAACAAGGACGATGTACTAAAGCGCTGGGCGGAGCACTTCAATACTCTGCTAAATGTGGATCGATCAGCTGATCTACAAACTATCCGCTTAATGCCTCAGCTCCCTCTTGCCTTTGAGCTGGACGAGCCTCTATTGCGTGACGAGGTTGTTACTGCCATCAGACAGCAACAAAACAAAAGGGCGGTTGGTATTGACCTCATACCGGGAGAGCTGATAAAATACGGCGGAGAGGAGTTGCATACGCTGGTCTGGGAACTATTTGTTCGCATGTGGGAGCAGGAGCGCGTTCCGGATACCTTTAAAGTATCGCGCATAAGTGCTCTCTACAAGAACAAAGGTGACCGATCTGACTGCAACGCTTATCGCGGTATTTCGCTTCTTTCAGCGCCCGGAAAGGTCTTTGCTAGAGTTCTCTTAAACCGCCTAAAGAACTTGTCCGAAAAGATTCTGCCAGAAACCCAGTTTGGCTTCCGACCGGATCGAGGCACATGCGAAGCTATATTCTCTGTGCGTCAACTGCAAGAAAAGAGTAGAGAACAGGGTCGTCAGCTGTACCTTTGCTTTGTTGACCTAGAGAAGGCTTTCGACAGCGTGCCTCGGGAAGCTCTATGGTTGGTGCTAGGTAAGCTTGGGTGCACGGGAAAGTTTGTGAGACTGCTTAGACTCCTGCATGACGACATGCAATGCTGCGTTGCCGTAGACGGTGATCAGACAGACTTTTTCCCCGTTACCTGTGGGGTGAAGCAAGGTTGCGTTTTAGCACCTACTCTGTTCGCCTTATACTTTGCGGTGATAGTTAGAGAAGTCTTACAAACTGTTTCTCAAGGAGTTCGCATCCGCTTCCGCACAGACGGCAGCCTTTTCAACTTGGCTAGACTTAAGGCTCGCACTAAAGTCTCACACGTACTGATCACCGAGATCATGTATGCTGACGACCTGTGCTTCGTAGCAGAATCCCCAGACGGCTTGCAACAGCTAATGTCCGCATTCCACCAAGCCTGCAGTAAGTTCGGCCTGAAGATCAATGTCAATAAGACGGAGGTGATGTCCCTGGATATACACGGTCACGAGACATTGGCCATAAAACTTGGTGAGGATGTGCTGAAGCAGGTGGATAAATTTCGCTATCTGGGGAACACTGTAACATCCAAGTGTGACCTTGATGCTGAGATCAATAGCAGGGTCGGTGCCGCAGCTGCAGCATTCGGCAAGCTATGTTCCAAGGTCTTCTGCTCTCATGACCTTAAGTTGGCCACTAAGATATCAACATATATGGCAATCGTGCTGCCAAACCTCTTATACTCCTCTGAGACGTGGTGTGTATACCGCCGCCACATTCGCACTCTGGATCGCTTCCACCTTAAATGCCTCCGTACCATCATGAAGATCAGATGGTCTGATAGAGTGCGAAATACAGAAGTTCTGCGACGAGCCAATGTTGGTGGCATTGAGGCCTATTTAATGCGTCGACAGCTTCGGTGGTGCGGTCACGTTTCTCGTATGGCGGAGGAAAGAGTGGCGAAGCGCATCTTTTATTCTGAACTAGAGGAGGGCAAGCGGAATCATGGTGGTCCCCTCCTCCGGTACAAGGATGTCCAAAAGCGACACATGAAGAGATGCAAAATAGAGCCCTCCCGCTGGGAACGGTGGGCAGCACAGCGGCCAGAATGGCGCAGGTTGGTGAACAGTCAAGTACGCGAGTTCGAGGTTCAGCGTAAAGCTGACCTGGATACCAAACGCGACCAGTTAAAGGCTCGCCCACCTGCTGCCATAATATATAATTACGAGAACGGCATTCTCACGTGCCCTCAGTGTGCACGGAGTTTCGCCGTGAAGATAGGCTACATAAGCCATCTTCGAGCGCACCAGCGCCTCATCACTGATTAGGGGTCAAAGTGGTCGCCATGGCCGAAACCGGTCGGAACAATCATCATCATCATCATCATGATCCATGCAAACACCAGGTAATCAAGTCATAATTATGATTCAAATCAATCAAGCATTTCGAGTAAGTACACTTATTTGAAGTAATCGCACCTTGCTTATCATCTTGTTATAATATCAGCTGCAAACGAGGTTCGTTATCGCAGTGGAAGAATTAGCCAATGAGCGTCAGAAGCTCGCTTTTCATGTGATAGATGGCAACTGAGCCTTCCATTTGACTTTTCGTTTTCATATAATTTCAAATAATTGTTGAACTTTAAATTTATTTCGTCTAGACTCAATGCTTATCTACATGTGCAGCCAGCTTCTTCGTAACTTTAGCTAACTTGGATACCTACTTTATCTACAACTATCGTTTCAATATAAGTATGACATTGGATGGGACAATAAATCTAACTAACAGTTCTATCTTATTAGCGATTTGCGAGCAATTTGTGGCGTCGACGGTGACAATCGCGGCGAGCTTGCTGCGCAATCGCATCGCTATCAAATCGCTCGAATATCGCTAGTGTGATAGGTCTTTAAAGGTATTTCATAAGCCAGGGTTCGAGTCGAGTTCAAATGTAGTACCGACGAGCCTCGTTATCAGCTCGGACCTTCGATCGGTATGATTATATTTTCCGGTGATAAAATCTTAGACGCTCGGCAGTATATGTTTCACACCTATCAACCAAGATAACGCCGTAGGTACAAGTTATCACGAGGATTAATTTGAATGATTATAGCTGACAGCGTGATGGAGTGATAATGTTATTATTTAACACCATGGGACGAGTCTAATTACTAGATGTATTTGTTCAATAGAGTTTTATACGCATGGCAGTGGCTGTTTTATTGATAGTGATCTATCATATATCAATGACTTTTTTTTTTTCGTTTTATTGTTCCGTAACACAAAAGGAAAAAACGGATCCCTTATAGGTCCGTCTGTGTGTCAAGACCCTTTATCTCGGGAACGCGTTGAGGTATCGAGTTGAGGTATTGAGTTCCTGATAGATTATGACCTTAAAAATAACAATTACAATCCATTGTTATGGTGGTCCGATCGGGTCATTTAGAATTCTATAGATTAAAACTATATACTCAGGTGTAGAGTCCCTTGCTACTGTGAAAATATGAAACTTCTAAGTCCTCGTAAAACAAAAGCTACGGCCGTTTATGGCGCAAAAACCTCAAAGGAATCAACGCTTAGGATACTTTCTGTTGATATAGAACTATGAAACTTGGCAAGCAATATCGTCTTATGCTACAAGCACAGAAAAAAATGTGAAAACTGTACATTTGTAATTAAATCATAAAGAAATGGTCTGTAAAGTTCGTCGGAAGAAAACTGCGAGACTCGATAGTTCAGGAATCATTCCTATAATAAGAATAAGAAAAACTCATGAGTCAATTTAATAAATGTTTATTCAGAAATTCGAGTTTGTTTAACATTAGATAGTCAATATAAACCGTCGGCGAGCGAGCCCGTGACGTGGTGTCGCTCGTTGCACTTTCATTATTGCTTTAGTACGCCGCGTGCGCCGTGTGCCGTGTGCTCACTCGGCTTGTTGCGGACAACCTGTACAGTGTACACTGTACAGCGCTCACTCGGCTCAATACACTGCACGCTGCCGATGTACTGAATACTGTACACTGTTGTACACACTGCTACACACAGCTCGTTGTAGACTTCACTAACAGTTCGTCCTATTTACAATAGTACACTTTACTTGACCAAGTTCCTAAATAACTAATGACTAGAGAGAACTTTTGACTTTTTACATTATTACAAATAAGAAAATGTGATGTTAAATATTTCAGACATTTCATTTTCCCTTCTCTTCATTCTACCTGTTTTTTAATTCGTTAAGTTTGCACAGAATTGCTGAGTCTTTATCAATTCACTTTATAATATTTTACGGATACCAATTTTCAAAATGTTGGTAGGTGATATTTGATTTATACTTAAGTTAATAAACTGTTAAGTTAATAAATGGTTTGTGTGACTTCAAGATATTGAAGAAAGAAGTTATTATTTTTATAAAGTAAATGGCAGTTAAGGTCAGTTATAATTACGATTTGTTTCAATGAATTCAACTTGAGACTTAAGGGTGAAACATCTGTATTTTTCCACTTGTTCTTAAGCAAACCATATTATATGCATAAGCAGAATTTTTCTTGTTAAATTGTTCACAACAAAGAAAATAGTAGGCACCTACTGTTTTGTCTCCGTATACAGTTATAAGTTTAACTATCATTTCCCACTGCCCAATTTAGTCCAAAATTGGTAAATAAAGTGTAAAAAAATCAATTTTCTACTACACTCCTGACGTTTCACCTAAACCTCGATAAAATAGAACTGTGTGTAAATTAAAGAGTATGGACGGATCACACTGAACCAATTTATATAAACTGATTGCTGGTACATAAACTCAATAAATAATAAAGTGGGATCCACTAGTAGCGCGCGACGGGCGTCGCGGGCGTAGGCGCGGGCGAGGGGGAGGGGCGCGTGCGATACTCTGCTCCGGCGCGGGGGCGAAGTGTAGTGGCGGCGCGCGGGGGCGGAGGAGGCTCTCCGGACGAGTGTGACGAGCACAGCGATAGTGTCTCTATGTAGTCCGACATGTCGCTGGCGCCGCTCGAAGTACTCCCCCCCGCGCCCGCGCCCGCCCCGCGCGGCCGCACCGGTACCTCCGCCTCGGCCGACGAAGACTTGCCCCCGGTCGCCCGCGCGCCGCCTTCGCCCCCGCATCCGCCGCGCGGCTCGGTGGAACGTGAGCGGCGTGCCGGAGGTGGGCGCGGGGGCGCGCGGGGCGGGGGTGAACACAGCGACACGCCAGAGTCGTTGCTGCTGCTGGAGTCACGGCAACCTGGCACGGAGGCACAGCGCCGCACCTCCCCCGCGCCCCCTGACCCACCACCTTCGAGCCATTGCCGCGCGTCCACCGAGCTGGAGCGGGCCGGTGGGGGCGGACTGCCGGCGCGACGCTGGACGGGAAGGCCCGGCGGGGACATGGGTGTGTAGCCCGCAGGGGCGGCGGGGGGGGGCGCGCGGCTCCATGAGCAAATAATCATCGCCGCACGTGCAGCCCTCGCCCTCCTCCTCCCCGCGCCGCAGCCGCTCCCACCAGTCGTGCGCGTTCTCGTAATGAGCCCCTGCGGCAGTGTGCGGAAATTGTAAGTTCTCGTAGTCGGCGAAGCGCCCGAGGGTGCGTGGGGGGCGGCGAGACTTGCGGGACAGGTCCACCGTGGCGTAGAGAGGCGCCGGCGCCGCCGGAGATGCCGCGGGCGTGGGGGTGGACGGCGCACAGCGCAGCCAGCCTTGCGCCCAGTCGGTGACGCGGCGGCAGGCGCACATGGCGCCCCCTCCCCCGCCGCTCCCGCCACCGCCCGCGGGCGCCCGCAGTCGCACCACGCAGCCGCAGGGTCGCCGCTCGATGCGCGAGAGCTCGGGGCTGGCGCAAGCCTCGTCCTCCTCGCTGAGACACTCTTGCAGTCGCTTAGGTGTGTCATAGTACTCTCCTTCCGCCTGTAATTCGCAATTCTTTTTAAAAAACTTGAATATTAGGTACTAAATAAATAAGCGTATATGCATTAATTTTTTTGGTTTGAGACAGGTTCCTGTCGTTTTCCTCTGGCTTGCAAAAGGAAAGAAACACCAACTTACCTCCACAGAGGGCAACCGTGGCACGTCGTAGTTGTCGAGCGCCGCGCCGCGCGGGGGGAAAGCGCTGGCGGAGCGCGGAAGGGGAGGCATGCTCCAGGCGGGGCTGAAGAGGGTCGTGGGCGCGGGGGTGGTGCCCAGCTTGGACATGCAGGAGCGGCAACGCGCCAGCCCCCCGCCGCCCGCGCCGCCCGCCTCCAGTGACGTATCGGAGCCGCGCCGCGCCGCCAGCCGCAGCGAGTCGGGCCGCGCCACGCGGGACGCCTCACCGCCTGCACAGTATAAAAATGCACTAAACGAAGTCTACAAAAACATATTAGTTCGCCCTTGCTCGACAACTTCAAGTAGATCTTGGCTTTTGCAACCATAATTCTACGCTACCCACCATCATAAAGTTTGTTATGGAGAGATCCTTAGATTAACCACTCAAAGATGGCGAGGTTCAAACAAAATTCCCTTGAAAGGCGAGGTGACCGGGACATGCTTGTGTGCGTAAGCGACGTGTCTTGACATTCGCCGACACGCACACATGCGCATTAATAGTGTTGCTAGCGTAGGACAAATTGGGATCAAACATGGAAAAATAGCTGCACCGATAAATACACCGAGCCGTGCTTGAAGAAATGTCTTACAGAGATAAGGTCGCCTATGAAAATACAATTTCTCTAAGTAATTTTTCCTGTACTGTCTTTCAAGTGCAATAAAGCATAATAATAATAAAAACATATATTTAGCCAGACTATTTGTGTAAGTACGAGCCGTCAAGCGTTTAATTAAAACCTATTATACCTAATAGTTGATTTACGCTCAGATTTCTTAAGTAGTATTCAGGGTATTGAGATTAAAACTTCATCATCATCAACCCATTATGTCCCCACCGAGGGGCACGGGTCTCTTCCCTGAGGAAGGTATAGGCCATACTCCACCACGGGGGCCAAGTCCGGATTGGTGGAGGCTTGTAGACTAGTAGCTCGTCTACTGTCAGAAGTTGTCAAGCCGCCCTAAGGCCTCTGACTTGGCTTAACGACTGCCATCTATCGACGGCAGCCGGCACCAACAGCTTAACGTGCCTTGTGAAGCACGGAACCGCTCGGAAAAATGCCACTAGCGTTAGCCATAGACGGCGACCCATCCATGCACTGAACGCGCCCTGTGTTGCTTAACCTTCGTGATCGTTTAAGATCACTCAGGCAGCCGGGGCTACGAGCGATTAAAACTTGATACCTACTAAATTGTTGCTAACATAGAATAGGTAAAGCAAAATATGTAAAAGGTAATCACTTGTTGATGACCTAACAATAGTTTAATATTTTGATGATGGTTAAAATAAATAATCACATAAAGCTACTGCGGATTTTAAAGGCCAGTTTCCAGCAAAATCTACTTTCGGTAGGAGTTACTTAAATGGAAGGAACTGCAGAAAATAGTAACTAGTTTACGAAAGGGGGCGAGGTACTTAAAATACCTAAATAAAATACATAATATGCCATCAATAAAGTTTTTATTTAAATAACACCCTATATCTCGTGTTATTTAAATTAACCCGATCAATTCCCATTTCCGATTAGTCACTCCATTTCCTTCCGTGGATGTCGTAGAAGGCGACCAAGGAAATCAACCAAGAGACGGGCAGCAGCATCTTCCTGAGATTCCAACCGCATACTGCGATCGCCAACCCGCCTGCCAAGCGTGGTGATTATGGCAAAACCCCTCAACGTTATTAGTTTTATTTCCATTTAAAATATCTTAAATTATCAACATCATGTCAAACATTTGAAAAAGTTTACAAAACAGTAAATTATTAATTATATTATGTTTTGAAATTTGACGTCACGAAACTTAGAACTCCCCTCTAGCCCTTGTCACACAATTTCACACTTTGTCGACCCCCTTCCGCCCTCTTAACGTGTGATGTACTTTATGGATAGCCCCTTACCGCTAGAGCGCCACACGGATAATTAATACCAGTTAAGTAAGTAGTTCTGTGTGGCACCGGATTAGGAATAGCGTCACTCCATTTCCTTCCGTGGATGTCGTGGAAGGCGACTAAGGAAATCAATTACCAGAAGACCCCAACCGCATACTGCGGTCGCCAACCCGCCTGCCAAAACCATGAGGGAGTTCTATGTGCTGCAGTGGGCGTCAAATGGCTGATGATGACGATGATGATGAAGTAAGTACAAAATCGAACGGTTTACTGTTATTAGTTGAGGAAATCCTATACGCACCTTGCAGTACCATCATGAGATGTTTGGTAAAACATGGTGAAAAGGGTGATACCACGGTCCACCAAAGATCAAATCAGTACAGAAAAAATAGGCTCAAACTTGAACAGTCTACTATTAAGAACAATTTAAAAATATTTCCTGTCAGTTTTTCATAAATACTGAGTAGACACCGCTATTTATGACTATTCACTCTCAGGTGGATATATACGGAATAGGCGTCCGTTAAAAGCCCGGATTGCGCTTCTAGGGTGTGATACTTCTATGGGAGAGATCCCTATCCATTACAAAAAAAAATACATATTTATAAGTGTGGAGTTTCTTTCGCGAGCTAGCTTTGTTTGTTTATGACTTGTATGAGTAGTAAAGGGAGAATCTTGTGGTTCGAGACAGCGGAAGCAAAGAACCAATTCGGGTCACGGAGCCAGAGAAGAAAAGCAGAGAATGAAGTAATATGTCAGCAGGTGTGCGTGTGTGTGTGTGTGTGTGTGTGTGTGTGTGTGTGTGTGTGTGTGTGTGTGTGTGCGCGTGTGTGTAAGGCGACTGACCGTCGGCGAGCGCCTGCGCGGCCTGGTGCCGCAGCGCCGCCGCCGCGTCGGCCGCGCGCGCTGCCAGCAGCACGTGCGCACCCGCGCCGCGCCCGCACGCCGCGCCGCCCTCCAGCACCAGCCTGATCACATTGCTACTTTATTGTGACTGCTGTTCATTTTAACATCTATCAAAGCCTCAGACTACATTTCTGGAAAGTGAACTATTAATTTTACAACTATTAAAAATGTAGAATGTGCAAGCGAGACAGGTAGCCAGACGTAACAGCAGCCTCAAGGACATTGTTTATGAATAATCTATCGATACGATTAGGTACCTACATCCACCGACAGTTAATTTGACAGCAGTCCCATAAAGCTGGTATCAAATTATGAAAATCAAAATTATTTGTATTTTATTCAAAGTAGCACAGAAACTGCGACTTAATGAACGTTACAGGTTAAACTAGGTGTACATTTCAAAATCTAGACCATTTTGGAGAAAAAATGGACAAAAAACTCCATTAGAAAGAAAGAAATAAGGTGTTTATTCAAATTTTCACAGAAACACACAGTAAGCAAGTAGGTAAACAACGACTAGAAGACAGCTGTATCGATATTAGGTATCGTTAGGACTGTCTTTTGACAGAGCATTTTTAAAACACAGAGAGAACCACTGACCTGTCTCCAGCGGCGCCGAAGCGACGCAGCGCGCTGACCTCCCAGACGAGCAGTAGGCGCGGCGGCGTCCCCCCCACGCCTCCCGACGCCAGCGCCGCGCAGCCGCGCGCCACGTGCAGCCGCGCGCGCCCCCCCGTACCCGCCGCCGCTCCCGCGCACGTCCCGGCCACTACACGCACGTCAAAAGAGCGTGCTCGCAACGCCCTCGCCGCCGCCGACTGCCATACAAACAAGCGATCAAAATTACTGTTCGTACCTTTTGTAATTCAGAATGGAAACTATTATTATTCTCGAGCAACGAGGCCTAATGGAGACAACTTTACAACTACCCCAATCATAGCGATCACGATCATCAACACAAAATATATTGATAGATACTCCTTCTTATAGGTAGACTCCAGAACTGATCCCAAAACCTCTAGCGTTGTACAAATGCGCTAGCACCGCTTTTACAAACTAAGGTATTCTGTTTGACTTCAGCCGGTTTAAGTAAGCAACATATATTTTTTTGTTTAATAAATAAGTAATCCATGTGATCTACCTGCCACTGCAGCAACCTTTCGCGCGACTCCAGCGCCAGTACGTGCACAGCGTCGCGGCACAGCAGCGCCAGCGCGTGCTCGCCCGCGCCCGCCCCCGCGCCCGCCCCCGCCGGCGCCCACTCCTCCAGCCCCACGCAGCGCGCCAGCGACAGCGTCGCCTTCACGCCCCCGCCGCCGCCCCCGCCCGCGCCCGCCGACCAGCGTGCGCGGGCGTCTCGATACAGCAGCAGGTGTACGCAGTCTGCATACATACACAGAAAGACAGTTGCAAAAAATAGAAGCCAAATTACCACAAAAGTTGCAAAAAATACCACACTCTTAGCTAAACGTATTCTCTTTAAATTACACCATTCTGATAGATATGCAAGCGTAGTTACACTTCATAGACGCGCCACGGACACAAACTTTGTGTGAACCGCCTACAGTTTTTTTTAACCAAAATTATCTAGGTACTTTTACTCCGAACTTAACTTTGCCGAAGTTAACTTCGATAAACTTAAAACCTTACAATGCAACCCAGTCTTGTAAAAAATATTATTATTTCACACAAACAATATCGGCGAATTGTCTTGATTATTTGCATAGCGTAGCGAAGCGGAGGGTGCGGGTGCGACCCTCGCACCCTCGCGCCCTCGCGCCCTCGCGCCCTCGCGCCCTCGCGCCCTCGCGCCGCCGCGAACTGTGTCTGATGTATCAATGATCGGTTTAATACGACTGCCACTATACGTACTACTCTCAAAATAGGGAACACAGTTAACTGGAGTTTTACATCGTATATTTCGTTGTAAGCTTCTTTGGAATGGGTGTAAATATTTTTTAAATTTAATACCTACAATAATGTAAAATAAGGGTTTATATTTTTACTAATTAAAGGACTGAACGACCTAGCACATAAAAATGTATGTGCCTGTATGTAAATGTTTATGTTTATATTTTTTGTGAACGTTGCGTATATGATTCTAACGATGTTGTGCAATTTCGGTTGTCCAATGTGAAATCGGCCAATGTTGACGGACTATATTACAGTGTCAGCGTCACGTCAGTGGCCCCGTCCCCCTGGCACAAATAGTATTCTTTACTCCAAACAGTAGATTCGAAAGATCATTATATCAAATTTGTTCCAACGGCGAACTTACCTCTTACTTGTTTGGGTTCAACTCCTAATTGTCAGATATGATCTGAGCCGTGTAAGAATAATGTCAAATAGCTTGTTGTCATTTCTTGCATAAAGAAGAGTAAAATTTGTATTTGAAAGTTTATAATGACTTAAATAAATTAAATTATTCTAATTCGAGTGAGGGTGATGAAGCCGCCGGTGTTGTGGTTTTATCAGATTATTTCTTGCAGATATTTCGCCACTTGTATCGCATGGGGGGTAGCCCACGTAAGGTCATCACGGATGCATTCATGGGCGCTGTGGACTTGTATCAGATGCGTGGTAGTGTGCTTTTCCCCGCGTGTGCAATAAATTAAATGAAATAAATATTGAGCTAATACATATAATTAATTGTTTCATACTGTATTCCTGTGCATAAGTTTTGTGACAAGTCATGTTAAAAATATACGGGTGGGAGTAACCAAATTGTTTTATGTTGAATTTAAAACTCACCGGCAACAGGAGATAGCTTCCGCATCACGCACCAGCGTGGCTTCCACTGCAACAGACAACAGGACATTTACGGACGTAGCATGACACGACACGACACGACACTACACGGCACGCCTTGTTGCTTACTTTGCGGCCGTCACGATACTTGACGCTACCCTCGATGATGACGCACTGGTCCGCCATCCCGCGGCCGAGCGCGCCTCTCCCGCGGTCCCAGCTGGGCCGATACTCGGGAACGGCCGAACCCAGTTGCTTCTTCACATTACCAACACGCGCGGTCCCTGCAACACATACACTTGAACTTTGCTGCCATTCACCTCTACACGATACAAGACGACCTTCACATCCATAAAGTGCTTAATAACTAAAGTCAAAATCAAGATGGAAAGACTCGTTGTAGCATGTTGAGAAGGTGTAGAGCCCAATAAGCTTTTTTGTAAAATAATGGTTTCTTTGTCAACCCTTATAGTTTCGCCATGTCCGCCCGTCTGTCTGTCTGTCCGCGGCCTAGCTCAAAGAGTACAAGAAAGCTGAAATTTGGCAAAAAACTTAAGTCACCGCGCCTACACCTAAATTATGGACGTTTTTGTTTTCGTCGTATATCCCATAGTGCTTAAAAATATTATGAGTGGAGGAAAATCATTTTCGATTCAGGGATCCGTTTGCGGGATATTAAGCTTCAAATCCCAATTTTTTGTAAGAGTATGGCGCCCCCGGGAAAATTCTGTAAAATTTCCGGGCAATAGCACGTATAATGAAATAAATAAGAAAACTATCCTGGGTAAAAATTTCGCACAAATTCCATAAAACTTACTTTGATAGATAAAGATAAAAGCTGGCCAAGTGCGAATTTTACTTGCACTAGAAGGGTTCCGTACCATTATCTATACAACATTAGACACAAAGATCGAGAAAAATCACGTTTGTTGTATGGGAGCCCCCTTAAATATTTATTTTATTTTAATTATTTATTTTTAAAGCTAACATAGACATAACTCTGTGAATATTTCAAGTGTCCACCTATTGCCGTTATTAGAATCAAGCAAAAAAATGGCAAAAAATGCGTTTGTTGTATGGGAGCCCCCCCCCCCCCCCCCCCTCTTAAATATTTATTTTATTCTATTTTTAGAATTTTTTGTTATAGCAGCAACAGAAATACATCCTCTTTGAAAATTTCAACTGCCTAGCTATCACTGTTCATGAGATACAGTCTGGTGACAGACAGATAGACAGACAGACGGACAGACCGACGGGCAGTGAGTTTTAGTGATAGGGTTCCGTTCGGGTACGAAACCCTACAAAGTATTTGATGAAGTTGTTAGTTGTGTGAAGCAATCTAAAACCCCTCCTTCTACGGAACCCCTCTCTGTGCACGTCGGGTACTCACTTGGCCGATTTTTTACTTAAAACAAAAGTGAGGAAAGTTGTGTTGTTTGGCATCCATTTAGATAGTATTTCTCAAGACACACACGCACAGTCGCGAGAGACCGGAAGTCTTCTTTGAAATGTCAATGAAGTTAATTAAACCTATCATAACGACTATGACACGTTGATACTCGTAACATAAAACATTTTTATCTACACTTGTACGGGTTTCCCCAAACATCAATGTATTTGATTGCTTGATTGATAGAAATGATAGGTCTTGATATTGAAAACACTGTAGAATTTATTCGATATTTATAACACACGATACATTGATAATGACACCTGGCAGATCTTATTTTGATACGCGCGTCGTAAGATTCGAATTATGATCTGAAAAGTTTATACACAAGGCTAAGTGCTATTTCACAGACAACGGTAAAACATAAAAAATTAAATTACAAACAAATATTGTATGAGAATTTCTTATAAACCTATTTAGAGGCTAAAAATGAGAAATTATAAAAACCTATTTGTAGGCGAAACATTCCACCGATGCCAGGACTTGAACCCGTGACCTCTGTCTAACCGTGCCAGCGCTCTCCCAACTGAGCTAATGGGTAAGTGCAAGAATCGGCGAAATTTCGCGGATCGGAGAATCTTTACAAACTTCTCTGTAGCCTCTAAATAGGTTTTTTAAATTGTCCTCAGCAGGGGTTAGTGCAACATAAAGAATATAATGAGAATTTCGGCCAACCTGTAACGCAAAATTACTTTTTAGGGTTCCGTACCCAAAGGGTAAAAACAGGACCCTGTTACTAAGACTTCGCTGTCTGTCTGTCACCAGGCTGTATCTCAAGAACCGTGATAGCTAGAGAGTTGAAATTATCACAGATTACGATTTCTGTTGCCGCTATAACAACAAATACTAAAAACAAAATTAAATAATTATTTAAGGGGGGCTCACATACAACAAATGTGATTTTTTGCTGTTTTTTTTATCATTGTGTTTAATGTTGTATAAATAATGGTACGGAACCCTTCGTACGCGAGTCCGACTCGCACTTGGCCAGTTTTTTTGTTATTACGATAACCTTCCGGGTAAAATTCTCCTTGCTGATACACTTCCGGTTAAAATTCTCCTTGTAGTAAACTTTTCCGTCAATTTTTGGTCTGATTCACCCACACTGAGCACATGGCTGTATGTAGGTATGACTCCTTTGCCTATCCCAAATGGAATAAATAAAAAAAAAGAAAGCGAACCTACGCATTTGGATTTATTTTGCCGTCATTATTAGTTTACAAATTTTTCTGTGCGACTAAAAAATGGAAAATAATTGCTTTTCTTGTTTACTTTACTTTCATTTATAAATGAGTGAAGATAATGTAGTTTATGCAATTGCACATAAAACGATATTAGAATACTCGTGTGATACTATTATCATACTCGGCTTCACCTCGTATGATAAACCCAAACCCATATTCTAAGAATCTCTCTTATATGACAGATGCATAAACTACTATATTATATGGATTTTATGGTTATATCGGTACAAAAAACAAAATATGTTAATACGAAAAATAACGTTCATGGTTACAGTTGGTCAATCTCATTTCTGCGGACAGTAATAAAATAAGCCAAATGTAACCAGGAAGTAGATCCACTCCCCGCTGTATAAACTAACCGCTGTATAAACTAAACCGTTACTTCAGTATCGACATTAAACCACTCTCAACTTGCATAAGTTTAAAATTTTCTATGGAAATATTTTTAATTTTTCGTGCAATTCACATTCAAGCGTTTAGGTTCACATACATAAACGCTTGAGTTCACCATTCTGCGGAAGTTACGCGATGAAATTGTAATGCTGTAAGATTTAGTATGAAATAAATAAATAAATATTGATGGTCTGATGGACCAGACTCTCAGATATTTTCATATTTTTTGTCAGTCCTGGTTCGACTGAGGGCAGACTAACACCCGGTTTCTCGTACACTAACAAGCTGTTAATGTACTGTTAACAGCTGTCAGCGTTTTTTTTATGCACTTTGGTCAATTGACAGCTGTTAACAGTAGATTAAGAGCGAGTTAGTGTACGAGAAACTGGGGGTTATAGTGTGAGCGCCCAACAAGATTTTTATTAGTTTTAGGAAATTTAAAGATGGTGTTAGTGCTTAATTCAGATCTGCATGGAAGACGATCAAGAATTTCCGCATTTTAGGATTCCGTAGTCAACGAGGAATCCTTAAAGTTACACTATAGCTGTGTGCGACAGGCAGGCAGTGACTAGTATTCGCGGCGAATGCACTCGCAGCGATTAGTCGCTGTGTGTGACCGAAGCTTAACTTTTAGCTTTTTACGCTTAGCACACCATTTTGTCACACCAGTGTGACACAGAAGATTGTTTTTACTCACGGTCACACCAGTGTGACGCGATGACTTGTGGTAAACCGACTATGGCATATAGGTACCGTTCCACGATCTTCAAGTTAATCGTCGCAACATGACCGGTTTTCGCAACGAATGTGGCCACCGGCTTCTTTGAAGTGATGTGCCAAAGCCCAGTAAAGTTGTCGAGAGCGGACAATTTAGTGGGCTTTGGCTCGTCAGGGTCGTAGGGCCGGTTGCGAGATTCATCACCACGAATGTTCGAAGACCTCAGTCGAGTTTCCCAACGTGTGGGCCTTAAAATGAACATGGAAAAAACGAAGGTCATGTCGAACGCCCGTGTTGTGCCCACCCCAATAACATTGGGGAACTCGACTCTCGAAGGTGTAGACGAATACGTCTACTTAGGACAAACAGTCCAACTAGGCCGCTCCAACTTCATGAAAGAGGTCAATCGTCGAATCCAACTCGGCTGGGCAGCATTCGGGAAACTTAGAAAAGTATTTTCGTCTAATATACCTCAATCGCTCAAGACAAAATGATACAACCAGTGTGTGTTACCAGTGATGACTTATGGCACTGAAACGTGGTCTCTCATTATGGGCCTCATAAGAAGGCTCAAGGTCACGCAACGAGCTATGAAAAGGGCTATGCTCGGAATTTCTCTATGAGTTCGAATCAAAAATGATGAGATCCGTAGACGAACGAAAGTCGTCGACATAGCCCAGCGGATTAGTAAGTTGAAGAGGCAGTGGGCGGGGCACATAGCACGCAGAACTGATGGCCGATGGGGCCGAAAAGTTCTCGAATGGAGACCACATATCGGCAAGTGCAGCGTAGGACGACCAGCCACAAGATGGACAGATGACCTCATCCAAGTGGCAGGAAGGCGCTGGATGCAGGCCGCTTCAAACGGGTCTTTTTGGAAATCCATGGAGGAGTCCTATGTCCAGCAGTGGACTTCTTGTGGCTGAATGATGATGATGATGAATGATGTGGTAGACGTGATTTGACTCTTCTCGGTAGAAAATTTGAAGTTTTCTCTAACACCATCTGATGCGCGCCGCCTTGCAAATGCGGGATCCAAAGGCAAACTAACTTTCTCACTCTAAACGCGATTTGCATGATCTTTTGAATGGTTGTCCTGAGATGCCTAATAATGCCTCTTTATCTCGATATATCACGTGACGATGTTCGTAAATTAGGTGTCACACAGTAATGTGATTTTATGTTTGTTGTGGAATTTGAATAAACGTTTTTTATTTCAATTTCAATGATGCGATTAGCAAACTAAGACTGGTTTCTCCGCGTTAAAACATTAAATACCAGCATTTGATAGTCCGCAGACATGGGACTTCATCATGGAACACAGATCTTCGAAACATTGTCTTCGATTTGTCGATCTTCGATCATCTCACACTCATTGAAACATTGCAGCCGTGTTAGGCTTTTCCGAAATGTGCAGAAAATTATTGTAGGTATAGACATTTTCCTGAGTAAGATCGATTTTCGTACGTGACCTGACAAATTAAAACCAGCCAAGTGCATGTCAGACCACACGCAGTATTCTATAGAAGGGGTTTTCTTGACTGCTTAATACAACTAACAACTTCATCAGAGTAATTTTCAATGGAATTTGTACGAACTTTTTGTTTTATATGTTGGACGACTATTACTCGCTAACTTGTAAAGCCTACTTAGCCGTAGTTTTCCTTTTAACTTTATTACATAAGCTACTGTCCTGGTTTTTGTTACGTTTGTACAAACAGCTGTTTAGCCAGGAGAGGGGCAGCGGACACCACTGTAACAAAAAAGTGCGCTTTGAAGCTTAATATTCGCAAACGGATCCCTAAATCGATAAATGGTTTTAATATTTTTATTTACGATATTTTTAAACGACCAATCCACGATACCTTGGATACCAAACTATGGGATAGACGGGGAAAAAATATCTATAATTTAGGTTTAGGGCAGGTTAAAATATTTTATTTTCATTAGATTTTTCTACTGTTTTGTCGGCCTGATCAATATGTATGTATTGTATATGCCAAATTTCAGCGTTCTAGTACTATTCGTCTCTGAACTAGGCCGCGGTTAGACAGACAGATGGAGGGACATGGCGAAACTATAACGATTCCTTGTCGATTACGGAACCCTAAAAACAACCATGTGGCGAATAATCTTACATTCATAATAGTTTCAATTATTTTGGTATTGTAAATTCATCCCAATTTGATTATTGATCAGTCGGTAAATATGTAAACGACAGAACTTCGAAGGCAAGTTTTGTATTCAAGATTGATTTTGATTTGTTCGGCGTGACATCGAATTTATCACAAAAATTTCCATGGGGTACTCTGACCACGATTTAAAACCCTATGGCACTAATGTAAGAAAAATAACACATTTTTGTGACGTACAGAACTCTTGGTGAGTAAATCCGAGAAAACAAAGCTGGGAATCAAAATAAAAATCATATCTGCAAGATGAACGTAATAAACCCTAAATGATTTTTTTTTCATTCTTTCAATCTAAGAACGTTTTTCTTTCTTTCTACACTAGGTGGACCTGTATTCTTGGATCCATGTCATTATATTGATTAACAATTCCTAATGGGCTTACTTTAATTAGGCATTATTTTTTGTTTATAAATTTAACTAATATGTACAGCAAATTAAAATCTATGTTCTCGATAATGCTGTTATAGAGTAACTTTTGTATCGGTCAAAACCACTTCATATAAATAAAATGATAACTTTAATTTTACACCAAAAGTACCGCCTTTTATAGGCTGCCAAACGCAAAACACGATATTCATCAACCAAATAAGTAGTTAATAAAAATTTAATTTGCTTCGGGTTCCGTACGGGACCTAATTACTAAGTCTTCACTGTCCGTCTATCTGTCTGTCTGTCTGTCACCGGGCTGCATCTCCCGAACCGTGATAGCTAGGCAGAGGAATCACAGGTGATGTATTTCTATTGTCGATATAACAACAAATTCTAAAAACAGAATAAAATAAATATTTAAGGGGGGATCCCATACAAAAAAAAGGTAATTTTTTGACGTTTTTTAATCGATATTAATAACGGCCACAGGTAGACGCTTGAAATATTCACAGAATATTTAGTTCTGTATTCGCTTCAAAAATCAATAATTAAATTAAAATAAAATAAATATTAAGGGGGGCTCCAATACAACAAACGTGATTTTTTGCCGTTTTTTCTCTATCTATGTGTCTAATGTTGTATAGATAATGGTACGGAACCCTTCTACTCACACTTGACTCACACTTGGGCTAAATAAAACCCAGTTATTCTAGCCTGCACAAGTGGATAACTAGTGCATTGTGGCGTAGTTTTTAAAAGTTTCGTAACTTGATCCTCCCGGAGCTTCACCTACGCGGAATAGGTCAGTGCGTGTAAAACCCTAGACAGCCACAAGCCCAAGGGATGTCGACGTGACATTTATATTTCATCGCAGCGCTGCACTTGCACGAGTTGCACGCCGTAGCGCGTAGCGCTCGCTCTCGGTGCACTACTCGTCACATCACGCGCAAGGCAACTTTAACTTTCCATCCACCGCAACACCACATCACACGCACAAACTTTTCACCACTTACATTAATAGTACAGAAGAAAGTCGTCAAGTAAAAGTTCCATATTTTGTCCACCGGCAACGTCGAGTTATTAGCAGTCGGTCGGGAAGTGGGTCGCTACGTGCGACGTGGCGCGAGCGGGCGCGGCGCGCGGCGTGGCGACACTGCCGGAGCGGGACCGCGCGCCGCGTCGCGCCGCGTCGCGCCGGACCGCGCGGGTCCGGGAGCCGGGAGCCGGCGGCGGCCGCCGCGCGGCTCGGGGCGGGGGTGAGGGCGGACGGCCACCCAAGACTTCCACTACAAGATCATCATGGCTGCTTACAATTTTCTATGGAGTCATCTGAATTACTACGTATGCACGTTTAGGGCTGGATTGTCCGACATTACCCCTAAATCAGGTGTTCATACATTTTATTCTTATTAAAAATCTTAAAAAAGTTTATATTACTTTTCAATGTCCTATCTAGGGCCGTCGGTCACTATTTTAGTATTTTTTTAAACTTTATAGCATCAAAAAACTACTGTTTTACAGTTTTATAAAAATATACCAAATTAACCATCACTTAATGTGTTAGTGACGTCGGTCGTCAACATTCTGTTAATAGTATATTTGTATTTGTGTAATTTCAAAAATGCTTACTTTCCCCTAACAATTCGCTCGCGCACGCCCAGCGCAAACCTGTTTTGAAAACAATAAATGTGGAGTTTCTTTGTTAGCTTCTTCTCCGCATAATCTATTAATTGTGAAACTAATTATAGCTTTGACGTTCATTAAGTAAACACTTAGTTTTTTATAATTTTTTACTTTGAATAAGTCTCATACAAATCCGTGCGCTCGGAGAACCCAGCCTTCAAATCAAAATCAAAATAAAATGGTTTCAAGGAGGTGTAACGATGACTGGATTATGATATTTCAATTGACGACATGCAGTTTTTGCCGCTTGTGGACGATGACTAATCACCTTTTTCTCGTACACTAAGGCTGACTTGCACTACTTTCTTGACCTTCTTTGTTTAAATATTTATTTCTTTGTTTACACTCTAGGGCACGTCACTTTTTTTCTGCCCTTGGATAGCCAAGAATGATACCTAGATTCAATGCAATACTTTTTTTGAATTAGTTAAAATAAGTAAAATGTAATTTTCAAAGCTACATAGTAAAATCCATCATTGGCTGCATGTAAAAATTATTAAGAACCTAATGCTTACTGTAATTCTTTTGCTGTGGATTTTGGTTAAATAAATAAAAAAAACTAAAATTAAAACAATAAAGTATAATAACAATAATAAGTCGTGACTTCGAAAGTATCAATCGAAAACCATTATTGTTTTCAAGGTCAGGACTTAGAAGGTAAAATATAGCCACTAAAACTTTTTCTACAAAATTAGAAGTTTAGCTCTTCGTCGATATAACTTCTGCCGGTCGGCCAACGTGCGTAAAAAAAGAACTGACTGTTATCAATTTATAGTAGACTAAGAAATTGTTAGCGTACGAACATTTGGGGGGAAAAGTTACATGTTAGGAAACTCTAAGAAGGTGCGCCGCTAGCCGACGTCTAACTCGGCAAATTACTGTAATATGATGTACCTACCTTGTAGTTGGTATTTTATCAGATTGTATTAAGTGCTTAATATTACGATTGCACACTTTATTTACACTATTATCAAATAATTTCGATGGAACATTATCACACGACTACCGAAATATAGCTTATTGCATGTTATTAGTTATACTAGTGTACTCTATCATATAATTAGCGTGTTTTTGTGCGATAAGATAACAAAATGAGATATTATAATGACCGATGGTGGAGCAAAGATACAACGCTTCGGGTACTCTAGCAGAGATGTCGCGTCTCTACCTCACGCTGCTGCTAAGCGTTGCCGGTAGGTGCGAGAGCGGGAGCGGAGAGCGGGAGCGGGGAGCGGGGCGGGAAGCGGGGCAGGGGGAGGGGGTCTGCGACTGAGCGCGCTCTGTGTTACAGCGGCGGCGGCGGACCGGTACCACCCGGAGCCGGCGCCGCAGCCGGCGGCGCGCCTGCTCCCGGGGGAGGACTCCGCCGAGTTCTGGTACCGGGAAGCGCGCGGCCAGCTGGAGGAGCGGATCGCCAACCACGCGAACATGGGCACGGCGCGCAACGTGGTGATGTTCCTGGGCGACGGCATGTCGGTGCCCACGCTGGCGGCGGCGCGCGCGCTGCTGGGCCAGCGCCGCGGCCGGCCCGGCGAGGAGGCGCAGCTCTCCTTCGAGGCGTTCCCCGCCGTGGGGCTCGCCAAGACCTACTGTGCGGACGCGCAGATCGCCGACTCGGCCTGCACGGCCACGGCCTACCTCTGCGGCGTCAAGGCCAACCGCGGCACGCTCGGCCTCACGGCGGCGGTGCCTCGTTGGAATTGTACAGCTTCGCAAAACACGGCGCACCACCTCAGCTCCATCGCCGCCTGGGCGCTGGAAGATGGCCGCGACGCTGGTATGACACAATATATTTTACTCAATCGTCATCCATTAAACATTCTAAGTATGATTTAATTATGTATTTATTTTATTTAGGGACAAATTTTAATGGTACAATTATATTAACATAATAATTATGTATATAATAAATTTTAATACGTTTATCCTGAACGGAGCTATCTCGAGCAGAGATATTCTGGTAATAAAAGTAGAAAGTGTAGTTTGGTATTTTTTTTTGGGCTGAGAGTATAATTTTTTCAATATTTGCATAAATGATATACATAACTTTTCTTTAGGAGAGGCCTCCTAATAAACTTTTTCTTTGTCTACAACGAATTAGGTAATTCAACTTTTTCGCTGTCTCAAGCGGTAGGCTACCGCCTGGGCAGAACATTGAACTCGGAAGCGGGAGACCCAGGTTCGATTCCTAGTTCGGGCGTGTACCTATGACTTTGGTTTCTAAGTTATGTACATTTGTGAAGTTATAGTAGCAATACCACTCGCTAACGGTAAAGGAAAACATCGTTAAAATCGCCAATCCGCGGTGGGCACGCGTGGTGATTAAGCCCAACTCTCTCTCTCTCTCTGACTCTCTCTGAGAGAAGGCCTGTGCCCTACAGTGGGTCGTATATAGGCTGCTTATGCTGTCTCAAATTACGACCCCGTATAACCCGGTTACATTATTCATATTAAACACTTAAAAGCTGTAATCCAATTAGAAGTACTCTACTAGACACTTGATGATGAGTGAGTAAGTGATGATCCAAGAGTGCCGAAAATTGCAGTTGCTAGACCCCTGTCTTGTAAACTACACTAGCTAGCTGGCTAACTAGTGTACTAATGAGCTTTAGAGCAATGTTTCTTTTCGGTAACTTTGATCCGTCTGCATTTCAGTTCTGTGACTGAAATGAGACGCCTTCGAAGATTAAAGATTAAAGAACTTAAATGGGTTCTTGTAAATACATGCACAGTGCTGTCCGGCCGAGAACATGTCCGAACGCACTCTGTGTGCCTTTTTTAAAGTAATAAGATAAGGTAACTCTACACATACACAGTAACAAACTTAAGGCCCGATATAAAACTAAATGCGTGCAACAACCGATTCACATTTACTTTCGTGATCAATCATTGCTGATCATACGGACTTATTTGTATGCACTCTGGACGAGTTCACAAAAGTCTCGATATGCATTTTGGGTTCTAGTTTAAGTAAATATATATTAGTATGTATTAAAGTAGATCTGAATAGAATTAAAATTACAATCTAAATTAGCGCATCTGTCGTTATAGGCTTGTCCTGTAAAGATAGTTGTAAGAAATTGAGTAAAAAAAAAAAACCTGTTATAAAAATAACCAACAACTCGACTGCTGCACATTAACCAATAAGCAGACGGGACCAACGCAACAAGTCACACACAATATTGAATTTGGGTCCCGCCCGCCTTTTATTTTTGTCTTTTTAGTGTTTTTTTTTTATTTTTTGTTGATAAATGCTGATTTCATATAAATAGCCTATGACACTTGCGCAAACATGTCGAATCGATTGAGATCTTATATGTCGACATTTTAAATAAGAAACAAAATCCGACTTCAAAACACTACAGTAATTACTACAGCACTAAAAAGTTACAAATAATTTAAAAGAAATAACCTATATTCAGAAATATTATTAATTTAAATTATAAGTATGTATACATGTAGTAGGTATTGCAGATGTATAATTTGTAGTCGGTGCACAGTTTCATGACCAGCACATATATTTTAGGTACCGACTGCAAATTATACTTCTATAATACCTACATGTAGACATACTTCTTTATTTTTATAATTTAGAAGAAGAAGAAGAAGAAAGACTTTTATTGGGACAAATTAACATATCACAAGAAAAAAGGCATAACAAGTAACATAAACAAGAACAAAAGAAAAACAAGTCACATAAATACAACATAATACAAAGTCAGAGCGTCAGAGTGCATCCTGTGGTGTGTCAAAGTTCTTTTCAATTATTTCTAACTTTTTAGTGCTGTAATGTTTCGAAGTCGGTTTTATATTTTATTTAAAATTTTAACTTAATTATATGTGCTTTTGTCTTGAATGTTGTCACGTTTCTACAAACAGTGGCCAGCAAAGAGAATATAACCACTACGTGGCCAGTAGAGCGGGGGCAGATTAAGGAAATTTAGATCTAGAAAATTTTTCTTTTAAAGTTGTATTTTTGTTTACTCAGGAGTCAAATAACATTGTGTTCAGGTATCGTGACCACAACCCGCCTCACTCACGCGTCTCCGGCTGGCGCATATGCGCGCTCCGCCAACCGCGGTTGGGAGAATGACGCGCAAGTTCGCGCCGCGGGGCACGACCCCGCCGCGTGCCCGGACATCGCACAACAGCTCATACACGAGTATCCCGGTAACCGGTTTAAGGTAAACCATCAGACAAGCTTAGAGTATAGTTTCACATTAAGTCTCACTGAGGCTACAACAGGTTTGTTGCAGGTGATCTTGGGCGGCGGAAGGCGTGAATTCCTACCCATAAACATAACGGATGAGGAGGGTACCGACGGTTTGCGCGCAGATGGGCGCAATTTGATTGAGGAGTGGCGCGCAGACAAGGCAGCGCGTGGCGTCAGCAGCGAGTACATTTGGCATCGTCAACAACTACTCAACTCCACCGGGGAGGCGGAGTATTTGCTGGGCATATTCGAGGGCAATCACCTGATGTACCACATGGAAGGGCCCGAGGAGTCGGAGCCGACGCTGGCGGAGCTGACGACGGCGGCCATGCGGCGGCTGGCGCGCAACCCGCGCGGGTACTTCCTGTTCGTGGAGGGGGGCCGCATCGACCACGCGCACCACGACAACTACGTGCATCTGGCGCTCGACGAGACGCTGGAGCTGAGTGCCGCCGTGCAGGCCGCCGCCCAGCTCGGCGACCCGCGGGACACGCTGCTCGTGGTCACGGCCGACCACGCGCACGTCATGGCGTTCAACGGCTACACACGGCGCGGTGGCGACATCCTCGGCGCGTCCGACAGCGTGGGCGACGACGGCGTGCCTTACCTCACGCTCTCCTACGCCAACGGGCCCGGCTTCCGCCCACACGTCGCTGACGGCGTGCGTGCCAACTTTGCAGAGGAGTCTGGTTTTGGTGAGTTGCTTTTCCGTCACATGCTGTACCCCACTGCATTACAAATCCAACCACGCTTGTATGGGACTTAAACCCCGTTCGCGAGCAGCACTGTATGACTTACTACTATCACATGTATCTTTGTTCGATGTGTGTGACAGAGGCGCGCGATCTCCGGTGGCGCGCGCACGTGGAGGTGCCGCTGGAGTCGGAGACGCACGGCGGCGACGACGTGGCGGTGTTCGCGCGCGGGCCGCGGCACCACGTGTTCGCCGGACTGTACGAGCAGAGCCAGCTGCCGCACCTCATGGCCTACGCCGCCTGCATCGGGCCCGGCCTGCGCGCCTGCCACGAGCCGAGCGCCGCGCCCCCCGCCCGCGCACCGCGCCCCGCGCTCGCCCTCGCCGCACTCGCGCTCGCTGCAAAATATTATATGCATTAAATCTGTGCTAGTCTATATTATAATATTATATTAATCTTGTTAGTTTTAATAACTAAGTTCTAATAAGTCAGAAGTTACCTCTCTCTGAGGTCTTTGTTATCTGTAAGTATTTATTTTGTCTTTCTCCAATTCGTGGTAAGCGTTGCTGGTTGTAGAATTACTTAAAATACTTAATTGTTACCTAAGTTGCTGTTACCACTCATTGTATAATTGTTTGTTTACCCTAATAAAATAAATAAATAAATAATATCTGTCCTAGGTTTATGTAACAACTATTTTACTTAAGGTACTTATTATAGGCTACACGTTGGTTATTTTTCTGCCTTCCGATAGCTAACACATCACTTAGCCACAAAACCAAGTTTTGAGATATTATGAAGTAAAGACGCGGGAGTCTTTATTAAAATGATGCCATTTATTTTTTATTAGTCGTATCAAAAACTTTGACAAATCAAAAGATAGCACTTTACATTTACTTTCAAATAGCAAATATCTCGATTTGAAATAGCTGGTTTTAAAGGGAGAAAAATGTGTTTAGGAGTTTTAGCTTGAGTTATTTCACTATTCAAAGAAAAAGTAAGACATTTTTATTATACCAACAAGAAACATCACAGAAACAAAACAATCAGATAAGTAACATATTATGCACAACAACAGAAAGAAAACTAAATATACAACAGACAAAACGAATAAATAAAACAGGACCATAGATGTAGCCTGTGGTGTATCTAAGTTGCCACAAAAGGCAGCTGACTCAGCGTTGTGCTGAGGAAGTGATCCCTCAGCGCTGATTTTCAGTCAGTGCCTACGGTAACCCATAATTGTACTACGGAGTGCGTGCCGTGGTGCAGTTAAAGATTTAAGTCAAATTCATACATACAACAAAGTAAAAAAAAAAAAAAACCTCATAAAATACTTACATATATAAGACAATAACTCCAAACTTATTAGCACAGCTTATTTGGGATTACCAATTGCAAATAAATAATGGCGTTTCTCTGTAAACAAAGAATTTTATTTTAGTACTTACATACGCTAATAATTAATTACACCGTTTATCTTAAATCATACCATCTTACCTGTAAACAAAGAAACGACATTTAAAGTTTATTATTTAAACTGTCACTTCCTTGTAACGGTATTTTTATAAGAATCAAACAATAATTAAACCATGGTATCTCAACTCCAAAACTCAGCTGCATAACCAACCGTGTTGGTCGCCATGGCGCCATCTATGTAAGAGGTGACTGATTCACCGACAGAAAAGCGCTGTACAAAATAAAGAAATAATATTATACTTTTTTACACATATATTATTAGTTTTAAATTTATATGTATAGAGAGGAGAGATAGGAGGATATACACCAAAGTAAATAACTACAAAGTAAATACATGCCCGACATTACGCAATGGTGGCCTATGATTTAATTGATGCGATTACATAGTCGGTCATTTTACTAAATAGTAAAAGTAGAAGTAAAAGTAAAAGTAAATCAGGGTCAGAAGCGGCGAAAAATCGGACGGGATAGTCTCTGCTGTTCAAGCAAATATACCTTGAGCTTGCGCCCAAAGGCATACCTACTGGAAGCGTCACGGACTGGGGGAGGTATATCATTCCAGCACTTGGACGCCGCAAAACGGAAACTACCTCGAAAAGCCATCGTACGGTGCACAGGGATGATAATCCTATCCCTGTGAACTATGCGTTTCCATTCAATTCAATTCAAACAATTTATTTCAGACCATGAGTCCATATTTACATTTACAATTACATTTTAAATTAATAATAATACTCATATATTGTGTTAGTAAGTCTTATAACTACGTTAGTATAGTATGGTACACAATATAATAATCACATTAAAACATTAAAAAGTAGGCAACAACAACAATCACATTGGGCGACACCAACGTTGGACAATGTGTGCGCCGCCACCCAGTGCCTCAAGAAGGGATTGTCGACCTTAGCTGCAATGACCTTCAGAAAGCTGTTGCTACCGCCGCGACTCCTACACAGCAGGGACCACAGATATATCTGTGGCAGGGACGCTATCCTTTTGCGTATGCTGGCGTGGAAGCCATCAACGCGCGCCTCCGCAAACATGCACTACAGAAACGCCGCAGTCCCAGCAGCACCCAACACCCTGAAGGAATTGTTATACAAAAATATCGCTAAGTTATACCCTAGCTATATTTTAGCGTACGACTGTGACCCGTTTTTATGTAATAAAATTATGTGCATTTCCTACACTAAGAAGTCGCTAAGCGCATAGTTCAGTATTGATTTCAGCTTAGTAATGTTTTAGCTAAGTATTATTTCGTAGTTTTAGTGGTGCAAAACAAATATTTGACCGTATTATAGGTAACGCCGTTTTTGCTACAGCTATCTCATGAACTAAAAACGCTACTTTAATGATTCTAAAACAGATCGATAAGAATTTCTTTCTATGTAGAATGGCATCAAAACCTCAAAATCGACCCCCGGAGGACAGTATTGTGATATTATTTAATTACGCATTACTTTAAGTTAAAAATAATAGCCGTTAAAACAAACAATGGAGGCATAGCACGGTGACCTCCACGGCCCATATAAGTTAAGTATTTATGTCGTGCTTTTGGAGTTAAACGACATTGAACTATACACACGTGTCTCAATAAAACAACCTTTAATACAAAAACTTTAGCTTAATCTTAATCATACAACAAAAAATTGAGCAAATTAATCCGGAATTAAGCTAACAACCTTTAATACATTAATTTTCACTATGCTTTTATTACCAATAGTATCATTTTATGGCTGTTTTACAGCTTTTTATTTGGTTATATATTTTTTATTTTATGAATAATACACGCCGTTTTCTGGGTGGTTTGAAAGCCGCGGTTATATCATTAATAATTAATTAAATAAAAATAAAAACTGACTTCAAAACACTACAATACTAAAAACAGTGAAATAATTTAAAAGAATGTGACCTTTAAATTCGATGCAGATATTGTAGAAATATAGTTTGGAGCCGGCGCTAAGTAACAGTTATCGTGAATAAATTACGAAATTTAGAGTCGGGAAAGATGTCTTGTTTACTTAATTACGACGAATCTATCACTATATGTATTTATGTAAATAGGTCATATTAATTCCAGCAACCTTATTGTTTATGTAATTGTCTATTTTATTCTATTAAGCTTGTAAAACCTTTCGTATATATATAATGTTGTATTTAAACTTTATTATTTTAAATAAAAGACTTGAGCCATATTATAGTTTGCTGTATGCTCGTTTGACTTTTATTTTATTACTGTACAAACACTATGTTGTGATATGCTAGTCAGTATATCTATGAAAATATTATGTATGTTAGGAAAAATATCAGTGACTTTAAAACTGTAGGTAGCCAACACAATGTAAATACTAGAAATAGACATAAACTTTCGTTCCCAAAATTTAGGCTGGCAAAGGTTAATACATCCTTTATGGGGCATTGTATACGTTTCTACAATAAGATCCCTGAGGATATAATAAGCTTGCCAGAAACGCGGTTCAAAAAATGTGTGAAGCGCACTTTGTGCCAAAAAAGCTACTATAACATTAAAGATTATTTAGATGACAATGATGTCTGGAATTAAAGCCAGTTCAATGCATGAGTTTTAGAACATTTATATAAATCCTGTAAATTAAGGACTTGAAAAGACTAAGTTTGGAGTTTTTTTGTCCATTTTTTCTCCAAAATGATCTAGATTTTGAAATGGACACCTAGTTTAACTTGTAACGTTCATTAAGTCGCAGTTTCTGTGCTACTTTGAATAAAAAAAATTTGATTTTGATTTTGATTTTGATTTTGATTTTGATTTTGATTTTGATTTTGATTTTATTTAAGTTCACCCTAAATGGATCACTGTGCCCCCAAAATACAATTTAATTTAATTTATTTTGGGGTTCAGAGTTACTTTATATATTGTCAAGTAAGTCACAAAACCAGCACATTCATTTTGAGCACCGACTCCAAAATATATTTTTACAATACCTACATCGAATTTAAAGATCTCTGTTTTTGATGTGATTGTGTTTTGAAGTAGGTTTTTATTTTTATTTAAAAAAATCACGATTTTTAGTGGATATCTATCACCAATATCACTACTGTTGTATATTAGCATTACGTAGGGTAATTCTAGTTTATATTTTGGGGAATAATGTGGGGTATTAGGAAATACGGGTAGCGTTTCTTTTATCGAATAAATGGCTCTCAAGTAGGACGTATTTTACTTACGAGTAACAGTGGCGACGAAGTGGGTTTTCCGTGAAAACGTCGAAAAACGTCGGGAAATTTAGTGACTTCGATGTATCCGGACTTGGCCCCCATGGTGGAGTATGGCCTATACTTTCCTCAGGGAAGAGACCCGTGCCCCTCGGTGGGGACATAATGGGTTGATGATGATGTAGAAAAAGGCAACTGGCAAGCATACTGCGATAGACTGGAAATGTACCTACTTTCTTGTGAATAAAGTCGAAAGTGAATTGAAAGTGCCAACGCTCATCTCCATTATCGGCGAAGAAGCCTACGAGTTAATGGTCAACTTACGTAGCCCAGAGAAGCCTTCTAGTGTGTAGCTGTGTGAACTAATAAATATTATGAGAAATCATTTACAACCGTCACCGTCGGTTATGGCAAAAAGATACCGGTTTCGCCTGTATAGGCAAAACGAAGGACAGACGGTCGCTAACTACGTCGCGGAGCTAAAAAAGAAAACTAGGTTTTGTGATTTCGGAGTGTCATTGGATGAGAATATGAGAGATCAGTTCGTATGCGGCTTGCAAAGTGACTTTATAAGACAATGACTTTTTGCGGAAAAGAACCTAACCTATACAACGGCCATCACAATCACAATTGCTACAAATCTAGAAGCGGCGGAAAAAGATGCAATGGCAGTGGAGTCGGGGGCAAGAGAGCGGAGCGCTGTGGAGCCGGCGGCGGCGGCCGGCGGCGGCGGCGGCGACGGCGGCCAGTCTCGTGCGCGACCTACGCGCTCCACGTGGCGGGGGCGGGCGGTGCGCACGGCGGTGGCTGCGTGGCCTGCGGAGACCGTTACCATGTATATTATTAACATTATGTCTGTAGTCGAGTAGTTCGTGGTTACAAACCGAATCATTCAACCAGGACTCCGTGAGTATTATTAATAGGTATCTGTCAATGCGTTAATGTAAAGGGATTCAGTTTTCGTTATAAGACCTTCAATATTTTAGTAACAGATTGTAACATTGCAATTGTCTATTTATTTACGACGAGAACATGCTAACTATACCTACTACCAGTAGAAATTCCGGTTACAAAGATTTTAGACAATCCTTAGCCATATTTATAGAATGCTGAACAACCATAAGTTGTAAGCACATTGATCTCGATTTCCAGCTATTTAGAAGCAGCTTGGCTTCGAATTTATAACAAAATATTTAAGTCAAAGTCAAATATTTTTATTCATTATAAAAACAAAATGTTTACTTAATGAACGTCAAAGCTGTTAGTTTAACAACGAAGGCGAGGTCGATGGCGATAGAAAGACTTTTTGCTGATTTTTGTTGCTGATAAACATTTCTGTTTTATTAATCAGTTGGATCCCGCTTCAATGATGATACTTTAATCCTCAAACGCTCCTCCACTCGGTAATCTCTACGATTCTTGTACTTAGGTCAACATTATTTATTTAGGTAGGTACCTTGTTCTTATTTGTGAATCAAAGTACTTTTTCTATAATGAAAGAAAAAAAATACAAACGTAAAATGCATATTCGGGACACGTAACCCAGTAGTTTAATTTTCAACAATAATATGACAACAAAACTGTGTGAAACTTTAGGACTCATCGCAGGCGCGCAGGCCGGGCCCGATGCAGGCGGCGTAGGCCATGAGGTGCGGCAGCTGGCTCTGCTCGTACAGTCCGGCGAACACGTGGTGCCGCGGCCCGCGCGCGAACACCGCCACGTCGTCGCCGCCGTGCGTCTCCGACTCCAGCGGCACCTCGGCCGTGGCACGCCGCCGCGGTGCTCTCATGTCTTCTTGCGTGACGTCAGCGCGCACGCCGTCAGCGACGTGTGGGCGGAAGCCGGGCCCGTTGGCGTAAGAGAGCGTGAGGTAAGGCACGCCGTCGTCGCCCACGCTGTCGGATGCGCCGAGGATGTCGCCGCCGCGCCGCGTGTAGCCGTTGAACGCCATGACGTGCGCGTGGTCGGACGTGACCACGAGCAGCGTGTCCCGCGGGTCGCCGAGCTGGGCGGCGGCCTGCACGGCGGCACTCAGCTCCAGCGTCTCGTCGAGCGCCAGATGCACGTAGTTGTCGTGGTGCGCGTGGTCGATGCGGCCCCCCTCCACGAACAGGAAGTACCCGCGCGGGTTGCGCGCCAGCCGCCGCATGGCCGCCGTCGTCAGCTCCGCCAGCGTCGGCTCCGACTCCTCGGGCCCTTCCATGTGGTACATCAGGTGACTACTCTCGAACAGTCCCAGTAGGTATTCGGCGTCCTCGGTGGAGTTGAGCAGCTGTTGACGGTGCCACATGTACTCGTGGCTGACATTGCGCGCCAGCTTGTCCGCACGCCACTCCTCGCGCAGATCGCGTCCGTCCACGCGCAAGCCCGCGGCGCCCTCCTCATCCAAAGTGCTACTGGGCAGGAACTCGCGCCGTCCACCACCGAGAATCACCTGCCAAAGGACCGTTACAATCGAATCAGCCTTACAACTAAACAAATAAATAATCACCAAATGTAAAACAATCTAATGCAATCTCAGAATTCGCTTTATTTGAGGTGACTAGACTTGTCCAGCGTAACTTTATTATGTCAAAAGAAATCATCTTAAAACGACATCAGGTTACCTTGAACTGGTTTCCGGGGTATCGGTGTATGAGCTGGTGCGCGATGTCTGGACACACCGCGGGATCGTGTCCCGCGGCACGAACTTCAGCGTCGTTCTCCCAATTGCGGTCGGCTGCGTTCGCATAAGCTCCCGCCGGCGAGGCGTGTGTCACTCGTGCTGTCGTCACGATACCTGTTAATTAGAAGCATAGTCACTATATTATTTTATGCATCGGAACCTTAAGTAAGAATTGTACGTAATAAATTTATCATCATACCGGCGTCGCGGCCGTCTTCAAGAGCCCATGCAGCGATAGAGCGCAAATGGTTTGCCGTGTCCTGAGATGAAGCACAGTCAAAACGCGGCACAGCCGCCGTGAGGCCGAGCGTGCCGCTGTTGGCCTTGACACCGCAGAGGTAGGCCGTGGCCGTGCAGGCCGAGTCTGCGATCTGCGCGTCCGCACAGTAGGTCTTGGCGAGCCCCACGGCGGGGAACGCCTCGAAGGAGAGCTGCGCCTCCTCGCCGGGCCGGCCGCGGCGCTGGCCCAGCAGCGCGCGCGCCGCCGCCAGCGTGGGCACCGACATGCCGTCGCCCAGGAACATCACCACGTTGCGCGCCGTGCCCATGTTCGCGTGGTTGGCGATCCGCTCCTCCAGCTGGCCGCGCGCTTCCCGGTACCAGAACTCGGCGGAGTCCTCCCCCGGGAGCAGGCGCGCCGCCGGCTGCGGCGCCGGCTCCGGGTGGTACCGCTTGGCGGTGGCGAGCGCCGCTAGCAGCAGAAGTGCCAATACTCTCATGATTCGTAACTGACTGTCAACTGATGTGCCTCGCCGGCTTAGCTAGCGTTTATCGCTATCACGATTGAGATACATCATTCTCGGAACATGATAGTATCTAGACGGGTACCTATTAAAGATAATATCAATAATACAATACCCTATAGACTGTATCTACATAGATACAGTATATTTTTAGTCGTGAACTACAATTGTGTGTAAAACGTTTTCTATGCATAAGTGGTCAAGGAGAATCCAGTGAGGCTAAGCTAAACTAAATAATGTCCTTTGCTATAAATTCTTGAATAGAAAATTCTGTTGTTCTCCTAGACAAATTATGTAAAATATTAACTTGTCGGTAAGCATTTGTAATTGTTGGTTAATACGATTTTAAGTAAAAAATCTTTTCATTCTAATATATAAAACTCGAGCATCCGACACCCTCACCTATCAAAGCCCAGCCTAAACCGTTAGACTTAGAAAGCTGAAATTTTGCACAGGGAGACCTTTAATAATGGACATACGAGATAAGAACGGATTTCAAGAAACTCAACCCCTAAAGGGATGAAAGGGGGTGTCCAAACTTGTTTACGGCCAGATTTATGCAAAACTTGGTAAAAATGTACGTCTACATCTATCCCTAAGAGAGTGAAAAGGCGTGCCAAAGTTTGTACGGGGAGCAAAATTTTTGTGGTGTGATTTTCTTGAAACTTAGAAGAAATTAATCAAGCACGTATTTTTCCGTTTCTCAAGATTCAACCCTTTAGTTAGAGGGTGAAAAGGGTGTCAAAGTTTGTATAGGAAGTACAATATTTGTCGTCTGATTCTCACGAAATTAAGAAGAAATGTTCTTTAATATATTAACGAAACAAATGTTTCTCAGTTTCTCAAAATTCAACCCCTATAATAGTGAATTAAGGTGTCATAATTTGTATGGGAGGTAAATTATTAATCTTTGAATTTACTTAAAACTTGATATAAATGTATGTCAATAAATTTAATGAAATATGTATCTCTCAGTTTTCCAAAATTAAAGCCATAAGAGAGTGAAAAGCTTTATCAAAGCTTGTACAGAGAGTACAGTATTTGTGATCGGGTTTTCTTAAAACTTAGAATAAACACATATTTCTCAGTGTTTTTTTTTTTTTTTTTTTTTTTTTTTTTTTTTTTTTAATTTTAAATATTTTTTAGAAAGAAAAGAAGGAGACAGGCTCGAACCGACGTCTTCTAGTTTCGAAACCGCCTGATTTCCCACCTGAGATATTACAAACTTTTATGTGATGGCTAAATTTACTTTCGTGTTGTAACGATATTATATCACTTTTTTTTTTTTTTTTTTTTTTTTTTTTTTTTTTTTTTTTTTTTTTTTTTTTTTTTTTTTTTTTTTAGTTGCCTAAAAACACGGCTAAAACGTCTCGCTCGTTTAAAGGTATTAGATAGAAAACTCTATTCAAAATAAGAAAAATGTAAATAAATAAAATATAAATAAGACATGAAATATGAAATTATGTTGTATTTAAAAAGTAAAGTAATTAATTGGTGGCAACTGAAAATAAATAAATAATTGGTTTTCTGGTAAATAAATAAAATAAAATAACATTTCCAATGTATTGATATTGCGTAGCAATTTTATGTGCCTTTATATTTAGCCACACGCAGGGGTTCTGTAATCGACCATCGAAACATGTGGCCGCTGGCAAGGAAAATTAACACTCGTCCTCTTACTCCTCGTCGTCGTCCGATCCCAAATTATGAAATAAAAAGGCTAATATCAATAGAATAAAAATCAACCAGTGAAATGTGATTAAATGTAACTCTGAACACTAGATGGCGCCAATGCTTCCTAAGTCGCGGTATGATTGTGATATTCCCAAAGATATAAGTTTCAACCCTTGACATTATATGACTTCGTCAAGGTTAGGTTAGGTTAGGTTAGGTTAGGTTAGGTTAGGTTAGGTTTTTTTTTTTTTTTTTTTTTTTTTTTTTTTTTTTTTTTTTTTTTTTTTTTTTTTTTTTTTTTGGGGCACTCCGTGAAAAAATCCATCATGGACGCCAGGGAAGGGGACCCTGGCAGTGTCGGACTCCTACCGACTAAAAAAACACGAAATGCCCATCTTCTTATCCTCTAACAGGAGTCAGAGTCCTTTGGTATCATTTTTTTTTTTTTTTTTTTTTTTTTTATGTTTGCTCTTTCTTTTCTTTTCCTTTCTTTTCTTTTTCTTTCTTTTCTTTTCTTTAATTGTTAATATTCTTAACAATAATACAGCTTTCTTTAACTTATGTATAAACGAGACACAAATCCTATATACTCATATATATTATTTATATACTAATCTATATACAATTGTGTTCTTATTTATTCTTTTTCCCTACTTTTGCTGCTATGTTGATACAGTACTTTAGAAACTTATCTCTGGTGTTCTTATCTTCTATTATATCACACAGGTTATTTTTCCTTATTTTAATGCCTAGTTCTAATTCTATATCTAACCTTTCTTTTCCATATACAGGACAGTCAGTCACAACGTGCAGGGAGCTTTCTTCTACATCAGGGTCACAGATACACGCCGGGCTCTCCTTGCACTTGAACCGGTTCAAGTACTCGGAGAACCCGCCGTGTCCCGTCAGAATCTGTACCGCAAGGTGGTTAATGGTAATGCTTTTTATTATTGGATACGCCCTTATAGCATCCGGAAAAAACGCCTTTGTCGTTGATGCTGTCTCACCTTTCTTGTATCGCTCGTTCCATTCGCCAAGCGAGGATAAACGGATCTGTCGCTTGGCGAATGAAACTGGGCATTTGTCATAGTTGGCCTTTGTTTTGAGTTTTAGTGCAGCCTCCTTGGCCAGCTCGTCTGCCCTTTCGTTTCCCTCCAGTCCAGCATGTGCTTTGATCCAGTACAAGTTTATTGTTTTATTTTGCTGGTGTAGTTTGGCGATGTTCTTTTTTATTTCCATTGCTAGTGGATGGAGGGAGGCACTGTTAGTTACGGTCTCCAGAGCTGACCTGGAGTCGCAGTAAATACTGCAGCTTTGCTGCGCCATTTGATGAGCATACTTCGTAGCCTCCTGTAGGGCAAGCAACTCGGCCTGGTAGACCGTGCAGAAGTGGTCGAGTTTTAACTTTTTGTTTTTAATTTCACATCCATCCAACCAGATTGATATTGCAGCCCCGACCTTTCCCTCTATCTTGCTTCCGTCGGTATATATTTTTAAGCCGCCGCTGTCATACTCTTCCACTTGTGCACGGTCCGCCAGGCAAGTGAATTGCAGTCCCACCAGATGCACAGGGTGTGGTGCCTGCGCGAACGGTGTGGGTCTCTCCATCTCGCGGCCCCTTACCACCTGTTGGGAATATCCTTTCTTTGCACAGTATAGTGCAGCCGCTTCCCGGACTCTGATATCTAGCGGGAGTATTCCGGCGAGCAGCAGGGCCGAGTTCAGGGAGACTGTTCGGTATGCTTTCACGACCTTCTGCACGAACCCCCTCTGCACCGAATTGAGATGTTTTTGTACACCCAACTTGTGTGTTGCCGGTGCCCATGCACTGGCTGCGTACATGATAACAGGTTCCACTACCGCCGTGTATATGGTTCTGATCACCTCAGGATTCAGACCCCAGTGGATTTTAGCTGCTCTCTCTAGCTGTTTGTAGAGGCCTAGTGCTTTACGGCAGACATTGGCAACGTGCGTGTTAAATGTGAGTTTATTATCCACTGTGAGTCCTAAGATCTTGATTTCCTTGAACAGTTCAATGTCTACCCCACCCATGCGCAACAGTGGGGAGTCGTACTTCAATTTATTTGTTACCACCATTGCTTTGGTTTTGTGTGGTGCAAACTTAAGCTTGTTTCTGACCCCCCACTCCTGGACATGTGCGAGGGCGGCATTGGCCCGTCCCTGAATATCAGTGGCTGTTTCTCCCGAGAAGATCAGAACCACATCGTCAGCAAAAGCTTGGCAGTAGTGGTCCCTGCTCTCCAGGTCTTTAAGGAGGGGGTCCAGCAGCAGGTTCCAAAACGTTGGCCCCCCCACGGAACCCTGTACACATCCCTTACTGGTAGATTTTAGGTGCTCCGCTCCGGCGTACCTCACCCTAACTCGCCTGTCCGACAGGTAGGAGTCGACCAGCCGCCTAATGTTCACCGGGCATGTCGTCTCGGCCAGTCTGCAACGAATGGCGGGCCACCACGCATTATCGAAGGCTCCCTCTATGTCAAGTGAGACTAATGTTACCATCTTTTTGTCTTCTAGTTTTGATCGTATATATTTAATCATGACATAGAGGGAGTCCTCGGTGCCACGCTGCGGTGTAAAACCATACTGCCTATCGCTCATGCCCGGCGAGATGTGGAACCTTATCCTTCTCACCATCATCTTCTCCAATATTTTTCCAAATACAGGCAGCAGTCCGATGGGTCTGTATGATTTCGGGTGGGTATAGTCGTCCTTGCCCGGTTTTCTTAGGACCGCTATAGCGGCTTCCTTCCAGCTATCGGGAAAGTGGCTGAGGGCCAAGCATTTGTTGGCGAGTGCCAGGAGGACCTGCGGATCATTGTCGGCGACAGCTCTGCATATGTCGGCAGTGAATCCATCGAGTCCTGGGGCTTTTTTGGGGTTGAAGCTTGACGCGGCCCACTGCAGCTCCGCCATGGTAAATGGGGGATCGCATGTTTCATCATGTCCCTCCCCATTCAGCATGTTGGCCGTAGCCCGCACTTGCTTGTGGTCCGCGCTATCAGTTTGAGTTTCGTCCTCCGGGTAGAATGTGTCGGCCAGTAACTTGGCCGACTCTTCATTACTAAGTGCCTCCCCGTTACCGACCAATACAACATCCTCCTCTCGTTTGGTAATCCGCCCCATGACTCGATAGATTCCATCCCACATACTCTCTCTGTCCTGCTTTTCACAGAACATCTTCCAGCTAGCAGTCTGAGCCCTCCTCACTTCACTCTCATAAACCCCCCTTGCCCGGAGGTATTGTTCTACGACCCATGCTCGGCGAATGGGAGCTGCGCATCTTATTCGACGCTTCTTCGTCATGACCTCACTCTTGAGGCGCGTGAGTTCCTCGGTCCACCAGGGCAACCGCGTCTGCCTTCGGTCAGTGACTTTTGGAATTGATTCATCGCAAGCTGTTTGAACTGTTTTAGTGAATTTATCTACCATTTCTTCTAATTGTTTTGCGTTACTAATTCTATCTATTTCCTCTCTATTAATGTTTTCTATTGCCCAAAATTGATCGATTTTCTCATGAAATTGACCCCATTTTGCCTTTTTTGTGTTATATATCCTAGTGCTTCTTTTGATGTCAATCCCAACTGCCTTTTCCAGACTGATATCAAACACTATTGCCCTGTGGTCCGAGCTGGTCACATCCCCCAGAACCCTCCAGTTCTCCACCCGTCCGAGCATGTCCTCCGAGCAAACGGTTATATCTACGCAACTTGTGTAGTGCTTTCCACCCCTGATTGTGTCGAAGGTGGGCTCAGTGCCCTGGTTGAGTATGTGCAGATCGAGTTCGCCGACCATGCCCGCAAATGCCTCTCCTCTGTGGTCAATCTTCTCACTACCCCACCACGTGTTCCATGCATTTACGTCTCCGCCCAGCAGCAGACTTGTTGTGCCGATCTCCTTAACCACTTTTCCTATCCAGGCAAGATATGGCTCTATTGGGGCGTCTCCCTCCAGGTACATTGACACCACACCAATTTGCTTCTTCCCGGTTCTCAACTTAATGACGGTAATATTCGGGGTTGTAAGCGTTGGACAGGGTGTGATGTCCAGGCCTCCGTCGAATAGCACAATTGCAGACTTGTTGACCTTTGCAGCGCTGTTGTCGCACTGGACCACTCTTGTACCCGGATAAGTTTTGAGCCTGCCCGTGTTTCCGATATACGGCTCTTGCACAACAGCGAACGCGACCTTCCTTTTCGCTGCCTCTAATATCAGCTCGGAAGTGGCCAGCTCACTCCTCTGCAAGTTGGCCTGGATTCCAACATATCTACTGCTGGGCGGACCGTTCTCACCAAGGACGCCCTTAGCAGTAAGCTATAGTAGACCTTGCTATAGCCTCCCACTTTTTCCTGATCGGACAGGTTTCGTCAAAGGCGTTGTGGTCTACTTTCTCTGCCTGTGCCTTTTTGCAGTTGCAGCAGGTGGGCAGCGTCCTTTCAGCCCATTGAGCACATTCACTTTTAACATGCGGTCCCCCGCAGTGGCTGCATACGTCTACCAGCTCTTGACAGAGCCGCTTCCCATGACCATACCCTAGGCAGCGCGAGCATTGCACTAGGGGGGTCTGGTCGGCGACTCTGACCCTCTGTATGTCGACGTATACAGCCCCTGCCCCCGTCAGGCGAGCCCAGATGATCGGTGAGACCCTTATTATAATGTGTTCGGTGTGGGGATTTCTTGCTCTCTTTCTGAACCTAATCTCCATTCTATTTTCAGGTTCGCTGACATCTCGCAGGAGATTCTTATTCTGGGCTCGCAGTGCTCCCAGGATGTCCTCATCGGTGTGCGTTTTAATGACTCCGAATAAAATAATTAATGGGTCCTTATTTTCCACCTCTTCCACCTGTAATAACCCTCCTGATTTCCTAATCCTCTCCTTTACTTTCCCTACCTCTTCCCGTGACCTGCATCCAACTATTACTTTCCTGTCTTTTGCCTTCCTAACCCTGTCGATCTTCATTCCTTCCTCTTTGGCGTTTACTGTCTTTCTTATCTGCTCTAAAACCTGTTCTCCCGTCTGATTTTCGTCTTTCGATGTTATGACTATGGAGTGCATGGCTGCTGTCTCCATGGTCATACGTCTAGGGGAACCGGCCACTACACTGGCGTAGGTGGCCCTACTCTCTTCAACTACTTCTTGGTGCTTCTTTATCACATCTTTTAATTTTTTCATTTCTTCTTTATTCTCCCTTAGTAACATTTCATGTTCCTTCATTCTGTTAAGCAGTTCTCTTTCCTTAATCTCCTGTTCACTTTCCTCTGCATGACTCTGCTCCTTTTGAATTTTTTCCCCTTTTCTCGGTACAGTCGTTCCTCCTTCCCTCTCCTTTTCTGCGTCTTTTACTAATTGGTAGAGGCGCTCTATCGTCCGTGTGACACCAACCTTGATGTCGCCACGGAGATTTCGCGCCTCCCCCAGCTGTCTTTTGGCACTCGACAGGCACGCCCGAGCCTCCAAAGTCCTGTTTGCGTATTTTTCTTTCTTTGGTGGGGTCTCTGGGTTGTCCACCGAGTGCCGTCTTGTCCCAACCTTCGTGAAGGTTTTGTCTTTAGTTGTATTAGAGGCCTCCGGGGCCTCTAATGTCATCTGAGGGGTTTTATCTTGATCAACCTTCAAGGCCTCCCAGTCACCAATGCTGCGCCTCACTCGTGAGGTCGACGTCAGTCCGGTCTCTTGTGATTGGGAGTCTATCTTATCTAGGTTTTTTGGGGTATGGAACATTGTACCGGTCAGTTTCTAGTAGATATATAATAAAAATCGATTTGTCAAATATAAAATTAAATTTGTAAAAGTTGTAAATATAGTGATAATTAATTAAATTAAAATCTGTCAATAAGTCAATAAATAAATTTAAAATAAGATAAAATAGTACCGCAAGAATTTGGGCCGAAATGAAATTTTCGTCTCTATATAGAGTCGGCTCTACCGCTTGTTAATATGACGGACTGTCCTTCGTGTGTCTACTTATTAGCTATTTAAACTCTATGTTAGGTCCTGTCAAGTCTTATAATTATCTTAATACTAATCACTCCAATTTGTCGTATCGCAGTGTCTGCAGCACAATTACAGTTATAATTTAATGTTAAAAAATGTTTTGTGTCTCTTTGGACCGTCCAAAAACAAGCCAGACACTCACCTTCGGGGGCCGGTGATGCGGCACTTCCAGTAAGGTAAAAAACTTGCTGGAAGGCGGCCTGTGTGGAGGTGTGGTGATGTCTTTGTACAGTTTTTTGATAGAAAAATCGGTTTTTCCGGTTTTTCCTTTCCGGCTCAGGGTGAGACCCCCAACCGGGTTCGCAGAAACGTGGCCTACCGTGAGCCGCGTCCCCCGGTCAAAGCCGCAACCTTCTAGACCTCCTACTCCCAGAGTTACACGCGTTTTCCCAAAATGGGGCTCGCCGCGAAGTGCTCGAGTCAAAGGTAACCGCCAAGGGTCGGTGGGGTGGCGGGGGTGGGGTGGGTGGCGGGCGAAAAAATTGCGTCCCGCGATGTGAAAAGTGAATTCTGTATGTGAATCTATTGCCAAAAAAGGTAAAGGTTGATGTAATTTGATCAGATTTTAAGTGCTATAAGCGGCAAAAATTTGGAAAAAAATTTAGAAAAAAATCCTCACCTGAGGACACACACAGCACTGAATGTAATTGTAATTGTAGTCGGCAAAAAGAAAAACTAGGTATTTAAGAAGGATTTTCACCTCAGGAGACACACACAGTTTACTCTTGGCGCAGCGCGAATAGAGTGGTGGAGCGTGCGCGAGGTAGGTAGGTGCGGTCGTCTGTGGAGAGGTAGAAAAAGAAACGATTTTTGAAGGTAATTTTGAATTTGGCACGGAACCCTGGAAAAATGTCTGGAAGCGCGGCTACCAACGGCGCAGGAGCACTCCGCGGCGAGAACGGCGCGACCCTGGAGGCAGGTGGTCTGCGGTTCGACTCCCGGCAATGAAAATTTGAAAGTGCGAAAATGTGAAAATTTGACGTAGTTGGGTCGGCTCCCGGTTTCCGACGTGCGATCCCTAACTAGGTACGACTTCACGAAAAAAAACGATGTTTCTCACCCTGGACTGGATTCAATAAAAATAGAAACAAAAACAAAAACAAAAATAAAAATATAAAAACCCTCTTTTAACAAAACAAACAGTACACTCAATTTAGGCGAAAAAACTGCGTCCCGCGATGTGAAAAGTGAATTCTGTATGTGAATCTATTGCCAAAAAAGGTAAAGGTTGATGTAATTTGATCAGATTTTAAGTGCTATAAGCGGCAAAAATTTGGAAAAAAATTTAGAAAAAAATCCTCACCTGAGGACACACACAGCACTGAATGTAATTGTAATTGTAGTCGGCAAAAAGAAAAACTAGGTATTTAAGAAGGATTTTCACCTCAGGAGACACACACAGTTTACTCTTGGCGCAGCGCGAATAGAGTGGTGGAGCGTGCGCGAGGTAGGTAGGTGCGGTCGTCTGTGGAGAGGTAGAAAAAGAAACGATTTTTGAAGGTAATTTTGAATTTGGCACGGAACCCTGGAAAAATGTCTGGAAGCGCGGCTACCAACGGCGCAGGAGCACTCCGCGGCGAGAACGGCGCGACCCTGGAGGCAGGTGGTCTGCGGTTCGACTCCCGGCAATGAAAATTTGAAAGTGCGAAAATGTGAAAATTTGACGTAGTTGGGTCGGCTCCCGGTTTCCGACGTGCGATCCCTAACTAGGTACGACTTCACGAAAAAAAACGATGTTTCTCACCCTGGACTGGATTCAATAAAAATAGAAACAAAAACAAAAACAAAAATAAAAATATAAAAACCCTCTTTTAACAAAACAAACAGTACACTCAATTTAGGCGAAAAAACTGCGTCCCGCGATGTGAAAAGTGAATTCTGTATGTGAATCTATTGCCAAAAAAGGTAAAGGTTGATGTAATTTGATCAGATTTTAAGTGCTATAAGCGGCAAAAATTTGGAAAAAAATTTAGAAAAAAATCCTCACCTGAGGACACACACAGCACTGAATGTAATTGTAATTGTAGTCGGCAAAAAGAAAAACTAGGTATTTAAGAAGGATTTTCACCTCAGGAGACACACACAGTTTACTCTTGGCGCAGCGCGAATAGAGTGGTGGAGCGTGCGCGAGGTAGGTAGGTGCGGTCGTCTGTGGAGAGGTAGAAAAAGAAACGATTTTTGAAGGTAATTTTGAATTTGGCACGGAACCCTGGAAAAATGTCTGGAAGCGCGGCTACCAACGGCGCAGGAGCACTCCGCGGCGAGAACGGCGCGACCCTGGAGGCAGGTGGTCTGCGGTTCGACTCCCGGCAATGAAAATTTGAAAGTGCGAAAATGTGAAAATTTGACGTAGTTGGGTCGGCTCCCGGTTTCCGACGTGCGATCCCTAACTAGGTACGACTTCACGAAAAAAAACGATGTTTCTCACCCTGGACTGGATTCAATAAAAATAGAAACAAAAACAAAAACAAAAATAAAAATATAAAAACCCTCTTTTAACAAAACAAACAGTACACTCAATTTAGGCGAAAAAACTGCGTCCCGCGATGTGAAAAGTGAATTCTGTATGTGAATCTATTGCCAAAAAAGGTAAAGGTTGATGTAATTTGATCAGATTTTAAGTGCTATAAGCGGCAAAAATTTGGAAAAAAATTTAGAAAAAAATCCTCACCTGAGGACACACACAGCACTGAATGTAATTGTAATTGTAGTCGGCAAAAAGAAAAACTAGGTATTTAAGAAGGATTTTCACCTCAGGAGACACACACAGTTTACTCTTGGCGCAGCGCGAATAGAGTGGTGGAGCGTGCGCGAGGTAGGTAGGTGCGGTCGTCTGTGGAGAGGTAGAAAAAGAAACGATTTTTGAAGGTAATTTTGAATTTGGCACGGAACCCTGGAAAAATGTCTGGAAGCGCGGCTACCAACGGCGCAGGAGCACTCCGCGGCGAGAACGGCGCGACCCTGGAGGCAGGTGGTCTGCGGTTCGACTCCCGGCAATGAAAATTTGAAAGTGCGAAAATGTGAAAATTTGACGTAGTTGGGTCGGCTCCCGGTTTCCGACGTGCGATCCCTAACTAGGTACGACTTCACGAAAAAAAACGATGTTTCTCACCCTGGACTGGATTCAATAAAAATAGAAACAAAAACAAAAACAAAAATAAAAATATAAAAACCCTCTTTTAACAAAACAAACAGTACACTCAATTTAGGCGAAAAAACTGCGTCCCGCGATGTGAAAAGTGAATTCTGTATGTGAATCTATTGCCAAAAAAGGTAAAGGTTGATGTAATTTGATCAGATTTTAAGTGCTATAAGCGGCAAAAATTTGGAAAAAAATTTAGAAAAAAATCCTCACCTGAGGACACACACAGCACTGAATGTAATTGTAATTGTAGTCGGCAAAAAGAAAAACTAGGTATTTAAGAAGGATTTTCACCTCAGGAGACACACACAGTTTACTCTTGGCGCAGCGCGAATAGAGTGGTGGAGCGTGCGCGAGGTAGGTAGGTGCGGTCGTCTGTGGAGAGGTAGAAAAAGAAACGATTTTTGAAGGTAATTTTGAATTTGGCACGGAACCCTGGAAAAATGTCTGGAAGCGCGGCTACCAACGGCGCAGGAGCACTCCGCGGCGAGAACGGCGCGACCCTGGAGGCAGGTGGTCTGCGGTTCGACTCCCGGCAATGAAAATTTGAAAGTGCGAAAATGTGAAAATTTGACGTAGTTGGGTCGGCTCCCGGTTTCCGACGTGCGATCCCTAACTAGGTACGACTTCACGAAAAAAAACGATGTTTCTCACCCTGGACTGGATTCAATAAAAATAGAAACAAAAACAAAAACAAAAATAAAAATATAAAAACCCTCTTTTAACAAAACAAACAGTACACTCAATTTAGGCGAAAAAACTGCGTCCCGCGATGTGAAAAGTGAATTCTGTATGTGAATCTATTGCCAAAAAAGGTAAAGGTTGATGTAATTTGATCAGATTTTAAGTGCTATAAGCGGCAAAAATTTGGAAAAAAATTTAGAAAAAAATCCTCACCTGAGGACACACACAGCACTGAATGTAATTGTAATTGTAGTCGGCAAAAAGAAAAACTAGGTATTTAAGAAGGATTTTCACCTCAGGAGACACACACAGTTTACTCTTGGCGCAGCGCGAATAGAGTGGTGGAGCGTGCGCGAGGTAGGTAGGTGCGGTCGTCTGTGGAGAGGTAGAAAAAGAAACGATTTTTGAAGGTAATTTTGAATTTGGCACGGAACCCTGGAAAAATGTCTGGAAGCGCGGCTACCAACGGCGCAGGAGCACTCCGCGGCGAGAACGGCGCGACCCTGGAGGCAGGTGGTCTGCGGTTCGACTCCCGGCAATGAAAATTTGAAAGTGCGAAAATGTGAAAATTTGACGTAGTTGGGTCGGCTCCCGGTTTCCGACGTGCGATCCCTAACTAGGTACGACTTCACGAAAAAAAACGATGTTTCTCACCCTGGACTGGATTCAATAAAAATAGAAACAAAAACAAAAACAAAAATAAAAATATAAAAACCCTCTTTTAACAAAACAAACAGTACACTCAATTTAGGCGAAAAAACTGCGTCCCGCGATGTGAAAAGTGAATTCTGTATGTGAATCTATTGCCAAAAAAGGTAAAGGTTGATGTAATTTGATCAGATTTTAAGTGCTATAAGCGGCAAAAATTTGGAAAAAAATTTAGAAAAAAATCCTCACCTGAGGACACACACAGCACTGAATGTAATTGTAATTGTAGTCGGCAAAAAGAAAAACTAGGTATTTAAGAAGGATTTTCACCTCAGGAGACACACACAGTTTACTCTTGGCGCAGCGCGAATAGAGTGGTGGAGCGTGCGCGAGGTAGGTAGGTGCGGTCGTCTGTGGAGAGGTAGAAAAAGAAACGATTTTTGAAGGTAATTTTGAATTTGGCACGGAACCCTGGAAAAATGTCTGGAAGCGCGGCTACCAACGGCGCAGGAGCACTCCGCGGCGAGAACGGCGCGACCCTGGAGGCAGGTGGTCTGCGGTTCGACTCCCGGCAATGAAAATTTGAAAGTGCGAAAATGTGAAAATTTGACGTAGTTGGGTCGGCTCCCGGTTTCCGACGTGCGATCCCTAACTAGGTACGACTTCACGAAAAAAAACGATGTTTCTCACCCTGGACTGGATTCAATAAAAATAGAAACAAAAACAAAAACAAAAATAAAAATATAAAAACCCTCTTTTAACAAAACAAACAGTACACTCAATTTAGGCGAAAAAACTGCGTCCCGCGATGTGAAAAGTGAATTCTGTATGTGAATCTATTGCCAAAAAAGGTAAAGGTTGATGTAATTTGATCAGATTTTAAGTGCTATAAGCGGCAAAAATTTGGAAAAAAATTTAGAAAAAAATCCTCACCTGAGGACACACACAGCACTGAATGTAATTGTAATTGTAGTCGGCAAAAAGAAAAACTAGGTATTTAAGAAGGATTTTCACCTCAGGAGACACACACAGTTTACTCTTGGCGCAGCGCGAATAGAGTGGTGGAGCGTGCGCGAGGTAGGTAGGTGCGGTCGTCTGTGGAGAGGTAGAAAAAGAAACGATTTTTGAAGGTAATTTTGAATTTGGCACGGAACCCTGGAAAAATGTCTGGAAGCGCGGCTACCAACGGCGCAGGAGCACTCCGCGGCGAGAACGGCGCGACCCTGGAGGCAGGTGGTCTGCGGTTCGACTCCCGGCAATGAAAATTTGAAAGTGCGAAAATGTGAAAATTTGACGTAGTTGGGTCGGCTCCCGGTTTCCGACGTGCGATCCCTAACTAGGTACGACTTCACGAAAAAAAACGATGTTTCTCACCCTGGACTGGATTCAATAAAAATAGAAACAAAAACAAAAACAAAAATAAAAATATAAAAACCCTCTTTTAACAAAACAAACAGTACACTCAATTTAGGCGAAAAAACTGCGTCCCGCGATGTGAAAAGTGAATTCTGTATGTGAATCTATTGCCAAAAAAGGTAAAGGTTGATGTAATTTGATCAGATTTTAAGTGCTATAAGCGGCAAAAATTTGGAAAAAAATTTAGAAAAAAATCCTCACCTGAGGACACACACAGCACTGAATGTAATTGTAATTGTAGTCGGCAAAAAGAAAAACTAGGTATTTAAGAAGGATTTTCACCTCAGGAGACACACACAGTTTACTCTTGGCGCAGCGCGAATAGAGTGGTGGAGCGTGCGCGAGGTAGGTAGGTGCGGTCGTCTGTGGAGAGGTAGAAAAAGAAACGATTTTTGAAGGTAATTTTGAATTTGGCACGGAACCCTGGAAAAATGTCTGGAAGCGCGGCTACCAACGGCGCAGGAGCACTCCGCGGCGAGAACGGCGCGACCCTGGAGGCAGGTGGTCTGCGGTTCGACTCCCGGCAATGAAAATTTGAAAGTGCGAAAATGTGAAAATTTGACGTAGTTGGGTCGGCTCCCGGTTTCCGACGTGCGATCCCTAACTAGGTACGACTTCACGAAAAAAAACGATGTTTCTCACCCTGGACTGGATTCAATAAAAATAGAAACAAAAACAAAAACAAAAATAAAAATATAAAAACCCTCTTTTAACAAAACAAACAGTACACTCAATTTAGGCGAAAAAACTGCGTCCCGCGATGTGAAAAGTGAATTCTGTATGTGAATCTATTGCCAAAAAAGGTAAAGGTTGATGTAATTTGATCAGATTTTAAGTGCTATAAGCGGCAAAAATTTGGAAAAAAATTTAGAAAAAAATCCTCACCTGAGGACACACACAGCACTGAATGTAATTGTAATTGTAGTCGGCAAAAAGAAAAACTAGGTATTTAAGAAGGATTTTCACCTCAGGAGACACACACAGTTTACTCTTGGCGCAGCGCGAATAGAGTGGTGGAGCGTGCGCGAGGTAGGTAGGTGCGGTCGTCTGTGGAGAGGTAGAAAAAGAAACGATTTTTGAAGGTAATTTTGAATTTGGCACGGAACCCTGGAAAAATGTCTGGAAGCGCGGCTACCAACGGCGCAGGAGCACTCCGCGGCGAGAACGGCGCGACCCTGGAGGCAGGTGGTCTGCGGTTCGACTCCCGGCAATGAAAATTTGAAAGTGCGAAAATGTGAAAATTTGACGTAGTTGGGTCGGCTCCCGGTTTCCGACGTGCGATCCCTAACTAGGTACGACTTCACGAAAAAAAACGATGTTTCTCACCCTGGACTGGATTCAATAAAAATAGAAACAAAAACAAAAACAAAAATAAAAATATAAAAACCCTCTTTTAACAAAACAAACAGTACACTCAATTTAGGCGAAAAAACTGCGTCCCGCGATGTGAAAAGTGAATTCTGTATGTGAATCTATTGCCAAAAAAGGTAAAGGTTGATGTAATTTGATCAGATTTTAAGTGCTATAAGCGGCAAAAATTTGGAAAAAAATTTAGAAAAAAATCCTCACCTGAGGACACACACAGCACTGAATGTAATTGTAATTGTAGTCGGCAAAAAGAAAAACTAGGTATTTAAGAAGGATTTTCACCTCAGGAGACACACACAGTTTACTCTTGGCGCAGCGCGAATAGAGTGGTGGAGCGTGCGCGAGGTAGGTAGGTGCGGTCGTCTGTGGAGAGGTAGAAAAAGAAACGATTTTTGAAGGTAATTTTGAATTTGGCACGGAACCCTGGAAAAATGTCTGGAAGCGCGGCTACCAACGGCGCAGGAGCACTCCGCGGCGAGAACGGCGCGACCCTGGAGGCAGGTGGTCTGCGGTTCGACTCCCGGCAATGAAAATTTGAAAGTGCGAAAATGTGAAAATTTGACGTAGTTGGGTCGGCTCCCGGTTTCCGACGTGCGATCCCTAACTAGGTACGACTTCACGAAAAAAAACGATGTTTCTCACCCTGGACTGGATTCAATAAAAATAGAAACAAAAACAAAAACAAAAATAAAAATATAAAAACCCTCTTTTAACAAAACAAACAGTACACTCAATTTAGGCGAAAAAACTGCGTCCCGCGATGTGAAAAGTGAATTCTGTATGTGAATCTATTGCCAAAAAAGGTAAAGGTTGATGTAATTTGATCAGATTTTAAGTGCTATAAGCGGCAAAAATTTGGAAAAAAATTTAGAAAAAAATCCTCACCTGAGGACACACACAGCACTGAATGTAATTGTAATTGTAGTCGGCAAAAAGAAAAACTAGGTATTTAAGAAGGATTTTCACCTCAGGAGACACACACAGTTTACTCTTGGCGCAGCGCGAATAGAGTGGTGGAGCGTGCGCGAGGTAGGTAGGTGCGGTCGTCTGTGGAGAGGTAGAAAAAGAAACGATTTTTGAAGGTAATTTTGAATTTGGCACGGAACCCTGGAAAAATGTCTGGAAGCGCGGCTACCAACGGCGCAGGAGCACTCCGCGGCGAGAACGGCGCGACCCTGGAGGCAGGTGGTCTGCGGTTCGACTCCCGGCAATGAAAATTTGAAAGTGCGAAAATGTGAAAATTTGACGTAGTTGGGTCGGCTCCCGGTTTCCGACGTGCGATCCCTAACTAGGTACGACTTCACGAAAAAAAACGATGTTTCTCACCCTGGACTGGATTCAATAAAAATAGAAACAAAAACAAAAACAAAAATAAAAATATAAAAACCCTCTTTTAACAAAACAAACAGTACACTCAATTTAGGCGAAAAAACTGCGTCCCGCGATGTGAAAAGTGAATTCTGTATGTGAATCTATTGCCAAAAAAGGTAAAGGTTGATGTAATTTGATCAGATTTTAAGTGCTATAAGCGGCAAAAATTTGGAAAAAAATTTAGAAAAAAATCCTCACCTGAGGACACACACAGCACTGAATGTAATTGTAATTGTAGTCGGCAAAAAGAAAAACTAGGTATTTAAGAAGGATTTTCACCTCAGGAGACACACACAGTTTACTCTTGGCGCAGCGCGAATAGAGTGGTGGAGCGTGCGCGAGGTAGGTAGGTGCGGTCGTCTGTGGAGAGGTAGAAAAAGAAACGATTTTTGAAGGTAATTTTGAATTTGGCACGGAACCCTGGAAAAATGTCTGGAAGCGCGGCTACCAACGGCGCAGGAGCACTCCGCGGCGAGAACGGCGCGACCCTGGAGGCAGGTGGTCTGCGGTTCGACTCCCGGCAATGAAAATTTGAAAGTGCGAAAATGTGAAAATTTGACGTAGTTGGGTCGGCTCCCGGTTTCCGACGTGCGATCCCTAACTAGGTACGACTTCACGAAAAAAAACGATGTTTCTCACCCTGGACTGGATTCAATAAAAATAGAAACAAAAACAAAAACAAAAATAAAAATATAAAAACCCTCTTTTAACAAAACAAACAGTACACTCAATTTAGGCGAAAAAACTGCGTCCCGCGATGTGAAAAGTGAATTCTGTATGTGAATCTATTGCCAAAAAAGGTAAAGGTTGATGTAATTTGATCAGATTTTAAGTGCTATAAGCGGCAAAAATTTGGAAAAAAATTTAGAAAAAAATCCTCACCTGAGGACACACACAGCACTGAATGTAATTGTAATTGTAGTCGGCAAAAAGAAAAACTAGGTATTTAAGAAGGATTTTCACCTCAGGAGACACACACAGTTTACTCTTGGCGCAGCGCGAATAGAGTGGTGGAGCGTGCGCGAGGTAGGTAGGTGCGGTCGTCTGTGGAGAGGTAGAAAAAGAAACGATTTTTGAAGGTAATTTTGAATTTGGCACGGAACCCTGGAAAAATGTCTGGAAGCGCGGCTACCAACGGCGCAGGAGCACTCCGCGGCGAGAACGGCGCGACCCTGGAGGCAGGTGGTCTGCGGTTCGACTCCCGGCAATGAAAATTTGAAAGTGCGAAAATGTGAAAATTTGACGTAGTTGGGTCGGCTCCCGGTTTCCGACGTGCGATCCCTAACTAGGTACGACTTCACGAAAAAAAACGATGTTTCTCACCCTGGACTGGATTCAATAAAAATAGAAACAAAAACAAAAACAAAAATAAAAATATAAAAACCCTCTTTTAACAAAACAAACAGTACACTCAATTTAGGCGAAAAAACTGCGTCCCGCGATGTGAAAAGTGAATTCTGTATGTGAATCTATTGCCAAAAAAGGTAAAGGTTGATGTAATTTGATCAGATTTTAAGTGCTATAAGCGGCAAAAATTTGGAAAAAAATTTAGAAAAAAATCCTCACCTGAGGACACACACAGCACTGAATGTAATTGTAATTGTAGTCGGCAAAAAGAAAAACTAGGTATTTAAGAAGGATTTTCACCTCAGGAGACACACACAGTTTACTCTTGGCGCAGCGCGAATAGAGTGGTGGAGCGTGCGCGAGGTAGGTAGGTGCGGTCGTCTGTGGAGAGGTAGAAAAAGAAACGATTTTTGAAGGTAATTTTGAATTTGGCACGGAACCCTGGAAAAATGTCTGGAAGCGCGGCTACCAACGGCGCAGGAGCACTCCGCGGCGAGAACGGCGCGACCCTGGAGGCAGGTGGTCTGCGGTTCGACTCCCGGCAATGAAAATTTGAAAGTGCGAAAATGTGAAAATTTGACGTAGTTGGGTCGGCTCCCGGTTTCCGACGTGCGATCCCTAACTAGGTACGACTTCACGAAAAAAAACGATGTTTCTCACCCTGGACTGGATTCAATAAAAATAGAAACAAAAACAAAAACAAAAATAAAAATATAAAAACCCTCTTTTAACAAAACAAACAGTACACTCAATTTAGGCGAAAAAACTGCGTCCCGCGATGTGAAAAGTGAATTCTGTATGTGAATCTATTGCCAAAAAAGGTAAAGGTTGATGTAATTTGATCAGATTTTAAGTGCTATAAGCGGCAAAAATTTGGAAAAAAATTTAGAAAAAAATCCTCACCTGAGGACACACACAGCACTGAATGTAATTGTAATTGTAGTCGGCAAAAAGAAAAACTAGGTATTTAAGAAGGATTTTCACCTCAGGAGACACACACAGTTTACTCTTGGCGCAGCGCGAATAGAGTGGTGGAGCGTGCGCGAGGTAGGTAGGTGCGGTCGTCTGTGGAGAGGTAGAAAAAGAAACGATTTTTGAAGGTAATTTTGAATTTGGCACGGAACCCTGGAAAAATGTCTGGAAGCGCGGCTACCAACGGCGCAGGAGCACTCCGCGGCGAGAACGGCGCGACCCTGGAGGCAGGTGGTCTGCGGTTCGACTCCCGGCAATGAAAATTTGAAAGTGCGAAAATGTGAAAATTTGACGTAGTTGGGTCGGCTCCCGGTTTCCGACGTGCGATCCCTAACTAGGTACGACTTCACGAAAAAAAACGATGTTTCTCACCCTGGACTGGATTCAATAAAAATAGAAACAAAAACAAAAACAAAAATAAAAATATAAAAACCCTCTTTTAACAAAACAAACAGTACACTCAATTTAGGCGAAAAAACTGCGTCCCGCGATGTGAAAAGTGAATTCTGTATGTGAATCTATTGCCAAAAAAGGTAAAGGTTGATGTAATTTGATCAGATTTTAAGTGCTATAAGCGGCAAAAATTTGGAAAAAAATTTAGAAAAAAATCCTCACCTGAGGACACACACAGCACTGAATGTAATTGTAATTGTAGTCGGCAAAAAGAAAAACTAGGTATTTAAGAAGGATTTTCACCTCAGGAGACACACACAGTTTACTCTTGGCGCAGCGCGAATAGAGTGGTGGAGCGTGCGCGAGGTAGGTAGGTGCGGTCGTCTGTGGAGAGGTAGAAAAAGAAACGATTTTTGAAGGTAATTTTGAATTTGGCACGGAACCCTGGAAAAATGTCTGGAAGCGCGGCTACCAACGGCGCAGGAGCACTCCGCGGCGAGAACGGCGCGACCCTGGAGGCAGGTGGTCTGCGGTTCGACTCCCGGCAATGAAAATTTGAAAGTGCGAAAATGTGAAAATTTGACGTAGTTGGGTCGGCTCCCGGTTTCCGACGTGCGATCCCTAACTAGGTACGACTTCACGAAAAAAAACGATGTTTCTCACCCTGGACTGGATTCAATAAAAATAGAAACAAAAACAAAAACAAAAATAAAAATATAAAAACCCTCTTTTAACAAAACAAACAGTACACTCAATTTAGGCGAAAAAACTGCGTCCCGCGATGTGAAAAGTGAATTCTGTATGTGAATCTATTGCCAAAAAAGGTAAAGGTTGATGTAATTTGATCAGATTTTAAGTGCTATAAGCGGCAAAAATTTGGAAAAAAATTTAGAAAAAAATCCTCACCTGAGGACACACACAGCACTGAATGTAATTGTAATTGTAGTCGGCAAAAAGAAAAACTAGGTATTTAAGAAGGATTTTCACCTCAGGAGACACACACAGTTTACTCTTGGCGCAGCGCGAATAGAGTGGTGGAGCGTGCGCGAGGTAGGTAGGTGCGGTCGTCTGTGGAGAGGTAGAAAAAGAAACGATTTTTGAAGGTAATTTTGAATTTGGCACGGAACCCTGGAAAAATGTCTGGAAGCGCGGCTACCAACGGCGCAGGAGCACTCCGCGGCGAGAACGGCGCGACCCTGGAGGCAGGTGGTCTGCGGTTCGACTCCCGGCAATGAAAATTTGAAAGTGCGAAAATGTGAAAATTTGACGTAGTTGGGTCGGCTCCCGGTTTCCGACGTGCGATCCCTAACTAGGTACGACTTCACGAAAAAAAACGATGTTTCTCACCCTGGACTGGATTCAATAAAAATAGAAACAAAAACAAAAACAAAAATAAAAATATAAAAACCCTCTTTTAACAAAACAAACAGTACACTCAATTTAGGCGAAAAAACTGCGTCCCGCGATGTGAAAAGTGAATTCTGTATGTGAATCTATTGCCAAAAAAGGTAAAGGTTGATGTAATTTGATCAGATTTTAAGTGCTATAAGCGGCAAAAATTTGGAAAAAAATTTAGAAAAAAATCCTCACCTGAGGACACACACAGCACTGAATGTAATTGTAATTGTAGTCGGCAAAAAGAAAAACTAGGTATTTAAGAAGGATTTTCACCTCAGGAGACACACACAGTTTACTCTTGGCGCAGCGCGAATAGAGTGGTGGAGCGTGCGCGAGGTAGGTAGGTGCGGTCGTCTGTGGAGAGGTAGAAAAAGAAACGATTTTTGAAGGTAATTTTGAATTTGGCACGGAACCCTGGAAAAATGTCTGGAAGCGCGGCTACCAACGGCGCAGGAGCACTCCGCGGCGAGAACGGCGCGACCCTGGAGGCAGGTGGTCTGCGGTTCGACTCCCGGCAATGAAAATTTGAAAGTGCGAAAATGTGAAAATTTGACGTAGTTGGGTCGGCTCCCGGTTTCCGACGTGCGATCCCTAACTAGGTACGACTTCACGAAAAAAAACGATGTTTCTCACCCTGGACTGGATTCAATAAAAATAGAAACAAAAACAAAAACAAAAATAAAAATATAAAAACCCTCTTTTAACAAAACAAACAGTACACTCAATTTAGGCGAAAAAACTGCGTCCCGCGATGTGAAAAGTGAATTCTGTATGTGAATCTATTGCCAAAAAAGGTAAAGGTTGATGTAATTTGATCAGATTTTAAGTGCTATAAGCGGCAAAAATTTGGAAAAAAATTTAGAAAAAAATCCTCACCTGAGGACACACACAGCACTGAATGTAATTGTAATTGTAGTCGGCAAAAAGAAAAACTAGGTATTTAAGAAGGATTTTCACCTCAGGAGACACACACAGTTTACTCTTGGCGCAGCGCGAATAGAGTGGTGGAGCGTGCGCGAGGTAGGTAGGTGCGGTCGTCTGTGGAGAGGTAGAAAAAGAAACGATTTTTGAAGGTAATTTTGAATTTGGCACGGAACCCTGGAAAAATGTCTGGAAGCGCGGCTACCAACGGCGCAGGAGCACTCCGCGGCGAGAACGGCGCGACCCTGGAGGCAGGTGGTCTGCGGTTCGACTCCCGGCAATGAAAATTTGAAAGTGCGAAAATGTGAAAATTTGACGTAGTTGGGTCGGCTCCCGGTTTCCGACGTGCGATCCCTAACTAGGTACGACTTCACGAAAAAAAACGATGTTTCTCACCCTGGACTGGATTCAATAAAAATAGAAACAAAAACAAAAACAAAAATAAAAATATAAAAACCCTCTTTTAACAAAACAAACAGTACACTCAATTTAGGCGAAAAAACTGCGTCCCGCGATGTGAAAAGTGAATTCTGTATGTGAATCTATTGCCAAAAAAGGTAAAGGTTGATGTAATTTGATCAGATTTTAAGTGCTATAAGCGGCAAAAATTTGGAAAAAAATTTAGAAAAAAATCCTCACCTGAGGACACACACAGCACTGAATGTAATTGTAATTGTAGTCGGCAAAAAGAAAAACTAGGTATTTAAGAAGGATTTTCACCTCAGGAGACACACACAGTTTACTCTTGGCGCAGCGCGAATAGAGTGGTGGAGCGTGCGCGAGGTAGGTAGGTGCGGTCGTCTGTGGAGAGGTAGAAAAAGAAACGATTTTTGAAGGTAATTTTGAATTTGGCACGGAACCCTGGAAAAATGTCTGGAAGCGCGGCTACCAACGGCGCAGGAGCACTCCGCGGCGAGAACGGCGCGACCCTGGAGGCAGGTGGTCTGCGGTTCGACTCCCGGCAATGAAAATTTGAAAGTGCGAAAATGTGAAAATTTGACGTAGTTGGGTCGGCTCCCGGTTTCCGACGTGCGATCCCTAACTAGGTACGACTTCACGAAAAAAAACGATGTTTCTCACCCTGGACTGGATTCAATAAAAATAGAAACAAAAACAAAAACAAAAATAAAAATATAAAAACCCTCTTTTAACAAAACAAACAGTACACTCAATTTAGGCGAAAAAACTGCGTCCCGCGATGTGAAAAGTGAATTCTGTATGTGAATCTATTGCCAAAAAAGGTAAAGGTTGATGTAATTTGATCAGATTTTAAGTGCTATAAGCGGCAAAAATTTGGAAAAAAATTTAGAAAAAAATCCTCACCTGAGGACACACACAGCACTGAATGTAATTGTAATTGTAGTCGGCAAAAAGAAAAACTAGGTATTTAAGAAGGATTTTCACCTCAGGAGACACACACAGTTTACTCTTGGCGCAGCGCGAATAGAGTGGTGGAGCGTGCGCGAGGTAGGTAGGTGCGGTCGTCTGTGGAGAGGTAGAAAAAGAAACGATTTTTGAAGGTAATTTTGAATTTGGCACGGAACCCTGGAAAAATGTCTGGAAGCGCGGCTACCAACGGCGCAGGAGCACTCCGCGGCGAGAACGGCGCGACCCTGGAGGCAGGTGGTCTGCGGTTCGACTCCCGGCAATGAAAATTTGAAAGTGCGAAAATGTGAAAATTTGACGTAGTTGGGTCGGCTCCCGGTTTCCGACGTGCGATCCCTAACTAGGTACGACTTCACGAAAAAAAACGATGTTTCTCACCCTGGACTGGATTCAATAAAAATAGAAACAAAAACAAAAACAAAAATAAAAATATAAAAACCCTCTTTTAACAAAACAAACAGTACACTCAATTTAGGCGAAAAAACTGCGTCCCGCGATGTGAAAAGTGAATTCTGTATGTGAATCTATTGCCAAAAAAGGTAAAGGTTGATGTAATTTGATCAGATTTTAAGTGCTATAAGCGGCAAAAATTTGGAAAAAAATTTAGAAAAAAATCCTCACCTGAGGACACACACAGCACTGAATGTAATTGTAATTGTAGTCGGCAAAAAGAAAAACTAGGTATTTAAGAAGGATTTTCACCTCAGGAGACACACACAGTTTACTCTTGGCGCAGCGCGAATAGAGTGGTGGAGCGTGCGCGAGGTAGGTAGGTGCGGTCGTCTGTGGAGAGGTAGAAAAAGAAACGATTTTTGAAGGTAATTTTGAATTTGGCACGGAACCCTGGAAAAATGTCTGGAAGCGCGGCTACCAACGGCGCAGGAGCACTCCGCGGCGAGAACGGCGCGACCCTGGAGGCAGGTGGTCTGCGGTTCGACTCCCGGCAATGAAAATTTGAAAGTGCGAAAATGTGAAAATTTGACGTAGTTGGGTCGGCTCCCGGTTTCCGACGTGCGATCCCTAACTAGGTACGACTTCACGAAAAAAAACGATGTTTCTCACCCTGGACTGGATTCAATAAAAATAGAAACAAAAACAAAAACAAAAATAAAAATATAAAAACCCTCTTTTAACAAAACAAACAGTACACTCAATTTAGGCGAAAAAACTGCGTCCCGCGATGTGAAAAGTGAATTCTGTATGTGAATCTATTGCCAAAAAAGGTAAAGGTTGATGTAATTTGATCAGATTTTAAGTGCTATAAGCGGCAAAAATTTGGAAAAAAATTTAGAAAAAAATCCTCACCTGAGGACACACACAGCACTGAATGTAATTGTAATTGTAGTCGGCAAAAAGAAAAACTAGGTATTTAAGAAGGATTTTCACCTCAGGAGACACACACAGTTTACTCTTGGCGCAGCGCGAATAGAGTGGTGGAGCGTGCGCGAGGTAGGTAGGTGCGGTCGTCTGTGGAGAGGTAGAAAAAGAAACGATTTTTGAAGGTAATTTTGAATTTGGCACGGAACCCTGGAAAAATGTCTGGAAGCGCGGCTACCAACGGCGCAGGAGCACTCCGCGGCGAGAACGGCGCGACCCTGGAGGCAGGTGGTCTGCGGTTCGACTCCCGGCAATGAAAATTTGAAAGTGCGAAAATGTGAAAATTTGACGTAGTTGGGTCGGCTCCCGGTTTCCGACGTGCGATCCCTAACTAGGTACGACTTCACGAAAAAAAACGATGTTTCTCACCCTGGACTGGATTCAATAAAAATAGAAACAAAAACAAAAACAAAAATAAAAATATAAAAACCCTCTTTTAACAAAACAAACAGTACACTCAATTTAGGCGAAAAAACTGCGTCCCGCGATGTGAAAAGTGAATTCTGTATGTGAATCTATTGCCAAAAAAGGTAAAGGTTGATGTAATTTGATCAGATTTTAAGTGCTATAAGCGGCAAAAATTTGGAAAAAAATTTAGAAAAAAATCCTCACCTGAGGACACACACAGCACTGAATGTAATTGTAATTGTAGTCGGCAAAAAGAAAAACTAGGTATTTAAGAAGGATTTTCACCTCAGGAGACACACACAGTTTACTCTTGGCGCAGCGCGAATAGAGTGGTGGAGCGTGCGCGAGGTAGGTAGGTGCGGTCGTCTGTGGAGAGGTAGAAAAAGAAACGATTTTTGAAGGTAATTTTGAATTTGGCACGGAACCCTGGAAAAATGTCTGGAAGCGCGGCTACCAACGGCGCAGGAGCACTCCGCGGCGAGAACGGCGCGACCCTGGAGGCAGGTGGTCTGCGGTTCGACTCCCGGCAATGAAAATTTGAAAGTGCGAAAATGTGAAAATTTGACGTAGTTGGGTCGGCTCCCGGTTTCCGACGTGCGATCCCTAACTAGGTACGACTTCACGAAAAAAAACGATGTTTCTCACCCTGGACTGGATTCAATAAAAATAGAAACAAAAACAAAAACAAAAATAAAAATATAAAAACCCTCTTTTAACAAAACAAACAGTACACTCAATTTAGGCGAAAAAACTGCGTCCCGCGATGTGAAAAGTGAATTCTGTATGTGAATCTATTGCCAAAAAAGGTAAAGGTTGATGTAATTTGATCAGATTTTAAGTGCTATAAGCGGCAAAAATTTGGAAAAAAATTTAGAAAAAAATCCTCACCTGAGGACACACACAGCACTGAATGTAATTGTAATTGTAGTCGGCAAAAAGAAAAACTAGGTATTTAAGAAGGATTTTCACCTCAGGAGACACACACAGTTTACTCTTGGCGCAGCGCGAATAGAGTGGTGGAGCGTGCGCGAGGTAGGTAGGTGCGGTCGTCTGTGGAGAGGTAGAAAAAGAAACGATTTTTGAAGGTAATTTTGAATTTGGCACGGAACCCTGGAAAAATGTCTGGAAGCGCGGCTACCAACGGCGCAGGAGCACTCCGCGGCGAGAACGGCGCGACCCTGGAGGCAGGTGGTCTGCGGTTCGACTCCCGGCAATGAAAATTTGAAAGTGCGAAAATGTGAAAATTTGACGTAGTTGGGTCGGCTCCCGGTTTCCGACGTGCGATCCCTAACTAGGTACGACTTCACGAAAAAAAACGATGTTTCTCACCCTGGACTGGATTCAATAAAAATAGAAACAAAAACAAAAACAAAAATAAAAATATAAAAACCCTCTTTTAACAAAACAAACAGTACACTCAATTTAGGCGAAAAAACTGCGTCCCGCGATGTGAAAAGTGAATTCTGTATGTGAATCTATTGCCAAAAAAGGTAAAGGTTGATGTAATTTGATCAGATTTTAAGTGCTATAAGCGGCAAAAATTTGGAAAAAAATTTAGAAAAAAATCCTCACCTGAGGACACACACAGCACTGAATGTAATTGTAATTGTAGTCGGCAAAAAGAAAAACTAGGTATTTAAGAAGGATTTTCACCTCAGGAGACACACACAGTTTACTCTTGGCGCAGCGCGAATAGAGTGGTGGAGCGTGCGCGAGGTAGGTAGGTGCGGTCGTCTGTGGAGAGGTAGAAAAAGAAACGATTTTTGAAGGTAATTTTGAATTTGGCACGGAACCCTGGAAAAATGTCTGGAAGCGCGGCTACCAACGGCGCAGGAGCACTCCGCGGCGAGAACGGCGCGACCCTGGAGGCAGGTGGTCTGCGGTTCGACTCCCGGCAATGAAAATTTGAAAGTGCGAAAATGTGAAAATTTGACGTAGTTGGGTCGGCTCCCGGTTTCCGACGTGCGATCCCTAACTAGGTACGACTTCACGAAAAAAAACGATGTTTCTCACCCTGGACTGGATTCAATAAAAATAGAAACAAAAACAAAAACAAAAATAAAAATATAAAAACCCTCTTTTAACAAAACAAACAGTACACTCAATTTAGGCGAAAAAACTGCGTCCCGCGATGTGAAAAGTGAATTCTGTATGTGAATCTATTGCCAAAAAAGGTAAAGGTTGATGTAATTTGATCAGATTTTAAGTGCTATAAGCGGCAAAAATTTGGAAAAAAATTTAGAAAAAAATCCTCACCTGAGGACACACACAGCACTGAATGTAATTGTAATTGTAGTCGGCAAAAAGAAAAACTAGGTATTTAAGAAGGATTTTCACCTCAGGAGACACACACAGTTTACTCTTGGCGCAGCGCGAATAGAGTGGTGGAGCGTGCGCGAGGTAGGTAGGTGCGGTCGTCTGTGGAGAGGTAGAAAAAGAAACGATTTTTGAAGGTAATTTTGAATTTGGCACGGAACCCTGGAAAAATGTCTGGAAGCGCGGCTACCAACGGCGCAGGAGCACTCCGCGGCGAGAACGGCGCGACCCTGGAGGCAGGTGGTCTGCGGTTCGACTCCCGGCAATGAAAATTTGAAAGTGCGAAAATGTGAAAATTTGACGTAGTTGGGTCGGCTCCCGGTTTCCGACGTGCGATCCCTAACTAGGTACGACTTCACGAAAAAAAACGATGTTTCTCACCCTGGACTGGATTCAATAAAAATAGAAACAAAAACAAAAACAAAAATAAAAATATAAAAACCCTCTTTTAACAAAACAAACAGTACACTCAATTTAGGCGAAAAAACTGCGTCCCGCGATGTGAAAAGTGAATTCTGTATGTGAATCTATTGCCAAAAAAGGTAAAGGTTGATGTAATTTGATCAGATTTTAAGTGCTATAAGCGGCAAAAATTTGGAAAAAAATTTAGAAAAAAATCCTCACCTGAGGACACACACAGCACTGAATGTAATTGTAATTGTAGTCGGCAAAAAGAAAAACTAGGTATTTAAGAAGGATTTTCACCTCAGGAGACACACACAGTTTACTCTTGGCGCAGCGCGAATAGAGTGGTGGAGCGTGCGCGAGGTAGGTAGGTGCGGTCGTCTGTGGAGAGGTAGAAAAAGAAACGATTTTTGAAGGTAATTTTGAATTTGGCACGGAACCCTGGAAAAATGTCTGGAAGCGCGGCTACCAACGGCGCAGGAGCACTCCGCGGCGAGAACGGCGCGACCCTGGAGGCAGGTGGTCTGCGGTTCGACTCCCGGCAATGAAAATTTGAAAGTGCGAAAATGTGAAAATTTGACGTAGTTGGGTCGGCTCCCGGTTTCCGACGTGCGATCCCTAACTAGGTACGACTTCACGAAAAAAAACGATGTTTCTCACCCTGGACTGGATTCAATAAAAATAGAAACAAAAACAAAAACAAAAATAAAAATATAAAAACCCTCTTTTAACAAAACAAACAGTACACTCAATTTAGGCGAAAAAACTGCGTCCCGCGATGTGAAAAGTGAATTCTGTATGTGAATCTATTGCCAAAAAAGGTAAAGGTTGATGTAATTTGATCAGATTTTAAGTGCTATAAGCGGCAAAAATTTGGAAAAAAATTTAGAAAAAAATCCTCACCTGAGGACACACACAGCACTGAATGTAATTGTAATTGTAGTCGGCAAAAAGAAAAACTAGGTATTTAAGAAGGATTTTCACCTCAGGAGACACACACAGTTTACTCTTGGCGCAGCGCGAATAGAGTGGTGGAGCGTGCGCGAGGTAGGTAGGTGCGGTCGTCTGTGGAGAGGTAGAAAAAGAAACGATTTTTGAAGGTAATTTTGAATTTGGCACGGAACCCTGGAAAAATGTCTGGAAGCGCGGCTACCAACGGCGCAGGAGCACTCCGCGGCGAGAACGGCGCGACCCTGGAGGCAGGTGGTCTGCGGTTCGACTCCCGGCAATGAAAATTTGAAAGTGCGAAAATGTGAAAATTTGACGTAGTTGGGTCGGCTCCCGGTTTCCGACGTGCGATCCCTAACTAGGTACGACTTCACGAAAAAAAACGATGTTTCTCACCCTGGACTGGATTCAATAAAAATAGAAACAAAAACAAAAACAAAAATAAAAATATAAAAACCCTCTTTTAACAAAACAAACAGTACACTCAATTTAGGCGAAAAAACTGCGTCCCGCGATGTGAAAAGTGAATTCTGTATGTGAATCTATTGCCAAAAAAGGTAAAGGTTGATGTAATTTGATCAGATTTTAAGTGCTATAAGCGGCAAAAATTTGGAAAAAAATTTAGAAAAAAATCCTCACCTGAGGACACACACAGCACTGAATGTAATTGTAATTGTAGTCGGCAAAAAGAAAAACTAGGTATTTAAGAAGGATTTTCACCTCAGGAGACACACACAGTTTACTCTTGGCGCAGCGCGAATAGAGTGGTGGAGCGTGCGCGAGGTAGGTAGGTGCGGTCGTCTGTGGAGAGGTAGAAAAAGAAACGATTTTTGAAGGTAATTTTGAATTTGGCACGGAACCCTGGAAAAATGTCTGGAAGCGCGGCTACCAACGGCGCAGGAGCACTCCGCGGCGAGAACGGCGCGACCCTGGAGGCAGGTGGTCTGCGGTTCGACTCCCGGCAATGAAAATTTGAAAGTGCGAAAATGTGAAAATTTGACGTAGTTGGGTCGGCTCCCGGTTTCCGACGTGCGATCCCTAACTAGGTACGACTTCACGAAAAAAAACGATGTTTCTCACCCTGGACTGGATTCAATAAAAATAGAAACAAAAACAAAAACAAAAATAAAAATATAAAAACCCTCTTTTAACAAAACAAACAGTACACTCAATTTAGGCGAAAAAACTGCGTCCCGCGATGTGAAAAGTGAATTCTGTATGTGAATCTATTGCCAAAAAAGGTAAAGGTTGATGTAATTTGATCAGATTTTAAGTGCTATAAGCGGCAAAAATTTGGAAAAAAATTTAGAAAAAAATCCTCACCTGAGGACACACACAGCACTGAATGTAATTGTAATTGTAGTCGGCAAAAAGAAAAACTAGGTATTTAAGAAGGATTTTCACCTCAGGAGACACACACAGTTTACTCTTGGCGCAGCGCGAATAGAGTGGTGGAGCGTGCGCGAGGTAGGTAGGTGCGGTCGTCTGTGGAGAGGTAGAAAAAGAAACGATTTTTGAAGGTAATTTTGAATTTGGCACGGAACCCTGGAAAAATGTCTGGAAGCGCGGCTACCAACGGCGCAGGAGCACTCCGCGGCGAGAACGGCGCGACCCTGGAGGCAGGTGGTCTGCGGTTCGACTCCCGGCAATGAAAATTTGAAAGTGCGAAAATGTGAAAATTTGACGTAGTTGGGTCGGCTCCCGGTTTCCGACGTGCGATCCCTAACTAGGTACGACTTCACGAAAAAAAACGATGTTTCTCACCCTGGACTGGATTCAATAAAAATAGAAACAAAAACAAAAACAAAAATAAAAATATAAAAACCCTCTTTTAACAAAACAAACAGTACACTCAATTTAGGCGAAAAAACTGCGTCCCGCGATGTGAAAAGTGAATTCTGTATGTGAATCTATTGCCAAAAAAGGTAAAGGTTGATGTAATTTGATCAGATTTTAAGTGCTATAAGCGGCAAAAATTTGGAAAAAAATTTAGAAAAAAATCCTCACCTGAGGACACACACAGCACTGAATGTAATTGTAATTGTAGTCGGCAAAAAGAAAAACTAGGTATTTAAGAAGGATTTTCACCTCAGGAGACACACACAGTTTACTCTTGGCGCAGCGCGAATAGAGTGGTGGAGCGTGCGCGAGGTAGGTAGGTGCGGTCGTCTGTGGAGAGGTAGAAAAAGAAACGATTTTTGAAGGTAATTTTGAATTTGGCACGGAACCCTGGAAAAATGTCTGGAAGCGCGGCTACCAACGGCGCAGGAGCACTCCGCGGCGAGAACGGCGCGACCCTGGAGGCAGGTGGTCTGCGGTTCGACTCCCGGCAATGAAAATTTGAAAGTGCGAAAATGTGAAAATTTGACGTAGTTGGGTCGGCTCCCGGTTTCCGACGTGCGATCCCTAACTAGGTACGACTTCACGAAAAAAAACGATGTTTCTCACCCTGGACTGGATTCAATAAAAATAGAAACAAAAACAAAAACAAAAATAAAAATATAAAAACCCTCTTTTAACAAAACAAACAGTACACTCAATTTAGGCGAAAAAACTGCGTCCCGCGATGTGAAAAGTGAATTCTGTATGTGAATCTATTGCCAAAAAAGGTAAAGGTTGATGTAATTTGATCAGATTTTAAGTGCTATAAGCGGCAAAAATTTGGAAAAAAATTTAGAAAAAAATCCTCACCTGAGGACACACACAGCACTGAATGTAATTGTAATTGTAGTCGGCAAAAAGAAAAACTAGGTATTTAAGAAGGATTTTCACCTCAGGAGACACACACAGTTTACTCTTGGCGCAGCGCGAATAGAGTGGTGGAGCGTGCGCGAGGTAGGTAGGTGCGGTCGTCTGTGGAGAGGTAGAAAAAGAAACGATTTTTGAAGGTAATTTTGAATTTGGCACGGAACCCTGGAAAAATGTCTGGAAGCGCGGCTACCAACGGCGCAGGAGCACTCCGCGGCGAGAACGGCGCGACCCTGGAGGCAGGTGGTCTGCGGTTCGACTCCCGGCAATGAAAATTTGAAAGTGCGAAAATGTGAAAATTTGACGTAGTTGGGTCGGCTCCCGGTTTCCGACGTGCGATCCCTAACTAGGTACGACTTCACGAAAAAAAACGATGTTTCTCACCCTGGACTGGATTCAATAAAAATAGAAACAAAAACAAAAACAAAAATAAAAATATAAAAACCCTCTTTCAACAAAACAAACAGTACACTCAATTTAGGCGAAAAAACTGCGTCCCGCGATGTGAAAAGTGAATTCTGTATGTGAATCTATTGCCAAAAAAGGTAAAGGTTGATGTAATTTGATCAGATTTTAAGTGCTATAAGCGGCAAAAATTTGGAAAAAAATTTAGAAAAAAATCCTCACCTGAGGACACACACAGCACTGAATGTAATTGTAATTGTAGTCGGCAAAAAGAAAAACTAGGTATTTAAGAAGGATTTTCACCTCAGGAGACACACACAGTTTACTCTTGGCGCAGCGCGAATAGAGTGGTGGAGCGTGCGCGAGGTAGGTAGGTGCGGTCGTCTGTGGAGAGGTAGAAAAAGAAACGATTTTTGAAGGTAATTTTGAATTTGGCACGGAACCCTGGAAAAATGTCTGGAAGCGCGGCTACCAACGGCGCAGGAGCACTCCGCGGCGAGAACGGCGCGACCCTGGAGGCAGGTGGTCTGCGGTTCGACTCCCGGCAATGAAAATTTGAAAGTGCGAAAATGTGAAAATTTGACGTAGTTGGGTCGGCTCCCGGTTTCCGACGTGCGATCCCTAACTAGGTACGACTTCACGAAAAAAAACGATGTTTCTCACCCTGGACTGGATTCAATAAAAATAGAAACAAAAACAAAAACAAAAATAAAAATATAAAAACCCTCTTTTAACAAAACAAACAGTACACTCAATTTAGGCGAAAAAACTGCGTCCCGCGATGTGAAAAGTGAATTCTGTATGTGAATCTATTGCCAAAAAAGGTAAAGGTTGATGTAATTTGATCAGATTTTAAGTGCTATAAGCGGCAAAAATTTGGAAAAAAATTTAGAAAAAAATCCTCACCTGAGGACACACACAGCACTGAATGTAATTGTAATTGTAGTCGGCAAAAAGAAAAACTAGGTATTTAAGAAGGATTTTCACCTCAGGAGACACACACAGTTTACTCTTGGCGCAGCGCGAATAGAGTGGTGGAGCGTGCGCGAGGTAGGTAGGTGCGGTCGTCTGTGGAGAGGTAGAAAAAGAAACGATTTTTGAAGGTAATTTTGAATTTGGCACGGAACCCTGGAAAAATGTCTGGAAGCGCGGCTACCAACGGCGCAGGAGCACTCCGCGGCGAGAACGGCGCGACCCTGGAGGCAGGTGGTCTGCGGTTCGACTCCCGGCAATGAAAATTTGAAAGTGCGAAAATGTGAAAATTTGACGTAGTTGGGTCGGCTCCCGGTTTCCGACGTGCGATCCCTAACTAGGTACGACTTCACGAAAAAAAACGATGTTTCTCACCCTGGACTGGATTCAATAAAAATAGAAACAAAAACAAAAACAAAAATAAAAATATAAAAACCCTCTTTTAACAAAACAAACAGTACACTCAATTTAGGCGAAAAAACTGCGTCCCGCGATGTGAAAAGTGAATTCTGTATGTGAATCTATTGCCAAAAAAGGTAAAGGTTGATGTAATTTGATCAGATTTTAAGTGCTATAAGCGGCAAAAATTTGGAAAAAAATTTAGAAAAAAATCCTCACCTGAGGACACACACAGCACTGAATGTAATTGTAATTGTAGTCGGCAAAAAGAAAAACTAGGTATTTAAGAAGGATTTTCACCTCAGGAGACACACACAGTTTACTCTTGGCGCAGCGCGAATAGAGTGGTGGAGCGTGCGCGAGGTAGGTAGGTGCGGTCGTCTGTGGAGAGGTAGAAAAAGAAACGATTTTTGAAGGTAATTTTGAATTTGGCACGGAACCCTGGAAAAATGTCTGGAAGCGCGGCTACCAACGGCGCAGGAGCACTCCGCGGCGAGAACGGCGCGACCCTGGAGGCAGGTGGTCTGCGGTTCGACTCCCGGCAATGAAAATTTGAAAGTGCGAAAATGTGAAAATTTGACGTAGTTGGGTCGGCTCCCGGTTTCCGACGTGCGATCCCTAACTAGGTACGACTTCACGAAAAAAAACGATGTTTCTCACCCTGGACTGGATTCAATAAAAATAGAAACAAAAACAAAAACAAAAATAAAAATATAAAAACCCTCTTTTAACAAAACAAACAGTACACTCAATTTAGGCGAAAAAACTGCGTCCCGCGATGTGAAAAGTGAATTCTGTATGTGAATCTATTGCCAAAAAAGGTAAAGGTTGATGTAATTTGATCAGATTTTAAGTGCTATAAGCGGCAAAAATTTGGAAAAAAATTTAGAAAAAAATCCTCACCTGAGGACACACACAGCACTGAATGTAATTGTAATTGTAGTCGGCAAAAAGAAAAACTAGGTATTTAAGAAGGATTTTCACCTCAGGAGACACACACAGTTTACTCTTGGCGCAGCGCGAATAGAGTGGTGGAGCGTGCGCGAGGTAGGTAGGTGCGGTCGTCTGTGGAGAGGTAGAAAAAGAAACGATTTTTGAAGGTAATTTTGAATTTGGCACGGAACCCTGGAAAAATGTCTGGAAGCGCGGCTACCAACGGCGCAGGAGCACTCCGCGGCGAGAACGGCGCGACCCTGGAGGCAGGTGGTCTGCGGTTCGACTCCCGGCAATGAAAATTTGAAAGTGCGAAAATGTGAAAATTTGACGTAGTTGGGTCGGCTCCCGGTTTCCGACGTGCGATCCCTAACTAGGTACGACTTCACGAAAAAAAACGATGTTTCTCACCCTGGACTGGATTCAATAAAAATAGAAACAAAAACAAAAACAAAAATAAAAATATAAAAACCCTCTTTTAACAAAACAAACAGTACACTCAATTTAGGCGAAAAAACTGCGTCCCGCGATGTGAAAAGTGAATTCTGTATGTGAATCTATTGCCAAAAAAGGTAAAGGTTGATGTAATTTGATCAGATTTTAAGTGCTATAAGCGGCAAAAATTTGGAAAAAAATTTAGAAAAAAATCCTCACCTGAGGACACACACAGCACTGAATGTAATTGTAATTGTAGTCGGCAAAAAGAAAAACTAGGTATTTAAGAAGGATTTTCACCTCAGGAGACACACACAGTTTACTCTTGGCGCAGCGCGAATAGAGTGGTGGAGCGTGCGCGAGGTAGGTAGGTGCGGTCGTCTGTGGAGAGGTAGAAAAAGAAACGATTTTTGAAGGTAATTTTGAATTTGGCACGGAACCCTGGAAAAATGTCTGGAAGCGCGGCTACCAACGGCGCAGGAGCACTCCGCGGCGAGAACGGCGCGACCCTGGAGGCAGGTGGTCTGCGGTTCGACTCCCGGCAATGAAAATTTGAAAGTGCGAAAATGTGAAAATTTGACGTAGTTGGGTCGGCTCCCGGTTTCCGACGTGCGATCCCTAACTAGGTACGACTTCACGAAAAAAAACGATGTTTCTCACCCTGGACTGGATTCAATAAAAATAGAAACAAAAACAAAAACAAAAATAAAAATATAAAAACCCTCTTTTAACAAAACAAACAGTACACTCAATTTAGGCGAAAAAACTGCGTCCCGCGATGTGAAAAGTGAATTCTGTATGTGAATCTATTGCCAAAAAAGGTAAAGGTTGATGTAATTTGATCAGATTTTAAGTGCTATAAGCGGCAAAAATTTGGAAAAAAATTTAGAAAAAAATCCTCACCTGAGGACACACACAGCACTGAATGTAATTGTAATTGTAGTCGGCAAAAAGAAAAACTAGGTATTTAAGAAGGATTTTCACCTCAGGAGACACACACAGTTTACTCTTGGCGCAGCGCGAATAGAGTGGTGGAGCGTGCGCGAGGTAGGTAGGTGCGGTCGTCTGTGGAGAGGTAGAAAAAGAAACGATTTTTGAAGGTAATTTTGAATTTGGCACGGAACCCTGGAAAAATGTCTGGAAGCGCGGCTACCAACGGCGCAGGAGCACTCCGCGGCGAGAACGGCGCGACCCTGGAGGCAGGTGGTCTGCGGTTCGACTCCCGGCAATGAAAATTTGAAAGTGCGAAAATGTGAAAATTTGACGTAGTTGGGTCGGCTCCCGGTTTCCGACGTGCGATCCCTAACTAGGTACGACTTCACGAAAAAAAACGATGTTTCTCACCCTGGACTGGATTCAATAAAAATAGAAACAAAAACAAAAACAAAAATAAAAATATAAAAACCCTCTTTTAACAAAACAAACAGTACACTCAATTTAGGCGAAAAAACTGCGTCCCGCGATGTGAAAAGTGAATTCTGTATGTGAATCTATTGCCAAAAAAGGTAAAGGTTGATGTAATTTGATCAGATTTTAAGTGCTATAAGCGGCAAAAATTTGGAAAAAAATTTAGAAAAAAATCCTCACCTGAGGACACACACAGCACTGAATGTAATTGTAATTGTAGTCGGCAAAAAGAAAAACTAGGTATTTAAGAAGGATTTTCACCTCAGGAGACACACACAGTTTACTCTTGGCGCAGCGCGAATAGAGTGGTGGAGCGTGCGCGAGGTAGGTAGGTGCGGTCGTCTGTGGAGAGGTAGAAAAAGAAACGATTTTTGAAGGTAATTTTGAATTTGGCACGGAACCCTGGAAAAATGTCTGGAAGCGCGGCTACCAACGGCGCAGGAGCACTCCGCGGCGAGAACGGCGCGACCCTGGAGGCAGGTGGTCTGCGGTTCGACTCCCGGCAATGAAAATTTGAAAGTGCGAAAATGTGAAAATTTGACGTAGTTGGGTCGGCTCCCGGTTTCCGACGTGCGATCCCTAACTAGGTACGACTTCACGAAAAAAAACGATGTTTCTCACCCTGGACTGGATTCAATAAAAATAGAAACAAAAACAAAAACAAAAATAAAAATATAAAAACCCTCTTTTAACAAAACAAACAGTACACTCAATTTAGGCGAAAAAACTGCGTCCCGCGATGTGAAAAGTGAATTCTGTATGTGAATCTATTGCCAAAAAAGGTAAAGGTTGATGTAATTTGATCAGATTTTAAGTGCTATAAGCGGCAAAAATTTGGAAAAAAATTTAGAAAAAAATCCTCACCTGAGGACACACACAGCACTGAATGTAATTGTAATTGTAGTCGGCAAAAAGAAAAACTAGGTATTTAAGAAGGATTTTCACCTCAGGAGACACACACAGTTTACTCTTGGCGCAGCGCGAATAGAGTGGTGGAGCGTGCGCGAGGTAGGTAGGTGCGGTCGTCTGTGGAGAGGTAGAAAAAGAAACGATTTTTGAAGGTAATTTTGAATTTGGCACGGAACCCTGGAAAAATGTCTGGAAGCGCGGCTACCAACGGCGCAGGAGCACTCCGCGGCGAGAACGGCGCGACCCTGGAGGCAGGTGGTCTGCGGTTCGACTCCCGGCAATGAAAATTTGAAAGTGCGAAAATGTGAAAATTTGACGTAGTTGGGTCGGCTCCCGGTTTCCGACGTGCGATCCCTAACTAGGTACGACTTCACGAAAAAAAACGATGTTTCTCACCCTGGACTGGATTCAATAAAAATAGAAACAAAAACAAAAACAAAAATAAAAATATAAAAACCCTCTTTTAACAAAACAAACAGTACACTCAATTTAGGCGAAAAAACTGCGTCCCGCGATGTGAAAAGTGAATTCTGTATGTGAATCTATTGCCAAAAAAGGTAAAGGTTGATGTAATTTGATCAGATTTTAAGTGCTATAAGCGGCAAAAATTTGGAAAAAAATTTAGAAAAAAATCCTCACCTGAGGACACACACAGCACTGAATGTAATTGTAATTGTAGTCGGCAAAAAGAAAAACTAGGTATTTAAGAAGGATTTTCACCTCAGGAGACACACACAGTTTACTCTTGGCGCAGCGCGAATAGAGTGGTGGAGCGTGCGCGAGGTAGGTAGGTGCGGTCGTCTGTGGAGAGGTAGAAAAAGAAACGATTTTTGAAGGTAATTTTGAATTTGGCACGGAACCCTGGAAAAATGTCTGGAAGCGCGGCTACCAACGGCGCAGGAGCACTCCGCGGCGAGAACGGCGCGACCCTGGAGGCAGGTGGTCTGCGGTTCGACTCCCGGCAATGAAAATTTGAAAGTGCGAAAATGTGAAAATTTGACGTAGTTGGGTCGGCTCCCGGTTTCCGACGTGCGATCCCTAACTAGGTACGACTTCACGAAAAAAAACGATGTTTCTCACCCTGGACTGGATTCAATAAAAATAGAAACAAAAACAAAAACAAAAATAAAAATATAAAAACCCTCTTTTAACAAAACAAACAGTACACTCAATTTAGGCGAAAAAACTGCGTCCCGCGATGTGAAAAGTGAATTCTGTATGTGAATCTATTGCCAAAAAAGGTAAAGGTTGATGTAATTTGATCAGATTTTAAGTGCTATAAGCGGCAAAAATTTGGAAAAAAATTTAGAAAAAAATCCTCACCTGAGGACACACACAGCACTGAATGTAATTGTAATTGTAGTCGGCAAAAAGAAAAACTAGGTATTTAAGAAGGATTTTCACCTCAGGAGACACACACAGTTTACTCTTGGCGCAGCGCGAATAGAGTGGTGGAGCGTGCGCGAGGTAGGTAGGTGCGGTCGTCTGGAGAGGTAGGAAAAAAGAAACGATTTTTGAAGGTAATTTTGAATTTGGCACGGAACCCTGGAAAAATGTCTGGAAGCGCGGCTACCAACGGCGCAGGAGCACTCCGCGGCGAGAACGGCGCGACCCTGGAGGCAGGTGGTCTGCGGTTCGACTCCCGGCAATGAAAATTTGAAAGTGCGAAAATGTGAAAATTTGACGTAGTTGGGTCGGCTCCCGGTTTCCGACGTGCGATCCCTAACTAGGTACGACTTCACGAAAAAAAACGATGTTTCTCACCCTGGACTGGATTCAATAAAAATAGAAACAAAAACAAAAACAAAAATAAAAATATAAAAACCCTCTTTTAACAAAACAAACAGTACACTCAATTTAGGCGAAAAAACTGCGTCCCGCGATGTGAAAAGTGAATTCTGTATGTGAATCTATTGCCAAAAAAGGTAAAGGTTGATGTAATTTGATCAGATTTTAAGTGCTATAAGCGGCAAAAATTTGGAAAAAAATTTAGAAAAAAATCCTCACCTGAGGACACACACAGCACTGAATGTAATTGTAATTGTAGTCGGCAAAAAGAAAAACTAGGTATTTAAGAAGGATTTTCACCTCAGGAGACACACACAGTTTACTCTTGGCGCAGCGCGAATAGAGTGGTGGAGCGTGCGCGAGGTAGGTAGGTGCGGTCGTCTGTGGAGAGGTAGAAAAAGAAACGATTTTTGAAGGTAATTTTGAATTTGGCACGGAACCCTGGAAAAATGTCTGGAAGCGCGGCTACCAACGGCGCAGGAGCACTCCGCGGCGAGAACGGCGCGACCCTGGAGGCAGGTGGTCTGCGGTTCGACTCCCGGCAATGAAAATTTGAAAGTGCGAAAATGTGAAAATTTGACGTAGTTGGGTCGGCTCCCGGTTTCCGACGTGCGATCCCTAACTAGGTACGACTTCACGAAAAAAAACGATGTTTCTCACCCTGGACTGGATTCAATAAAAATAGAAACAAAAACAAAAACAAAAATAAAAATATAAAAACCCTCTTTTAACAAAACAAACAGTACACTCAATTTAGGCGAAAAAACTGCGTCCCGCGATGTGAAAAGTGAATTCTGTATGTGAATCTATTGCCAAAAAAGGTAAAGGTTGATGTAATTTGATCAGATTTTAAGTGCTATAAGCGGCAAAAATTTGGAAAAAAATTTAGAAAAAAATCCTCACCTGAGGACACACACAGCACTGAATGTAATTGTAATTGTAGTCGGCAAACTCGAAACTGTGTGTGTCTCCTGAGGTGAAAATCCTTCTTAAATACCTAGTTTTTCTTTTTGCCGACTACAATTACAATTACATTCAGTGCTGTGTGTGTCCTCAGACGACCGCACCTACCTACCTCGCGCACGCTCCACCACTCTATTCGCGCTGCGCCAAGAGTAAACTGTGTGTGTCTCCTGAGACGACCGCACCTACCTACCTCGCGCACGCTCCACCACTCTATTCGCGCTGCGCCAAGAGTAAACTGTGTGTGTCTCCTGAGACGACCGCACCTACCTACCTCGCGCACGCTCCACCACTCTATTCGCGCTGCGCCAAGAGTAAACTGTGTGTGTCTCCTGAGACGACCGCACCTACCTACCTCGCGCACGCTCCACCACTCTATTCGCGCTGCGCCAAGAGTAAACTGTGTGTGTCTCCTGAGACGACCGCACCTACCTACCTCGCGCACGCTCCACCACTCTATTCGCGCTGCGCCAAGAGTAAACTGTGTGTGTCTCCTGAGGTGAAAATCCTTCTTAAATACCTAGTTTTTCTTTTTGCCGGTTAGGTTAGGTTAGGTTAGGTTAGGTTAGGTTAGGTTAGGTTAGGTTAGGTTAGGTTAGGTTAGGTTAGGTTAGGTTAGGTTAGGTTAGGTTAGGTTAGGTTAGGTTAGGTTAGGTTTTTTTTTTTTTTTTTTTTTTTAAATACTTCAACTTTTCACAGACGCGGGGTCCGTGCCATTTGTTTTCCTTAAAATTTTATTCCTTTTTCCCTTGTATTCTCCTTTACTCCACATTCTTATTCTACATTAACCCAAGATGGTAGGGTACACACACACTCTATTTACAGTTAACTTATACTATTTTTTTTTTTTTTTTTTTTTTTTAAATAATGTTTTTTCATGCAGATATATATATATATTTTTTTTTTTTTTTTTTTTTTTTTTTTTTATGTACAATAATTTTTTATGTTCTTATGTTTTTATTTTTCCCTCAGATTTTATTTACAGATTTTATTTACACGGTGGTGCCTGTTATACGTTTACATTAACTCCATCTGCCTACTTGCCTCACGCCGGTCGGTCGGCCGCGGATTCGCTGGTCGTCTTTGCCGTCAGTTCTAGTATGATGTTCATGTCGCGGGATTTGATTGCCATTTTTAGGATATAGTCAGTTATTTTCTTTGAGGTGGCGTCCATCGCTTGCTTTGCGAAACTGCTGATAGCGTCCATGCCTGCATCGGAGTAGTATACGCAGCTGACGGTGTGCCGCGACACTGCTACTACCGCGTGCGGGACGCTGTCGAAGAGTTTAAGCGATGCGGTTTGCGTTCGGACGATTATCACCGACTCCCAAGTTAGACCCTGAGCTTCGTGGATGGTTAGGACGCGTGACCCATAGCCTATGCCGTATCCCTGGTTGGTGAGGGATTTTTTTTCTTCCTGCGTGTGCGTGAGGAAGAGGGTTTTCGGTCGGCCTTTGGGTATTTGCGCGCCTGTAAACTTTTTCAGCTCGATGGAATGTATCCGTCTGCTTGACGAGTACATTCCTGGGTAAACTTCTCTGAGGGCGTACGCTACATCCATCGGGTTGCGGTGCGTGCAGAGCAGCTCCTGGCCGATGGTTGCCACCAGGTTCGGGCGACTGTAGCGCAGCTCAAAGAGGTTTTGCCGGTCGATGTATGGTAGCTGGTTGACATCTCCGATGAGAACGACTTCGCTCGCCTCCGACAGTCGAGCGGCCATTACTATAGCCCCAAAATGGTTCATGAGAGCCTCGTCAACCAGTAGGCGGTTGATCTTTGCCGGCTCTTTGAACCCGTTTGCCAATACTGAGGCCATAGTTCGGACCTTAGAGTCGGCTTCCACTCCTAATTGAAGCGAAAGCTTTTCCCTCAGGTCTTTGACCGCTTCGGCTGTCGTGGTTATCGCCATGTCCCCCTCACCGAAGATGCGCACCAACCACGTCGTCTTTCCGCATCCCGGGACCCCGTTTATCCACTGGAATCTTGGCATCACCCGCACGTTGGTTATGTCGATTTCTTTGGCCTTGTCCAACATCTTGTCCTCCAGCATGATCTTTGTGCAACGGGCCACAACCAGCACCGAGTCTTTTCCGGCATTCCGGAAATTGAGCTTGCCAGTCCGTCCTGTCTCCACCTCATTCAGGGGCACGAAACCCTCCGACTCGCTGTATGCTGCCATGTATTGACCCGACATTGTTCCTCTAAGGATCTGACTCGTGTCGTTGTCATAGATGGCAGCCTCGGCCTCCTCGAGTCTCACCTTCAACAGCTGCTCATTTCCGAGCTGGAAGGACTGCAGTATCTTACTGCAAGTAGCTAGATGTACCATCTTGTTTGCTTTTATCATAGCTTGAAACTCGAGGAACGCGTTCGTCAGGTGGTCTTGCGGCCCCCTCACCGTGACGAGACTTGGCGGGCTGACCTGCCCCTTGTCGGCTCTCGTGCGGTTGGTGTGTGGCTGCGTGGCGTGTCCTGGTGGCGGTTTGAAGAAGCTGTACACGGCGGCCGCCTGTCTGTCCGCGGCCTTTGATGTGCTTGGCGCGTTTCTGTGAATGGCGGCTCCAAGCGCGCCCATGAACAACCTTACTATGCCTCTCGCCCCGGCATCTCCCGCAGGACTGGTGTTGCGTCCCTTTTCTGCCTCCTTCTCCACTTTCCGTCTTTGCTCTAGCTTTTCCGATCCGCTCTGTGCATTCGAGTCGGCGGGTTTAGTCTCTTTTGCCTTGTGGTGTCTGAGGAAGTCGAGGTTTTGCCCTCGGTCCTCGTACACCACCACCTCGTGGATTTTAGAGGCTTTTAGGCAGCCCACGTAGTCTGCGACTTCACCCGCGTCGGCCTCGATGCACATTGCGTCCACACTGATTCTTTTGGCGCCTGTGGGCTCGCCCCGCCCCGCCTCCCCCATTCTTGAAAGCACTGAGCAAACCTGAGTGAAGGGTGACACTGCGCCCCAGCCGAATAATGCAACCGTTTTGTTCCGTAATTGCACCAGTCGGCAAGGGTGACCTTCTGCTTGTGTCTCAGGTAACGCGTCAAATATTCTGCGTTTTATTTTTCTCTTATCAGTGCTTCCATTCAGGATGGAGGCCAGGCCGGGCGAGATCACGACGTATTTCTGTGTTATTCGGCAAAAGCTTATTCCCCGGGTCTCGCCATCGCCGTCCATGAAGAGGGCCACTCCTCTCACTTTTATTCCCGGCTCTCCGCACTCCCCGCTCTCCAAGATGTTATTTATGGGTGCGTTTTGAGTGTCTGTGGCCGGGGTCGCTGATGAGGGCCCGGCGTCCGGAACGGCGTCGGCGTCGGTGTCGTTCGAGGAGGCATGCGTGACGGTGACTGCGGATGCGTTGGCGGTCGTGCTGTTTCCTTTGGCGGCGATCCGGGCGGCCTTGCTCGCGAAATCAAGGAACGGTGTTCTCGTATCCTGATTTGACATTATGTTGGGGAGCGCTGACTGGTCCAGTTTTATCTGGAGTTTCTGCTCCAGTTCCATCCTCTCCCGGCCGAATCTTGGGCAGTCGAACAGCACGTGCCATATCGTTTCCTCGCAGGTTGGGTCGCAGGCACAGGAGGGACTGTCCTTTACGTGGAAGCGGTGGAGATACGCGGCGAATCCTCCGTGTCCGGTCAAAATTTGCACATGCACAGGTGTTAGGGCTGTGTCCTTCAGCACTCGTCTTGCGATTTCGACGGTGGGTAGGAACGCCTTCGTTACCGAACCTGTCTCGGAGGACTCGTATCGCGCCTGCCACTTTCTCACAGTATCCTCCCGTATTTGCCTCCTGACAAACGACAGGGGAACTTTGTCATAATCCGGGGCCGTTTTTTTCGTTAAGGCCGCTTTTTTGGCAAGTTCGTCTGCTCTTTCGTTCCCGGGGGTGCCAACGTGCGCTCTTAACCAAAAGAGCCTCACGTTCCTGTCCTCCTCTCGGATTTCTCGTACGAGCCTCTTAATTTCAAGAGCCAGAGGGTGAGTTACCGACGGACAGCTTAAGAGGTCGAGCGAGGATCGTGAGTCGCTCAGTATGTTAGCTGTGTCCGTCTTTTTGTCTCTCACCATCTTTACTGCTCTATAGAGGGCGTACATTTCCGATTGGAAGACTGTATTGTGGGGCTCTAGACGGAAAGTGGAGTATTTGGACTCTCTATCGTTTGACCACCATGTTAGGGCTGCTCCTACCTTGCCATCGATCTTGCTGCCGTCTGTGTAGATCTGTGGGCCGACCACGTGGAGATCCCTCAGTGTTTTTGGCTCCATATCTTCGAGGCGCTCGTACTCCGTTGTTGTGAGTTGGGATGGGTGGGGGTGGTCGAGGTACCCCACCTTACACTCTAGCTCTCTGCCCGGTGGCATGAACTCTTTGGAGTGCCCTTTCTTCACTCTGAAGAGCGCGGCGGCCTCCATGATACGGAGGTCCAAAGGTAGTTGGCCCGACAAGATAAGTGCCGATGTCAGAGACACCGTGCGATACGCTTTTATGGCCTTTTGTGCGAAGCCCCTTTGCAGCGAGTCTAGCTGTTTGCGTGTCGTCAGCTTCTCTGCTGCCGGGTACCAGGCGCTGGCCGCGTAAAGCACGATTGGCTCTATCACCGACACATATATTGTCTTGATGATGTCGGCATTTAGACCCCAGCTCACCTTCGCCGCGCACGCTAGCTGTTTGTATATGTCCGCAGCCTTTTTACAAGTCGCGGCCACGTGTGCGTTAAAGGTGAGCTTGTGGTCGATGATGAGGCCCAGCAGCTTGATCTCCGTAACGAGTTTCACCTGGGTACCGGCCATTTGGATTTCTGGGGTGTCGTATTTTAGTTTTTTTGTTACGACCATCGCGTTGGTCTTATGCGGGGCGAAATTGAGCTTATTTTCGCCTCCCCAGTCCGATACCGCTTTTAGAGTCTCGTTGGCTCTTTGCTGGAGGGCACCGACACTGTGGTCCGAGAACACTAGGACCACGTCATCAGCGTAGGCCTGGCAGAAGATCTTTTTACTGGCCATTTTTCGGAGCAGCGGGTCTAGGATGAGATTCCAAAAGGTTGGTCCGGCGATGCTTCCCTGCACGCAACCCTTTGTGGTTTCTTTTCCGCTTTTTTCTCTGGCGTAATTTACCATGACTTTTCTGTCCTGCAGGTAGGAGACCACCAATGAGTACAGATTTCTCGGGCACTTCTTTTGCCTCATTTGAAGCTTTAGGGCGGGCCACCATGCGTTGTCGAAAGCCCCCTCTATGTCCAGCGAGATCACGAGCACGAGTTTTTTCGCTTTAACTTCGGCTCGTATGTGTTCCAGCAGGTCATAGAGGGCGTCCTCGGTTCCGCGTTGAGGCATGAACCCATATTGGCTGAGGCTCTGGGTGGGGAGGAAGTGCCACTGTAGTCTGTACACTAGGAGCTTTTCCACGATTTTTCCGAGGACCGAGAGTAACCCGATTGGTCTGTACGATTTGGGGTGCGTATAGTCGTCTTTTCCTGGCTTCCGGAGGATGCACACATGGGCTATCTTCCATTGCTTTGGGAAGTGCGGCAGCTCTAGACATTTATTCGCTATTGCCAGGAACACTTCACTGTTGCAACGGATGGCCACTGCGCAGATGTCGGCCGTTAGTCCGTCCGGGCCAGGAGCTTTCTTTGGGTTTGTGTCTCTGAGTACCATTTCCAGTTCCGCGGCCGTAAAGGGCGGGTCGTCGCTTGATAGCGGTTGCGACACTGTTTGGGTACTCTCTTCTGTGAGTTTCCTTATGTTGGTGTGGTATGTAGTGTCGGTATCTGCAGAGTCATCAGGATAAAACGTTTTTGCCAGAAGTTCCGCCGACTGCTCTGGGCTGAGTGTTTCACCCGCAGTGCTTCTTAGGAGCATGTCGTCGTGTCTCCTGGACGTTCTCCTCAAGACTCTGTATATTCCGTCCCACATACTCTCTCGGTCCTGGGTCGAGCAGAATTCCTTCCAGCTTTGCGTGGCGGCGTCGGTTGCGCGGAGTCTATACTCTTCTTTGGCTGCAAGGTACTGCTCGATCGTGAATTGTCTTCGGATGGGGGCCGCGTTTCTTATCCTCCTTTTTCTCTTGAGTGCCTCTTTTTTTAGCGCGTCAAGAGCGGGGGACCACCACGGGGGCCTCGCGTCGCCTTTTCGTGCACCAAGTTTCGGAATTGATTCCTCGCACGCGTCGTGGATGGCGTCTGTGTAGGATGTTATTTGTTTTTCCAGATCCTCCGGGGTCAGGACGTCCGAGATTGTGTAAGGTGTTATGCTGTTTTCGGTTAGTCTGGTAGCGAAGCGTGCTTTGAAGTCAGACCACTTTGCTTTTTTGGTGTTGTATCTGCGAGTTGTGATTGGCCTTAAGGGTTCCAAGGCCTTTTCCAGTCGCAGACAAAACGTGATAGCATTATGGTCGGATGTGGTCAGACTTCTGTTCACTCTCCACTCCGAGATTTTGCCCAGCAAGGGGAGGCTGCATACGGTTACATCAACGATGCTTTTGTACTCCCTGCCTCCCCTGTAGTCCTCGTAGGTTGGTGTTTGACCCGTGTTTAGGATCTGGAAATCCATCTCGTTGAAGAAGGCGTTGCAAGCCGCTCCGCGGTGGTCCTCGGAGTCGCTTCCCCACCAAATGCTCCATGCGTTGATATCCCCGCCCACCAGGATTTTATTTGTTCCGAGCCTGTCACATACCGTTTTTGTTTTTGACAGGTACGGTTCAATGTTTTCTGTGCCCTTGTGGTTCCCATAGTAGACAGAAACAACTCCAAGCTTTAGCTGGTCTGCCTTTATAAGGACGGCTGCGACATCCTCGGTCACAAGCTGGGGGTCATGGATGACCTCCAGGCTGTCCCCGAACACGACAATTGCCGCCCTTACCGGCCTCTCGCGGTTTAATGTGCACTGGATGACGCGTGTACCAGGGCTTTGCTTCATCACACCTGCACTGCCCACGTAGGGCTCCTGGACAAGTGCAATGGAGACTCCCTTTTCCTGTGCCAGTGCCATTAACTCAGCCGTTGCCAGCTTGGAGCGCTGAAGGTTTGCCTGGATGAAGAGCAGTTTACCCATTGATCCGTCTACTTGGGTGTCGTTGGTTTTGGTGGTCTCGTTTATGTCGGTGGCGCCTTTAGCAGTATGACACTCTCGATCTAGCTATGTTGTCCCATTTTTGCCTCTCTTGGCACTCGTCGCTGAAGGCGACGTGTGACAAGTCGTTCCCATCTTTTTTCGCCAGCCTGCAGTTGACACATATCGGGGGTTTGCCGTCGTTTTTCAAGGGGCAGTCCCGCCCAGTGTGCGTTTCCGCGCAGTAACTGCATGTGTCGAGCTCGGCCTTACACACTGATTTGCTGTGTCCGTAGGCCAAGCACTTCATGCACTGCACCAGGGGGGACTGGTCCTCGATGCGACACCTCTGCATCCCGATGTGCACCTTCTCAGCCTCCAAGAAGCGCCTCCACACGCCCGGCGATAGTTCGAGCACGGGGTGGCATTCGTGCGGGTTTCTTGCGCGTTTCCTATAGCGCATCCGGATCGTTTGCTCGTCAGCACCAATGTTTTGCAGAAGGTGTTGGTTCTGCGCCTTTAGAAGCTCGACGATCTCGTCATCGGTGTTGACGGACAACACGCCCCGGATACACGCCAGAGGATTGGCTGGCTTTGGCTCTTGCACCGTCAGGCCGCCGCTCGCTTGGACTTTGTCCCGGACAAGCTTCAAGTCGTCCTTGCTGGCGCAGCTGACGACTATTTTCCTGTTCCGGGCCTTCCTAACCCTGTTGACTTTGGCCCCAGTCTTTTTCAGTTCTAGGGCCTTCGTAACACTGTCTATGACGTTTTGCCCCGTGTGGTCGGGGTTTTTAGACGCTATAATCAGCGTATGGTTAGGTTGCTTGGGCGGCGCCGGCCTTGCCAGTGCCTGAGCAAAGGTTTTCGGCCCTTGTGTCGGTTTCTCAGCTGTCTTTAGGATGCCTCTCTCAATCGTTTCAAGTTTTTCCTTCACCTCCGCCATGGCAAATTCCGCCTCTAGGTTTGGAGCGGGAGGCGCGGCTGCCTGCGGCTTCGCGTTACGCAAATCGCGAATGTCAGATGACACAATTTGCAAGCGTTCGGAGATTGGCTCCAGTTGTTTTGCCAGGTCTTGTTGAGGCGGCGGGGGGAGGGGAGGGGAACAAGGGGGCTTCGCAAGGATTTTCAAGGTGACCTCCTTGACGGAGGTCATCTCTTCGAGTATCCTCGCGATTGCGGGAGTATCGTTGTGCCAGTTGGCTTCGGGCACTTTCTCGCTGGACGAGGCCAGATCTCGCTGTTGTTGGGCGGCCTCTGTTATTCTCCTCAGGGCGTCCAGCTGGTTGGAGAGGCTCGCGATGTTTGAGTTGACTTTCGAAAGGCCCGCCTCTATGCTGCCGAGTTTCGGGCTCTCTGTCGGGCTATCTCCGCCGACTGGTGTTATGCCGCTGTCGAGCTTTGCTCCCAGGGCCTCTATTGCCTTCCTGGCCTCCCCCACCTCCCGGAAAGAGGCCGCCGTTTCGTGGCCCAGCCAATCTCTTACGGACTTCGCCTCCTTTAGCGTTTCGGCTATGTTCCTATTTGCCTGGAGAAGTTCCGCTGTGAGGTTTTGGCGCATGAGTGATGTTTCTTTTGCATGCGCCCTCTCAACCCGCACTAGCTCTTGTGCGTGGCGGGAGCGTTCCTTCTCCAGGTTGAACTTATGCCTGGCCCTTGAGTCCGACAGAGAGAGGCAGATCTCGTACAAGGCCTGCAGGCAGTCGTGGGCGATCATCTTGTACTCCTTCTTCATGTTGCCTGAGGCCTCGAGCGCGTCCTTGCCCTTTTGGAGCATCTGGTTGGCCTCCCTGGTTGCGCAGTCCATCTCGACGCCTGTGCCTCTCCTCGGCGTAGAGTAGAGTATGCTAGGCCGCGATCGACCGCCCGCCGACGACGCCACCGATGATGCCATCGAGTTAGGTTAGGTTAGGTTAGGTTAGGTTAGGTTAGGTTAGGTTAGGTTAGGTTAGGTTAGGTTAGGTTAGGTTAGGTTAGGTTAGGTTAGGTTAGGTTAGGTTAGGTTAGGTTAGGTTAGGTTAGGTTAGGTTAGGTTAGGTTAGGTTAGGTTGTGGTGGCCGCACACTGCCGTAGATGAGGGTTTTCAGGCATCTACCTGCCTGAAAGTAGACGGGTGCCGAAATGCACAGTGCGTGGGGGTTCCGGAGTGTTCAGTGAGATCCCGGAATCCCCCCCAAACGCACGGAGAGGGCCACCGGGGGGGTTTTAGTGGGTAAAAATCCCACATAACCCGGCTTTCCCCCCAGGAAGTCGGGTATCTTTGGAAGATTTCCCCCTCGACAACAAAAAAAAAAAAAAAAAGGTTAGGTTAGGTTAGGTTAGGTTAGGTTAGGTTAGGTTAGGTTAGGTTAGGTTAGGTTAGGTTAGGTTAGGTTAGGTTAGGTTAGGTTAGGTTAGGTTAGGTTAGGTTAGGTTAGGTTAGGTTAGGTTAGGTTAGGTTAGGTTAGGTTAGGTTAGGTTAGGTTAGGTTAGGTTAGGTTAGGTTAGGTTAGGTTAGGTTAGGTTAGGTTAGGTTAGGTTAGGTTAGGTTGGGGTGCGATGCCAGATAACCTCCTCGTTTGCCCGCGCTGCTGCCGTTCCACTTGATACCCCGAGTCCGGTGGAAAGGCAGTGGCAAGGGCCGGTGCACCCTGGGCGTTGGTCAGTAACTTCTCTTAGGAGATCTTGCTGGCCAACGGCGAATAATCTGGCACAGAGGGTCGTCTGGGTCCTGACCTGTCAGGCCCCAGACGGGGCGCACACCCACTCTGTGGGTGTGTGCGTCGAGGGACTCCCGTTGCCACTGGCAACGGGATTGGGGGACCTCCCGCGGGGAGGAAGTGGGGACGCCCGTCGCCACGGGTGCCGCTCGGAGGACACGGTTAACCCAGCGCACTAGAGGAAACGGTAAGCCGTTGGGCCGTGTATGGAGCGGCGCCCGTGGCAGACGGGATTTCGAGGGCCTTCTTGCGCCGAGGTGAGGTAGCGGGAGGCTGCGGCCGAACGCGCCTCGGCGCCAGAGGAGGGGGACCGAAGGCGCCCGCCGCCGCGGAGTCGCGCGGAGGACACGGTCCAGTGCACCAGAGGGGTGCTATGCTGGGCCGTGGACGAAGCTGCACCCATGGCGGTCGGGTATTGACACCGTGTCTTGACACGTGTCCGCCCCGGCCCCTTAAGTCTGGATCCTGACTTGTCAGGCCAGACAGTTTTTGAGGGAAACCTCAACCGGTGGGTAAGGACCGAAGGCACCCGAGTGAGACGGGTCTTATTGACATAGTGTCCATGACACGTGTCCGCCTCGGTCCTTAAAGGGACCAGCGGTTGGTCCCACAGAGGGTTCGGCGCAAGCCGTGATTGCCGGGGGGGCACTCTGGTAGAATGCTCTGCGACCCCAGGGTGCCCCCACACCAAACCGGCCCAGAGGGAACCGCCGGAGTGGAGTTTAGTGGGTAGGGCCAGGCTCTCGATTTCCCTCTTTCTAGTAAAGAGGGATGAGAGCGGCGAGTCCCACATACCCCCTGGAGTTTTATCCCAGGGGGATGCGTAAATGCATTCTCCACTTCGTCAAAAAAAAAAAAAAAAAAAAAAAAAAGGTTAGGTTAGGTTAGGTTAGGTTAGGTTAGGTTAGGTTAGGTTAGGTTAGGTTAGGTTAGGTTAGGTTTTTTTTTTTTTTTTTTTTTTTTTTTTTTTTTTTTTTTTTTTTTTTTTTGGGCACTCCGTGAAAAAATCCATCATGGACGCCAGGGAAGGGGACCCTGGCAGTGTCGGACTCCTACCGACTAAAAAAACACGAAATGCCCATCTTCTTATCCTCTAACAGGAGTCAGAGTCCTTTGGTATCATTTTTTTTTTTTTTTTTTTTTTTATGTTTGCTCTTTTCTTTTCTTTTCCTTTCTTTTCTTTTTCTTTCTTTTCTTTTCTTTTATTCTTAATATTCTTAACAATAATACAGCTTTCTTTAACTTATGTATAAACGAGACACAAATCCTATATACTCATATATATTATTTATATACTAATCTATATACAATTGTGTTCTTATTTATTCTTTTTCCCTACTTTTGCTGCTATGTTGATACAGTACTTTAGAAACTTATCTCTGGTGTTCTTATCTTCTATTATATCACACAGGTTATTTTTCATTATTTTAATGCCTAGTTCTAATTCTATATCTAACCTTTCTTTTCCATATACAGGACAGTCAGTCACAACGTGCAGGGAGCTTTCTTCTACATCAGGGTCACAGATACACGCCGGGCTCTCCTTGCACTTGAACCGGTTCAAGTACTCGGAGAACCCGCCGTGTCCCGTCAGAATCTGTACCGCAAGGTGGTTAATGGTAATGCTTTTTATTATTGGATACGCTCTTATAGCATCCGGAAAAAACGCCTTTGTCGTTGATGCTGTCTCACCTTTCTTGTATCGCTCGTTCCATTCGCCAAGCGAGGATAAACGGATCTGTCGCTTGGCGAATGAAACTGGGCATTTGTCATAGTTGGCCTTTGTTTTGAGTTTTAGTGCAGCCTCCTTGGCCAGCTCGTCTGCCCTTTCGTTTCCCTCTAGTCCAGCATGTGCTTTGATCCAGTACAAGTTTATTGTTTTATTTTGCTGGTGTAGTTTGGCGATGTTCTTTTTTATTTCCATTGCTAGTGGATGGAGGGAGGCACTGTTAGTTACGGTCTCCAGAGCTGACCTGGAGTCGCAGTAAATACTGCAGCTTTGCTGCGCCATTTGATGAGCATACTTCGTAGCCTCCTGTAGGGCAAGCAACTCGGCCTGGTAGACCGTGCAGAAGTGGTCGAGTTTTAACTTTTTGTTTTTAATTTCACATCCATCCAACCAGATTGATATTGCAGCCCCGACCTTTCCCTCTATCTTGCTTCCGTCGGTATATATTTTTAAGCCGCCGCTGTCATACTCTTCCACTTGTGCACGGTCCGCCAGGCAAGTGAATTGCAGTCCCACCAGATGCACAGGGTGTGGTGCCTGCGCGAACGGTGTGGGTCTCTCCATCTCGCGGCCCCTTACCACCTGTTGGGAATATCCTTTCTTTGCACAGTATAGTGCAGCCGCTTCCCGGACTCTGATATCCAGCGGGAGTATTCCGGCGAGCAGCAGGGCCGAGTTCAGGGAGACTGTTCGGTATGCTTTCACGACCTTCTGCACGAACCCCCTCTGCACCGAATTGAGATGTTTTTGTACACCCAACTTGTGTGTTGCCGGTGCCCATGCACTGGCTGCGTACATGATAACAGGTTCCACTACCGCCGTGTATATGGTTCTGATCACCTCAGGATTCAGACCCCAGTGGATTTTAGCTGCTCTCTCTAGCTGTTTGTAGAGGCCTAGTGCTTTACGGCAGACATTGGCAACGTGCGTGTTAAATGTGAGTTTATTATCCACTGTGAGTCCTAAGATCTTGATTTCCTTGAACAGTTCAATGTCTACCCCACCCATGCGCAACAGTGGGGAGTCGTACTTCAATTTATTTGTTACCACCATTGCTTTGGTTTTGTGTGGTGCAAACTTAAGCTTGTTTCTGACCCCCCACTCCTGGACATGTGCGAGGGCGGCATTGGCCCGTCCCTGAATATCAGTGGCTGTTTCTCCCGAGAAGATCAGAACCACATCGTCAGCAAAAGCTTGGCAGTAGTGGTCCCTGCTCTCCAGGTCTTTAAGGAGGGGGTCCAGCAGCAGGTTCCAAAACGTTGGCCCCCCCACGGAACCCTGAACACATCCCTTACTGGTAGATTTTAGGTGCTCCGCTCCGGCGTACCTCACCCTAACTCGCCTGTCCGACAGGTAGGAGTCGACCAGCCGCCTAATGTTCACCGGGCATGTCGTCTCGGCCAGTCTGCAACGAATGGCGGGCCACCACGCATTATCGAAGGCTCCCTCTATGTCAAGTGAGACTAATGTTACCATCTTTTTGTCTTCTAGTTTTGATCGTATATATTTAATCATGACATAGAGGGAGTCCTCGGTGCCACGCTGCGGTGAGGTTAGGTTAGGTTAGGTTAGGTTAGGTTAGGTTAGGTTAGGTTAGGTTAGGTTAGGTTAGGTTAGGTTAGGTTAGGTTAGGTTAGGTTAGGTTAGGTTAGGTTAGGTTAGGTTAGGTTAGGTTAGGTTAGGTTAGGTTAGGTTAGGTTAGGTTTTTTTTTTTTTTTTTTTATATGTCAAATTGAAGCTTCATTTGTGCTCGCAGTGCTAATGGGTTACACCGCGAGCACACTGAATGTTTAAATTGGGAGGATTATGAGGGAGTGTTGCGACATGTATTGTTGAATTGTTTTAGATTTTGGACTATGTATGTGATGAAGTTATGGAAGGAGTTGAGCGTAGTTTCTTTGCTAATGATTTGAGACAAGTTGAAGGGATGAACGTTGTTTATTTGTGATGCTATTGTGTGGGAGAGTCTTTTTGTGGCGAATCTAGGGCAAGATGTTAAAAGGTGGTCCCAAGTTTGAGCAGTTTGGTCGTCGCAGGGACATCTGTCATCTGCGACGATATGGAACCGGTTAAGGTATGCCTTATGGTAGGCATGGTTGGTGAGGAACTGAGTAACAACAAAGTTTGGTTTGACGACATCTAAATAGTTAGTCAGTTCCTCATGGGTGGGTAGGAGAGTCCGAGTGTAAGCGCAAGAGCCAGGGTCAGCATACAGGGCTGTGGCAGCCTCTGCAGCTTTTACTTTGTTCCGGTATTTTATGTAGCTGATTGGAACAGCAAGATAGTCCGGGGTCCGATGCAGCGATGCGGCCTCCTTCGCTGCAGCGTCAGCCGCCTCGTTACCAGCGAAGCCGACGTGGGCCTTAATCCACGCAAAATCGATGGTGAGCCCAGATGCGCGGGCCTGATAAATGAGGCGGTGTATTCGCACAGCGAAGGGGTTGTTACTATTGGGATTCCTGAGTTCGGTCAACCCGGACATGCTATCCGAGAGGACGAGACAGGGTGAGAGGAGATTTTTGCAGATATGCTCGCATGCTTTTTGGAGTGCGAGCATTTCCGCCTGGAATACAGAGCAGCAGTCGTGAAGTTTTAGCTTCACAACCGCAGCCCGCTCCCCAGATGGTGTGTAAGTAGCGAATGCGGCACCAACTCCGTCGTCGTGCTTGCTGCCGTCGGTATAGATTTGCCAGGTGTTGTTAGCGGTGTTCTGCGCGAGGTCAGATGCGGAGGAGATTTCCTGAAACTCGACGCAGACTCGCGCAGAAGGGTGTAGGAGTTCCGACGGCGAGCAGAGGCGCTCGATGGGGATGTCTTCAGGAACGAACGAGGATTTTCCGGCAAGTTTGGTACGCTCAACGTCAGCGACGGCTGCGACCCTGGCTGGTAGTGGGGTCAATTGGGCAAGCGAGATTGAGGCAGCCGTACTGACGGTGCGGAAGCCTCGGATTATTTTTATGCCGAATATGCGTTGCAGCTGGAGAAGCTTTTTGGAGACACATTTATACCTTAAGGCGCCGGACCAGATTCCGGCACCGTAACAAACTATTGGTTCGATAACCTGCAGATAGATGGTTTTTATGTTTTCAGAGTGGACGCCCCAGGTGGGACGAACGAAAAGGGAAAGTTTATGAAAGAGTTTCTTGCATTTCTCTATTGTGTGATTGACGTGTTGGATAAAGCGAAGTTTACGGTCTATGGTGATTCCTAGATAACGGATGTGATTGACAAAGGTAAGGGATTGGGAATTGACGCGGATGTGACATTTTGTGGCTTTCTCGGTAAAGGCGATAATCTGGGTTTTGGAGGGGCCAAACTCAAGCTTGACGCTCTCGCCCCAGCTGAAAATTTCCTCCAGAGCTTCGCATACGATAGCCTCGAGCTGAACGTGTGACTTGTGGTGGGCTATGAGGAGGACGTCGTCTGCATAGGCCTGCAGGCTGCACCCATCCGGCAATGGGGCCCCGAGGAGCTCATCAAGGATAAGATTCCAGAGCATGGGACCAAGGACAGAGCCCTGAATGCAACCGCGAGACATGGATTTGCTGACCTCGCAATCCGCAAACCGGATGAAGACTTCTCGGTCCTTCACATAACTCAGAAGTAGGCGGTATAAATTTTGAGGGCAATTGGCTTCGCGAAGGCGCATAAAGATGGCGGGCCACCAGGCTCTATCAAATGCCGCTTTAATGTCTAGGGAGACGGCGATAACCTGTTCTCCCCGGGATTTAGCGGCGTTGATTGCCTGAAGTGCGTTAGCGATGGCGTGGACAGCGGAGGTCTGGCTTTTGAAGCCATATTGCTTCTTGGAGCTGCAGTTATTTATGTTGAGATGATAGGTGAGCCGATTTGTAATGAGGCGCTCCAGGAGCTTCCCAAAGACATTGATGAGTCCTATTGGTCTAAAGCTGGACAGGCTAGTGTAGTCGGTTTTGCTGGGTTTTGGTATAATCTTAGCCGTGGCTCTCTTCCATATTACGGGAAAATGCTCGAGGCGCAGACAGGTGTTCATGAGGCCAACTACTTCATCGGGGAACCAGGTGGCGACTCGCAAGCATATGTCGGCTGTTAGGTGGTCAAGGCCGGGTGCTCTCTTGTGATTCATACCGCTGAGACTCTCGAGGATCTCTTGGAGTGTGAAGGAAGGTTCAGGCGGGGTATCGATAGTGCTGTGCATTGCATTGCGGAGTCTGTGGTGCTTGGAAGTGAGGTCCTGAGAGTCGTCAGGGTAGAATTGGTCGAGGAGGGCCTGAGCGGTGTCCAGCGAATCAGAAGTGTAAGAGCCATCATCCAATTTTAGAGTTGCGGGGGCTTGGGTGATTGGCCGCGTTTTGATGAGGCGATTGGTGACGGACCAGACGTCCTCCCTCTTCTGGCGGCTGCAAAACTCTCGGAAATGTTCCGAGGAGGCCGCACAGAAGGCATCGGAGTATGCACGTTTAGCCCGTTCACGTTCCGCAAGCAGTTCCTCGAGGGGGCGCCGGCGTCGCGCTGCCCTGCTGAGAGCATGATGACTTTTGATGGAGGCCCGTTTTAGCTGTTCGAGTTCGTCGCTCCACCAAGGGACGCGACGAGGAGGACCAGTGGCTTTAGGCAGCAATCGGTCGCAAGTACTCTGCACCGCTGTTGTGAAATTAGCAGTGTACAGGTCTAGCTGATCAGGGGAGAGCTCGTCGAAGTTGGGAGTGGGCGGCAGATGGGTGGCCATTTCCCGTACGAAGTCGGGTCGAAGGTCGTCCCATTTAACTTGTGAGCAGTTATAACGGTAGGTTGTCTGCCTGCGGGTTGTAGTTGGCTTGAAGCTGCCGAGAAGAGCCTGGAACTCAATTGCATTATGGTCTGAGGAGACACAAATTTGTGTGTCGACCGACCAATTGGTGACGGATATACCGTTAGTGTCACTTAAAAGCGTGAGGTCTATGATTGAATTGCAGGGTCGTCGGTGTGTTACAGCGTTGAACGTCGGAGTATCGCCGACGTTGCATATCGTGAGATTGTGGATAACGGCGAGATCGTAAACAGCATCACCCCTGGAGTTGTTATCAGGGGAGCCCCAACTGCTGTGGTGCCCATTGAAGTCCCCGCAGATCAGGTGAGTGGACCCGGCTGTTCTGCTAAGGAACAGCTCGAGTTTCCTGTAAGTATTGTGCGGGTCGCTGCGGGGCTCAATGTACACCGAGATGAGGTAGCATTTGTGACCGGCTTGGTTCCTGACCTGGACGACGCTGAGGTTGGAATCAGAGTATTCCGCCATGCCGACAGCACACAGAGTTTTGTTGCGCACAAGGATAGCCGACTTGATGGGCCGGTCGGTTTTGAACTGATGGGTGGAGTAGCCGTCGACAGGTTTAAGGACTTCTGTGTTGGAGAGATATGGTTCCTGGATGAAGGCAACGTCGATTCCGGTGCCGGCGACATGGCGGTGAAATTCGTGCAGGGCATTCCTGCTCCTGCCAAGGTTGACTTGCAAACATTGTAATGTAATGTTGTGTGGATGGTTTGCTGCAGACTGTGACCTACTGGGGGCCATAGTCGGTGCGCGAGCGGACTTTGTTTATTGCGGAGGTCATTCTGGGACAATTGAGGGATGTTGCGCTATGGTCAGCCTTGGCACGAGTATCAGTGGCCTTCGCGTGTTGAGTGCAGTTATAGCACTGCAACGCTTCGGGGTCTTTCTTTAGGGGGCAGGTCTGAAAGTCGTGGTGAGGTGCTGCGCAGTGGGAGCAGATGGCGCTCTCGGCGGTGCACCGAGCCTTGGTGTGTCCGTACTGCAGGCATTTGAAGCACTGGAGAACGGGCACATAGTCCTCGGCGTGAACCCTCTGATGGTCGAGGTTCAGCTTCACCAGTTTGGTCACGGTCTTCCAGACGGTGGGTGAGGTAATAAAGACGGCATTGTATAGCTCTTTATTCCTGTTGGCACGTTTGAAGCTGAAGGAGAAATCTTCCTTGGATTGGATGGTGGACTTGAGCGTCTCGTTTTGGCCAACGATAATGTCGACCAGCTCTTCCGCGGGGATTTCCCCTGCGATCCCTTTCAAGATGACCATAGGGCGCAGGGTTTTGGAGATCTCGGCGCGAACAGGACAGTCGGGTTTGTCCAGCTTCTTGAGAGCGACATCACGGTGAGCGACAGAATCAAACTCTACCCGGAGCTTATTATTTGAGACGTACTTGACCGCCGACGGTGTAAAGTTAGTGTCTTTGAAGGAGATAGAGCTCCTCCATGTCTTTAGAGTTTCAGCAGGATTAAGCACGGCTTTTGTAGAGGCGACGATGATTGCGGGTTTAGTTTTTGGGGGAGCAAGTTTGGGTTTAGTAGTGGTGTTCTGCTGTGACCGAACTACGCTAGCAAATGTCGGAGCCGGGGTTGGACTGGGGATGTTGATTTTTGAGATCTCTTCGCGGATTGTGCGTCGGACGTCGTCAACGGTGAGTGTATTGGTGGTCTGATAACAGGGAGCGATTTCCGGAGAGGTGGTAAGGAGCTTTCGGATGGCTGCGGAATTTTCCAACATTGTTTTCTTATTGGGGCGTTTTATGTTCCCACAGTCGTTGACGGCATCATCGATACCTTTGAGAAGCTCGAGGACCTGGAGGAGTATAGGGTTGGCTTCCAGTGCCCGTGTGGTGGATGGTAGAGTAGACATGCTGGTTGTCTCAGAGTCTTCACTTCCGTATCGGAGCGGGGCGAGTAAACCCGAGCTATCCATGTCGTCGCTCGTTCGTGAGTTTGGCGTAGGCCCAATCGGCGACCTCAACATCCTTAAGGGAGATCGAGGTATGAACCAAGTTGATGGGAGCTATACTCAACAAACTATCTTGATGTAACTGTTAAAATCCAGTAAAAAATCGTCTCTTTTGATGTTATAATTACTGTTCCTCAGTAGAGCTCTATGAAAAATAGTAGCTTGTAAGGGGTCTTAACCGCCAATATGGATGCCGAAAACCGCAGCCTCCTAAGACTCACCGTTCCGGAGATATTTCAGAAAAACAGTTTTTCGGTCCCCGGAAAAGACCTCAAGCTAAAGGTATCAACCAAGGGTCGGTGGGGCGGGGCGGCGGGGTGGGTGGCGGGCAAAAATCGGGGGTGTCCCGCGATGTCGACGGCGGTGTCCGGAGGAGAAACGGATGAAATGGAGAGATTTAGTGGATTTTACAAGGGAATTTATTTAATTTTTTAAGTTTTTAATGAAAATTTTGAAAAATACTGAGTCTAATGGAATTTTATTTGCAGGAACGATCAGCTGGGGACGCGGTGATTTCAGAAAGGTGCGACACTAGTAGGTGAGTGAGGGTTCGGAGAAAACTATTTCGATATCGTATGTAAATGTTCGATCGCTTAGGTGAACTTTTGCAGGAGCTATGTATGGAGGTGAGAAAAAATTTCAGCGTATCGCCGCAAGACAGGTGTCAAACGACGCGGGGGTGTCCCGCGATGTCGACGGCGGTGTCCGGAGGAGAAACGGATGAAATGGAGAGATTTAGTGGATTTTACAAGGGAATTTATTTAATTTTTTAAGTTTTTAATGAAAATTTTGAAAAATACTGAGTCTAATGGAATTTTATTTGCAGGAACGATCAGCTGGGGACGCGGTGATTTCAGAAAGGTGCGACACTAGTAGGTGAGTGAGGGTTCGGAGAAAACTATTTCGATATCGTATGTAAATGTTCGATCGCTTAGGTGAACTTTTGCAGGAGCTATGTATGGAGGTGAGAAAAAATTTCAGCGTATCGCCGCAAGACAGGTGTCAAACGACGCGGGGGTGTCCCGCGATGTCGACGGCGGTGTCCGGAGGAGAAACGGATGAAATGGAGAGATTTAGTGGATTTTACAAGGGAATTTATTTAATTTTTTAAGTTTTTAATGAAAATTTTGAAAAATACTGAGTCTAATGGAATTTTATTTGCAGGAACGATCAGCTGGGGACGCGGTGATTTCAGAAAGGTGCGACACTAGTAGGTGAGTGAGGGTTCGGAGAAAACTATTTCGATATCGTATGTAAATGTTCGATCGCTTAGGTGAACTTTTGCAGGAGCTATGTATGGAGGTGAGAAAAAATTTCAGCGTATCGCCGCAAGACAGGTGTCAAACGACGCGGGGGTGTCCCGCGATGTCGACGGCGGTGTCCGGAGGAGAAACGGATGAAATGGAGAGATTTAGTGGATTTTACAAGGGAATTTATTTAATTTTTTAAGTTTTTAATGAAAATTTTGAAAAATACTGAGTCTAATGGAATTTTATTTGCAGGAACGATCAGCTGGGGACGCGGTGATTTCAGAAAGGTGCGACACTAGTAGGTGAGTGAGGGTTCGGAGAAAACTATTTCGATATCGTATGTAAATGTTCGATCGCTTAGGTGAACTTTTGCAGGAGCTATGTATGGAGGTGAGAAAAAATTTCAGCGTATCGCCGCAAGACAGGTGTCAAACGACGCGGGGGTGTCCCGCGATGTCGACGGCGGTGTCCGGAGGAGAAACGGATGAAATGGAGAGATTTAGTGGATTTTACAAGGGAATTTATTTAATTTTTTAAGTTTTTAATGAAAATTTTGAAAAATACTGAGTCTAATGGAATTTTATTTGCAGGAACGATCAGCTGGGGACGCGGTGATTTCAGAAAGGTGCGACACTAGTAGGTGAGTGAGGGTTCGGAGAAAACTATTTCGATATCGTATGTAAATGTTCGATCGCTTAGGTGAACTTTTGCAGGAGCTATGTATGGAGGTGAGAAAAAATTTCAGCGTATCGCCGCAAGACAGGTGTCAAACGACGCGGGGGTGTCCCGCGATGTCGACGGCGGTGTCCGGAGGAGAAACGGATGAAATGGAGAGATTTAGTGGATTTTACAAGGGAATTTATTTAATTTTTTAAGTTTTTAATGAAAATTTTGAAAAATACTGAGTCTAATGGAATTTTATTTGCAGGAACGATCAGCTGGGGACGCGGTCGGTTAGGTTAGGTTAGGTTAGGTTAGGTTAGGTTAGGTTAGGTTAGGTTAGGTTAGGTTAGGTTAGGTTAGGTTAGGTTAGGTTAGGTTAGGTTAGGTTTGGAGGTCTGCCCCGCGTGGCAATCGCAAAGACAAAGCCTTGTCGCTGCGATCGGGGGAGACCTCCGGCTGCCCTCAGTGGTGGCGAACATGCTGTTGGGCAAACCCCAGTGGGACGCGGTAACAACCTTCTGCGAGGCAGTAATGTTCCAGAAGGAGGAGGCCGAGCGAGAGAGGGAGAGGGCCGACCCTGCGAGGAGGCGGAGGCGTAGAGGTGGAGCTCCCCAGCCCCACCCTGGCCCCAATGCCCTGTAGTCATGGGCTTAGAATAAGACTACGGTATCCCCTGCCTGTCGTAGGAGCCGACTAAAAGGGGACTCAGCCCTGTAGTTCCGGGCTTAGAATAGGGCTACGGTATCTCCTGCCTGTCGTAAGAGGCGACTAAAAGGAGGCACCGGAGTTGCGGGTGGTAAGAGTGGGGGCTCGAACCACCGTTACAAGCGACTCCGTGGCGGCGGCGGTGTGTGGTGGCCGCACACTGCCGTAGATGAGGGCTCTCAGGCGCAAGCCTGAAAGTAGACGGGTGCCGAAATGCACAGTGCGCGGGGGTTCCGGAGTGTTCAGTGAGATCCCGGAATCCCCCCCCAAACGCACGGAGAGGGCCACCGGGGGGGTTTTAGTGGGTAAAAATCCCACATAACCCGGCTTTCCCCCCAGAAAGTCGGGTATCTTTGGAAGATTTCCCCCTCGACAACAAAAAAAAAAAAAAAAAAAAAAAAAAAAAAAAAAGGTTAGGTTAGGTTAGGTTAGGTTTTTTTTTTTTTTTTTTTTTAATAATACACCATTTTTCCACAGACGCGGGGTCCGTGCCTTTGTTTTACGTTTTTCTCTTTGTTGTCCCTTTTTTATTCTCCTTATGCTCCACATATAAAGCTTACTTATAATATAATTTGGTACAGGTGTTGTGTACCACACACGTTTCTTATCTAGTTCTTACAGCTAAATACTTAAATGTAGTTGTTTTTTTTTTTTTTTTTTTTTTTTTTTTTTTTTTTTTTTTTTTTTTTTTTTTTTTTTTTTCTCCGTAATTTTAGTCTTATAATAATACGCTGTTTGTTATTTACAATATGTTTTTTTTTTTTTTTTTTTTTTTTTTTTTTTTTTTTTTTTTTTTTTTTTTTTTTTTTTTTTTTTTTTTTTTTCGTAGTTGCTGTTTTTATCCCTTATTTATGGTTTTATTGCCTAGTTTCTGTTATTGGTACTGTTTGTCGGCCTCGGATTCCGCGTTTTACCTTTCTTTCGTGAAAGCCACGGTTTGGACTGCCACCTCAGAATCGCGTTTTCGCATTGCCATCCTTAGGTTGTGCTCCGCGATTGCTTTGCTTGTGACAGCCGTTGCCCTTCTCACGAATCTGCCGATCGCGTCGTCGCCGCCGTCCGAGTAGTATATGCAACTGGTCGTGTGTCGCGATACGGCCACCACCGCGTGTGGGACGCTGTCATATATTTTCAGTGCCCTTTCGTTTGCCCGTATGACGATGACCGACTCGTAGGTTAAACCCTGTGCCTCGTGTATGGTAAGGGCGCGCGAACCCGTGCCCGACCCGAATCCCTGGTTGATGAGGGATTTTTTCTCCTCCTGGGTGTGTACCAGGAATAGAGTGTTCGGCAGGTTGTGGGGTATTTGCGCGCCAACGAACCTCTTAAGCTCGAGCGAACGTACTCGACGTGCTGACGAGTACATTCCAGGGTAAACCTCTCTTAGGGCGTACGCTACATCCATCGGGTTCCGGTGTGTGCATGACCACTGCTCGCTGATGTTCGCTAGCAGGTTCGGGCGGCTGTACCTCAGCTGGAAGAGGTTCTGTCGGTCAATAAACGGCAGCTGGTTTACATCTCCGATGAGGACAATTTCGCTGGCACCTAGCAACTGAGTCGCCATCACTATGGCCCCAAAATGGTTCATTAGAGCTTCGTCAACCAATAAACGGTTACAACCTCCGGGCTCTTTTGAACCATTTGCTAGAATTGAGGCCATAGTGCGCACCTTGATTTTCGATGCGTTCCCTATGCGACGACCTAGCCTTTCTTTCAGGTCGTTGGCGGCTTCGGTTGTGCTGGTGACTACTACGTCGTTCTCCCCATCGAAGTTGCTCACCACCCATGTCGTTTTTCCACATCCCGGAACTCCGTTGATCCATCGCAACTTTGGTGCCGACCATGTGTCCGATGCTGTTCTGGGACCGAGCGTTTCTGTAACTATGTCGGCCATGTTCAGGATCTTATCGTCCAGCATTATCCTTGTACATCGGGCGGTAACCACTATGGGATCGTTTTGTGGTGTAGCGTACTTTGCTTTGCCAGTCCGCCGCGTCTCCCCGTCGCGTCGTCAAGAGCCACGAAGCCACTTGTTGCACTGTATGCTGCCATATACCGACCTGACATGGTTCCCCTTATGACCTGGGAGGTGTCGTTATTGTATATGGCTGCGTCAGCCTCCTCGAGTCTCACCTTCAACAGCCCTTCGTTCCCCCGCTGGAAGGTCTGCAAGATCTCATCGCATGTGGCTAGATTGACTTCTCTGGAAGCTCTTATTACTGCCTGAAACTCGAGGAAAGCGTTCGTTGCGTGGTCTACGGGCTTCTCTGCTGGTTTGAGACTAGGCGGGCTGACTTGTCCCTTGTCGGCTCTCGTTCTGTGTTCATACGGCGGCTTTGGGTCTGTGTTTTCCTTCAAGAACTCCTTCACCGCCTCTTCTTGGCGCTCCGCGGCTTTGGAGGTTCTTGGTTGCGTGGCTCGCGTAGCTGAGCCGAGGGCGTTCATAAATGCTTTTATCAACCCCCTCGCCCCAGCTGTCTCCTCTGGACTTCCACGTTCCTTGGCTGCTGCATTTTCGGCGGCCACCCTTTGCTGTAAGCGGTCCGATCCGCTTTGGGTGCTTGGGTTGGGAATGGGGTTCCCCCAACTGTCGGCGGATGTAGTCGCTTGGTCGTGTTTCGGCTCTTTGAGAAAACTTAAGTTTTCTCCTCTGTCCTCGTACACTACCACCTCGTGATTTTCTGAGGCTTTCAGACAACCCATAAGGTCTGCGACTTCTCCTTTTTCGATTTGAAGCACCATTGCGTCTACGCTTATTTTTCGGGAGCCGTAGCATGTGTTGCGTCCAAGTTTCGTTAGCACGGAGCATGCCTGCGCGAATGGTGTTTCCTCTCCCCAGTCGAATAGTGCTATTGTTTTGTTTTTGTGTTGCACTAGGCGGAACCGGTGGTCGGCTACTTGCGACTGGGGTAGCGCGTTGAAAACTTGGAGTTTCATGCTGGTCTTGGACGTGCTCCCTTTCAGCAGGGTAGCCAGGCCGGGTGGTATTGCAACACTCTTTCTGCCAAGACGACAAAAGCTTATACCGAGTGTTTCGGTGTCGTTGTCCATGAAGAGAGCCACGCTTCTTACCCTTATTTTCGGCACGCCGCGCTCTCCGCACTCCAAGAGATTTCGAGCGCGACTCTGCGTGATGTCCGTGGCCTGATTTGTAACGGTTGTTGTTCTTATGCTAAAGGTTGTATTTCCGGTAGTGGAGGTGTTTGTGGTGACGGACCCCGGTTAGGTTAGGTTAGGTTAGGTTTTTTTTTTTTTTTTTTTTTTATAATACACCATTTTTCCACAGACGCGGGGTCCGTGCCTTTGTTTTACGTTTTTCTCTTTGTTGTCCCTTTTTTTTTATTCTCCTTATGCTCCACATATAAAGCTTACTTATAATATAATTTGGTACAGGTGTTGTGTACCACACACGTTTCTTATCTAGTTCTTACAGCTAAATACTTAAATGTAGTTGTTTTTTTTTTTTTTTTTTTTTTTTTTTTTTTTTTTTTTTTTTTTTTTTTTTTTTTTTTTTTTTCTCCGTAATTTTAGTCTTATAATAATACGCTGTTTGTTATTTACAATATGTTTTTTTTTTTTTTTTTTTTTTTTTTTTTTTTTTTTTTTTTTTTTTTTTTTTTTTTTTTTTTTTTTTTTTTTTTTTTTGCGTAGTTGCTGTTTTTATCCCTTATTTATGGTTTTATTGCCTAGTTTCTGTTATTGGTACTGTTTGTCAGCCTCGGATTCCGCGCTTTACCTTTCTTTCGTGAAAGCCACGGTTTGGGCTGCCACCTCAGAATCGCGTTTTCGCATTGCCATCCTTAGGTTGTGCTCCGCGATTGCTTTGCTTGTGACAGCCGTTGCCCTTCTCACGAATCTGCCGATCGCGTCGTCGCCGCCGTCCGAGTAGTATATGCAACTGGTCGTGTGTCGCGATACGGCCACCACCGCGTGTGGGACGCTGTCATATATTTTCAGTGCCCTTTCGTTTGCCCGTATGACGATGACCGACTCGTAGGTTAAACCCTGTGCCTCGTGTATGGTAAGGGCGCGCGAACCCGTGCCCGACCCGAATCCCTGGTTGATGAGGGATTTTTTCTCCTCCTGGGTGTGTACCAGGAATAGAGTGTTCGGCAGGTTGTGGGGTATTTGCGCGCCAACGAACCTCTTAAGCTCGAGCGAACGTACTCGACGTACTGACGAGTACATTCCAGGGTAAACCTCTCTTAGGGCGTACGCTACATCCATCGGGTTCCGGTGTGTGCATGACCACTGCTCGCTGATGTTCGCTAGCAGGTTCGGGCGGCTGTACCTCAGCTGGAAGAGGTTCTGTCGGTCAATAAACGGCAGCTGGTTTACATCTCCGATGAGGACAATTTCGCTGGCACCTAGCAACTGAGTCGCCATCACTATGGCCCCAAAATGGTTCATTAGAGCTTCGTCAACCAATAAACGGTTACAACCTCCGGGCTCTTTTGAACCATTTGCTAGAATTGAGGCCATAGTGCGCACCTTGATTTTCGATGCGTTCCCTATGCGACGACCTAGCCTTTCTTTCAGGTCGTTGGCGGCTTCGGTTGTGCTGGTGACTACTACGTCGTTCTCCCCATCGAAGTTGCTCACCACCCATGTCGTTTTTCCACATCCCGGAACTCCGTTGATCCATCGCAACTTTGGTGCCGACCATGTGTCCGATGCTGTTCTGGGACCGAGCGTTTCTGTAACTATGTCGGCCATGTTCAGGATCTTATCGTCCAGCATTATCCTTGTACATCGGGCGGTAACCACTATGGGATCGTTTTGTGGTGTAGCGTACTTTGCTTTGCCAGTCCGCCGCGTCTCCCCGTCGTCAAGAGCCACGAAGCCACTTGTTGCACTGTATGCTGCCATATACCGACCTGACATGGTTCCCCTTATGACCTGGGAGGTGTCGTTATTGTATATGGCTGCGTCAGCCTCCTCGAGTCTCACCTTCAACAGCCCTTCGTTCCCCCGCTGGAAGGTCTGCAAGATCTCATCGCATGTGGCTAGATTGACTTCTCTGGAAGCTCTTATTACTGCCTGAAACTCGAGGAAAGCGTTCGTTGCGTGGTCTACGGGCTTCTCTGCTGGTTTGAGACTAGGCGGGCTGACTTGTCCCTTGTCGGCTCTCGTTCTGTGTTCATACGGCGGCTTTGGGTCTGTGTTTTCCTTCAAGAACTCCTTCACCGCCTCTTCTTGGCGCTCCGCGGCTTTGGAGGTTCTTGGTTGCGTGGCTCGCGTAGCTGAGCCGAGGGCGTTCATAAATGCTTTTATCAACCCCCTCGCCCCAGCTGTCTCCTCTGGACTTCCACGTTCCTTGGCTGCTGCATTTTCGGCGGCCACCCTTTGCTGTAAGCGGTCCGATCCGCTTTGGGTGCTTGGGTTGGGAATGGGGTTCCCCCAACTGTCGGCGGATGTAGTCGCTTGGTCGTGTTTCGGCTCTTTGAGAAAACTTAAGTTTTCTCCTCTGTCCTCGTACACTACCACCTCGTGATTTTCTGAGGCTTTCAGACAACCCATAAGGTCTGCGACTTCTCCTTTTTCGATTTGAAGCACCATTGCGTCTACGCTTATTTTTCGGGAGCCGTAGCATGTGTTGCGTCCAAGTTTCGTTAGCACGGAGCATGCCTGCGCGAATGGTGTTTCCTCTCCCCAGTCGAATAGTGCTATTGTTTTGTTTTTGTGTTGCACTAGGCGGAACCGGTGGTCGGCTACTTGCGACTGGGGTAGCGCGTTGAAAACTTGGAGTTTCATGCTGGTCTTGGACGTGCTCCCTTTCAGCAGGGTAGCCAGGCCGGGTGGTATTGCAACACTCTTTCTGCCAAGACGACAAAAGCTTATACCGAGTGTTTCGGTGTCGTTGTCCATGAAGAGAGCCACACTTCTTACCCTTATTTTCGGCACGCCGCGCTCTCCGCACTCCAAGAGATTTCGAGCGCGACTCTGCGTGATGTCCGTGGCCTGATTTGTAACGGTTGTTGTTCTTATGCTAAAGGTTGTATTTCCGGTAGTGGAGGTGTTTGTGATGACGGTGGGGGCACTTGTGGTGGGGGGGATTGTGTCACCGGCGGCAGCAGATGTGCTGTTTCTCTTTGCGGCTATTCTGGCGGCTTTGCTCGCAAACTCCAAGAAAGGTGTTCTGATGGCCGGGTCCTCCATGATGGTGGGCAGAGTGGACTGGTCCAGTTTGGTCTGGATTTGTAGTTCCAGCTCCATCCTTTCCCGGCCAAATCTTGGACACTCCAGAAGCACGTGCCATATCGTTTCGTCGCGTTCGGGATCGCAGATACAAGAGGGACTGTCTTTGACGTGGAAGCGGTGGAGATACGCCGCGAATCCTCCGTGGCCGGTCAGGATCTGGACATGCATGGGTGTTAGTTCCATGTCCTTCAGTGCTCGTCTTGCCATTTGGACGGTGGGTAGAAATACCTTTGTGACCGAGCCCGTGCTGGAAGATTCGTAGCGCATCTGCCACTTTTTCACTGTTTCCTCTCGTATCTGTTTCCTGACGAAGGATATGGGAACCTTGTCATAGTCTGGAGCTGTCTTCTTGGTGAGTGCAGCTTTTTTGGCCAGTTCATCCGCTCTTTCGTTCCCCGGCGTTCCCACGTGGGCTCTCAGCCAGAAGAGCCTCACTGTTCTGTCTTGTTCCCGGATTTCTCGGATGTATCTCTTTATCTCGAGAGCCAGAGGGTGAGTTACCGATGGGCACCTGAGTAAGTCCAGCGAAGATCTCGAGTCGCTGAGGATGTTAACCGTGCCCATCTTGGAGTCTCTAACCATTTTTACGGCTCTGTAGAGAGCATACATTTCCGATTGGAAGACAGTGTTGTGAGGCTCTAGACGAAAGGTGGAGTACTTGGATTCCCTGCCGTTAACCCACATTGTAAGGGCAGCACCGACTTTCCCTTCTATTTTGCTGCCGTCGGTGTACACTTGTGCGCCTACCACATTTAGGTTGTTCAGGGTTTCGGGGTCCATGTCGTCGAGGCGCTCATACTCTGTTGTTGTGAGTAGAGCCGGGTGGGGATTTTGCGTCGGTCCTACCCTGCGTTCTACCTCTCTGCCTGGTGGTATAAAGTCCTCGGAGTGTCCCTTTTTTATTTCGTACATTTTTCCCGCTTCAAGGATCCTGAGGTCTAGGGGTAGTTGGCCTGACAAGACTAATGCCGATGTCAGAGACACCGTGCGGTATGCTTTGGTGATCTTCTGCGCGAAGCCTCTCTGCAGCGAGTCCAACTGATTCCTTACCATCAGTTTCTCTGCAGCTGAATGCCATGCGCCTGCAGCATACAGCACGATTGGCTCTATCACCGACACGTATATAGTCCTTATGATTTCTCCGTTCAGTCCCCAGGTCACCTTTGCCGCGCACGCAAGCTGTTTATAGATGTCCGCGGCTTTTTTGCAAATGGCGGTTACGTGCGCGTTAAAAGTGAGCTTGCAGTCGATTATAAGACCCAGCAGCTTGATCTCCTTGACAAGCTCTATCCTGCTGCCTGACATGTGGATGATGGGGGTGTCGTATTTAAGTTTCTTTGTGATCACCATCGCGTTTGTCTTGTGCGCGGCGAATTTCAACTTGTTTTCAACACCCCATTCCGCTACGGCCTTAAGAGTCTTGTCGGCTGCTTGCTGAAGGGTACTGACTGAGTGAGCGGAGAAAACCAGGACCACATCGTCTGCGAAAGCTTGGCAGTGTACCCCTTTACTAGCCATTTTTTGTAGGAGTGGGTCTAGGATTAGGTTCCAGAATGTCGGTCCCGCAATGCTACCCTGGACACAACCTTTTGTGGTTTCCTTTTCACTAGACGCTCTGGCGTAGTTGACCCTGATCTTGCGGTCCCTTAAGTATGATACCACCAAGGCGTAGAGGTTCTTTGGACAGTTCTTCGTGATCATTCGTTGTTTTAGCGCGGGCCACCATGCGTTGTCGAAGGCTCCCTCTATGTCCAGCGATACCAGAAGCACAACCTTTTTAGATTTCACTTCTGTCCGTATGTGGGCTAATAGGTCATAGAGGGCGTCCTCGGTTCCGCGTTGTGGCATGAAACCGTACTGGGTCGCGTTCAGAGTCGGGAGGAAGTGCCACTGAAGTCGGCACACGAGAAGTTTCTCGACGATTTTACCAAGGACCGATAGAAGGCCAATTGGCCTGTAGGACTTGGGGTGCGTGTAGTCCTCCTTACCCGGCTTACGCAGGATGCACACGTGAGCGATTTTCCACTGCCTTGGGAAGTGCGACAGCGATAGGCATTTATTTGCCAGTGCCAGGAACACTTCTGCATTGCAGCGGATGGCGGCTGTGCATATGTCGGCAGTCAGTCCATCCGGCCCGGGAGCTTTTTTCGGGTTCGCGCCCCTGAGGACCATGTCCAGCTCCGCGGGTGTGAAGGGGGGATCGTCTGCCGACAGTCCTTGTATTTTCGCCGGGTTGCACTCGACTGTTTGTCCTCTGAGCATGGTGTGGTATTCGGTGTCGGTTTCCACAGAGTCATCGGGATAAAACGTTCTCGCCAGGAGTTCCGCAGACTGTTCCGGGCTCAGCGTTTCCCCGGCCGCGCTTCTCAGAAGCATGTCGTCTGATCTCCTGGCGGTCTTCCTTATGACTCTGTAGATACCGTCCCACATGCTCTCACGGTCCTGGGTCGAGCAAAACTCCTTCCAACTTTGTGTGGCGGCTTCTGTGGCTCTCCGTACGTACTCCTCTTTTACCAGCAGGTATTCGTCCACGGTTTGTTGCCTGCGGCATGGGGCTGCGTTACGAATTCTTCGTTTTTTCCTCAGAACGTCCTTTTTTAAGTTGTCCAGGGCAGGCGACCACCACGGGGGTCCCGCGTCACCTTTCCATGCGCCTAGCTTGGGTATTGCTTTTTCGCAAGCTTTACGGATGGTCTCTGTGTAGGATGTTAGTATTTCTTCCAGACCCTCCAGGTCTCGCACTTCCGACACCCTGGTCACGGTGATGCTGTTTTCGGCTAATCCAGAGGTGAAGTGTGTATTGAAGTCGGACCATTTTGCCTTCTTGGTGTTGTAGATGCGTGTAGAGATTGGCCTTAGGGGTTCCAGGCCCTTCTCTAGTCCCAGACTGAAGGTAATTGCGTTGTGGTCTGATGTTGTGAGACTTCTATTCACACTCCACTCCTCGATTTTGCCCAGCAAGGACAGGCTGCAAGCAGTTACATCTACTATGCTTGTGCAGAGCCTGTCTCCCCTGTAGGTCTCAAAAGTGGGAACTTGACCTGTGTTGAGGATTTGGAAGTCCATCTCGTTTAGGAAGGTGTTGTACGCCGCCCCGCGGTGGTCCTCCGAGTTGCTTCCCCACCAGTGGCTCCAGGCGTTTACGTCTCCCGCCACTATGATGTTTTCCGTGCCCAACTTTCCGGAGAGCCTTTTTGTTTCCGAGATGTACGGGTCTATGTCTTGGTCGCCCTCGTAATAGACGGATATCACTCCAAGCTTTAGCTGGCCAGCTTTTATGAGAACGGCGGCGACGTTTTCGGTTACCAGTTGGGGGTCGTGGATGACCTCCAGGCTGCCCCCGAACACGACGATTGCCGCTTTCACTGGCTTTTGGCGATCCAGGGTGCACTGAATGACTTGCGTGCCGGGGCTTTGTTTCATAGTGCCAGTTCTTCCAACGTAGGGCTCCTGAACTAGCGCTATTGAAACTCCCTTTTCCTGGGCCGCCTGGAAGAGTTCAGCTGTTGCGAGCTTGGAGCGCTGCAGGTTTGCCTGGATGATCTTGAGCTTCCTTTTTGATCCGTCTGATGTTCCTGGGCTCTGCGAGTTGACCGACCCGTTTTCTGCCTGGTCGCCCTTAGCAATAGGAAACACGAGACCTCGCTATGTGGTCCCATTTTTGGCGTTCTTGACACACGTCACTGAAAGCGGTGTGCGCCCGGTCGCTGTCCTCTCTTTGAGCTTTTGTGCAGTTTGTGCACACCGGAGGTTTGCCAGCCGCTCTCGAGGGGCAGTTCCCACTCCCGTGTGCGTCGCTGCAAAAGCAGCAAGCTGCATGCTCGGCCTTGCACATGGACTTGGAGTGGCCGTACGCCAAGCATTTTGTGCACTGCACCAGTGGAGACTGATCCTCGACTCGGCATCGCTGGATTCCGATGTGTACTTTTTCCGCCTCAATAAATCGCTTCCAGACTTCTGGAGAGAGCTCTACGACCGGGTGGCACTCGTGTGGGTTCCGCGCGCGTTTCCTATACCGCATCTTTATGGTTGGTTCTTCGATACCGACGTCGCGCAGAAGATGTCGGTTCTGCGCTTTTAGGAGATCTACAATCTCCTCGTCGGTGTTGTTGGAGAGCACTCCTTTGATGCAGGCTAAGGGGTTTGCCGGCTTTGCCTCGGAAATTTTCAGGCTTCCGTTTCCCTGGACTTTTTCTCTGACGATTTGCAAGTCCTCCTTGCTCGCGCAACTTAGGACCACCTTTTGGTTCCGAGCTTTCCGCCTTTTGGTTCCGAGCTTTCCGAACCTTGTCGACCTTAGCCCCGGTGTTTTTTAAGTCCAGGGCTGCCGTAATTTTGTCTATCACGTTTTGGCCCGTATGTTTTGGGTCCTTCGATGACACGATTAACGTGTGGTTCGGATGTTTTGGCGGTTGTGGTTTCGCCGCCGCCTGGGCAAACGTCATTGGTCCCAACGGCGGCTTTTCTGACGTATGAAGCTCGGAAACTCCTTTCTTTATCGTGGCCAAAGTTTGCTTGACCTCCGCCATCGCGAGTTCTGCCTCTAGGTTTGGCGCTGGGGGCGCGGGGACCTCGGGTTTTTTGTCTCGCAGTTCGCGGAGGTCTGAAGAGACCATTTGGAGCCGCTCCGTCAGTGGCTCAAGGTGTGCAGCCAAGTCCAGGGTGGGCTCAGGTGGGGCGGGAGAGTTTGCGGGTCTGTTCAGAAGGTGTTGGACGGATTCCTTCAGCGTCTCTATCTCTGACGTGAATTTGGTGATGGTGCTTTGCAGTTCGGGAGTTTCGGGTTGTGAGGGCGGTGTTTTGGGAGTAGCCGGTGCCGCTGCGAGACTTTCCACCGTTCGCCGGAGGGTGTCGAGTTGATTAGACACGCAGCCGATGTTATTGCCGAGTTTCGTGACACTCGCCTCGATGGTGTGCCATTTTGGCTCCCCTGAGGCGGGTTTTATGTCATCAGTTTTCTTGTCTCCCTCCTGGTGGATCTTTTTTCCCAGCGACGTCACTTCTTTTTGTATTTCGGCGATTTGGCGGAATGGCTCGTCCATCTCGTGCCCAAGCCAGTTTCTTATGGCCTTTGCCTCGACCAAGGTCTCCGAGATGTCCTTTCGAGCTTGGCACATTTCTTTTGTCAGGCTTTGACGCATTTCGGCTAACTCCTTTATATGACTTCTTTGAACGTATACTAGTTCCTTGGCGTGGCTGGAGTTCTCTTTCTCGAGGTTGTATTTGTGTCTAGCCCTAGAGTCTGACAGGGACAGCACTGTCTCGTACAGGCCCTGCAGGCAGTCGAGAGCGGTAGCTTTGCACTCCCGCTTCATATTGCCCGCAGCTTCCAGTGCGTCCTTCCCTTTTTGCAGCAGGTCGTTCGCCACCCTTGTCGCCGTGTCCATTAGCACCCCGGTTCCTCTCCTCGGCGTCGAGTAGAGGATGCTGACGCGTTTGTTGGCCGCCGCTGTTGTAGCCGATGACTCAATCGATGAGGCGACCGAGATTTCTTCGTCCGATACTACGGGACGAGGAGGAGAAATCCCGCATTGCTCCCAGTCGATCACCTTATCGATTGCGACGTCGGCTGACGCAGGTTCTGGTGTCAGCGGTGTTTGGGCAGAGCCTTCGCTGGCTGGCACCCCACTCTCCCCCGCGGCGATCCGCGAGGCCGGAGCGTTAGCTTCGGCCGCGCAGCTCTCCGAGGGGGAGGTTTCGGGCTGCGGCGGAGTTTGGCCTTTGCCAGCTTGCTTCCTCCTCCGCGGCGGTTTTGGCGCTTCCGGCATCTTCGTTTGCGCGGGCGGCTGCCTCAGCTTTTCTGAGGTGGACGATCTTGCCACTGCGGCCTTGGTTAGGACCTTTTCCCGCAGTGAGCGCGTTGGTCTTGGGGCGGTTTCCGAGGCAGACTTGTGTGAGCTCTCAGCACTTGAGCTAGACATTTTTTTTTTTTTTTTTTTTTTCTTGTTGTTATATCTTATTTACCTAACTTGTTTATTAATGCTAATTTTTTCTACAGCAAATTATTATTCTAAGTTGTTTGTTGAAAGCCCGGGCTACGCGTTGATGTCTTTTGCCCGCTTCCTACCGTTCTGGTGAACCCCGCTTTGCAGTGTTCGCGTTGGAATGCGAGTTCACCGCGACCGACACCAGGGACACACGTGCGCACGGCCAGCGAGCGATAACTAGGTCAAACTGATTTTATTGTCTTGCGATCGGGCGTGGAGTTACTGGTGACCTCCACCCGCGTTTGGTGGCTACAGAGTTTTCACCGACCGCAAGATACGTTGACCTGTTTATGGCGGCCTTGGGCTCAGCTGGTTATGGTGGAAATGTGTGGACTCTTATAGGACTTAATGGAGGACTTATTGGCGCGATCGACTAAGTCGGCGGGGTTCACCTGAACTGCAGTTCTGGCGTTTCGCAATTGACAGATTTCTCGTCTAACGGGCTGTGGGGAGATATCCTGAGGGAACGGGGGCTAGGGCTGTGTTGGCTATTTCTACTACTTGGGGGGAACAAGAGACGGCGTAAAATTGACTTTTTCTACGGTATACCTACCTACTTAGCTATCCTTAACTAACTTATATTAACTTAAACTAAGACTAATTTAATACGTGTGTTGGATGTTACGTAAGCTGCTCGCTGGTGGACTGCGTTGCTGTAGTGGAGTACAAGCGCCTTCGAGCCTTTTGCTGTTAAAGGCCCTGGGTGGTAGTGTTAAGTGAGGGGAAGGGGGACGGTGTCGAACGGAGGGGGCCCGGATTTGTGTTGATGCGGATCCTCAGGTTTTGGACTTTGGATGGAGCGTGCCTGCTGTGTTTCCGGAGACTCTTCGGACGTGAGATAACTTCAAAACAAGCCTGGCTTGGCCTGCCTCTTAGTTTGCTCGGCGCACGTCCGCACTAGGTCACACTTGCTTCCGTATGAAGTGCACCAGATGTTGGAGTTCTGGTGAGCCCTGCTTCGTAGCGTTCGCCTTTATCGTGGAGCGCACCGCTTTAGGCACCTGAAACCGCTGAGCGCGCGCGTTCGCTCGCCGTTCTCGAAACTAGGTCAGTCTATTTATAGCTGCTGCGGTCGACCGTCGAGCGTCTGGTGACCTCTCGTTTCGCTCAATGACTATGGAAATCGGGTAGACCGTTAATAGCACTGACCTTTGTTTGGCAGCCGTTTCTCAGGACTTTGGGTGGCTGTATCCTGGCTCAGGGTGGTCCGATTGGGCTGCGGTTTTCGGCGTTGGGTTCGTTGGTGTCCGTTGCGTGTGGTGGTGTTGATTTCGACGGCGCGCTCCAAACGGGTCACCCCGAAAACTGGGACGGGGTGATTTTTTGGCTGTGGGGGGTGACTGGGTGCTCCGATCGGGATGGGGTTTCCTCTTCCGTGTTATGGGGGCTCGCTTTGACGACACTAGGTACTCGCGGTCGTCGCGTTCACCGGTTCACTGCGCGAAAAACTGGTGGTCGGTTTCACTGCACTGCGATCCGGGAACCCGATGGGATAGGGAACCACCTCCAATGTCACTTGTTCCTTGCACTTGGATGTTCACTTTTTTAACACTTTTAGGCGCGCAGCTCCTTTTTTGCGGGACTTGTGATTTTTTTTCCGCGGAGCGATTTGGTTTTCTGCGTCTGTTGACTTTGTTAGGTTAGGTTAGGTTAGGTTAGGTTAGGTTAGGTTAGGTTAGGTTAGGTTAGGTTAGGTTAGGTTAGGTTAGGTTAGGTTAGGTTAGGTTAGGTTAGGTTAGGTTAGGTTAGGTTAGGTTAGGTTAGGTTAGGTTAGGTTAGGTTAGGTTAGGTTAGGTTAGGTTAGGTTAGGTTAGGTTAGGTTAGGTTAGGTTAGGTTAGGTTAGGTTAGGTTAGGTTAGGTTAGGTTAGGTTAGGTTAGGTTAGGTTAGGTTAGGTTAGGTTAGGTTAGGTTAGGTTAGGTTAGGTTAGGTTAGGTTAGGTTAGGTTAGGTTAGGTTAGGTTAGGTTAGGTTAGGTTAGGTTAGGTTAGGTTAGGTTAGGTTAGGTTAGGTTAGGTTAGGTTAGGTTAGGTTAGGTTAGGTTAGGTTAGGTTAGGTTAGGTTAGGTTAGGTTAGGTTAGGTTAGGTTAGGTTAGGTTAGGTTAGGTTAGGTTAGGTTAGGTTAGGTTAGGTTAGGTTAGGTTAGGTTAGGTTAGGTTAGGTTAGGTTAGGTTAGGTTAGGTTAGGTTAGGTTAGGTTAGGTTAGGTTAGGTTAGGTTAGGTTAGGTTAGGTTAGGTTAGGTTAGGTTAGGTTAGGTTAGGTTAGGTTAGGTTAGGTTAGGTTAGGTTAGGTTAGGTTAGGTTAGGTTAGGTTAGGTTAGGTTAGGTTAGGTTAGGTTAGGTTAGGTTAGGTTAGGTTAGGTTAGGTTAGGTTAGGTTAGGTTAGGTTAGGTTAGGTTAGGTTAGGTTAGGTTAGGTTAGGTTAGGTTAGGTTAGGTTAGGTTAGGTTAGGTTAGGTTAGGTTAGGTTAGGTTAGGTTAGGTTAGGTTAGGTTAGGTTAGGTTAGGTTAGGTTAGGTTAGGTTAGGTTAGGTTAGGTTAGGTTAGGTTAGGTTAGGTTAGGTTAGGTTAGGTTAGGTTAGGTTAGGTTAGGTTAGGTTAGGTTAGGTTAGGTTAGGTTAGGTTAGGTTAGGTTAGGTTAGGTTAGGTTAGGTTAGGTTAGGTTAGGTTAGGTTAGGTTAGGTTAGGTTAGGTTAGGTTAGGTTAGGTTAGGTTAGGTTAGGTTAGGTTAGGTTAGGTTAGGTTAGGTTAGGTTAGGTTAGGTTAGGTTAGGTTAGGTTAGGTTAGGTTAGGTTAGGTTAGGTTAGGTTAGGTTAGGTTAGGTTAGGTTAGGTTAGGTTAGGTTAGGTTAGGTTAGGTTAGGTTAGGTTAGGTTAGGTTAGGTTAGGTTAGGTTAGGTTAGGTTAGGTTAGGTTAGGTTAGGTTAGGTTAGGTTAGGTTAGGTTAGGTTAGGTTAGGTTAGGTTAGGTTAGGTTAGGTTAGGTTAGGTTAGGTTAGGTTAGGTTAGGTTAGGTTAGGTTAGGTTAGGTTAGGTTAGGTTAGGTTAGGTTAGGTTAGGTTAGGTTAGGTTAGGTTAGGTTAGGTTAGGTTAGGTTAGGTTAGGTTAGGTTAGGTTAGGTTAGGTTAGGTTAGGTTAGGTTAGGTTAGGTTAGGTTAGGTTAGGTTAGGTTAGGTTAGGTTAGGTTAGTTAGGTTAGGTTAGGTTAGGTTAGGTTAGGTTAGGTTAGGTTAGGTTAGGTTAGGTTAGGTTAGGTTAGGTTAGGTTAGGTTAGGTTAGGTTAGGTTAGGTTAGGTTAGGTTAGGTTAGGTTAGGTTAGGTTAGGTTAGGTTAGGTTAGGTTAGGTTAGGTTAGGTTAGGTTAGGTTAGGTTAGGTTAGGTTAGGTTAGGTTAGGTTAGGTTAGGTTAGGTTAGGTTAGGTTAGGTTAGGTTAGGTTAGGTTAGGTTAGGTTAGGTTAGGTTAGGTTAGGTTAGGTTAGGTTAGGTTAGGTTAGGTTAGGTTAGGTTAGGTTAGGTTAGGTTAGGTTAGGTTAGGTTAGGTTAGGTTAGGTTAGGTTAGGTTAGGTTAGGTTAGGTTAGGTTAGGTTAGGTTAGGTTAGGTTAGGTTAGGTTAGGTTAGGTTAGGTTAGGTTAGGTTAGGTTAGGTTAGGTTAGGTTAGGTTAGGTTAGGTTAGGTTAGGTTAGGTTAGGTTAGGTTAGGTTAGGTTAGGTTAGGTTAGGTTAGGTTAGGTTAGGTTAGGTTAGGTTAGGTTAGGTTAGGTTAGGTTAGGTTAGGTTAGGTTAGGTTAGGTTAGGTTAGGTTAGGTTAGGTTAGGTTAGGTTAGGTTAGGTTAGGTTAGGTTAGGTTAGGTTAGGTTAGGTTAGGTTAGGTTAGGTTAGGTTAGGTTAGGTTAGGTTAGGTTAGGTTAGGTTAGGTTAGGTTAGGTTAGGTTAGGTTAGGTTAGGTTAGGTTAGGTTAGGTTAGGTTAGGTTAGGTTAGGTTAGGTTAGGTTAGGTTAGGTTAGGTTAGGTTAGGTTAGGTTAGGTTAGGTTAGGTTAGGTTAGGTTAGGTTAGGTTAGGTTAGGTTAGGTTAGGTTAGGTTAGGTTAGGTTAGGTTAGGTTAGGTTAGGTTAGGTTAGGTTAGGTTAGGTTAGGTTAGGTTAGGTTAGGTTAGGTTAGGTTAGGTTAGGTTAGGTTAGGTTAGGTTAGGTTAGGTTAGGTTAGGTTAGGTTAGGTTAGGTTAGGTTAGGTTAGGTTAGGTTAGGTTAGGTTAGGTTAGGTTAGGTTAGGTTAGGTTAGGTTAGGTTAGGTTAGGTTAGGTTAGGTTAGGTTAGGTTAGGTTAGGTTAGGTTAGGTTAGGTTAGGTTAGGTTAGGTTAGGTTAGGTTAGGTTAGGTTAGGTTAGGTTAGGTTAGGTTAGGTTAGGTTAGGTTAGGTTAGGTTAGGTTAGGTTAGGTTAGGTTAGGTTAGGTTAGGTTAGGTTAGGTTAGGTTAGGTTAGGTTAGGTTAGGTTAGGTTAGGTTAGGTTAGGTTAGGTTAGGTTAGGTTAGGTTAGGTTAGGTTAGGTTAGGTTAGGTTAGGTTAGGTTAGGTTAGGTTAGGTTAGGTTAGGTTAGGTTAGGTTAGGTTAGGTTAGGTTAGGTTAGGTTAGGTTAGGTTAGGTTAGGTTAGGTTAGGTTAGGTTAGGTTAGGTTAGGTTAGGTTAGGTTAGGTTAGGTTAGGTTAGGTTAGGTTAGGTTAGGTTAGGTTAGGTTAGGTTAGGTTAGGTTAGGTTAGGTTAGGTTAGGTTAGGTTAGGTTAGGTTAGGTTAGGTTAGGTTAGGTTAGGTTAGGTTAGGTTAGGTTAGGTTAGGTTAGGTTAGGTTAGGTTAGGTTAGGTTAGGTTAGGTTAGGTTAGGTTAGGTTAGGTTAGGTTAGGTTAGGTTAGGTTAGGTTAGGTTAGGTTAGGTTAGGTTAGGTTAGGTTAGGTTAGGTTAGGTTAGGTTAGGTTAGGTTAGGTTAGGTTAGGTTAGGTTAGGTTAGGTTAGGTTAGGTTAGGTTAGGTTAGGTTAGGTTAGGTTAGGTTAGGTTAGGTTAGGTTAGGTTAGGTTAGGTTAGGTTAGGTTAGGTTAGGTTAGGTTAGGTTAGGTTAGGTTAGGTTAGGTTAGGTTAGGTTAGGTT